>CM045552.1:17454031-18054279 GCA_024721245.1 Mitragyna speciosa | reverse complement strand
TGCTTTTTTGCAGTTATAACTGGCTTTTTTTTTTGCAGATATAACTTGCTACTTTTGCTTTCTAGCTATAACTGCTGTAGTTTGTGCTATTTTCCTTGTGAAAACTTCTGCTACTACTGGTTGAATGTTTATGTTAATAGAAACGATGGCTTAAAACTGAGGGAGTTTGATGTTGAAGGTTCGTAGGGATGGTGAATGGGGCACAGGGCCTTAGGGATGGTGAATTGTGCATGGGTTCAACATACGCTGTCTGCGTCTTGTTTTTTGCGTGTTATTGAAGACATTTCGTCTGGCTGTTCTATTGCAATAAAATGTAAACAAGCTTAAAGATGATGGTCTCTAGATAATTAAATCAATTGTATATTCCCCATAATTGCAAAAGGTATTAGTAAAGCTAAAGTTGATAAGAGAATTAAGGTAGTATACAGATCATTTTGCCTCTACATTGTGAATGTTTAATTTTAGGCATGCACATGGCCACAAGAAAAAAGGCTTAACTATTAAATATGGTATAGAGTTCATTTTGCCTGTTTTTACTTGTTATAAAGTATAGTTGTATGTCAACAACATCATAATTGTTGCCTTCAGGTTTCACCTAGTGCCACCCAACTCTGTGCTCGGGTGCTCGAAAGCATTCAGATTGATACAAGATCAACTGAACTTGACAAGATACTGGAAGGTAGATCAACTGTAATCAAAGCTAGAACTCTTTTTTAGTGATTTTAAAATTGTACCATTGAAATTATGAGAGGAATTGAAACTGGATCTATTTGTTTTTTCTTGTTTTTTTTGAAAGAAATTGTTTTTCTTCTTATACATTACCATAAGCTCTTTGATAGAATTTACTAGAATCTACATGAAGCACTTGTTTTAGTGGACCTGCTTTTGTTTTCAATTGATTTGAAAAATATTGACGATCAGTTGTAGTTGAAGTTACTTCTAACCAACTGATGTCAAGGCTAGTATTTTATCATTTTTTTTATTGTGTTTGGTGTATGTTTATACTTCTTATTTCATGTTGTTCTGCGTTTTCCAATCTACTATCTGTTTTATGTGTTGTAACTTGTCGTAATTTCTGTACTACTGTGTATAATTTACTTTCATGCTTTTAGTATGCAAATTTTATGAGTTTTGCCTTAGGAAAAATTGTTAAATGAAGTTGTATGATATTGATGTCCATAAGAAGTTGTGATTCTTCTTAGAATCTTATAGGGAAGTTTACACTCATCTTTCCATTTTCCCTCTTGGTGGAATTGTTGTGCAAATGGAATATTCCTGTGCAAATGACATGTGCACTAGGAAATGTATGCATTCAATCATTGAATACATGACTTGGGACTCTTTTGTGGCATACAATGTTTTAGGTGACTTGATTAACACCTAGCGACAATGATTGAATCTTATGTCCATAGGCAGTGGACGTGTGTTTTTTTGCTACAAGTATAAGAATAATTAGTACAATTTTATAACTTTTGCTATAAGCAAAAGTGGAGCTTGTAGATGATGACTTAATAGTCTCACATACAACGCTTCTCTCCTTTCACCTCTCTAGATAACTTGATATCGTCGCAGTTTAATTACAAAAGTAGCAACCTTATACTTTATTATTTGGTCAATTGTCTACTTTATATGAAGCTGATTTTTACTCTTCATTTGCTCTTTCCTTCCTAATTCATGGATTAACATCATGTGAGAATAATAATAACTCCAAGAATATTATAGTTTAATGATAACAACTTTACCGTTGCCTCATTTTAGGTTGCTAACACATAGATAATATGGATCATCAGTGGGTAAAGAATTGGAATCGGATATCTCCTGAGTACGTGGAGGGGATAAAGGAGTTTATTCAAGTTGCCAAACAGAATTTGAATTCTAAGGGGTTAGCTTTATGCCCTTGTTTCGATTGTCTCAATACGAGGTATCAAAGCATAGATGTTATTAGAGCTCATTTGATTAGGGTGGGAATCAATGACTCGTACACACGATGGGTGTACCATGGTGAGAAAGAAATTGACGAGGAAAATGTGGGTAACGAGGATTTTGTGGCGGATGAACTTGATGGCTTGGGAGCAGGACTGCATGATGGCTTTGGTGATCAATTTTTCAATGTAGGGCCTATGGATGATTTAGATGGAAACGAACGATCAACTGCTGAAGAGGCCCGTTATGAGAAGCTATATGAAGCTGTCCATAATCCACTATACGAGGGATGCCAGATTTCTGCTTTGACATTTGTTGTGAAGCTAATGAACATAAAAGTGATGAATAAGTGGAGTGACAATTCATTTGAGATGTTGTTAAACTTCTCCATGAAGTACTCCCAAAGGGTAATAGTTGTCCACAAAACTATTATGACAACAGAAAACTTCTTTCTGAAGTAGGTTTGGGGTATGAACTTATTGACGTTTGTCAATATGATTGTGCCATCTTTTATGGTGAAGATAGAAATGCCACCGTGTGTCCTGTTTGCAAAAATAGTCGCTATGTTCGTAACAAAATGCCACATAAGAGGCTGCGATACTTCCCTATCACACCTCGCCTGAAGCGACTTTATTCTTCAAGGCACACGGCGAGAGACATGCGTTGGCATAAGGAATTTCGTAGAGAAGAGCCTGGGGTGTTGCGTCATCCTGCTGATGGGAAGGCTTGGAAACACTTTTGATGACTTATATCCTGAATTTGCTGCTGATTCAAGGAATGTGCGATTGGGGTTAGCTTCAGATGGATTCAATCCGTTTAGCAATATGACAACAGCACATAGTCTGTGGCCTGTAATTTTGATGCCCTATAACATGCCGCCTTGGCATACAATGCATAAGAGCAACTACATCTTAGCATTGTTGATTCCAGGTCCAAAGTCTCCTGGTAAAGACTTTGATGTCTTTTTAAGACCTCTTGTGGATGAGCTTAAAGTCTTATGGTGCAACGGAGTTCAAGCATATGATGAATATTCTCAGTCTCATTTCACTCTTCGTGCAACAGTTATGTGGACCATCAGTGACTTCCCTGCTTATGCCTACTTATCTGGGTGGAGCACTATGGGAAAATTGGCATGTCCAATATGCCTTGGAGACACTCGATCAAGTCGAATTCGTGGAAAACAATGTTACACAGGGCATCGATGCTTCTTAAGCAATACACATTCCTGGCGAAGGAGCGTAGAGTTCAATGGCAAAGCAGAAAGAAGAGGACCACCTCGTCAATTTTCTGGTGATGATATTTTGTTACAATTAGAGGAGGTACCTTTATGCACTCCTGGTAAAGCACCTAATAATGGGGACAGAAAGCGTAAACGCGGGGCTGATGAGTTAAATTGGTCGAAAAAGAGTATCTTGTTTGAGCTTCCTTACTGGTCAAAGTTGTTGATGCGTCATAATCTTGATGTCATGCACATAGAGAAAAATGTTTGTGACAACATCATAGGGACCTTGCTAGACGATCCTGTGAAGTCGAAGGATACTGCAAAAGCACGTCTAGACTTGGAAGATCTTAACATTCGTCGAGAACTATGGTTGAGGGAGATGAATGGCAAATTTGTGAAACCGCATGCTAATTACACATTGAGTAAAATAGAATGTGCAGAGTTTTGCGACTTTATCAAGTCAGTTCGCCTACCAGATGGGTATGCATCGAACATCAGCCGATGTGCCACAGAGTCTAATACACTTGGAGGTATGAAAACACATGATTGTCATATCTTACTTCAAAAAATACTGCCTGTGGCCATTCTCTCATTTTTGGATAAGAAAGTACGTGCAACATTGATAGAGTTTTGTCAATTTTTTCAAAAATTATGTGCCAAAACTTTATATGTTGAAGAACTTGAGGAGATGAAGGATGGCATCATTGTTTTGTTGTGCAAGCTCGAAAAGATATTTCCCCCGGCATTCTTTACTGTCATGGTGCATTTGTGTGTGCATTTGCCAGAGCAAGCATTATTTGGAGGACCAGTCAGTCAGAGATGGATGTTTGGCATTGAACGTTGCATGGGTACATACAAGGGATACGTTCGTAATTTTGCGCACCCTGATGGCTCTATTACTGAAGCATACACTGTTGATGAGGCTATTACTTTTTTGTCTCGTTATTTACGTGATTCTGAGACGAGATTCACTCGTTTAGAACGTAATTGGGATGTACCGACTGCAGAATACAAGATAGAGTTATTCAACAACAAAATTCGTACTTTAGGGTCTCCTACATTTAGCAAGCTTGGGGTTGATGGCAATATGGTGCAGTGGTACATTCTCAATAACTGCGGAGACGAACTTGATGACTACATAAAGTGAGTTTGGAACATTCCAATGGCATTCTCAATAAAGATTTTAGTTCATTTTGATGTAAATACTAACATATTCTTTAAATGTAGTGAGCATAAGGAAGTTTTGCGCTCAAGAAATGTACAAGCAGAAGATATTGAGGGTGTACAAAAACATGAATTTTCTTCTTGGTTCAAGAAAAAGGTAAGCATGATAAATATATATATTGATAAAAATTTCAAATTAAAATATCTAATAAAGTTGTTTATAACAGATGGCAATTCTTAAAGCCAATGGTGATCCGAAAGCAAATGATGATATGTACTCATTGTCACAATGTGCGGATGATCGTTACACAAGTTGGCATAGTTGCATTGTCAACGGTGTTAGATTTCGTTGCAAGAAACGTGATGACAAATTGAAGACACAATGTAGTGGCGTTTGTACATGGGGTGGTGATGAGAATAGTGATGTTGTTTATTATGGGGTTTTGCTTGAAATTTTGGAATTGGATTTCATTCATCAAAGAAAGGTATTCATGTTCCGTTGCAAGTGGTATAATAGTGATCCAAGGGGAAAGAGAATGGTGGTTGATAATAATTTAACATCAATTGACATTACATCTGATTGGTACAAAGAAGAACCATTTATTCTTGCCACACAAGCGCAACAAGTTTTTTATTTGAATAACCGTGCTCGGGGAAAGAATTGGATGGTTGTACAACGAGTAAATCATCGAAGTATTTATGATATACCTGAGCAAGATGATGAGGATAACATTCATGAAGATGTTTTTCAAGAGGAAGATTCTTATGATTTACCATCTTTTCATCTAATGGAAGACGCAGATGATACATCCAGGTTGGTTCGCGAAGATGTGGAACCAACAACTGTACCTCATGATGTGGTCCTTCAACTACGTTCTGAAGAAACCTCTTTTCATGATCGAGGAGAGAACTTACATGATATTGAGAATAGTGAGGACGAGGGTAGACTTTTTTGCGAGGATGAAGCAACTTTAGAATCTGAAACTGATGATGAATTTGATGATTCAGATGTTCATATTTATGATGACGATATTGCATGACTTTCTTATACAAAAGGTTATTTGTTATTTATAATTGTTTGATAGTGACTTGACATTGTTTAATTTTTCGTACTTAGTTTTAATTAATATTTAAAATTAACATCACTTATGTCTTAATTTGCCATAATGTTCCTTGTTTTGAAACAGATGGTTGGGCGAGGTCGACGTGGAGGACGTGGCCGACGTGGAGGACGTGGTGGGCGATGCGGTGGGCGTGCTACTTCTTCCACTACAACACATTCTGGTTTGAACTTATCAATCCTTGCTAATAGAAAAATATCCTTAGAAGTAGATGCTATATATAAATTAACTTGCTCCCACTTTTTTTGCAGACTTGCATCCATTAATGGAGCCACAATCTGGTTAGTAAATTATAAAAGTATTAATATAACATGTTTTGTTTATATCCACGTAGCAATGTTTTTAAATTGTTTGTTATCTAATTTGTGCATATTTCATTGACAGACTCAACTCCATTCGTCGAGCCACGAGCTGGTTAGCTAATCCACATAGAAGATTGCTTTAATCCATTATATAAGAGCATTAAATATAGCTGTTTTGTTTTAATATTTGTTATGTTTTTCAATTACTTGTTACATAACCTATTCCTACTTTATTTACAGAGTCCCCTCCATCGGTAGAGCCACAAGCTGGTTAGTTAATTATAAAAGCATTAATTTATCTTGGTTTTTTGTTTAAGTTAATTGTTATTTAACTTGTTCCTACTTTACTTACAGAGTCCCCTCCATTGGTAGAGCCACAAGCTGGTTAGTTGATTATAAAATCATTAATTTATCTTTATTTTTTTGTTTAACTTAATTGTTATTTAACTTGTTCTGACTTTACTTACAGAGTCCCCTCCATTGGTAGAGCCACAAGCTGGTTAGTTGATTATAAAAGCATTAATTTATCTTATTTTTTGTTTAAGTTAATTGTTTTTTAACTTGTTCTTACTTTACTTACAGAGTCCCCCCCATTGGTAGAGCCACAAACTGGTTAGTTAATTATAAAAGCAGTAATTTATCTTAGTTTGTTTTTAAGTTATTTGTTATTTAACTTGTTTCTACTTCATTTACAGATGCAAATACATCTGTGGGGCTACAAGTTGGTTAGTTAATTATAAAAAATGTTAACATATTGCTTTTAGCATTAATACCATTTTTCAAATGGATAATATTTTATCTTGTTTGTATTTCATTTGTAGATCTATCTGCATCAACGGAGCCGCAAGTTGACGTTGTCAATACACAAAAAAGTTCCTCCAAACGTGGCATTACTTGTGGTCATGGAGCTCGCAAAGCAATGAAAAATGCAAAGGACAGATTGACGATAGAGTTTGACTTCGCATTGATGCAAGCCATCTGCAGCAACGCTGAATTTTTCAACAATGAGATCGGGTATATTGTTCGCAAGCATTGCAGCTTACGATATAAGGACTGGAGACTCGTTCCATCTGAAGTCAGAGGACCACTTCGCAACAAGCTCGAAGTAAGTATTTTTTTATGTTTTTCAAATTTGATAAAATTTTAAACATCATAATTGATAATTTTATGACTAGAGTAGCATTGAAAGACCACATTTGTAATATTTCTTTCTTTTGGTATTTAGACACTTTTCAATATTAATGTTGAGAATGCGGATGTTCGAAAATGCATCGACAAGCAAATGCAAAGAGCTTGGAGAGGCCATAAATATAAGTTGCATGCACACTTCAAAGAGGTTGGCGGGGAAGAAGATCCTGTTATGGCAAAGAGTAAGTGCCCTGAAGAAGTTAGCCAAGAGGATTGGGACTATCTCTGTGACCTTTGGACCAATAGTACATATAAGGTAATTTACATATTACATATATTTGATGACTTTTTACTATTTCATACCATGATAAATAGTTTGGTGAACTTGATTTGAATTGGCATTGGCATGTATTTTGATTCCTACCAATTAACTAGCTAGAATATTCATGCATGCTTGTCATTGTTGGTTGGAAGTTTTTAGGCATAATACACTACTCCTTAACATGCTTTGAATTTCATGCTTAAAATTTATGATGGTGAGATCCTCTCCTATCATGTATCTATAGATTTTTTAAGAAATGTTTGGTAGTATTAGGAAGCGAATGATTTCTTGCTGAAAAGTTAGTCAAAGGAGAGTTTTGTACCCTATCTTTACCTTCTTCTCTCATTGTTTTTTCTTTTTGACCAATATCTGGGAACTTGCTTTATGTATTAAAACTTCAAAAGAAAGATATAATACATTTCGTGTGTGTGTGTGTGTGAAGAATACAATGAATTATATGGAAAAGTCAATGTAGTACATTTCAAGGAAAAGTCAATTGTTTAATGCTACTAGAGATTATTTGCCTTACCATTTTACATAAGTACATATGTATCTGACATAAAAAACATGAAAAGTAAACTTGCAAATTCTTTCAAATGGTGACCGAATGCGTGAGGCTTTTTTGTTTTCACATTATTGTTACATAAGTACTTTTCTTTCACTCCATTTATTATTTGGTGAATGTTTCTTGTCCTTAGTCCTTGTCTGTCATTTTCTATGTTAAATACGTCAATCTCAATGCAACGCATGCCATAAGTATTATTGTTCCTTTGTTTGGTAAATCTTGGTAAATCTCTAAAGTCGACATTTCTTATCACTATATTCTCAATACTAAGTGATTTCTTTTGTAACTTGAAATGATATAATAATAAAAAATTCCTGCAACGACATTTCAAAACTCTTGTAGGTAAGAATTTTGGAAATTATTAGCATCAAAATTGACCCAAAAAATGAAAGAAATAATAATAATCAGTATAATTAAATAATGATAGCATTCAGTTTGTGTTATGTATATTAAATTGTTCTTTTTGAGAGGATTTTTGTTAGTGTTCATTAATTGTTCAATGCTTAGTCATTTCAACGATAAACTTCCTAATAAAACAAGGCAAGAAACAAAAAATCATGCAACCCACTCCAGATGCCAAGTGGGATATGCAAGCAATCCATGCTTTCAAACTCCTTTAGAAGCATATGCAAACAGACAATCACTTATGAAGCGTCCTTTTGGTGGACAATTAAGATGGATGAGGTAGGTTACATGCCAATCTTTTGGAATAATCAACAAAAACATAATTGGTCTTTAATTCCTGATTATGGAGTATTCAATGGCTACGGCTCCTGATCAATTAATAGCCTCACATGATTAGCTTAACTTAGCACAAGGTCTCTTTGTTATAGGCCCCTGATGTTTTTAAGCTATAACGAAAATTTGACTGCGGTTTTCATGTTGTTGGATGGTGAAGCTGTAGAGATCACAATAGCTCAAACATCTAAATGTGACTGAAGTTTTCATGCTTTCCTCTCTTCATGTATCTTAATTACTTGGTGGAATCATATAAAGCATCAAAAGGGCATCCTCACAATTTCAAGACCAGTATGAAATCGAAGCTGATCTTTCGATGAAATTAGAGCGGACCATTGTGGAGCAAATGGCCCTGTTATGCCTTGGTTGTATTGGGACAGGATTAAGGGAAGAGCCCTAGGGTGGATCACCTATGGTTTGGTACAACCAGGGCATATGCCCCTACTAAGAGAGCAAAAAGAAGTAATAGAATGGACAGCCTTGTTCCCATGTGCAACAAATTGAATGGCAACCTCCCAAAACACCAGCAGACCAGCTCCTTTTCTTCTCTCTTCTACAAAACATAACCAAAGTCATAGCTTTAGAATAAAGGAAGAAGCTGGTATTGGAAACCACTATCGTATGCCCTCCCAACCATAATGTATGTATAGAGTATAATAGTCAAATATTTCTAGACTGAGATGATATGAATGTTTGAAATGATCTATAGGAATGAGCACATTGCTGCTCATCAGGACAGCCACCGGTAGCTTCAAAGCCATGAATATGCAGTAAACGTCTGCTTGAGCTAAAACCAAATAATGTAGTAATACACCTTAGCACAACAAGAAAAGCTTTGTGAACTTTTACAACAGCAGCCAACTAAATTTTTAGTATTATAGTGATTAAAATAATTGACACAATGAATTCAAATGAAGCAACTGTTGATGGCATTTACATGCTTTCATACATGCAATGAAGCAACCTCTACTCATAAAGACTTTTTCCCTACAATTGTATTTGCAATTCAAACAGTAAAAATGAACCTATGGCAAAGAGGAGTAGAACAAAGATAATTAAAGCAAAGAGCTTCATCTTTAATTACAACGAAGGACAAAAAAGGAGAAGTTAGGAATTTTTTTTTTCGGGAGCAATTTCACTTTTATAGACAATAGAACATCAATCAATTATATATATACAAAAACACTAAGACAATGTCCACTCGTATGTTGACTTGAGCATGTTTTCCTTCAGTTTCATTTTCTAAATCTTTTCATTTATTTCACAATTTATGATTTAAGTTTTTTACCATATTTAATTGCTCTAAGAATTTCTTTATTTAGAATAGTTGATTGTTTCCCTATTTAGAAAAAAGTATGGTGTTCAAATTGTTTGCCTTTGCTTCCTTTGAGGATAGGGCTGATGATTTGTCATCCAATAGAGGCATAAGGAGTAAAGAAGATTGTGGTAACGAAAAAGAATGTTTCTATCTATACGCCTTCATCCTGATCTTTTGTCCTCTAATATTTTTCAACTTATCAATTTTAAGCTCTTTATCTAATGTTCTTTGAAACTCGTTCTCCATGACATGGACATGATATAAATTGTATCTATTATTTGGGAGTTATTGCCTGATTGTGCAATTTCAATGAACTTGTATTGATTTGGGTTGCTTTAAATGTTATTTATCTGATGGTAAACTGTGTTCCTTTTATTCTTTTCATGCAAATATTATGTAATGAATAATTCATTTTTGTGTTGCATATCCTACATATGTAAACTTAGCTTTTATGTTGCTAACTTGTGGTTCTCTTGGAATAGAGAAAGTCTATAGTTGGCCCCATTGACATGTTGTTTGTCGGTCCTTAAAAGAATGTTTCTTTTCATTGTGTTTGTAACATATAAGATTTTTATTTTGTTATTTATTTTCTCGATTAACATTGCAATAAAGATCTATTTTTTGTGTTTTTTTAAGGAACGGTCAAAGAGGAATACCGAAGCTCGTGGCAAACGAAAATGGGAATCTAGAAATGGCTCCAAGAGTACAGCACGCCATCATGTTGCCCGAGGAGTTGATTTGGATGCTCCTACTGGCCAAATTGAGACTTGGCGCATACGACATTGGCATTCCGAGCGGGGTTGGACTTCTCCACAGGCAGCTGCTACATATGTAAGTTAATTTTTTTCTTCAATTAATTACTTTTTATTTGTAGCTTTAAAGCATTATTTATACAATCCAATATTTGTTATTTACTTCAATAGGAAGAAATGATGAAGTTGAGGAGGGATAATTCCGTTGAGCAGATGACTGACAAAGAGATATTGGAGAGAGTCATCGGACGACATTCAGTTCGTTTGTTTGGTTGGGGACGGTCACCTAGCACTTCTAGGACCACAGGTAGCAGTGGAGATTTTGGGCGTCCTACGTACACTCAGCTACTGAATCGAGTTGTCGAGCTTGAGGGCACAGTTCAAAATATGCAGCATGTGTTGGCTGCAAAGAACATTATCCCTCCTCCACCTGTACCCCATGTGCCATCAGATCACGGCTCAGGACCATCTCATCCCGTCACAGGAGACATTGACCCGGGCTCTCACCATTCTGATTACTCTCGTTCTCACAGTAGTGGCGATGACTTTGTTGATGCTAATTCCAATCATGATGACGTTGCTTGACTTTTTTATGTACTCGTGATACTCATATTGTAGCT
The DNA here is from genome assembly GCA_024721245.1 of Mitragyna speciosa. NCBI lineage: Eukaryota > Viridiplantae > Streptophyta > Magnoliopsida > Gentianales > Rubiaceae > Mitragyna > Mitragyna speciosa. The sequence continues at coordinate 18,043,104 of CM045552.1, read as the reverse complement.
TAGCAAGCTATGCTTTGTGATACTTTTGGATGTTTGATTTCGACATTTGGATGGTGTTATTGACATTGTTTTGATGCTTGAATGTTGGATACTGGTGTTTGGATGATGTTATTGACATTGTTTGTTTGTTTATTTAGTTATTGTGGTTTATTATATGTGATGTGTAATATAAATTTCAATTGCATACAGGTATTGTTTACTTACACATTCATATACTTTTAGCCACATATACAGGCAGGGTTACATTAACATACACAACTTTACCCACACATAAGGGAAGCTTTACCCACACATGCAAGAAGCTTTACCCACACATACAGGAAGCTTTACCCACACATGAAAAAGCTTTACCCATACATACAAATGTGTTTCTTATAAATATAAGAAATATTATCTACACATATAAGATACTTTACCCACGTATATGAACGGTCCATTAATGTAAGTGCAAAATTTACCCACACATTTTGTAATTTTACCCACACATAAGGGAAGCTTTACCCACACATACCAAAAGCTTTACCCACACATACAAATGTGTTTCTTATAAATTTAAGAAATATTATCTACACATATAAGATACTTTTACCCACGCATATGAACGGTGCCATTAATGTAAGTGCAAAATTTACCCACATAATATGAAGGTTTTACCCACACATTTTGTAATTTTTACCCACACATTTTGAAACCATTTACCCACACATTATATAACTTTTACCCACACATTGTACTCTTTTTACCCACACATTGTAGATTTTTACCCACACATTGTATGCTTTTACCCACACATATAATCCAAAGTTTTATCTACACTTAAAATGGCATGCCACCTCACATGCCACGTGTATGCCACATCATATGCCACGTAGATACACGTCATACACACTCTGCCAGCATGGATGCTTTGTCATCATCCATGTCATCGTCCACGTCATCGTCCACGTCATCGTCACACAATCGGCAACCAAATTATCCACACATACTATAGATTTACCAACATACATATATGTGTAGGTATAGATCTTATTTTTACCCACACATAAATATATGTGTAGGTAAAAACATTTCTCCGCATGACAATAGCGACATTTGCTAACATTTATTTTATGTGTAGGTAAAGACATTTTTATACACATAAGGTCTTTTTACCCACACATAATGTGTGTAGCTAAAGGCTTAATTTCTTGTAGTGTGAGCAATTCTTAACTCTTTCTTTTTACTTTTCATTGTTGTTATGAATTCTTGTGTTAAATTTGAACTTTTAATTGTTTCACTTGTTATGATTCACTAAAAGCTCTATCTAGAATATAGATGAAGCTAATGAATCCCAAAGCATGACTTATATTACCAAAACTTCCTAAGCTTGTATTTGTTTGTTTACTTGTTCAAGCTTTAACACTTGTTTTTGCTTGCCAACTTAAACAAGTCATTTAGTTGTTATTTGACATTGAGAAATGCATGTAATAATGGAAAATAAACAAGTAATGCTTAAGTAGTTCATATGAGAATAATGGATGCTCAAGTGAATCAATACAATTCATGTTTTCATAAGGTTTCATCATGAGAATAGTTGAAATCTTATCATTTCATAGAGAGATCTAGTTATGAAACATATGGAATTGGATTCTAAACAAGGAAAATAGCACTTAGCTAGTCAATCATGCATGATTCATTAGTGAATTCCATATTCTAGGATTCTTTGCATTGAATTCTACAAAAGTTCTTAATCATTTTCCTATTCTATTGAAGGGACCCCATAACAGTCTTGTTTTGATTATGTTTAGATAATAAAAGTTAGTGAAAAAGCTTTAGTAATTACACATATTTGAATCCTTGTGCGATTTGACACTACAATAGATTTGTGCACTTGCTGACTAAGTTGGGAGATTAGATTTTTATTAATTGATTTGTGTGTATTTGTTCCTATTTGCTATACCTAATCTACATCACATCAAGTTTTTGGCATCGTTGCTGAGAAATCGAACGCAATATTAAGGCAAAAGCTAATTTTATTAATCTAAACTTGTTTTATATTTGTAAATAATTATTTTCTTTTGTTTGTAGGTGTATGCATAGGAGCTTAAGGGTGGTGCTTCTATTTGATCTAGAAATTGAAAGAACCACAAGGAAGGTAAGGAGACCAAGGCAAGGAGAACAAGCAAAGGTGGAGGAGATTGGAGAAACTTCAAGTGTACCTTAACCACAAATTCAACAAGAGGTAGTCATGGAGACGGTAAACCAAAATCCTAACTCTCAAACTCGTTCTTTAAGAGATTTTGCAATGCCGGATCCAACTAATTCTAACACAAGTATCATAAGACCACCGGTAAATGCCAACAACTTTGAACTTAAGCCCGGATTAATACAAATGGTTCAACAAAACCAATTTGGTGGTAATGTTAATGAAGATCCACATACACACTTGGCAAGTTTTATGGAAATATGTGATACAATTAAATTAAATGGTGTTTCCAAAGATGCCACAAGACTTAGATTATTTCCATTCTCATTAAGAGATAAAGCCAACCAGTGGCTTCAATCATTTCCACCGAATACCTGTGCAACTTGGACAGAGTTTTTCAAAGAATTTTTGGACAAATATTTCCCACCGGGAGAGACTGCAAGACTTCGTATGGACATAACAAGTTTCAACCAATGCGAAGGAGAATCTCTCTATGAAGCTTGGGAGAGATTTAAGGACCTAATAAGAAAATGTCCACACCATGGACTCTGTAATTGGTTAATGGTACAAACATTCTATAATGGACTTAATTATCCAACAAAAATCAATATAAATGCAGCTGCAGGGGGAGTTCTCATGGCAAAGTCGGCGAAGGAAGCTCAAGATTTGATAGAAGAAATGGTGGCAAATTATTACCAATGGGCAAGTAAAAGAGGTAATAATAGAAGATCACAAGGCATGTATGAAATTGATACTTTAGATATGTTACATGCTCAAATGCAAAACATAATAAATATTTTCAATAGACATGTCTCAAGTACTCAAAATTCATCAAGTAGTGTTGCATATTGTCATTTGTGTGGTGATTCTCATGATCCATCTACTTGTGCACAATTAACAGTTATAAATCTTTTCTTCTACTAATAATCCTTTTTCTAACACATATAATCTGAGATGCAGAAACCATCCAAATCTTGGGTGGAGGGAGCAAAAAATGATAACAAAACTCGAATTTTCACAAAACAAGCTGGCTTGGTAGGTGGCTAATTAGAAGGTATGTAGAAGGAGTGAGCAATTTGAAAGTAGAATGTTAGGTATAGCTAGATCTTTAGAAATCAAATTGCTCAAATAGCCGAACAATGACACCTTAGGAAATCAAGGGGAGTTACCAAGTAAAACCGAAATCAATCCTAAGGAACAAGTCCAAGCAATTGCATTGAGAAGTGGTAAAATGCTAAATGAACCAATCATTGAAGAATGCGGAAGTGAAAAAGATGAAAAAGAGGAAAAAGGGAAAGAAATAGTGAGTGATAATGAAGTTGGTGTGAAAATATGAAATCTCATCACAAACTATTCCTCTTCCACCACAAGTTCCATTTCACAAAAGGCTTAAAATGAAAAGCAAGAAAAAGAGTTGGGAAGAATTGCACAAATGCTTAAGCAATTAGATGTTAATATCTCTTTTGTAGATGCATTTTTGCAGGTTCCCAAGTACAACAAGTTTTTGAAGGACCTTTTGACAAGAAGGAAAAGTCTTAATGACTTTAAACTGTAGCACTAACGAAAGAATGTAGTGCAAGGATCCAAAACAAATTGCCCCCAAAACTCAAGGATTCAAGGAGTTTTTCTATCCCATGTACTATTGGTGATGTGAATTTTTTTAATACTTTGTGTGACTTAGGTGCTAGTGTTTCTCTTCCTCCTATGTCAATTGTAAGAAAGCTAGGATTCAAAGATGTTCAAAGCACAAACATCACATTGCAATTAGCCAATAGGTCTATCAGGCATTCACTTGGTGTTTTTGAAAATGTCTTAATGAAAGTGGACAAATTCATCATCCTAGTAGATTTTGCTGTTTTAGATATGGAGGATGATGTTAATATGCCTATTATATTTGGAAGACCTTTTCTTGCTCTGTAGGTACAATTATTGATGTAAAAAATGGCACACTTAAGTTAAAGGTAAGAGATGAGGATGTAGCCTTTGAATTGAATGATATGCTGAAACACCCATCCTCTAGTGATTTCATTGTTACTAATATTGCTTTATATGTTGCGGGTGATTCTGGGACAAATCCTTTCAAAGGAGGAGGGAATGATAGGAATCAAAGAACACTTACAAGAATCAAAGTTGCAGATCATGAGGAGTTTGAACAATCAAGCCAAATTGTAGCCTTTATGTGTAGGATTAAAGAAGTTAAAGCGAGGCGTTTTTCTTCAAGAGGCAAAACATACAAAGCTATCCAACTACAACAAACGAGTTCATGGGGGATACTGGGCTTGAAGGTCATTAATAGATGGGTGAAAGTTTGGGCCAAAAGCTATCTTATTAGTTTTGGATCAAATATGTGCTCAAATAAGACTTTAATGGAAGTACTCAAGCTGTCCAAGAAGGCCATGTAGCTCATCATGGTCCAAGAGGAATAATTGAACTTCGGGAAGCCCAATTAAAGCCAAATCAAGTTTGGCCAACCCATTAACCTCAATGTGGTGGGTTTTCTTTTAGGGTATTCCAATGTTTTCAGATCGGACTGTCCATTGAACTAGAGGAGACAAGATCCATGGTCGGACAGGTAGTTCAAATCTTTTTTTTTCCCCAACAATTGTACAAGAAAATTCCTAAAAATGATACTTGAAACCTTAAAAATCATATATATCATCACAAGTTTTTTCATAAATTCATTACAAACATTAATAAGACTAATAAGCATAATTCAAGTGCTAATTAAAGTACATGGTTACTTTCTCTCACAAGAGGTTCATAAAAAAAGTACCAACAAGCCTAACTACTGATTATCATCATATTCATCATCAAATTTAAAACTAATGCTCAAGGTTAATAATTTCAATAACAAACTTCCTTCGTTGCCATCACAGGGCGACAACACCCATGCAAATATTACAGCCTTGACAACGTCTTCAATTTAACCTAAAAAAGTTCAACACAAATATAGAAGTCAAATTTCATCAAACTCAAAAAAAAAAAAAATCAGCTAACTAAAATAAACAAACACAAAAAAAAAATTTAAAAGAGAAAAGAATACAACCAAATGCCTAAAAAATTATTTGCTACTAATCCTCACTTGTTGTAAAAATGTTTCAATTACCAATCATTATCGTCATCACCATACTGATACTAGAATACTGATACATATTATTAGAAAGCAGCAAATGAAAACAATTCAAAAAATCACCAAAGAGACAAACCAAAAAAAAATGATAGAATTTTTCCTTTGAGATTCTTGAAACCTATTTACGTAAATTGCTACATGAAAATTAAGATTGAAGTTAGTACGTAGTAGTACTGGTGAGCTGCAAATGTTAATGCAAAAGTATAGTTAATAACCATTTCAAAAAAGCAGTCAAATGGCTACGGGCAAACTATACTAGTCATTTAGCTATACATTTTCTTTTTTGGAAAGGAAATCATCTGACTTATACTAGTTCTTACTTGAATACCATTTGGCATAATTAAATGTTATTGTAGTTTTTCACATTAAGGCAATGTTTATTTATCTCCAAAAAAAATGAACAATATCCTAAGGAGCATCATCATTTCCTTCGCCCTCTATCCACAAAAGAAAATTCTAATAATGCACCTGAATTAAAAGGGGTATTAATGCAAAACAATGAGGAGAAGACAAATAGTACTAATGCAGAAAGTTATCGAGATCAGTTACATTACAGTAAGGTAAGGATGATCTGCTCTCTATCTCTCCAAATTACTACTACACCTATTTTAACACTTGGTCATCTATGGCTAGTTTTAAATGAGTCTTAAACGAGTTTAAGGTATTAATTAACTAAAATTTGTTTTACTGACTTTTTGAACCTCTCTCTCTAACCTCAATTCTCTCGGCTTTTTGAATTTTTTCTGGTACTAGGGTTTTTGAAATCACCATGGCTGCCCTCCAAGGTGTTGGAGGGCATCCACCTACCCCCAAACCTATCAAAACCTTTACTGCTGCATTGGTGTCGACGATAGGCTCTTCATTAGTCGATTCCGACGTTGGAGTAGTATCAACTTTCAAGGGAGAACCAGCATTGCGCCTGTCTAGAGATGATTTTGTGGCAATCTCCCAACCTTTTAACAATGCTTTGGTTGGCAGATTCTCTATGGGGAGGCCATCGTTGGAAGCCATTCGTAAGTTCATTACTGCTTTAGGTTTGAAAGGTGCTTGTCCTAGTGGGTCCTTCTTGATCAAAAGCACGTTCCTCTTGCGCCTGTTTTAGAGGAGGACTACGCACGCATATGGTTCAGGCAAGTTTGGTACATCAACAGCATGCCTATGGCTATATCCAAGTGGTCTATGGATTTTCGTCCGAATAGAGAGTCTCCCATTGCTCCAGTGTGGATTAGTTTTCCGGGTCTTCCCTTGCCTTTCTTCAACATGAAGCCTGTTACACAAGATTGCAGGGTTGGTTGGCCGTCCGTTAAAGGTAGATGAGGCCACATCTTCGTTAAAAAGGCCTTCTGTGGCTAGAGTCCTGGTTGAGATTGATGTAACATCAGATCTGAAGAAACGAATTTGGATAGGAGATGAAGATTATGGGTTATGGCAATCCATTGAGTATGAGAATATACCTTCTTTCTGTAATTTTTGTTCACGAGTTGGTCATATAGAGGAGCTCTGTCATAAAAAACATCCTGACTTGAGACCAAAATGTGAAGACAAGAAAACAATGAAACAGGTTTTTGTTCCGAAACAAACGATGCCTGATGATGGGATTGGAGAAAAGGCAGATGAAGCACAGACGGAGAAGAACACTCAGCAGTAGTAGTCTCCTATTGAAGTAGAGAAAATATCACCAGTGGTGTGTCAGGAGATTTCTCCAGCAAATAATGCGTCTGCTGGGTGTGCGCAGATAGGAGACACATCTCCACATTCTCACCCATCTGGTTTGCAGGTAGAAAATACCTTTCAGATTTTGAGCCAATTGGATATAGATGGTTCTGAGCAGCCAGTGGATTCCATGGCGTTCCAGACTGGTTGCAGCAGCTCCAGGAATTCACCAAATAAAAATAAGGGTGCTAGGATTACAAGAAGGCTTTCGGATGGCCAGCTGATATTGCCGGAAGTCAACTTGGAATCTCTAAAAGAATTTCAAATATCTCTAGCAAGGAAAGCCTATACAATGGAACGATACGAGTGTGTTGGAAGATGAACAATTGCTGGACAATTTGGTGAAGAAAAAATTGAGTCGACCTTCTCGGAAGAGAGGTGAAACAGGGCACACATCACAAGTTAAGTACATTCTTCGTTCCCATGTTAAAACCAATTAACTTTATTGTGTGGAATATTCGTGGAGCGTCCCAACGGGACTCTTTATGATATTTGTCTGATATCTGTAGGAAAAATAAATTAGATTTTTTGGCTTTAATTGAACCTATGTCGGGTATGCAGCAATTATCTTATGTCCGTCATTTTCTTAAGTTTGATCATTGTCAATTGTTTCTTGAGGGCAAGATATGGTGTTTTTGGAATTCGAATGTGACTTGCTCATTTAATGAGATGGCAGGACAATTGGTGCATTGTTGTATGGATTTCCACTCAGGTTATTCATTAAGCATATCTGTGGTCTATGCAAAGTGTAATAGAGTGGCAAGGCGGTCTTTATGGCAAGCGATGGAATCTCTGGCAACAAATGAACCATGGTTGATAGCAGGAGATTTCAATACTATCACAACGGCTGAGGAACGTGTGGGTGGGCTTCTTCCTTCTGTAGGTGCCATGGAAGAATTCAATGACTCCATTATTCAATCGGGGTTATGTGCCTTGCCATTTGACGGACCATCTTTTCACTTGGACAAATGGCAGAGTATGGCAACGATTAGATAGAACTTTGGCTGAATAATTCATGGCAATTGGCCTTTCCTCATTCTAGGGTCTCGCATCTTCCCCAGGGGCAGGTCTGATCATTCACCTTTGTTAATCAAGGGAGGATGACGTGGGTAGGAAGTCATCAACATTTCGTTTCCAAAATATATGGTGCAAGCATGAATTCTTTCTTCCAACAGTCCGGGGTGCTTGAGAACAACCAGTACGGAGCTCTCCTTTACATGTATTATGTCTGAAGCTTAAACGGACAGCACAGACCCTGAAGATATGGAATAAGGAAACGTTTGGCAATGTCGTTCGTAATGCCCAACATGCACTTGACAGGATGGAAGCTCTGGAAAAGATTTATGATGAACAGTCGTACTGAAATGGATAGGCTACGTTGGAGTGAGGCTAGAGCTCAATATAACCATCTTCGGAAGTTGGAATGTGATCTTTGGAGGCAAAAATCTGCTATCAAATGGATTTCTGCAGGTGATGCAAACACGGCCTTTTTCCATGCAGGTGGTGAAGCAACGACAGAATGATAATTTCATCAGCAGAATTAAAGAACCTTCAGGTGTTTGGATTGAGGAAATGGAGGACATCAGACAGTCTGCCATTCTCTACTTATCAATCTCTTTTTCAAGCAGATAGGGACTATTGGTCTGAATAGAAATTTGCATTTTCAATTTGCCGAAGATTTCGGATGTGATGAATCAGGAATTACAAGTCATTCCTACTATGGAAGAGATTAAATCAGTGGTGTTTGCATTGGATGATCAGAGCTTGTGCTGGGCCAGACAGGCTTTGGAGCAGGTTTTTTTAAGTCTTGTTGGGAAATTATCAAGCAAGATCTATATTTAGCCATAGAAGATTTTTTCAAGGGAGCTCAGCTCCCTAGAGGTATGACTGCCACAATGCTGGTTTTGATTCCGAAAAAACAAGGCTCTATTCATTGGAAAGATTATCGACCGATTAGTCTTTGTAACATAAGTTCAAAAATTATCTCTAAGCTTTTTGCCAACAGATTGAACAAGATGTTACCAAAGATTATCTCACCTTGGCAGACAGGATTTGTTCTAGGAAGAGGCATCATGGATAATGCTTCTTTTGGCCCAAGAACTTACAGCAGAGATAGATAAGAAGTTGGTAGACCCTAATCTAATCCTAAAATTAGACATGGAAAAGGCCTATGACAGGGTGGAATGGCCTTTTTTGTTGTTTATGTTGCATTCTTTTGGTTTTGATGAATGGAAGTGTTGATCTTATTTATAGATTGATCTCCAATAATTGGTTCTCTATTCTTATAAATAGGCCAGCCTGCGGGTTTCTTCAGATCTTCATTGTGGGGTTAGACAAGGTGACCCTTTGTCACCTGGTCTCTTTTTGATTGCGGCTGAAGTACTTTGGCAGAGGAATAGAGTGGTTTTGTCAGCAACATCCTCGTAGATGGTTTTCTTCTAAGGGTAGCCATAGTCCCTTACTTAGCATTTGCTGACTGACATGATTTTATTCACAAGGGCCAACAAGGAGGTCTTGGAGGAGTTGAAGAATTTCTTTCATCATTATGAGCAAGTTTCTGGTCAGAAAATTAATGTCTCAAAAAGTTCTTTCATTGCCTCTTCAAATATATCTCATTCGGTGGGTGCTATGGTGGAGAGGACATTGGGTTTTGGCAAGAAACATCTCCCTTTTATCTATTTAGGCATTCCCATTGCCAAGGGGAAAACCTAGAGCAGTGTTATTTGATAGTATTCTCACAAAGCTCAGGGCCAAATTGTACCATTGGAGTGGGAGATTTCTCTCGGCAGGAGGTAAGATTATTCTTCTAAGGCATGTTCTGACTACAATGCCATTCTATTTGTTTCAGATACTTCAGCCTCCTAGGAAGAGTCATTATGGCGCTAGAGAGGATATTCAATGGCTTTTTATGGGATTCGAGACGACCTACAGAAAAAAAGGATTCATTGGTGTGCTTGGAATAATTTGTGTTATCCGGTGAAAGAAGGGGGATTGGGCTTCAGACGAATACATGATATGTTACAGGCTTTATCAATAAAGTTATGGTGGCAATTCCGATCACATAATACACCATGGTCAGTCTTCATGCATAGCAAATATTGTAAGGATCAACACCCAATGGAAATGGAATGCCGATATCCTTCAGCTTCAATGAGGCGCCTCTTGTTAGTTCGGGACATAGCTGAAGAATGCATTAGATGGCAAATAGGAGAAGGGATGATTGACTTTTGGAGGGATAGATGGGTTGGGGATGTTCTGTTAAGTTATTTGACTAACAGACATAATTTCCCTCACTTCCTAGTGGCTGAATTTTTTGTGCAGGAGGGTTGGAACATGGCAAAATTAAGAGATTGGCTTCCTGAAAGACATTGTTTTGAAGATAGCAGTCATCCCTATTGCACCAGATGAAGCAGATACAATTGTTTGGTCGTCTTCACATGATGGTGATTTCACTCTGGCAGATGCTTAGGGGGATAGTCCGCCAAAGAAGAGCATGAATCAGTGGTCACAAAGGCGATTTGGAGCAATTTTTTGCCTATCAAAATGTCTTTTTTGGCTTGGAAAGTCTTGAGGAACTATCTTCCAATGGACTTAAATCTCCTGAGGCGATGGGATCTGTCTTACCTCAAGATGTGACTGCTGTGAAGAAAACCAGGAATCGCTGAATCATTTTTTCTTAGAGGGCCGCATTGCTGTTAAGGTATGGTCTTATTTTGCTAAGATATTTGGTGTTGTAAATAATATGGCATTGTGTGTTGGATCCCAGATCATGTCTTGGTTTATCTCTGCCCCAGTGAAAAATCATATTCGATGTATGATGCTTGTAATAATGTTATGGTTTTTATGGAAGGCTCGTAATGCAGCTAGATTTCAAGGAAAACCCATTCGGGCCTTTTTTGTTATTAGAGAGATTGTTTGTTTCTTAAAACAGCGAGGGGCTTCCTCTCAGTTTGATAGAAAGCTTGTGAAAGGTGATTTAAATTCCTAGGTTGCCCAATTTTTCCATATTAGTAAATCGAAAAGAAGGAGGGTCTTGGTAATGTATTGGAAAAAACAAGAATCTGGCTTCTTTAAGCTAAATACGGATGCTAGTGTTGTCAGAGATAGAAGTGCTGGTGAAGGAATACTTAGAGACTCAGATGGGAAATTAATTTTTGCTTTTTACAAAGAATTTGGGGAAGTGGATGTCATCCAGGCTAAATGTTGGGCACTTCTTCATGGGCTTGAACTCTGTAAAGAAAAGGGACATTACCAATATGATTGTAGAAGTAGACTCAACTCTTTTGGTGCAGTTGATTGATAAGAAAAGTTTGGGAAGGTGGTTGTTTATGTCATGCATTGCGAAAAATCAGATGTCTCATCAGTACACAAGGGGCGTCAATTTCTCATGTCTTCAGAGAGGGGAATGCTGCAGCAGACTCTTTGGCTTCCTGCTATGCTGATCAGGATCAGGTTTTTTCCTCATTAGATCAACTACCTACGAAAGTTAAAGCAATTGTTCAATCAAATAGGTTAGGATATCCTTATATTCGGTCCTTTTCTGTAAGGGAATAGTATTCTCTTTTTTCTTTATTTGTTGCTTTAATTGTATGTCTGATCGAGGTAAAGGCTATATCCCCCTCCTTTGTATTTCCTACGGGTTTTACTATTAATAAAATGTAGGAGTGGCGCCCTTCCCCGTGTACGGGGTTAGCCAATTAAAAATAAAAGAATGAAATGAAGTGGTTTAATTATTGGAATCAACTTTTACTTTGACATCTTATAGAATATGCTTACATTCCATTACCATTGATACACTGAAGTCCTACTCCTATCGTTTTTTACCTCATACTATTAACCTTCCATTCGATTACCCATGACACAGTAACATGCAGCAATTACAAAATAAAACCAAAAAATGAAATGAGAAGTTCATTTTTTTACCATTTTTTTTTTTTTTTTGGAGTAATTCTCCTCCAAAAAGTTGAAGCCTGCCCCATGGATGTTCTTCGCTTTCCTAATATGATCTGTGAAGTTGATAATTATTTTAAGCCAGGAGAAGTATTAACTTTTTAGGGACGTGATGCGTTTTGATGCAAAGGTTCCATTAATTTATGTCCTAGAAAAGGCCAGACAACCCAAAACATTGACTATATCTAGTGCAACAACAGTCCAAATTATCGGGATTCTGCCAATACTATGTCTTATGATTAGAAAGAAAACATTATTCCAAACAGGATTGTCTCTAAAACTACACATGAAAGAAGATGACATTTAACGGATATTGCAAGATAGGACAACGCAACGGCCAAAAAAAATTGAATATACCTACTCCACTCAGTGAGGAATTGTCGAGTGTGTTCCAAACAGGGAAAAATTATGACTGCAACAGCCCAAACCTTCTCTTGGAGGCAGGGTAAATCTGTAGTTGATAATAGAGAAAGATGAAAAGGCTTGAATTAAGGATTAGATCAAAGAAATTGCGGAAAGAGAGAAGAAAATTTGCTATCTTTTAATTAGGAAAAAAAATGAAATATTGGAAAGCTTGTTGTTGAAGGGAGAGAAACGGTGAGGGTCGAGCACTAAAATGGATTTTGCATTTTGTTAGAGTTTTTTTTTTTAATTTGGTTTTTTGTAATAATCTGAAAAGATTGAAAATCCCGAGTTTTCAGTTCATGCAGTTTTTTTTTGTTTGCGAGATTGAACCATTCAGCGGCTTTTGTATAAAATCGGATCGACCATATGGTCAATTCATGGTTGAATCAGTCGAATCAGCCAGTCTGATCCGATTCTAAATACCTTGGAGTATTCTAGAACTACTTGTGTTTTGTTAATACTTCCATATTGTTTATGAGTTATTTTTTGTTAAATGTTAATATTAGTTAAGAAATACTTTTTGGTAGTTTAGTTCTAGAATTCTCTTTCCCATATTGGATGAGACTTGTAGCCTATTTAAAAGCCTCATTGATGGATGAAATTATAAGAGTGTGATTAATAAAATTTGTGTGTTTTTTCATGATGAAATTACTCTTGTTGTTGATTAAGAATTACTCTAGGTTTTATTAAGCTTGCTTATTTTGTACTGACTAAAACACTAACTTAGAGTTATTCTTTTCTTGTTTTGATTAATGTCCCATAGGTTTGTCAAGATATGTTTATTAGTTTATAGACAACTAAATCTGTTGACCCTTCTAGAGTTGTTGTCATCAAAAAAGAGTCTAATCCACGTCAAACAACTCCACGTAAAGATTATATTAATTTATGAATCATTGCCGGTATTGAGTATAACGAGTTACTCACCTGGATTTTCAAGGAGTTCTTGATAATTCAAGTACCCCTTGACAATTCCCGTGCGGAGTACGTATCATGATGCCAACAAAAATGCATTCACAATGTTAAAAGACAAAACTGCCATTCCTCAAGAGGGTGCGTTCCCACACCAATTGTTACTCACACGGAAAACATGCCACATCGAAAAACCAGGCAACTCCCTAGTACACTATCTAAACTTCACAAAAGCATCAGAATGATACAATTGGCAAGAAATGAAAGGCAAAAGTATTAATTTCAACGGTATCTAGTACATCGGTTAAGAAGGTTAGGCAATCAAGCTATCATTAACATTGGGAGTCAGTGCAAATAGAACACACTACCTGTGGCGAGCGACAACCACGCGCCCACCACACCGGGGGAGGGGGGAACCAAAAAGAAAAATGAAAAAAAGAAAAAAAGCAGCTAAACACAGAAGGCGACATGGGTGACGTGGGTCCACTAACACCAAATTAGCACGTTTTCCTACGTTACATTGGCGGACGATAGATATGTAACATACAACCTCAAGACACGGGACAGCAGCCACTCAAGTCCGCTTCAGGGGATATAAACTTAAAATTTATTCATCCGCATGACCGCTCGAAAGGCCACTTTCACACTCCTTACAAGACACTGAAAAACCGTGAGGTGAGGAGATTAGTAGCTGTTTTGCCATATCTGTTGTGACTGCTTAGGTTGGCCTTGAGAACCACCGAGTGAGCCATCTCTAGGGTTTTGCTGTTGATGATCGAGTGACATCCCACCCTGAGAATGGTAAAAATTTGGGTACCCAAGAGCTCCATAATTCGGTGAAGGCTGCTGACCTTGCCTAAATCCACCAGGTTGCTGATTTTGCCCCTGAAAACTGTAATATGTGCTAGCAGGAACAGCCGACATCGTTCTAGAACCAGGTCCATGTAGCCACATACCTGAGTTGTCACTCTGAAGAATGACAAAGACAGTACCCATGAATCTCAAAGAAAGGGAAAATATAATAGCAAACAGAACTAATTCTGGAAAACCATCATTGAATGGGATAATTGCCTAAGGTTACATGCACAGAACTGCTTTTCTTTTTTTTAAAAGAACTAATTCTGGAAAACCATCATTGATTGGGAAAATTGCCTGAAAATTGCCCAAGGTTACATGCACAAAACTGCTTTTCCATTTTAATAAAAAATCAACCATCCAAATTGGTACTCAGAACGGGAATTCACTCAACAAAAAGGACTTCAAACTAATCATCAGGAATTGTTTAAAGAGGCTTCAACGGCATACCTGCTGAAGAGAGAGTAAATGATTACCATCCTTGTACTGAGCACTCAAAACATCCTCATAGCTCAAATTTGAGCCAGACGGGGCAGCAGGAGGATTCATTGGAAAGTTTCCAGGAATTGTTGTTGAACTCCCAAAGGCACCATAACCTGAAGCAACAGCAGCTGACTGGGGCAAACTGCTGACAGAGACACTGTTCTTATACTGAGGAAGTACTGCTGCAAGAGATTGATGGTATGTGCTGTTACCAGCAAATGCTTGTTGGAAAGCAGAAGGCACATATGCATAGCTCTGTGGCAAGAATGGGTAGCTAATCATGTTAGCGAAAGGTCCCAGTGGAAGAGTGGGTTGGGAATATGGATGCGCAGCAAGATGTTGAGGAAGAGCAGGTCCTGTGGCCACACTAGTTCCAGAAATGGTTTGCAACGTCTGCTGTGTTGATGAAAAACCAACAGTCTTTAGTGCCTGTATGCATATTCAATTTAAATAACAATAATGCAGCAAAAAGAGGAAAGGGAGATACTCAGACATAAGAATGAATGAGAAGACCATTCATATGATATAGGTGTGATATTAAATGAAAAATATACCATCTTTCCCTGCCTTTTTAAGTAGTGCTATGAGCACAAGAATTCGGATGTAACACAAGCAGTGTGATCAATCTTGCAGTCAAAGAGCTAAGCTGACAGGTTTAAACACCGGCACAGATTCCTTCAACAACCAAGCTTTTCTGATATGTTCTCCAATTCAAAAAACTAAAGCAATCAGGCAGTCCAGTATCTTTTTCCCCATAATTCAGGGCAATGTTAATTCTTTAAATGGCCTAGCAAAATGCTATTGCCATGTTCCGTTAACCTCACCAGAGTCAAGACAAGAAACAAAAAGCAAATGACTTATAAATTAATTTTATCTTAATAAAAAATAAATGTAAAACGTAGGAAACAATTGAAAGTTCCGGCCATCACTACAAAAGTAAATTCAACAGAGAAAACCCTCCAGAAAACCTAGGATCCAGATAGAAGTTCAAGTAACAAAAAAAACAAAGGATTAAACTACGCAGGAAAATGGCGAAATCGGAGACAGTATGAACTAGTGTCAAAAACAATATTATCATTCAGCAAATATGAGCTTAGCACATGACCTTTGTTAGAAGTTAGGACTACAAAGTGACTTTCTGAAGCCAATCCAATCATAAGTCCACTAAAAAAGATCTAGAAAAAGCTAATTAAGCATTTTTCAAAGGATTAATAGTGTTCCAATATTTTTATGCTAAGGAATGTGATTGCTTTCCAGTTACAAAGCCGTATAAAGGATAACTGTTTACTTCTCCAATTCAAGTCAGAGAGTATTCCCCACAAGAAAATAATAATAATTCTGTATAAAGAAAAGTTGGCAGAGAAGATCACCATCATTAATAACTGAAACTGAAAAACAACAAAGTTCCAGCAACATTGTGATAGTAAACTACCTCAGCCATGGAAATCGATGGACCACCAATAGAAGATACAGCATTGCCATATTTTGTAGCCATTGATTGTGACACAGGAAATGGGTATGGAAGATCAGACTCTCTGCCAGGGGGAATGTTTGCCGCCAGCAGTGTGTTTGGCAATGAATTTGTATATGGCGGCTGTAAAAAAGATACAGGAAGTCAGAAACCAGGCAAAATACATTATTTAATTCAACAATGATGGATTAATAGCACCAGAAGGAAAAACTTTTTAGATGCTGAAGCAGCAGTTAGTTCAACAATGACGTATTGATAGCACCAGAAAGAAAAATTTTTTAGATGCTAGAGCAGCAGAATATTAAAAATTGAATAACCACAAATTACCGATAAACAAGATAAAGTTGGCATCTTTTGTATAACTTCGCATCAAGACATTTAAAATAGCCTGCAACTTAGTATGAGTTTAGCATACCTGTCGATTCAAAATAAAGAAGCAAAAAATACACTTCCTTCAAAGTGTGTACAGTTGACAACAATCATCTCACTTATGAGACATAAGCATAGCGATGCATTTACATGCAACTTACAACGTAGCAGAACATTATACTCGGTTTACTGTCTTTGGAAAACAAAGCCATAGAAATGCAGCGACTATAAGCAATAAGCCAAAAGCCAGACATTTAAGAGGCAAAGGTGATATTACAATATCAGGTGACATTATTCTCTGCCCCATTAACTTTCCATCGTAATCGGTTAAATGTACATTCAAAAGCACCCTATGAAATGGGCCAGAAGACTGACCCAAGTTTCAATGCAAACCATGAAACCCTATCATTTCATGACAAAAAGGTTTGAGGATGGCAAAGCATAAGTCGCTTAAATTCTAATATCCAGTATCCAAGAGTGAACAATCAACAATTTCATAAGATACATATGCTAGAGCCAACATTTTCTGCCCCCACATTGTGTGGTGAAACCACTCCAGCACCCACATTGTACCCAGTAATTTGGTAATGGTCAACTTGAGAAAAACCAAGCGCTATAACTATTACTTCTCCTTCCCCCATAATAATGCCAACATTGCAAAGATAACAAACCCCAAAAGAGAAAGTGAGGATTAGGCTCAAATTATATCATCCTACTTTCATGACCCGCTAATATCTTAAACTCAAGTTTAACAACTATTATTAGTTTTTCAAATACACTAAACTCTTTTTCAGTTGTATTAACCCTCTTAAATTCTATTATTCACGTTGATTCCACATTCATCCTCCAAATAAGGAAGTCCCTCAATGCCTCTCTAGCTCAAAATGAAATTTTATGCACTCCATATTTATTCATTAAAACCAAAGATTGCTTGGACTTCCATACATGATTTACAAAATCAAAACGTTATGCGGCTTAAAGAATTAAAAACCCCCTCTAGCATCATAGTCTTGAGAAAAAAATTGTTTTTCAATCTGATATACCAACATGATTGCTTCACGCAAGGCATTTTCAAGGTGTAAATCATTAGGTAGAGCCATTACATAGGCAGTTAAGCAACTTAAAATAGGCAGAATGACAGAGTTATGTACCATAACGTTTGAGAAAGGAGAAAGATTTTGCATATGGGAGCTTGTCTGAGATTCACTGAATCCAATGTTCATCTGTTGAGAATTTTCAAAAGTATAGCTGGGTGTAGCTGAAGGAAAGGCATATTGACTTCCACGTTCAACCTCAAGGTTCTCCACTTTCAATGGCTCAGGTCGTGAAGCAGAAGATGGATCATAACTACCAGTGCTTGCACCAGTTCTGTGGAATAAATTACCATCTGAGGCATTTCTGAAAGACTCGTCACCATAATACTCAGAATTTCTGCACAGAAATGTACCGCTATTTGTAAAAGAAGAATATTCCTGTAGAATTAATGCAATCACTCAAGAATAATAGGAAAGAAGGATCTATTCTTGGAATGGCATACCTAGGTTCTGAGTGCCCACCAGATGAAACATCTGCCTCTGCAGGAGCCTCTTCCAAATTGGTTCTCACAGGCATTGATGCCAAAGGCCCTGAAAAAGAAGTACTAATGCCAGATCCAAAGCTACCAAAGCTCAAATGCGAGCAGTCTGCTGACTGAACTTGCAGGTGATCAGGAATTACAACAGAAGGGCCATCCCTTTCATGCGGCAATGTTCGATCCTCCTTTTGCATGCTTAGTTGTTGCAAGTTTGCAGTCACAGAGGACACCGAGACACTAACATTCTCAACTGCAACAGGATGATACACAGTCATTCAAAGGATAGTGCTAAAATACCTTAGCAACCCAATTACTTTTCAACTTCTAAAGTGCATAAGAAATGACTACATAAAACTTTCAGAAGCAAAATACGCTCAAATGTTTGTCCCTCAAAAAAGAACAAAGTACCGACCTCCCTGATGATCAAAAACATGATCTTGAGGTTGATAGGGTCCTCTGTTTGTGTACAAGTCATTCTCAAAAAGAGATGCATTTCCAGAATTATCTTCCTGCAGCTTTCTACCGGAGACTGTACCAGGTCCTACATGGTTGGTATCATGGTCTCCAACCGCATCATCCTCTACTGCCTGAACCTCATCTAATGCAGAGTGCCCGTCGATTGAATCAAAGGGCAAGTTGGAAGAATCTGGATGCAGCTCAGGATCTACAGAAGACTTAGAGGCAGAAGGCACACTGTTATGTACTGGCTGTTCAATTGATGGCCACTCATCATCAATGGAAACATGCTGGGAAGAAACCCCTGGCTCAAGGTGATCATCTGAAACTTTGGAAGCATGATCCTCAGAGAACCGCAAATTATTAAATGCCGTGGATGATGGCCCCTGAATGTGGTGGTGATTAACACTGTGTGACATGCTTGGTATGCTTGATGCTTTGCCATGCGGCTTACCCATCTTCACAATGTCTGCCATTGAGACTTGACCAGGAACTCCCACCCAAGCAGGTTGATATCCAGATGGCTGTGAGGCTGATGAGATACTATCAAGCATACCTACGGTTGGCACTTTAACTTCAGTGGCAGCGGCATCACTGCAATCCATGTCATGCAAGACAGACAAAAATTATGTTTTCCTATCTAATGCTCTTTTATACCTTTATGAAATATAGATATGAACACATAAAAAAAATTCACGATCCAAAAAGCTACAATTCATTGTCAAAAAAAGTCTAATATTACGAGATCCTGAGGCATATGAGAGCAAATAAAGAGCAATGCAAATCACAATAAGCTGATACCTGTTAACAGAATAGTAGACAGATAGCAACTGTATCCAAGTCCAGCTAATGGAAAAATAGAGCAATTGCCCTAATTGTTAATATATACTTAGCAGGAAAAATATACGTATACATTGACCCTAAAAGCATGCAAATAAAGTACCGGCAGAGGTACAAAAGATACAAAAGATAAAAACTAACTCATTGCATTTTTCAATCCAAAGTAATAACAATTAGCTCATAGCACTGTGTTCTTGCGGCTAAAATACAGAAACTTAAATAACAGAACTCACTGCCTGATGAAGGTGGGACAAAGAGAGCTCAGAATAAATGAATTAAATACATAATCTCATCTGACGATATTTTCAACATTCTAACCCAATAATTGAGAAAATTTAAAGCAATAGCCATTAAAAGAACCAACCTGTGGGATGGAGAATGCCAACTTATGTTATTTCCTGCCGCTCCAGAGGCTGAAGATAAAGAACTTGCATAAGCATTTGAACCATTTTCCTTCTTGACTGCTGGTCTCCCATGCACAGCACTAGATTCTGCCAAACATGCTGATCACTTCAATACACGTTTAACAACATTTATGGTCATATTTAAGGTGAGAATCAAACAATGGATTCCAATCCAAATGCACAAACCAGCAGAACTATATTGCGTAGTACCACCACGGCCAGCATATCGGTCTGCACCACTCCTGCCACGGTTTAAGGTGCCACTAGTACCTCGTGGCCTAGATTCAGAAATATCCTTATTCTGGAGCAAAGATGTGTGAGAAGTTGCAAAATGTTATCCAACAGTAAATAACAAGAAAAGTGGAGCTGCAGATGATATTAACCTTGAGACAATTTTAAAAAGGAAAATAATCAATTAAGGTGCACTGTGCAGCATATTACATGTATGCAAGGAGAAAAATTAGCTTCTGTCATAGAAGCTTATTTATCCTCGTTTCTTGGTCCATGACCCCAATGAATAGCAGCTTTACCTCTCACCGTATACCACAAATGACAGAATTGTAACCCCAAGTTATCACAAAAGTTAATGACAATAATGGCAAAATTTCCCATCACATGACAAACGAAGGAAAGAGACCTAACTTCACTTTTCCATTTACATCAGGATAGACAAAATACAAATTAACAACATAGTAGCAAGCAACTTTGTGGTAAGAGAAGGATATGAAACGTATCATGTACTTTTACAGCAATTACGTACCTCTTTCTTCTTTTCTCTTTTACTCTTGACCTCGTGGAAAGGATCTAGAAAAAGGAGTTTAATAATCAAAATTAGTACCACTATTTTCCGGCCTTACAAACTAAATTACTTAAATTACTTAAAAATTTAAACCAAGCCAGCAGAAGGATAATGCAGCAAGACAATGAAACAAAAGAGAACCACATAAATTAAGAGATATATTTCATATCGCAATGTAACTTAACCATAATCATATATTTAGATCCACTAGCAATTAAGGACCAAAACGCATCCAAAAGCCGTCAAATTGACAGGTGTAATATAGAATAAGATAAATTTAAATACTCACTTAGCTTCTCTTTATAGTTGCAAAAGAAAAAGGTTCTTTTCACCAGCAAAACAAATATGCAAATTGGTTCTCCTAACATGACTAAAAGTGGACAACTGTAAATGCATTCAGACCTCAATTGGAATGCTAAAAGAAAACTGTACAAATACACACGTACAGTTAATTTACTAACATAAAAGAATAAAGTTACATATGCGTGCAGATAATTTACTAACATAAAAATCAGAACTTGCACAGAATCTATCGCTCGGAAAACACTAATCCCATCTCACAGTCCAAAAATAACAGAAATATATCATTACTCAGATAAACAAAACATAAAGTTAGCAGATTTATACAAGGAAAAACATTTTTTTTTCGTTATAGAACATCCCAAAAATAACTTCCTCCAAAGCTACATGCCCAAAAAAAAAAAAAACTTGTCCTTCAACACTTAGCCTTTCCACTAATCCAACTACAAAAGTTTCCAAGAAAATTCAAGACTTGTTACACAATAACAAATATTATATTCCGAAATATATCATTTCCACCTCAGAAATCAAATATTGCCCATAAATCATACCAAATAGAAGCCCATGAGAGAGACTTCAAGGAACATACATATACAACTCTACTCAAAAAGCATCAGTTTTTAATTTCTCAGATTTTTCTTTAACAAACAACAACTTTCCTTATTTACAGCTTCTTATCTTATACCCAGAAGAAAACATATATTAACTTTTTCTAAACCGAAAAAGAAAAAGTCTCGCTAGCGTTAAGGATAATAAAAAAAAAAATAACACAACAAATCTTTTTTTAAAAAAAATAATAATAATAAAACCAAAAAAAAAAAAAGGAAAAAACCTTGTGAGAGGAGTCTATTAACAGCTTCATTAGGGTCCATATTACATTCTTTAAGCATGGCGTAGATCTCAGGCTCAGAACAGTTCACTATTTCCTTCAAACTCTGCACTATTTTTCGAGACCCAGATGGAATCGATTGTAACCCTACCCCAATCCCAGTCCCAGCCCCAACCCCATTGTTGTTATTCTTATTATTGGCGGTGTTGTTGCTTCCTCCTCCTCTGCCGCTCCCCATGTCTCGGACTTCCTTCAGATCTATCGCAAACTTCTCGCCGGTCGGAAGAAACAGACCTTTGTTGCTGTGATTACTTAGACGCCGTCGTTTTTCTCTGCTGCTTCTGCTGACAATAATAAAGAGTAAAAGAAGTGGAAGTATCGGCAGCTGAAGACTGAAAGATTTATATATGGTTTTTTATTTCTATTTTTAATTATTAAATTACCAAGTCGTGGTAGTAGACCAGCAGTACTATCGAGGAAGGGCGCCTTGTTTCCAAAACCCTATCTCTCTGTGCGTGTGTGATAAAGTATTTTCCTAATCTTTAATAATGTGATATTGGAAGTATAGTAGTATTATGGAAATAAGTATTTAGAAAAAGATTGAAAAATTAGATTGTGGTATACTTTGGAAAGACCAAAAAAAAAAAAAAAAAAGACGAGAGTGGAGGGTTAGAATTCAGATCATGGAAAGTGGAACTTGGGAATTTTTTAAGCAACAGTGGTTGCAATATTAATCAAGATAGTGAGTGTCAAAATAAAATGTTAAAAGTGGTTGCAATTTTCCCCTCTGATTAAGAAATTTACTTTTAAACATTTTCAATTTTGTAAAATAAAATTTTAAAAGATGGAATTTTCACCTCTGATTAATAATTTTTATTTTTAAAAAATTTGAATTTTGTGAGACTTTAATAAGTCATAAACTACTTCTAATGTAATCTTTTATAAATATCTCTATTATATATACAAAATTTAATTTATGTTAACAATCTGGGCACACACTTTTTGTTACATCATCCCATCTTATCTATAAATTTTTCCGCAAAATATGAAGCATGTGGAGTATTAATTACAAAATATATAGCACCACACTTTTAATTTATATATATCTAAATATTTTGATTACACAGGCATATCTTTAATAAGTCCATATCAGATTTTGAATTTACAATTTAGTGATTTTTAATTTGTTAGATTGTAATAATATTACATTGATGCAAACTATATATTTATTTTTATTTACTTTTTTAAAACGTTTAACCAACTTGTGAGCGCTAAAAATCTTTAAAAATTAACTACAAGTTATATATCTCAATTTTTACTTTGGGTAACATACAATGCGTGTATAAAATAGTTAAGATACGAATATCTCTACATATATGTCAATGTAGCTTACTATCAATCTGGCATAGTCAATTCTATTTATATCGATATATAAAGAAAAATACAGTTGTAAAGTGCATTTTTAATGATCATGTTATGAATAAAATTGAAGAGCGTTGATATATATCATTAAAACATATCATAGTGACAGAGCCAAAAAATATTTTTAGCGAGGAAAAAGTTATATGAAAATTTCTTACTTATCCTTTTACTCTTATTTAAACAAAAGAGCATCAATATTCACATAACAAGTAAAAATAATACATATATTTCACATAAAAACTTAATCGAATTCATACTCAAAATTACTAATGTAAAAATAATTTAATTTCAAAAGGTAAACCAAACCATTTATAATTTATCACGAAGATCAATAGCTTTTGGTGAAAAGGAAATGACGACTCTATTCTGTTGGGAAGGAAATTGGGGGGGCCAGAGAAAGAGAGGGAAAATGATGGCTAGAAGAAAAGACGATATGATTGGCAATTGAAATAAAAAATATATTCTTTAATTTAGTTTAAATATAATTCCATGGCCCACAAGAATTTTTTAGCAATCTACTTCAATTAAAACCAGAAAACTACAAGACTCTTCAACTTAATAAAAGCTCTAGTATGATTAAGAGGAAATCTTCACGGGACACACTTGAAAATATTTCTAAAACTTGTAAGTATTAAAGGAGTTAAAGGGTAGGCAGTGGGGCCGTGTGTGACAGCCCCACCTTATCCAAAGGCGCACCAAAAGGCTTAGCGGACTGCCTACCTAGCTCTCACCAGGACTCAAGTCGAGCACTCACGCAGAACATCAAGCATACTTAACCAAAATAAAATACATTCATATAATTTAACTTAAAGAGACAAGTATCATTAAGAAGTTTACATGCCAAAATATACATATTATTTATAATAATAATAGCCCAAACAGTTTGGCTATCCAAAATAAGTGAAATATTCACTATTTCCAAAACTTGTCGTTCCAGCTTTAATATTACAGGGAACCTGGATAAAGGAAAACCAATGAAAGGAATGAGCTATAATAGCCCAGTGAGTGCCCAAGTCATGCAACCATACTAAAAATCCATTATTTTATTGAACAGAATAATTGACAAGTTAAATAGACAGGTTATGAACAATTTAATTAACAAGTAGTCAATGGCAGATACAGGGCTCAACTACGGGAGCAAACTCAACCGCAGGAGAAGCAAGTACTGATCATGTAACCATGACGTTAGGACCTAGATAATAGCTCAGGTTCTCGCCAAAGGTCATGCCAGTATTAACAAGCAAGTACCCTAGCCACCGTTCACCTTATAACCTCCGTACAGGCTACCACATCCAGGGAGTAATCTCGACCTTGGAGGGCCAACACGCGAGCAAGAAAGTTCAATCCGGAGTTGGCCTCTTTGAGGATTCACAACTCAAGGGAAAGAACAACACGCCCTAAAACACCCAACACCTTATATCCTCCCATGCACGACTGGGTTGACTATCCGTGAAGTAATAGTGAAGTTAGTCACGAAAGTCTCAAGCACAAGTAACACATTGGATAACGAAAGCATGTAACACATTGCGGAATAGATGCGATAAAGTACACATCTTTCCTCAAGTAACACATTTCGTGAAATAATTATTACAAGCATAACATAACATTTCATGCATCATGCACATATAGAGACACTCACTTGAAATGCCTATGAAAATATTTCGTAAAATGGTCGAGACTCGCTTTCAAGTCTTGGAATTCAAAAGAAATAATCTAATAAAAACCCGATTAAAACCCTAAGTAGATTAGTAAGAAAAATCAAGAAATAACCCAATTATTTCTAGGGTTTCATTTCTAGGGTTTTTAGAGTTTAGGGTTTTACCCTAGGGTTTAGGGTTTTAGATTTAGGGTTTTGGTTTTAAGGTTTTCTTATTCTAGGAAAATTTAATTCATTAATAGATCATTTTCTAAAAATTTCTGCACACCAAATTCTCTAAATTTAGCATATTCTAAGTTAGAAATTTCATCTATCATTTTTCCTTCTTTATTTCTACCGAAATTTCGACAGCAGCTCCTTTTAAAATCGGACTAACCCAAAATTTTACCTACAAGAAATCAACCAACCAATCCAATTTCCAACAAGTTCTATAGCTTCCTTGTTTAAATCAAACTCAATTTCGATTAAAATTCCACTCAAATTCAAGAGTTCAAGCTTAAGTTTCTTCAACCAAGCAACATATAATACATGAAATTTCAAGATTTAAATGCTATCTACTAGTCTATCTAACCAAGAGAACACTTTAATTAACAAGTAAAATTTCATTTCAAACTTAAATCTTCAAATTCTAATAACAAGTATCTAGTATTAAACTTATACAAAGGGCTAATTAAAACTTGAAATTAATAGCAAAAGTTCATAGTAGGTACCTCAAACAAGTTTAGATCTTTTCTTAGGAAGAAGAGGAGCTCACTTTCTATGGTGAAGATTGTCTAATAATGGAGAGAAAGCTTCAAGAAAATGAAAACAAAAGAGAGTAGAAAAGAGCAAGGGAGGGGCCGGCCAAGGAGGTAGAAAAATGGGAGAGAAATAGGTCAAGAAAAGAGAAAAGAAATAAAGAGAATAATGGGAAAAAGTGTAACCAATCATAGCAAGACAAGAGTCATCCTAAGGTTTAGATTTTTAACATATCATCTACTAACTTGGTTAATTTTGATTCGTGAAGATTTAAATCTCTTATCTCCTAGTAATTTGCAAGGACTTTAGGGCACACAATTCAAAGCATAAAAAGAAAAGAAAGAAAGAAAAGAGGGCCGGCCATGGGAGAGAGAAAAGCAAGAGAATAAATAAAATTTTTTGGGTAAATATTGAACTAAAGCTAAATTGGTCAAGAGGCTAGAAAATGGTAGAATTAGTTAGTCAAAATTAAACACTATTATAAACTAATGGTCCAATGAAATTAATCCAAATTGGGTACTTAGGTGTCCCACTTAATAATGAAAGAATCTTATTTACTTAACCTAATTAACTTAAGAAATCTTCCAACTAATAAATCAAAGATTAACACTAAACCCTAAATAAAAAAAATCCCCTTATAAAATGCATTTCGATTTTTCCTTTTCTTTTCTTTTGTCTTCTTTTTCTACTAATGGACATAACATGCATTAAATAGTTTTGGTATGAATTTCTAGGGTGTTACACTGTGCCCCCAGGGCCCCCTTTGCATCCACCGCTGTCATTATATCACTTCCTACGTGGACTTATGTACGTGGATTCCATATGTTAACCTTCCTTATTTTTTTTTTCTTTTGCCCCTTATTTTCCCTTCTCCTTTTCTTTCTTTGTTTTTTATTTCAATTTTTCTTATTTTGATGTCCTGCACCATATCCCTAAATTTAATGTGATAATGGAAATAAAGTAGCAATATGGGAATAAGTATCTAAGATTGAGGCATTAGATTGTCATGTATTTTGGGAATGAAAAAGAAAACAAGAAAGGGTTATGGTTTGGCTCATGGAAAGTGGGAATTAAGAAATTTTTGAAGCAATGGTGGTTACAATAGTAATCAAGAGATGCTTTCCAAAAAAAAAAAAATAGTAATCAAGAGATGAACTTCTAAAATTAAATGTTAAAAGAGAGAATTTTCTCCCTTGATTAAGAGTTTTATTTTAAAAATGTGAGACTTTAGTAAGTTGTAGACTACTTCTAATGTAATTTTTTATTCATTTCTCTCTCTCTCTCTCTCTCTCTCTCTCTCTCTATAGATTAGCAATATTAGTACTACGGGTGTAATCGAGGCAAGTTGAACTCGAACATCACATGTTCGAGCTTGACTCGATTCATGAATAACTGTGCTCAAGCTCGAGATCGTCAAGTCTTTATTTTTAGAGCTCGAACTTGACTCGAGCCATACTCAAGTCATACTCGAGCTCGAGTCATGTTATAAACTTTGAGGGTCAATTTGTAAATTACAAAAACTTCATAGAGGAGAAAAATAAATTGAACAAAAAGTTTCAAAGTTTACAATTTCCACACAAGCCCTTAACTATGTCTAATTTTCAAAAGATGGCCCAAGCTCACTACCACTGTCAATGACTTGTCGGTGACTTCCATCAATGAGTTTCTACCCCAAGTATACCCTCATACTCATTTTATTCCATTAATTATAGATCTAAGCTCATATTTGGACAAAAACAAATCAAAATGCATAGATCTGAAGAAAAAATTTTAGAGGTGCCATTATTGACAACCATCCAAATCACCTCTAATCGGGCTGACCAAAATAATTGTGGCAACACGTAGAGCATGATTTTAACAACAATATAGATCAAACAAACCAAAAAATATATAGATTGGAACTTAAAACTTGATCATTTTCATGTCAAGAAAAGGCCACAAAATACAATAAACTAAACCTTGTGTATATTGGTGTTAGTTTGTGTGTGCCTCTACGTGTGTTGTGTGATTTGTGCACCAAAGAAGAATCACGCAGCTTCATATTTAATTAATCCCAAATTGACATTCCACCCAAGACTTCCTTGTTGCTGTCTCCTTGATAAAGTAATCATTTAACAAAAATTTAAGCACTTCGTTCTACGTTTAAGCTCGTAAGGTGGAAAGGAAGGAACAGAGGAGTGATAGGAGCAAATAAAGAAATTTGGAAGGAAATGAGCATCACAGAATGGGTAGAGAACATACGAGAAAGAAGGAAAAAAAATAAAGGAAAGAACTTTTACGATTTTGTAATTGTTTTTATTTTTTAATTTCATATTGATATAATTTCACACTATTACCCTTATATAATTCAAAGTTAGGAAAATGAAAGATGAATTCTTTTTAAGGTATACAAGTGTTTTAGTCATTTTACATATAAAATAAAAAATTAATATATCATATATACTCGAGTAACTCAACAAACACTCGAGCATAATAGTTTTAGGTTTTGAGCTCGACTTAATACTCGAGTCGAGCTACTCGAGTTCGGTGTTGACCAAAATCGAATCGAACATTTGATCGAACTGCTTGCGAAAGCAGTTCAGTTCATTTATACCCCTAATTAGTATACCATTTTTTGTTACACTATTCCATCTTCCTTATTAATTTATTGACAAAGTATGAAACATGTGGAGTACGAACAACAAAATGTATTGCTACACTTTTAATTCATATCTCTGGATATTTTGATTATACAAGCATAACTTTATTAATCCTATATTGAGTTTTGCATTGACCTTTTAGTAATTTCTGATTGTTAGATAGTAATGACATTTTAGTGATGCGAATTATATATTTATTTGTATTTACCTTTTTGAAATGTTTAACCAACTTATGAGCTTTTGAAGAATTAACAAGTTATATATCTTATCTTTGACTTTGGTAATATATGATGCATTTATAAATAATTAATATACAAATATTTTTACATGTGCAAGTGCATCTTATATTCAATTTGATGGCATTATCAATTGTATTTGTATCCATATATATAAAAAAAACATACAATTGTAGAGTGCTTTTCTAATGACAAGCATACAATTGTAAAGTGCATTTGACTATGTCTTGAACAAAATTGAGAGAATTGTTATATATTATTAAAATGTATCATCGTTATAGTACCTATTACTGATTTGCATTTCATATGTAAACCTTCCTTAATCATTACATCTTCCTATTCTTTCTTTTCCTTTTCTGTGTTTGATTTCCATTCCAATTTTTCTTACTTCAATGTTCTATAGCAATGCACAAAATAATGTGATAATGGAAATAGAGTAGTAATATAGGAATTAAAAAAACTCTCTCCTTAACGACTCCCTTCCTCTTCCAACGACCTACTTTTTTGAATTTTGAACTTCGTGCAAGCGGCCATGGCTGCTCTTTGGCCGCAGGACAAACAGCCATCTG
Organism: Mitragyna speciosa; assembly: GCA_024721245.1. Classification (NCBI taxonomy): domain Eukaryota; kingdom Viridiplantae; phylum Streptophyta; class Magnoliopsida; order Gentianales; family Rubiaceae; genus Mitragyna; species Mitragyna speciosa. The sequence continues at coordinate 18,014,172 of CM045552.1, read as the reverse complement.
CTGATAAGCTCTCTCCAACATCAAAGCAATCTTTCGCTTAGATTTTTGTGCAACCAGAAGCAATTTCTTGCGTTGAGATCACTCAGCCTGCAATATATAAGGGAAAAGCAGCCATTTTCTTTGCTCATTCTGACATTGAAAATGTTCCTGCACCTTTCAGATATGCCTTGGATGGTAAATTCTTTCATGGACAGCCCAAGCTTGAGGAAATCCGCAAGGTGTTTGCCTCGTTGGACTTGAAGAATGGCGTGACCATTGGGCATCTTGATCCAGACATGTGCTACTGAGGTGTGCTTTAGGGGCCAACTTTCTAAGGGGATTATGGCATATAGGGAAGTTCCCCATGCGAATTTTCAGATGGACTTTGGATTTCCATGTTGAGAAGGAGTCTCCTTTGGTTCCAGTTTGGTTCTCACTGTCGTCTCTACCAATTCATTTGTTTAACAAACAATATTTGTTCTCGATTGTGAGTATTGTAGGCGGACCATTGTTCACAGACAGTGCTATGGCGTCTCTCAATCGACCGAGTGTTGCCAGCGTATCTTTAGAAGTGGATTTGATGAAGCCAATCCCAGATAGCATCTAGATTGGTGTTGAAGGCGAATCTGGAGGATTTTGGCAAAGGATTATACCAGAACAGCTGTCTCAATATTGTTCTTCATGCTGGAGGGTTGGACACTCCCCGAAAACCTACAAAAAAAGAAATAGGAAATAATGGTAGGGTTAGTGAGAAGCCTTTGAATTGTGGGAAAGAAAATAACTGCAAATTCGTTCCTGTCAAACATGGCAATGCTGGAACATCCAAACTTGTCTTGGAGAACGCCACGGAGAAGAAAATAGATGAATGCGATGATCAAAACGTTGTGGGGGAAGCCAATAATGTAGATATAGTCACTGGTGGGGTGGGTACTGAAGGGGGAGAACTTCAACATGCAACAAGCGGTGTGCAGCAGCTGGTTCCTGGTGGTATTTTAGATGAACAAATAGGCGATAAGGTGGAAAAGCTGGAGCTCACTCTGATTGACAATGAAAAGAATGACGAACAGCAGGTAGAAAAACACCAGGATACAGTGTTTCGGAAGCTGTTTGTAGCAGCCTGAAGGCTGCGGATGAAGTGACTGTGGATGCTGTTGCTGGAGTTGATGAGTAGCAGCGAACCCCTTGCATGATGCCATCTAGCACTATTGTTAGGGCAGATGATCCCTTGCATGCTTTGGACGTGAATCATGAGCCTAATGTGGATATCATCGAGGTTCCAAATAGATCATATGATGGCATTTTGGAGTCTTCCTATCTCTAACATTTAGGATGGTAAACTGAGGTATCGAGGCCATTAGAGTCAAGTTTCCTTCATATAGGGAACTACGCTTCTATGGCCAAACCTTCTCAAAATTCTTTTCAATTGTTGTCCAATGATTAAGTCACTTTTCTGAACATACGAGGGCTTTCTAAGCCTTCAAATTTTAGGCGTCTTAAAAAGCTTATTCGTGTTCATAAAATTCAATTCATGGCTTTGTGTGAAATAAAAATTGGTCTGGGTAGATTGGAGGAGTTTAGGTTGAAGCTTAGCTTTTCTTTAGGCATTATGTAATTCTGAAGGGTCGTTATGGATGTTTTTTAATTATCCTTTTAATTGTTCTTTAGTTGGTGAAAGCTGTCAGCACATTTCTGTAGTAGTTACGCATGGTAAGTTGGTCTTATCCAGTTTTGGCATCTTTTGTGCATGCTAAATGCTTAGTGTATAGAAAGGGAACCGTTGTGGGCTGATTTGATGTTGAACAAGAGTTGTTTTGATTATCTTTGGATGGTGGTTGGTGATTTTAACGTTATCATGAGCGATCAAGAAAAACAGGGTGGTCGTCCATTTAATGTGTCACATGCTATAGAATTGTTGAATTTTTTGTCATTAGCTAATTTGGTGGGTGCAGCCTTTTTAGGGTCTCCTTATACTTGGTGCAATAATTATGGTAGCAATGCAAGAATTTGGAAAAAGCTGGACAAGTTGCTGGTCAGTAATGACTGGATGGAGTAGGGTTTGAGCAATACAGTCTCACATTTGGCAAGACATCCCTCAGACCACTCACCTCTTTTGATTTTTATGGCCACTAGGCTGGACAATAAACCTCGCCTTTTCAAGTTCCTTAACATCTGGACGGAACATGCAAATTTCTTACAGGTGGTTAAGGAATCTTGGGAGGAACTAATTGTTGGAAGTCCTATGACTTTGTTGAGCATGGAGTTGAAGTGTTTGAGGAAAGTGCTCTGTGTTTGGAATAGGGAATGTTTTGGGAATATTTTTCAGAAGGTGCAAGTAGCAGAGCAGAATATGATAAAAGCTGAGAAGGAAGTGGAATAGGCAACATCTGAGGAGGCCATGTCGTGGTTGTATTCAACCCAGAATGAGCTTCGGAATCAATTAGTAATTGAAGAAAGATTTTGGAAACAAAAGGTACACATCAAATGGCTAAAAGCTGGAGATCGTAACACTCAATTTTTTCATTCCTCTATTAAACAACGACATATTCAGGCCACAATTCATCGGGTGAAAAATGGTTCGGGTCAGTGGATTTCTTCTGATGATGAAATTGGCGAAGAGGCAATAGATTACTTCAGGTACCTATTTTTTGCTGAGGAAGTATCATCACCTAATTTTGATGCACTGAAGGTGATCCCGAATATTATCACAAAGGAGGAGAATTCTTTGCTTGAGGCAGTTCTTGTTATGGAGGAGGTGCATAGATTGGTTTTTAACATGGATGGTGATAGTGTTGCAAGTCCAGATATATTTACAGGTGAATTCTTTAAGGTGGCATGGGAGGTTGTTGGGAATGATCTCTATAATGCAGGCCTTAGTTTTTTTGGAAGTGTTGAGCTTCCTAGGAGCATTACTTCTACTTTGATTGTTCTCTTACCTATGGTTCAATTTCCATAGTAGTTCTCTGAGTTCCGGCCTATCAGTTTGTGCAACTTTGTTAACAAGATTTTCTCAAGAATTCTTGTTGAATGTTTATTTGCACTATCGCTGAATGTGGTGTCCCCTTAGTAGAGTGGTTTTATTAAAGGGCGACAGATTTCAGATAACTACTTGTTAGCTCAAGAAATGATAGCAGGGATTGGAAGGAAGAATTATGGAGGGAATATGGCTCTAAAGTTAGACACGGTGAAAGTATATAACAGAGTATCATGGATTTTTCTTACAAAAGTGCTGAGGGCTTTAGGCTTTGGAGAACGATGGATTGACATGATCTGGAGGCTTGTGTCGAACAATTGGTTCTCTATTATTATTAATGGTTCTTGATAAGTGAAAAATTTGTCAAGATTAGTATATATGTTAGTTGGTATTTTTAGTATATTTTTAGTAAAACTATTATACTTTTTTACTTTAAATAATGTATTTTTATTAATTAGGGTTTATTTTCTAGAATTAGGGTTTTGCATCTAAAACAATTATTTTAAATATTTAATTCACAAACTTGTATTTATTTTAGCAGATTTAGCATTCTTAATCTTAAAGAAAGTCAAGTAAGGCCAAGATCAAGGTGATGAAGTAAAATAGATAAAGTGGAGAATTAATGGAAGATTAAATGAGAAAACTATGAAAAATTAGAAAAATCAGTAAAAATTCGAAGAAATGCATGAAAAAGGACTAGGACACTTGGAGGGACAATTTAGCAAAAATTTATACAAGTGGAACCAAGGAACACGATCCACGGATGATGATCCGCAAATGACTATCCGCGTATCGCCATCCGCGGATTGTCACTGACTTTTCACATTTCGGCTGTTGCAACTTACTTCATCTTCCAACTATTTTTACAAACTTTTGAACTGTATGCATGTTCTACAAGTTGAAAATTGCATTGGCAATACAAATAAAGACTTTTATGTCCAAGAAGGCCTTCAACTAGGGTTTTCATCATTCTAATTTATTGAATGTAAATTGCAAGTTGAAAAGTGATAAATGAAGACTTTTATATTCATTTGGAATCCCCAAGCAAATCTTCATCATTTTCATGCATTAATGATTCATGCAAGTTGAAAAATGACTTGAGGAACATTTTTCTATAAATAGAAGTCATTTGTAAGGCATTTGTAACAAGTTTTGAGTAGTAGAAAGTAGTTATTTGCTTAGTTTAGCGTCAAGGGGTTCCTATATCTCCAGCTTTGTTCATTATTGCAGTTGAAGGGCTTTCTAGGGCATTGAATCAACTGCCTCAAAGGACAGGTTTTGTTCCTTTTCGGGTTCCACATGGATGCCCCACTATTACTCACCTTGCATTCGATGATGACGTTGTAATCTTTTCAGGTGCTACTAAAAAGTGTCTGAAGCTTATCATGAACACTTTAAGAAAGTATGAAAACTGATCTGGACAAAAGCTAAACCCAATTAAAAGTGGTTTTGTATGTCATCCAAAGGTCTCTCCTGCGAGATTAATGGTGATAAGGAGAGCCACTGGATTTGCTCTTAAATCTTTTCCAATTAGATACTTGGGATGTCCGCTCTATGTTAGGAAACAAAGAAAGGTCCATCATGCGGACTTATGTATTTCTATTGCTAATAGAATCTTAGCTTGGCAAAATAGATTTCTCTCTATGGGAGGGAGATTGATCCTTATTAAACATGTGCTTTCTTCTATTCCTCTCCATATTGTTGCCGCATCTAACCCTCCAACGGACATTAGAGAGGTTATTTGCTAGGTTCTTTTGGGGAAAAGAAGGAAATTGTTGGAAGCACCACTGGATTAGTTGGAAGAGTCTATGTGCCCCAACGGACGAAGAAGGAGTTGGATTACGAGCATTGGAGGATATCTACAATGCATTTTCTATCAAACTTTGGTGGAGATTTAGGGAACAAAAGTCTCTCTATGCAGCATTCATGGAAGCAAAATATGGCAAACCAAGTTCTACACGACCACAACTGAATAGATTGGCTTCAATGACGTAGAGAAGGATGATGAAAATTCGGATCTAGTTGATTAGTGGATATGCTAGATTGATGGGGATGGAGTGGTTTCTCAATCTCATGTTAATAACCACCGAGCTAAATTGGTATGGTTCCTAACACACTCAGGTGAGTTTTCTTTGCAGACGGCATTCGATAGAGTACGAATCTGTAAAGATTCTAGTTTTTTATTCAACAAGATGTGGAATCCTTTTGTACCTATTAAAATGTCTGTTTTGATGTTGGGAGTATTGTATAAAAGAATTCCCACAGCAGATATCATTCAAGGCCTGGGATTTTACGATCCTTCAAAGTGTCACTGTTGTAACGATTCTTCCACTGAAACTATTGATCACATTTTCTATTGGGGTGAGTTACCATCAAAGGTATGGAATTACTTTGGGGTTCATATAGGTATCAAATGGAATTTGGAACCCGATAGATTGATGATGATGAAATGGTGGTTATTCCAAGCTAAGAATGTTTATTATGATTTCTTGGTACACATATCTCTTATTGTCATTGTGTGGCACCCATAAAAGGCTAGGAATGATTTTGTCTTCAATGGGATCTCCCATTCTTGGGAGCGTGTAGTTGCTAATATTTTCAATGATGTGAAACTTGGATTTTATGGAAAATTTAAACAGGAGATTAAACATCGATGTTGGCATGAAGCATTCTAGATCCTCAATAGGGTGAGGAGGATACAAGCAATAAAGCTTGTTAAATGGTTTCCTCCGGGTTAGGGTTTCAAACTAAACACAAATGGATACCCAAAGGGAAATCTTGGAGAGTGTGGAGGGAGAGGGCTGCTTAGGGACTCTAAAGGTAAGGTGATTTTCGGTTTTATGGGATTTTTTGGTAGGGGAACCAACTTGGAGGCTGAAATGAAAGCAAAATTACTTGGATTGCGCCTATGTGTAAAACGTAGTTTTTCAGATATTCACGTGGAATCTGATTCTCTAACACTTGTGCAAATGATTGAAGGCAAGGCAACATGTTCATGGTATCACAAAAGATGGATGATAAAATTCAATCAGTTGCAGTAGAATGTTAAGTCTATTTCTCATTGTTATAGAGAAGTGAACCAACCAGCAGATAGATTATCAAATGAAGCCATCAACAGGAAAATGACTAAAGTAATTCTCAATTTTTCACACTTGCCAAAAGAAGCACAGGGTACAGTTAGATTAGATTCACTTGGTTTTCTAGCTTTTTATTTTCGTTAACTTGTACATAAAATGACATTATCTTTTATTCTCTTTAATTTTTCTCTATTAGCTCTGAGTTTGTAATAAAGGGAGGTTAGGCCTTACGTCCCCCTTCTTTGTATAATTTTATTATTAATAATAAAAATTGGGAGTAGCGACCCTCCTGTGTACAAGGTTAGCTAATTAAAAAAAAAACAAAGACAAAGCAAAGTAGAACAAGCTAAGGTGGAGGAGATTGGGAATACCTCAAGTATATCTCAACCTCAAGAACAACACGAGGTAGCCATGGATACGATAAACCAAAATCCTAACTCTTAAACTCGTTCTTTAAGAGATTTTGCTCTGCTAGATCCTACCGGTTCTCACACAAGCATAATAAGACCACCGGTAAATGCGAATAACTTTGAACTTAAGCCACGATTAATTCAAATGGTTTAACAAAATCAAATTTGGTTGTAATACTAATGAAAATCCACACTCACATTTGGATAATTTCATGAAAATATGTGATACAATTAAAATAAATGGTGTTTCCGAAGATGCCATAAGGTTTAGACTATTTCCATTCTCTTTGAGAGACAAGGCCAAGCAATGGCTTCAAGCATATCCACCAAATACCTTTACAACTTAGATGGACCTTTCTAAAGCATTTTTGAACAAATATTTCCCACCGGGAAAAATTGTAAAACTAAGAATGGACATTACTACTTTCAACCAATGTGAAGGAGAGTCTCTTTATGAGGTTTGGGACCGATTCAAGGACCTAATAAGAAAATGTCCACACCATGGACTTCCCGATTGGTTAATAATTCAAACATTTTATAATGGACTTAATTATTCAACCAAAATCAATATAGATGCAGCTGCAGGGGGAGCTCTCATGCAAAGTTGGCAGATGAAGTCCAAGAGTTGATTGAAAAGATGGCGGCAAATCATTACCAATGGGTAAATGAAAGAGATAATCCTAGAAAAACTCAAGGTATATATAAAATTGATACTTTAGATATATTTAGAGCTCAACTACAAAATATGATGAATCTTTTCAATAAGCATGTCTCTAGTAATCAAAATTCATCTAGTGTTGAATATTGTCATTTGTGTGGTGATTCTCATGATCCATCTTCATGTGCACAAGTTCAATATATCAATAACTACAAACCTTCTTCTTCTAATAATCCTTTTTCAAATACATATAACCCCGAATGGAGAAACCATCCAAATCTTGGATGGAGGGAACCAAAGATGATAACTCAACTGGAATTTTTGCAAAATAAACCGGCTTGGGAGGTGACAAATGAGAAGGTGATGGAAAGGGTTGAGCAATTTGAATGTAGAATGTTAGGAATGGCGAGATTTTTAGAAAATCAAATTGTTCAAATAGCCGAACAAATGAACTTTAGGAAACAAAAGGAGTTACCAAGTAAAACGAAAATTAATCCTAAAGAACAAGTCCAAGCAATTGCATTGAGGAACGGTAAAATGACAAAAAAGCGAATCATTGAAGAATGTGGAAGTGAAAAGGATAAAAAAAAGTGAAAAAGGAAAGGAAATAGCAAGTGATAATGAAGTTGGTGTGAAAAATATGAATTCTCAATCACAAACTATTCCTCTTCCATCACAATTCAATTTCCACAAAGGCTTAAAAATAAAAAGCAAGAAAAAGAATTGGGAAGAATTGCACAAATGCTTAAGCAATTATATGTAAACATCACTTTTTGTAGATGCATTTTTGCAAATTCCCAAGTACAACAAGTTTTTGAAGGACTTTTTGACAAGGAGGAATAATCTTGAAGACTTTGCAACCATAGCACTCACAGAGGAATGTAGTGCGAGGATAAAAAACAAATTGCCACCAAAACTCAAGAATCCAGGAAAATTTTCTATTCCATGCGCTATTGGTGATGTTAATTTTTCTAATGCATTGTGTGATTTAGGTGCTAGTGTTTCATTGCTCCCTATGTCAATAGCTAGAAAGCTAGGATTCAAAGAAATTCAAAGGACAAACATCACATTACAACTAGCCGATAGGTCCATTAGGCATCTACTAGGTATTCTTGAAAATGTTCTAATGAAAGTGGACAAATTCATCATCCCAGTAGATTTTGTTGTTTTAGATATGGAGGATGATGTTAACATGCCTATTATACTTAGTAGACCTTTTCTTGCTATTGCCGGTGCAATTATAGATATGAAAAATGGCACACTTAGGTTAAAAGTAGGAGATGAGGAAGTAACTTTTGACTTAAATAATATGATAAAACAACCATCTTCTACTTTTAACATGTATTTTTTTTTTTGATGATTTTAATGATAAAGTGCCAAATGTTTCATTTATAGGATTTGGAAACACAAGAAGAATGACAATGAAAAGAGAGAACCAACCACACTTCATTGATATATCTACACCCAAAGGAGTAGAGGATTTTTTGGGATATGGTCCTCAAAATTGAAGCTCATACCTACAAAGTCTAGGTCTAGACTCTAAATAAAGTGCTTGTTGGGAGGCAACCTAACATTCTTAATCTTTTTGTAAAATTTTAGTTTGATTTACTATGTATTATGTAGTTTTAAGTGTGTTTATTATGTTTGTTTTGTAAGATTTTCAATAAGTAACCCAAGGTGCAAGATTCATTGCACAATTGGCTGAATAAATGAACCTTAGAAAATTCAGAGAGCTACCAAGCAAAACCGAAATCAATCCAGGGAACATGTTCAAGCTATTACTTTAAGAAGTGATAAGGAATTGAGTGAATCATCGGTGAAAAAAGAGAAAAAATGTAGAAGAGATGAAGATGAAAAAGAAGAAAAAGGAAAAGAGGTGGTGAGTGATAATGAAATCATTGATGAACCTAAATCACAAACTATCCCGATTCTCCCACAAATTCCTCTTTCACAAAGGCTAAAAGTTAAAAGATTTATAAAATCTTAAAAAAAGCTGCACAAATGCTAAAACAATTGAATGTGAAGGCCTCTAATTCTTGCATTAGACTAATTTTCATGCAATTCCATTTTTCAGCCATTTTTTCTATTGCTACTTCCCAAGCTAGTTTGTTTTGAGAGAATCCGGGTGGTGTGATCATTTTTGGCTCCCTCCGCCTAAGATTTGGATGGTTTCTCCACCCCGAATTATAAGAATTAGAAGTGATATTATTAAAAGAGGAAAGCTTGTAGTTATATATATATTGTACTTCTGCACACATAGATGAATCATGCAAATCTCCACAAATAGTACAACATGCAACACTAGAAGTTGAATTTTGATTTCCTATGATAAGTTTACTCAAAGAATTTATGGCATTCATAACACCATGCATTTGTGCCTTTAACATGCCATTAGAATCAACTTCATACATACTTTGGGTTCTTCTATTGGTACCTCTTTCATTTGTCCATTGGTAATGGTTGACTATCATTTCTTCAATGAACTCTTAGGCTTCTTCCACTGACTTCGCCATAAGAGTTCCCCCTGTAGTTGTATCTATACTGATTTTTGTTGGATAATTAAGTCCATTATAGAATGTCTACACTATTAGCCAATTAGCGAGTCCATGGTGTGGATATTTTCTTATTAAGTCATTAAATCTTTCCCAAGCCTAATATGGAGACTCTCCATCGCTTTGGTTAAATCTGGTGGTGTCCATTCTTAGTCTTACGGTCTTTTCTGGTGGGAAGTATTTATTCAAAAAGGCCTTAAAAAGGTTCATCCAAATAGCAAAGGTATTTTATGGGAATGAATTGAGCCACTGATTGGCTTTGTCTTTTAATGAAAATGAAAATAATCTTAGTCTTATGGCGTCTTTAGAAACACCATTTTGTTTAAATGTATCACAAATTTCTAAGAAACTTGCCAAGTGAGTGTTCGAATCTTCATTATTATAACCACCAAATTGATTTTGTTGAACCATTTGAATGAGTTCCGTCTTAAGCTCAAAATTATTAGCATTTACTAGTGGCTTTATTATACTTGTATGAGAATCAGTTGGGTCTGGCATGGCATAATCACTTAAAGAACGAGTGTTAGGGATAGGATTTTGAGTTACTTCCTCCATGGCTGCCTCATATTGTAGACGTGGTTGAGGTGCAATTGAGGTTTCACCAATCTCCTTCACTTTTGCTTAGTCTTCTTGCCTTTGTCTCCTGGCCTTCTTGCGGTTCTTTCAATCTCCGAATCAAATAAAAGTACCACCCTTAGGCTCCTATGCATACACCTACAAAAAGAAACAAAATATGAACAAACAAGTAAAGTAAAACAACGTTTGGAGTAATAAAGCTTGCGTTGGCCATAATATTGCCTTGATTCCCTGACAGTGGCACCGAAAACTTGAAGTAGTGTAGATTAGATATAAAAAAAAAAGAAGCAAAACACACAAATCAATTAATAAACCTAATCTTCTAACTTTACCTCAAGTATAGTCAATTGTAGTAAAGGGAGGATATAGATATCATATCCCGTGAGGAATCAAATAGCATGCAAGTATTAAGGCTTTGTGACTTACTTTATTATCTAAACAACTGAAAATCAAGATATAGAGTAGGAAAATGATATCAAAAACTTGTAAAAATTTAAGTATTCAAGATGTATGGAATATAGATTCTACTAATGAACCATGAGATGCATGAAAAGCTTACTACATGTTATCTTTCCTTGTTTAGAATCCAATTCTATTTGAATCATAACTACTTTTCACTATACAATGACCAAATTCCTACTATTCTCATGATGAAATATTATAAAAACATGAATAGCAATGATTCACTTAAGCATTAATTATTCATATATGAATTACTTAAACATTACTTGTTCATTTTCCATTGATAGATGCATTTCTCAATGACAGGTACCAACTAGATGACTTGTTTATGTTGGCCATGCAAAAACAAGAGTTAAAACTTGAACAAATAAACAAACAAGAACAAGCTTATTAAGCCAAGATAATTTAAGTCAAGCTTTTAGATTCATTAGTTTCATGTATATTCTAGATGAAACTTTTAGTAAATCATGACTAGTGAAACAACATAAAGCTCAATTAAAATACAAGAATTCATACTTCAACTATGAAAGTGAAAGACAGAGTTGAGAAAGGCTTATAAACAAGTCTTCAACTTCTATTTCTTTTCCAAAATGTTGAAGTACAAGAAGTTGAATGTATTAAGCTTACTATTCTATTGAAATTTAGAGAATTCTATTAATTCTCTTCAACTATTCTAACTTTAACACTAACTAATGCTAACAATTGGATGCTAAACCTCTTACAAATGACTCCTATTTATAGACAAATGATCTTCAAGTCATTCTACAACTTACAATTACATTTAATGCATTGAAATGCTGAAGATTTGCATTGAGATTCCAAATGAACATAAAAGTCTTCAATTGTGTGCTTAATAGAATTACCAACTGCAAAACCCTATCTCCTCCAGAAAAGTTAGCAAAAACTAGTTGGAAATCGATGCAAGTTGCAACCCTAGAAAAATCTCGCCGATCTACTAACCTGTAGGTCAATGACTCATGGATGTGACTCATTGATCGCCATTTGTGGACCCAATGTGATTTTATGAATTTTGCTGATTTGGCTTTCATGTGTGCAGGTATTTTTCTCACATTTCCATGTAATTTTGATGTAGAATTAAGTCTCTCAAATAATTGCATAATTTATTCTTCAACTCTTCAAGTATTCTTTCATGTGGTTCATTCAATTTAATCCCTTGAATCTCCTTTGAATTTGATCAACCTTGACTTCAATTGATCCAATTTGAGTTTGTTTAAGTATGATGAATACGCAAAAGTTTACAAAAGTTGTGTATTTAATTGTTCAAACTAATAATTTTACCTCAAAACCCTAATTTTAGGAGGAAAACCCTAATTATAATAAAAGTTAGAAAATGAGTCATTTGTAACCAAAATTACTATAATAATACTAAAATCACACCAAAAATACATACTATAGTATATGATAATATTGGTAAATATAATCCTAGTTTGATAATAATAAATCAATATATTACTAATTAGTTTTCTAGTGTGTTTAACAATGACTTTGCAGCATTAAATAGGACCCAAATGCATCAAATGAAGCACAAAAGATGAGCAAATCAATATTGGCAAATTGCACAATTGAAGTGAGAAAATGCGATCATTTTGGCCATCCTAACGCACTGGATTAGTCATCCTAAACACCTTTCGGCCACCGATTTGGTCGTCCTAACAGATTTGACAAAAAGCTCCAGAATAGGTTCGGCCAATGGTTCGACCATCCTAACGCATGTCCTAACATGGTTCGGTCGTCCTATCGCCTATAACAACTAGTTTTACAGCAACTTTAGTTTGATTGTTTGTAATTGTTGGAGTATGTTTTAACATCATTTCTCATCCCATAAATACCAATTAGTATAAAAATTATGTAGAAACTTTACTTACATTTATTACAAGCTTTCAAGAGTGATTTTGGTATAAAAATACTCTCTCTTTTAGGGTACTTGTGATATTTTGTGAGGTAGTTGGCTGGGTTATAGTCTGTTTTTCAAAGTGTGAGTGGTAGCATTCAAATGTAGCTTTGTGAGGGTTGATTGAGTGAATTGTAAACTCTTTGGCTCAACTAGAGAGTGCTAGTGTGACCAAAGAGTGATCCCTACATTGTATATATTGGTTTGCTTCACCAACTTCTGAAGAAGCACATAGTGGATTCAAACTCCAAGTTGAAGAACTTGGGAGTGGACGTAGGTGTCGAGCTTACCACCGAACCACTATAAATCGGTTTTGTCTCTTTCTCTCTTTTACTTTATTGCTCTTTATATTGATTATTTGTGATATTATTTGTTTTATCATTATTGCTAAGTGTGAAGTCATTTAGGCAAAAATTGTCTAGTTGAATTAAGTTATAATTTGAGCATAATTGCACTAGTTATTGAACATCCTAATTCACTTCTATCTTAGGTTGCCCCTAGGGGCCTATAGTTAATTTATTATTTATCACTGCGAGTGAATGACCTATGCATCCCAAATAAATGGGCACTTGATTTCAAAATTTCTAAAATGGCATTCCATGTGTTTTGGACCTTTTCCATGCATTTTAACGTATTTTTGCTAAATTTTTTAGTTCTCCCAAATTTTGCATAGTTAATTTTTCAATAATTTTTCATATGTTTAATCAACTTAATCACTTGATTCTACTTTGGTTTTGATCTACTTTGACTTCAGTTGATCTGAATTGAGATTAATATGGTAAATCTACAAAAGTACACAAGAATTGTGTATTAAATTGCTCAAAATAACAATTTAGCTTTAAAACCCTAATTTTGGGAAAAACCCTAATTGTTGGAAAACAAGTCATTTGAAGCCAAAATTGCTATAATTCTACTAAAAACACACCAAAAATATATAACAAAGCATTCAATAATATTGACAAATTTATCACTTATCATAAGCCCAACGAAAATCTATAAATACGTCCTATAGGGCAACAATTTCATGAACTCAACACAAATCACACATTGCATTAAAATTCTCTATGAATTTGGTTTAAAGCCCAAACATTCTCTATTTTTCCTACTGATATTCACTTAAGCATTAGAGATTTTGAGATATTGACTTAAGCATCAAACCTTAACTTGGGAGAAATCCTCACCTATCACAAAAGAATATTTTTTTGCTTTTGTCTAAAGGTCAACTTGTATTAATGTGTATAAGAGCATACTTACAAAAGTATATAAAGTTGGGTGACTACCCTACAGAGATCATGGATGCTTAAAGATCCATGAAAGAAAGAATTCTTTTCATTCAACATAATGTATAAGATTTATAGCAAATTTTGCTAATCTAGTACTAAGACTATTCTGATCTATCTTTTCAAGAAAAAAAGAGCAAGAAACAAACAAAGCTTGCAACTTTCTAATATCCTCCAAAATAACAATCGCTTGCACATCATTGTAGTTCCCTTTTTTGATCTTTTGAATTATTGCATCGTTGCTGTCCTAAATGATGTTGTCCCAATTTTGCATTAAGGCTTTGATCATAGCAAATCTGATCACCTTGGCTTTGGCACTGGATTTAGCACTAATCTTTGAGTCTCCCAAAGCCCACACTACCTTTGTGTTACCATCTCCATTTCTCACTATGATCCCATAACCTGTTTAATTCTTACTTTTATCCACTACAGCTGCTGCACTAATTTGTATGGAATCCACTACAGCTGCTACACTAATTTGTATGGAATCCCTACTGGGCTCATCATTACCCATACTAGCTGAAATCTTTGTTTCTGTCCTGCTCAGGCTCTCTTGTTGTGATATGACTGATTAAATTCTAAAAATTCCTCCACAGGTTTTTGAATCACCTGTTGTTCATGGACTGGTTCTTGCTAAAATTGCCACTTATTTCTAGCTTTCCAAATATGCAAATAGCAAGTTAAATGTATATGCTTTTTTCCATCCTTTCTCTTAACACCTCCCATTAAACCATTCCGCCACAACAAAAAATCTCCTCTACTTCCTTCTAATCCATCCCAAACGATAGGTGCTCTTTCCCAAATAAGAGTAGAATTTCTACAAAAGAAAAACAAGTGTTCTATCGACTCATCCTCCTCACCACACCTGCAGCACAAACCATTACCTGTTCCAATTCTTTTAATCAACTCCTTCTTCACTGGAAGAGATCTATTTAGACAATTCCAAATGCAATGCTTAATTTTACTTTTCACCTGCAAATTCCGCACAGAATTCTAGCATTTAAGGACCTGATTATCTCTACTGCTTTCAGCCCCATTCCTCCTTATTTTAGCCTACTAGAATTCTATCTTCTGGGCTTCTACATATCCAGATCTAATTGTGTAAATGCCTGAGGGATCAAACTTCCGAAAGAACCTATACATTCTTTCTAGTTAGACTAATTGGAGTACTTAAGATCCATTTTTCATCCACAGAATTGAAAAGATTTCTGATCAATGATCTATTCCAATTAAAATTCTGGATTAGCTGCTCAACTTTGGTAATCTTACATCCTTGAGGTTTTGGACTGCTCACTTTACCTGATACACCCTCCCCCAACCAGCTATCCTCACATATATTTATGGATTTACCATCTCTCACCCTCTTCCTTAAACCATGAAGAAGAAGAGATTTTTCACTAAGCAGCACTTTCTAGAATCAAGAATCTTGAGCCTTTACTTGTACCTCCAATGGAGATGACTTTGAGAAGTACGTACTTTTCAAAATTTTCTGACCAAAAGATTGGGATTTGCCATGATCCTCCACAATTGTTTTGCTAGAAGTGTCGTGTTTTGGTGATATAAGTCTTTAAATCCCAGTCCACCCCACTCCTTTGTTTGAGTCAGTTTCTTCCAACTTACTAGATGCATCTTTTTTCCAATCTCTTTACTATTCCACCAAAATCTAGCCATAAGGGAGCTAATTGTGTTTACACAAATTCTTTGGGTGCTTGAAACATGCCATCGACCAGATTGGCAATGACATGGCAATTGACTTAATCAAAACTTCCTTTCCTGCTAGAGATAATAATTTGGATTTCCAGTTTTGAAGTCTATTAAGCACTCGTTCCTTCATAAAATAAAAAATCTAGTTCCTTGTTCTGGTGATGACTATGGGGAGATTGTAGACACCAAATTTTGGCACACCGCTCATTTTGCCAACATTGGGGGCACTTTTATATTTTTAAGGGTCAAATTCTAATTTTTCAATAAAAGGGAGAGCAAAATCAGTTTTTTTGGGGGACAAAGCAGTAAGTTTCAACTGTAAATATTTTTTTATTAGTTTTGAGGTTTTAAATTCATATTTTTAGTTTCATACGTATTTTTTAATTTTTTGTGATTTTTTCAAATTTAATGGGTATTCTTTTTATATTGTATTAGCATAAGCATTTTGCCTCGCGAACACTATTTTCACTCATTTTAAATCCCAAATTTATTTTTCTAATTCTTTAAGTATGTTTATAAATTTTTTTAATTTTTTCGGAAACGATTGCTATTTTTTCGGTAAATACTGCATGTAGGGGCAAAATCGTCATTTCACATTTTTAACGCATTTTCACCAATTTTTGAGTCATAAATGCATTTTTTAGGGTTTTAAAATTATTTTAATTTTTGGTAATTTTTCGAGGTCAATAGCTATTTTTCTGTGTATTTTCGTTATCTAGGGGCAAAATCATCATTTTATAGTTTAAATTCATTTCTCATCAATTTTTTGAGTCATAAATGCATTTTCTAGAGTTTTAACCTTATTTTTAATTTTTGATAATTTTTTCGAGACCAATAACTATTTTCTATGTATTTTTGTTGTCCAGGAGCAAAATCGTCATTTGACATCCAGAACGTATTTTTGATTAGTTTTAAGCTCTAACTTTTATTTTGATATCTACTTTGAAATTTTTGAAAAATTTTGGATATTATTTTCATTTCTTTGTATTAATTTTTTATTTTTTTGGGTTAAAAAAATATTCTTTTTAAAATAAAATTAGAATTTTTATTATTGGTGGTATTTTTGTTATTTTGTAGTATTCTTGGTGACCAAGACAACTTGCTCTATAAATACCCCTCATTAAAATCATAAAAGGAGAAAAAAAAAACCCTAAACATTACACTTTCACTCATTTTGTTAAATAAAAAACATACATTTTTTTTTTTACATTTTTCTTCAAGTTTTCACTAATAACACCTAGAAC
Source organism: Mitragyna speciosa (assembly GCA_024721245.1). Lineage (NCBI taxonomy): Eukaryota > Viridiplantae > Streptophyta > Magnoliopsida > Gentianales > Rubiaceae > Mitragyna > Mitragyna speciosa. Next base: position 17,997,347 of record CM045552.1, on the reverse strand, counting down.
ACACACTAGTGTGTCTTCAACCTACGCCTAGAATACCAAGAACACGCTCTTCTTATTCATTTTCTCTCTCACGCACTAACACACTCTTCCACACACTTATTCACTTTGTCTCTCACGCACCACACAGTCTTTAACACACTTCTTACACTTTCTCTCTCACATACAACATACACTCTTCTATACACTTCTTCTACGTTCTCTCTCACACACATACAAACACATTCTCTCTTCTCCCTCTCACACTACATACGCACATCTGCACACACACAACATCAGCCGCTATTCACATTTTTGCTTTCACTGTTCATCTTCATCAACAACCGATTCTACTGTTCATCTAGCTTCTCTATTAAACAAGTAATCTCATAACTCTTGCCTTTTTTTTTATTGGTTTCTTTATATGTTTTTAGTTTGATTAATTGGTGGTTTTGTTAATTGATTCAATTTATGTAAAAATTTGTCTGCAAATTTATAATTTTTGCTTGAAGATTGAATTTTTTTGAATTGAAATTTTTCTGGGTTTTAGTTCCTTTTTCTAGGTTTTGGGGTTCTTCTTACTTCTCTTCTCCACCGAATCTTGCACCTTCTTCTACCTTCTTTTCCCTCCAATCACAACCCATCAATCCCAATCCCTTCAGTCGTCACATTCCACCACCAATAAACACAAAACAAAAAACAACATAGCCATCAAAATACCATCAACTCCATCAAGCCTCCACTGTTGGCAAACTTGAAAAAGAAAAACAGACCATAATGGCCCCAATTTCGTCTTCTTGCAACATGCCCTACCCTGAAAATCAATCAATCAACCCGTTCATGATCTCAACCATAACCACCTCTACTACTTGCAAAACACAATCACAAACATTGCAGTAAACACACATAACCACACATTCTAGACCCACATACACACATGCATAGACACAGATTCAGACACAGATACATAAAACGCACACACAGAGGTCACGCACACAGAGACACACAAAACTAGAGTTCACACCACAAAAATCGGCCTAATTGCCATCTATAACACAACAAAAACAGTACCCAATCGGTAGCCAAAACCACCACCAGCAACCAATTACACCACCCACTCATCAACTAATCACGCCATTGCAGCCCCAAAACGATTTTGAACAAGACCAATTCAGCCACAAAGACCACTGCCACTACCCAATCAGCCCAGCCATCATCAAATCACCTCACTGCCGTCCCGTTCCATCTGCTTCACAACCTGCAAAATCACACAACCACCTCTGCAACTCCACAACACAACATAGCCCACCTGTCATCACCCTTAATAGAACTAGAACCAGCCACAAATTTAGTCAAAATTTCATCAAAATTACCCCCAGCAACTGTCAGCCTCATCACCAATATAGCCCATCAAGCACGAAGCACCCACTGTGATACCATCTAGAAAGAGAAAAGAGGCAGAGACAGAAGGAAGGAAGGGGAAAATAAAGAGAATAGAGCCAGAAACAGAGAGTAGAATTGAGAGATGGCGAGGCCAAGAGAAGAGAACGTAGAGAGGGAAGAAGAGAAACAGAGAAATGGAGGGAAAATGGAAAAAAAAAACAAGTGAAAGAGGAAGAAGAAGGGGAAGAAAGAAAGAAAAGAGAGCAAAGCAGAAAGAACAAGAAGAGAAAAGGGAGTGAGTAGAGAAGAGAGGGGAAGACAGATACAGAGACAGGAAGGAGAGAAATGGCAAAGCAAAAGAGAAGAGAGAGAAAAAGAGAGTGGAAGATAGAAAACCAGACGGGAGAAGAGAGAAGAAGAATACGGGAAAGGAGAGAGCAAAGAGAAGGAGGAGGGGAGAGAGAGAGAGAGAGAGAGAGAGAGAGAGAGAGAGAGAGAGAGAATGAAATCAATAAAATTTTGGGGAAATTGAAGTCTGATAAAAAAAGGAAGAGAACCGAGCAGGAAATTTGGGTTTTTGGGGATGTTTTTATTTTTATTTGTTTGCCTTAATTTTAGCTTAATTAACGTGTTAATTGGTGTTCAATATAGTTCAAATTAATTCTAACTGAGTAATCTGTTTAGTTAACTGAATTAACTTAGATAATTAATCCAGTTTATCTTAGTTAGGATTTCTTTTTGTGGTTTTTTTTTATATAATGTAATATTTATATTTTAGCCTTTCCTTGTCTTGAATATCATTAATAGGCTTCTCAATACTTTTATTTTTTATGCAATTAAGTCCTTATCTTTTTACAAATTGACCCCTTAGATCTAGTTTCTTTTCAATTGAACCCTAATTAAGTTGCAATTATGTCTTGTGCTTGCATGAATTTACTGTTTGGCCCCCAACTTACTTTAATTTTGCATTTCTCCCCTTAGACTTGTATGAATTTTCAATTTTACCCTTTAAGTTTTATTGAATTTTAGTTTTAGCCCCCTAAGTTGCTAGAATTTATTTTTATCTCAATTTGTCAATATTTATATATTTTGGGTTTTGTTTGTTTATACCGAGATACCTTGACTTGTTTGTTCATTTTGATTAGTATTTGTACCGGGTCTTTGAGAGGTACACCTATTTCTCATTAATTCATCTTTATGTGCCCCAATGTACCTTTATATGATTTTTATGCATGTTTCTTCATATGTTTCTTATTTTACATGATTTTTTCATATTTATTTATTTATTTTATGTTATGTAATTTCAAATTTTATTCTTTTGGCAAATAGTGTAATATTTTCATATTTAGCTAGTCAATGTAATAGTTAGGCTACATTTCTTATATTTTCACAATGTTTGTGTATTTACATAGCAAGTGTAATAGATAGGTCATTTTCACTTTTCCTCCCTTAAAATTGTAACTTAAACCCTCCGGTGTAATAGTTAGGGCTTATTTGTTTCTGCGTGCATATGTGCTTATTTGTTTTATCGCTTTCTTTAGGGTTTTGCATCTAGATATCATGCTTATGTGCTATGTGCTCCTACTTGACCTAATGTGTCTTTATATGTTTAATTTGCTTTTAATTCATATTTTACTATTTCATTCATGTTTTATATTGTTCAGTCGCCACACTAGTCCTACGCTAATTGTGGCTTTATTGCTTTCCCGCTAGTCCAACGCAAGTAGGAATCCCTAGAAAGGGCTAGTCCAATGCTAGACCCTTAGGTCATTTGGTGATTAGACTCACCACTTGCATGCTTTTTCATCTCATTTCACATACTTCTTTTCTTTTCTAGGATTTTCCATTTTGGCGTGACTTTTGTTTATATTCTACTAATCTATTATCTATTTTTAACAAATGTTCAGCACATGACATTTAAGTTGCATTTCACTTAGAAATCATGTCATTTGTGTGATTCGACTAGAAATAGTCGTCTACTCACATGAAAGCGGTGGCGTACATGCCGTTCCTCCCTCTATGAATAGGAACACTCAGTCACGAGATATTAGTTTCTCGTACCCGTTATGTTGCATACCCACTTTCTTTGATCACTTATTATTTATATTACTATTTTTCTTTTCTTTTTGTATTTCATTTTGCATAGACTCTTGTGACTCCCTCGGAGCTTCACCTCGAGTTTCGCAATTAATGCGATAATCTTGATCAAGTTTTGACGAGACATTCCGACTCTCTTGATACCCACATTTAGATTTTAGGATTTGCATTCATTTAGACACATCCAAAACGTGATAGAACTTAGGGTTAATTTAGGAAAATTTGATTAAATCTTGCAACTAGCCTCGGCTAAGTTGAAAGGGTGCCTTAGGCACGAGCCTTTGCCTTCCCTTTCTTCAAATGTGACTTCTAGACCATTTTCTCTCGTTTTTCGTAGAACGGAGTCGGAAAAGGGTTTTTCAAACATTTTTCTAAAAATTTTATTTTGCTAAGCCATTTTTTCAGGTGACTTGGTACACCGTAACTCCATACCAAGTGGCGACTTCATTTTAAAATAAAACCCTTTTTCAAAATTAGTTGACTAAAACTGTCGCGCTTTTAGTCCCGGCCTTGTTTTCTTTTAAAATACCATTTTTCTTAAAATACACATTTTTCACTAAAATCCGATTTTCATCACACACGCACGATTTTTTCTAAAAAGGGGTCATCGGACCGGACTGCCTTTTGAGGGCGCGGCAGTTACGACCCCACCCGTACCCTTTACGATTTTTAGGATGCGATAGAGACCTAGATACTTTGCTTGAGAGACTACCTTCAAGTTCCTCAACTTTCTGCACACTCCTTCTCTCATAGCTACTTATGTATTTTTACTGAAAAACACTAAGGATTTCTCTAAATTGATTGACTATCCTGAAACCTCCTCATAGCGTTTTAGTATCAGTATTAACTTCTCAACTTGAGACTCCTTTGCTTTGCAAAAAACCAGCAAGTCATCTGCAAAAACAAATGAGACAAAATAGGTCCTTGCCTGCACAAACTTAACCCCGTCAGATAACCATCTTGACCTACTTGATTTAACATGTTACTAAGCCCCTCTACACATATAATGAACAAATAAGGAGATAAGGATCACCCTTTGTGGCACAACATATTCGGTTTTCTTTCCATCAACATTAAAAGCATATGAAACTGAAGAAACAGTAGCTATGACCCTGTTTATCCATTTATCACAAAAACCCATTTTTTCATAATTGCACTAAGAAAAGGCCATTCTGCTCTATCATAGGCCTTGGACATATCTAGTTTAATAGCTATACTACCCACTTTCCCCTTCCTTTTGTTCTTTAATGCGTGAATAAACTCATGTGCAATAACAAAGTTGTCAATGGCTTGCCTTCCAGGTACAAAAGCAAATTTTGATGGACTTATACATCTATTAAGATGAGGTTTTAGCCTAGTTACAAGTAATTTAAAGATAACTTTGATTAAGACATTGCATAAGTTAATAGGCCTATAACATGAGAGATTAATAAGATCCTCTACTTTTGGAATAAGAGTAACTAAAGTCTCATTTACAGACTAAAGCAAGTGGTCAATATGAAAAAGGTCTTGATTGTAGCAACAAAATCATTTCTGATAATGTGCCAAAATTTTTGAAAGAAAATGGGTGTAAAACCATTGGTCTAGGGGCCTTTTGAGATTGCAAGGAATAACAGCATTTTTTATCTCACTGTTGGTAAAAGATCTAGTAAGCGCAGAATTAATCTGAGCGTTAATTGTGAGAGAAATTCCTTCCAAAACATCTTCAAAACTAGATGGCTGAGTTGATGTAAAGAAAGCCTTATAATGTTTAACAATTTTCATACCTATCTCATCTTCATTTTTGCACCAACCTCCATCTAACTTCTGTAATTTGCTAATGTTATTCCTTTTCCTTCTTTGTTTGACACATGCATGGAAAAACCTTGAATTCTTATCTCCATCCTTTAACCATTTGACCTTAGCTTTTTGACTCCAAAAAACTTCCCCTCTTCTATATGCCTCACTCGGCTGCTTTTCCCAATATCCAATCAATTCTCTGCAGTTCTCCTTTCTTTCTAATTTCAACTGTTGGATTTTAAGCTTACACTCCTTTGTTCTATTTCCTTCATTTTTGTGCACTTTTCTACTTTAGTTTTTCAAGAAAACTCTGCAATTCTTGATTTTACCCATGAGTTTAAACATCCTAGAACCTTCACTCTCTGTGTTCCATGCTTCTTGGATGACCTCATTAATTCCTCATGCTTCAGCCATCTACTATCAAAAGTGAACTTGTGCATTCTGATTTTGCTACTTGGCTCTGTGTCCAGAATCAAAATACAATGGTTAGATGCCTCAGAAGTAATTTGCCTCAGGCTAGTCTTACAAAAACACTCAGACCACTCCACACTACATAAACTCCTGTCTAATCTCTATTTCATTTCCTCCTCATTCTCCCACAAATTACTCCAAGTCCAAGGGTCCCTTTCAAAACCTATGTCTATTAGATTATTATCTCTAATAAAATTCCTAAAGTTCCTCAAGCTCCATTTTTCTCTAACTCTACCCCCCTCCCCCATTTTCTTCATTTGAGGCAATGTCATTGAAATCCCCAATGAGGATTCATTTGTCACCCCATAAAGCTTTTCTCCCCCTGATTATCTCCCATTGAAATTTCATGATATTTTCAAAAGTACTAGCACAAACATTTATGCATCACCAAACTAAACCATCATCAAAGTTTTTAATCTTCACCACCGTAGTGAAAGCAGTACTGATTACCTCTTGTACACCACTAGATTCTCTCCAAAATACTGCCATTCATCCTGCCTTACCAACAGTTTCAGCCACCTGCATATGATCATACCTAATGTTCTTCCTAACTCTCTCTATAAAAGCCCACTTGTTTTTGGTTTCACTTAAGCACTATAACTTCCGGGGAGTGGAGTTTAATGTTCCCCTTGAGTTGGGAAATTTTCAAGGGGCTCCCAACACCTCGACAATTCCCACCAAAACTCTCATTTATCACTTGGAGACCATTTGGGGATGGTCTCCTCCACCCATTTCTTTGAAAAATCTATAAAAATCTCAGCCCCTTTCCTCTTCTTACCCACCAAATCCAAATCAGCCTCTAAATCTCTCATTTTTTTCACTTTCGCCAAGCTTTCTCTTCCTTTGCTCTAGCAGTTTCACTATATTACTACTAATCTCCTGCAAGGGTGGTCTTAGTGATTGAGGCAACTTTCTAAATCTTCTCATTTTGTATCCTTTTTCCTTTTCATTAGCAACTGAACTTGCTGGATCTATTTCCATGTACACTTCTCTATCTCTTTGAATTTCCCTTTTCTGATTCAATTTTGCCACATTATTTTCCGCAGATTCTCCAGCCTTAATGCGATTTTTATTCAACTCAAAACCTTGACCAATTGCCTCTGCATCAGTTTTCTCTTCCATTAAAGATGAGCTCTCCATCCCCTTATCACTCAAATTAGCACCTCCAATATCTATATTATTCCTTTGTATGGCCCTGATATTCCTTTGACTACACTACGGATATTTAGGCAAGTTCACCTATCATTTCCAATACAACAATGTATAGGAGTATCGAATGTCAATCCCACAAGGATTATGCGAGTACTAGTACTAGTTTTCTTTCTATTATCTAACCGTCCAACATGAATGGCAAAGTAAACAAAAATGCAAATTAACTAAAATTAGCTACCTAACTAAAAAAGATTTAGAAGTTAGTAGAGAGAATGAACAACGGTAGAGGTGAAATCTAGATTTAAATCCCCCTAAACTAAACATGCTATGACTCTAACTTGATTAATGATTAAGCCAATTCCTTAGACCCTAAAATCCCTTAATTAGATTATAATCTTTCTCAAGTATTACAACCTCTATCCCCTTGGTTGATTAATTAGAATCTCTTCACAATTAAAACCCCAAAAAGATGCATTCATGTTCTATGGATTTTATGGTTTGGGTTAGGTTTAAATCTAATCGGGAAGACTCATGTAGTTCTATCCCTAGCAACTCATGCAAGCCTTATTATTCATGAAGTGATCTAATCATATAAGTGATTTCTCAATCTACCCATATGAAATCAATATTGAATCAAATGATGCTTGCAATTCCCAATTCAACAACTATGACATTCATGAATAAATCTAAGAATAAAGTGGTTCTTCCATAAATCAAGGAATAAAATCATAATAATAAGAATTTAGGATTCATCCCATCTAAATCACAACAACTCAATTCATATGTACAAGAATAAACTCAACAAAATACAAGAAAAGAATGGGAAAACTCATTCTCGTGTAGAGTTTCTTTATTCCTCCCTTGCATCTTGAAGAAGCCTTCTTGCTTTGCACCATGAAAGCCCTTGACTTGTTCCTCTACTCTTGCTTTCTTCTCTCTACATCCCTCTAGATGTGTGTAAAAGTGTACTTTTTTTTGTGTCTTAAAATTCAAAGAAACCACTTTTTTTCTTCTCCAAAGAGATAGGATTCTCTCTCAAAAGATTTGCCCCAAAAGTGCTTAAAAACGCAACTTTCCACAACTAGGCCGTGGCAAGGCCTTACCCACGGCCTTCTTTCCTCCCCTTCTGACCAAAGCCGCACCCCAGGCCATGGCAAGGCCTTGCCTGCGGCCTTGGTCAGAATGTTTCACTTCTCTTCCATGCACAATTTCACCTTGAAAACGGCCAAGCTAACTTTTGCTCAAAACATAAAAGTTTTATCCCTTTGAGTAAGCTTTCCAAAAAGACAATAATCACATCATTTAAAGGTCTGTAGTCTGAGATATAGCTGAAATACTAAGAACTAGTTGGAACAGTACTGCGACACAAATGTGCTTCAATAACTTGAAATTTTGACCTTCGAAACGTGAGAACTGAACTTTGATTCCTTCATATGAATTGTAGGTAATTGTCTTTGCTTCAAAATGATTCATGAATCAACTTAATCCAATATCTCTAGCTCAAGTTATCACTAAATCACTGTAACATGTTCAGGCTACCAAACAATTTCCTTTCTAATTCTTCTTCCTCTATTACTTCTTTGCCCTACTTTGAGGATTTTTTGACTTTAACTCATCACCAAATTCAAATCATCTCAAAATATCATCCAATTGCCATCTAAATTGGTCCAAATTGGTGATGGAATGTGCAAACCCTATGAAAATGACACAAAATCACAGGTAAATTGCACATTTACACTCTTTGGTATTCAAATCTGAAATGAGAAGAAATAGTAAAGAAATAAAGGAAAAATCATGGAAAAAACCTAAAAACCTACTTAAATACCTACTAAAAACTAGTGCATTTTAGCACTTATCAAGCCCCATGCATTGGTGAAATCACCTTATTACTTCCTTTCCTAGTAGCAATTATTGTTTGCTTTTTATGTTCCTTCTGCCTATCCAGATGTGTCTCAGTGGGAGCTCAAACTTGCAGATCCCTTCCACCCTTAAAATCCTAATCTTTGCCAGGACTGCTTGTCTTTGTAGAAGAAGAATTTTTGTTAGCCCTCAACCAAGCCCCATATTGTTGCTCTACATTTTCCATCTCTATAGCCAGCTTCATATGACACTTTTTGGCTAGGTGTCCCATAATCCCACATTTGTAACAAAAGTCAGGACATCTCTCGTATCTAAAGTTGATCCATCTCCTGTAACCATTCAAAGTTACCATCATTCCCCTAAGAAGCGGTATACCCGTGTCAATAATAACCCTCAATTTTAAATGTTTGCCATTCTTGCTACCATTTGGAGGTACCAGTATCTCTTTGACATCCTAAAACACTCTCCCAATCTTGAGCCCCACTTCCCTAGATTGCCAATCTAGAGGTAAGTCCCACACTTGGACCCAAATATCGGTTAATCTCAACTTTTCTCCATTCTTCTCCAGCCTCTCTTCCCACTTATGCATCATAATCAGTTGACTATCCATTAACCAAGGGGCACCTTTCAACACCTTTTCTAAGTCATTTTCTTTTTCAAAAATGATTTGAACAAATTCGAACCCCACTCCACCATCCTAAGGTTAGCTGGGAACCCCCAATCAAGCTTAACTGGCATTCCCTAGTGTTTCTCTGAACAACGCAAGTCTCAATCACAACACCCATAGCTTCCCTATCTCACAACCTAAATTTCTCCAAAATACTAGATAACTCATCAACCATCTTGAAGAGTTAAAGCTTACAGGAATTCCACACAAAGTGCTTCAACTTAATATAAACAAATACTAGAGCAACTTAGAAACAAAGATAAATAACAAAAATAGAGGAAAACCAGAAAAAAAAAAGAGAAAAGACCCAGAAATAGAGAAACACATAGGTTAGTCAGCGAACACTACACATAAAGAACCCAAAGTCTGAGTAAAGTAGTATGAATCATAGACTAAACACATATCATGTCCTATCACAAACCAAACAGCCTATTCAGTGCCACCATAAAAGGAGTCGGGTAAAAAGATAAACCAAGTTAGAACTGCATACCTCAGTAGCCAAAGATCAATAACAAGAAGACAAAAATGAAGCCTTTAATTTTGTGTTAATGGCGTTTAGTGCTGGATCCTAAGCCGGAGAGATGATCTTTTTGGAGTTTGCAAATTTGAACATTTTTTAGCACACCCACAGGAGGCGGGAAAAAACTCTCATAAGAAGAGAGAAAAACTCTCATGTAGAGAGAGAGGAACATCACAAAAGAATGAAAACATGCAAGGAAGACATGGAATATGCTAAGTCAACATCAACACTTGTCATTGCTAAAAGTGGATCTTGAAGTTACCTGCAGTTATAATTGTATGTGGCAATTAGGGCAGTGGCAGTGGTAGTGGTTTCTAATTCTCTTTTTTTTTTCTTTCGATTTGCCTCGTTTGCGTTATAAATAGACTCTGAACTTTCGTGATTTGTCGTTCATCAAATTAAATATGCTAAATTATTGATATCATGTTGGAATCCTTTTCTTGCGTCAACTTGGCATTTTAAAATGTTTAGAAGCCAGAGTTACATTCGATAAATGTGGCTAAGCTGTGTGTTTGCCTTCTTTCTACTCTTGGATGCTCAAAGAAGTATCATTCAATAATGGAAAACAAATGAGATTGTGAAGACCTGATGTTTGTTGATTCCACTTTTGATATAGTAGAGAAGGTTCATATAACAAAGGGTGTAGAGGTCTTTTGATTGTGAGGCAAGGGGTTGGATGAATATTGGGTAAGTAGAGGATTTTCCTAATAGTTCCCAGATTGTATTGGCTTAATTGCACTTAATTTCTGTTTTCTGTTCTTTTTGCTTGTTTGTAAATCTTTGTCGGAATGATAAATATTCAAAACTTGCAGTCCAATGTCCTTGATCTCTATTTAAGGCATAGATATAGATATCTTAAAGAAATTATGAATGCTTAACTAAAGTTCAAATTCAAGGGTAACGATTGCTCAAAAAGAAATACACGAAGGATAATATTTTAGGCCAATAATTCCATGGTACATCATCTGTTACAGAAAAACATGCTTTTTGTTTTTTTTTTTAGGGACAAAATCCACTTTGCACCCCCTAATTTATACTGGATTTTCACTTTACATCCTAAAATTTAATTTTGAACATACTACATCTTGAACTATCCAACCAAAACATTCTATTTAAGTCTAATAATTGACGGTGTCAACCAAACTAATGAAAATTAAGCACGTACACACAACGATTGGATTTAAGTGCAATGTTTTAGACAGTTTAGTGTGCAGTCTGTCCAAAATTGACAATGATTGGACTTAAGTTCCATTAGTTTAGCTTACATCATCAATGATTGGACTTAAAGAAAATTTTTTGGATAGTTGAGGGTGCAATCTGTCCAAAATTGAAGTTTAGGATGCAAATTAGAAATCTTGTTTAAATTAGGTGGTGCAAAGTGGATTTTGGCTCTTTTTTAAAGTGGTTTTATTAAAGCACATCTATGCTTGTGCAACCTTAAAACATGAACGTACTGTCTTGCATAATCTAGGACATTCAAAACTAAATTTGATAGTTTTGATAATTTTTTTTATGTTCCTATTTGTTGGAACAGTGTTTCTAAACAATTTCGAAACGATAAATTAAGAAAACCACAGAAAAAGTGTAAAAAGATGAAATTAGCTATGCCAATGCTACTGCAATGGGACTTCGAACGTTGTAGATACTTTGAGCATCACTCCAAGTTAGCCATCCAAATTGGTACTTATTTTTGGGGATTTCTTCAACCTCTATTTGGCTTTCTGCTTGTACTGTAATGGTAAAACTCATCTTCTGACCAACATTGCGAAAGTACAGAATAGGTGGAGAAACCTTGATAGAGATTCCTGTGGGAGGCTTTACTGATGAAAAGTACACGCTTCTACTGCTGCCAACATTGGTTAATGTTCTCTTTATAGCGACTGTTCCTTTGAGTTTTGGAATAGCAGCTGATGGATAATTGAGATCACCAGGTGAAGGTGGATTTTTAGGACACTTAAGCATGGGATCAACATGCTTTAGATTAACTCCAATGCTGCAGATATATAGAATATATTCTTCATAGGAAGCATCATAAACAAGTCCGGGATCCACTGCCTTTGTTGGCCTAAAATGACCAGATCCAAATTGAAAAGGATCTGCATCCTTACCAGATGCCTCAGCTATTGGCTTACCCTTGTTGTTCCTCAATTCAGCTGCCAGTTAAAAGTGTTGCAACATTAGAACAGTAAATATTTTATAGAAGCATGCGTGGATTAAACAGGGGCTATATTGTATTCTGTAAAACATGTCCATCTAATCTCCAAATATTGATAAATCTAATATCTTATGATGTTCCAGTACGTCTATAACTTCCTAACTATATATGAGAAATCCGTGTAACATGTCATTCAAATTCATGAAAACACTTTAGCTTTATGAAGTAGTAATGAGGAAAATAGATTCTTACACTGCTGAATAGGTCAATATATATGTTATTATCCATAGTCTCGTGCCGTTGTTAGATTATAAGTTAATCTGAAGTGCAAGCTATTAATTTCATGACGCATCATAAATTAGTACCACATGAACAATGATTGGTTTCCATCCCTGATTTTCGGATTTTATTAACAAATTGCTAGATAAAACTAAACATTTGCATAATTTCACAAAAAAAAAAAACTAAACATTTGCATAATTTCACAAAAAAAAAAAAGGCAAAATACAAGAGAAAATCATGCATTTTCCAGGGACGAATATTTGCTGTCAAACAAAAAAGCTCAAAAAATATTTTATCAAATTTTGTGTACGAATGTTTTCCTCATTTCAACACTAGGTTATGCGTTCTACTAGTAGATTCTGATTCTTTGAATGGTAAAAGAACTAGGTAGTGTTTAAATAGAATGCTAGAAATTTGATGCCACAATAATTTACCAGTGGTCATGAGAGCAGATCTGATTGCAGCACTGCTCCAGGTGGGGTGTATGGCCTTCAAAAGAGCAACTGAGCCACCTATATGAGGGCAAGACATTGAAGTTCCCGAGAGAAGATTATACTTCACCACTCTTTTATCGATTTCCAACTTTGTAGGGGATGATCCCTCACTCCATGCGGCCAATACATTCAGCCCTGGAGCTGTAATATCCGGCTGTAAAATAAGATCAAAGATATAACAATTAACTTATACATGAGTAAACCAGATTCATGATCCTTCTTCATGAATTTGGAGTCGCCAACTTAATTGAGGCACATAAATGATAACTAAACAAGTGGACCAAAGATATAAATGCTACATGAATTTGGAGTCACCAAGTTAAGGAGGCAAACACTTGACGACTAAACCGGAGGAGCAAAAATAAATCCTACGGAATTTTTAATTTTTTATGTTTTTAGGGGTTACAATCCAGTTAGCCAACTAATTGTATGATCTGAATTAGTTATTCGCTGGCACCCAGACCTAAGTGGAATATTAGATTTTCTCCAAGCTGACTACACAATTGCTAACACAGCGTAGGCATGATATATTCATTCAAAAGAAAAAGTACCTGGTGTAAATTGTAAACGTACAAAATAAAATCACGCATATTAGTCCCCGGATAGTCTGGGTCCAATATCAAATCTTTACTGTGAGGGCATGCAAGTCACATTGACGGCCTCAAATCCTCGTGAAAATTAAGCGAGAAGTAAGAATCAACTACCTTGAGAATATCAGGTGAAACTATGCTGGGACCTCGACTGGTGAATGCAGCCATGAAAGGTGCCTCGATATTATGTAATACTGTCTTAGCTGGTGATATATACGCCGTTGGATTTTCAGTAGAATTTATGTACTCAAGAATTTTTATTGCATTTTGATAACCAACTGCTGTGGCTGGAAGAAGATGAGCATCAACTGATAATTCCTCTCCATTCGGTTTACTATTTCCTAAAATGTAACCAATGCCTCCAGCCCTCTTTACCTCTGCTCCCTTTCCAACCCTTGTTCCATTTCCTCTAAGACACATCACAATCTTTCCTTTTGCCTTCTCAGGTGAAAGCGAACCGGGCAAGCATTGACTGCAAATTTCATTTTTTTTAATGTTCCAACAGTCATCAAATATTACTTAGGTAACAAGGATAATAGCATATATGCAAATTATTGAGGTAGAAATTTTACTCGCTTAAATTTTTCGGTACTTCAGGATTAGCAACTTGAGCAGCATAAACCAGAGGATACAACTTCTTTTCCAGGGAGTAAGGAGTTACTGTTTCACCCTGATTTTTATCACAATGAGAATGAATTTTATCGAAGTTTTCCATAAATTGGAAAGATATTTAACTTGGGGCTGTTTTTGGTTCTCTAGCACAAATTGAAGATGGAATTATATCACATTCAAATTAAGCCATATTTCCGCTCAAATAGCGAATCAAACAAAGCCAAACTTCTTTTACTTAGATTTACCTTAATATTCTGTCCATCCCCAAGTTCCACAGCTGAGATGAATTTACGATCTAAACTACTTGCACCAACTGTGATGATCCATGGGGCCGTATTTACTATTGTAGAGGGCGTAGGGCCAGAATTTCCACCACTGCATGAAACTACAATTTTATTCTTGATAGCATGAAGTGCTCCAATTGAAATTCCATCCTCATTGAAAGGTGTAGTGGCATCCCTTGCACCAATCGAAATGCTTAACAGATCAACCCCATCATGAATTGCATCATCAATGGCTGCCATCATATCTGATTCAAAACATGTATTTTCCATTTCTTTGCCCTCTCCTGGAACTGGCCAACAAACTTTATAGATGGCTAGGCGTACAAGGGGAGCACCACCTGAGGCAGTTCCACGGGCAAATCCACCAAGTGCCGAAACATTATGAACTCTACGGCCTCCAACTGTTGATGCTGTGTGAGTTCCATGTCCATCCTTGTCACGGGGTGACAGGTAATCTCTCGATCTGTTTAGAGGCCCGTAGTAATCTTGATAGCCTTTAATGTAGTACCTGGCACCAATTAATTTCCTGCAAAATTAAGAAATCCGCAAATTGTTAACAATTAGGAGTCGTTTGATTCAAATTCCTCAATCACTATTACTATGAATATCATTAATCCCACTATGAATATAGGTTTTGTTAATTTCCCCTAACATGTTTGGTTTACTAATTGAATGGGTATCATTTTCGTAAAAGTGTTAATGAGTTTGATAAAATAGTATTTTGGAAAAAATCATAAAGATTCCAATTAATCACTTACGTTCTGATTGAATGATAGCAATAGTTGTTTTTAAAACATCAACATTGGGTGCAATTACTACTCACATCTATTCCCCTCCTTAATTTCCCTAAACCAAACACCCCTTAATATGCATAATATGATGTGGTTCAATTATTGCCCTCAGAGACCTATTAATTGAGTTCTTGCTTTCATGAAAGGCAAAGGAAGACAACCAAAACCAAATGAAGTGGCTGGGTGAATTTTCTTTAAAAATGTATGTACAGATGTGATGACCAAGATAAGGGAGCATACGACAGTGAGTCGAATCAAATCCTTGCTTTAAAATAAGAAAAGAATAAACGTTTGACTACTTAAATACGTTTGAAATACTGAACTGTGAAGGCATGAACTTGTGTTTTTAGAGAAATGGTAAACTTTTAGAAAAGGGAGAAATAGAGTAGAACCTGCAAACTATACAAAAATTTCTTGGAGAAAATACAACATCTACGAGTTAGAGCTCCCTTCGTGTTCTTATCTAAAGTACCAGAGATAAATATAATAGAAAACTCAAGAGCCTATGCAATTGTGGTTTCCATGCAGGGGTGAACTTTAGGTTGTTAGTCTACACATGCAAATTGCAAAATACGTGACCAATTGGTTGAAGTGTTAAAGCAGTTCAGACCGGCACTGAGCAATTTCTGGAGATGAAAGCTGTAGAGAAAAGGAAAGCGTTGCCTAGTCCCTCGTGTATGGAACTGTAAGTTGTGTAACACGTGAACAAACTGAATATGCTAGACTTTTGCGGCAGTTGTTGGGTATCAAAAAAGAGCAGTAACCCTCGACTATCTTCTTTGATCTCTATTCTACTATGGTCAAAAGTTACTTAGAATCTCTAAACTTCTAAAGATTATTGTTTACCAGTGTGGCCACCAAAATTGAAACTTCGGTAAGGCTTGTCATTGTCATAATTCGTGTTTCTCACCATTTTACAACTTTTCAGTTTCAACTTGTTTGCAAGTCCATGTAATAATTTGGCAAAGCTTCCAAAAAACTAAATAAGAAAAAGAGAGAAAATGAAAAGGGACTTTCACATAAACAGACAAATTCATAGAGCATGGACTTGGGTATCCAATGGATGGAAGGTCACAAGATGGCAAAGCAAGAAGCCAAAAATTAATAAATATGGCTCAGATAAACTTCTGATTTCATCGAAATGGACAAGGTTGGCCATTATTAACACTGCCGCCGAGACAACTAGATCGTGCATACAAAGACATTTTTGTGGGACAATATTAAAGGCTGTTTCTTTTGAACATGTTTTTGATATTTTTGAAAGCGCCAAGATGACCAATTCTTCAGCAGAATTATAGGGTACGGCATCCTATCCTGCCTGACGAGATTATCAAATCTTGTCAGAAGGTTCATTTCAGGTCGCCAAAGTCGTTTAAGGCTGAATATCAGAAGTAATGAATTTTTTACACAATAGTCATCTTTGATTGATGGGACATGGTTCTTTCGAGGTCGCTAATAAATTTGTTGAAGGCTGAAATTTGGAAGGTCTTAATAATCGATAAGTAATCCTTGATTAAGGATCTAGGCGACTTTTATTGATCCAAACAAAATCTAGGTCATCAATTGGTTGGTGAATGCCATGGGGACGTTAACTTATCAACAAGAAAAAGGCAAGAAAAAAAAAAAATGGGGCGTCATTCAACGTTCAACAGACGTATCTTAGTACACTGCTGTTTCTTTTCCATCACTATGCTATGTTGTAAAATCCACTTGAGACAAAATACGGTCCACCTCATGACATGGCAGTTGCTGCTGCTATGTAGTTTGTTCATTGATAATGAAAATTCCCTCTTTTTCTTGTTTCCCAAAAAAAAAAAAAATCAGACAACTTTTTTTTGTCACAAATTATTGTGTAACCAATAAAAATAATATGCTATGGAGTTGAATAGCCAAAAGAAACCTGATAAATTAACTTTTGAAGCCATATTTTCTATCAGAAATTGTCAAAGTAAATTAAAAAGATTGTGAACATCTAAAAACCTGATAAGAGAAAATTAAAAAGCCTCTGAACATCTAGAAACCTGATAAGAGAAAATTAACTTACTTATTACAATGTGAGCGGTTGAATTGTTCTCCGGTTTGGCAGATTCCCTTCCATTTTTTGGGAACTGGTCCCAGCCCTCTATCACTAAAACTCTCAGATTCTGGCCACACCCCTGATAAAAGCAAGATGCTCATTACATGAAATCATACATCTCTTTAATCAACAAAATTGTATTACCGGAGTTCGTATGTTAAAAAAATTATTACCAGCGTAAAAATATATGTATGAATGCACAATATACGCCTAAAATTGCTAGATATCATACCACTATCTACCAAACCAGCAATTACATCTCTGCCATATTTAGCCTTTACTAATATGTCATCCTTGTCGTCGTGGTTGAAATTGTTGCTTTCTGATGTCCCCTCTACACCTGCGAATTCCCACGACCTTGTAGTATGCAAAGAGTACTTTCTTGGGTGGCTCTTGTATACAGATACTACTTCATCCCTTTCTGCAATTTAATCACATCATTATGTGCGAGAGAAAAAGGTATAAACAAAAGAGACACAAATAATATTAGATAAAATTGATGGAGACAATCATGCTTACGGGATAATCTTTCGGCTTCCTCCGGTGTAAGCACTGCTGCAAAGCCATTGATGCTGTGCTTGTAACTATAAAGAAGAGAAGACCTTGCATCTTCCTCGGTTTCTTTCACAGATAAGAGATAAGAATGATGGTTTTCTTCAATTTCTTGCAACGTTTTCTCTCCTTTATGTTCTCCAAGATACACAATATAAGCCTGCGAAAGCACAGCAGATTTTACATAAGTCCTGACAAAACAATACTAGAATATGGAGTTTGGACTTTTTAATTTTTAACCCATGAGAAGGAGTGGAAAAAAATTAAACCTGTCTTTCCGCAGATGAAAGACGGACCGGAATCAGTAGAAGAAGAAGCAAAAAGAATGTAAGAGAATTCTCCATAGTTAATACGATATAGCCCTACGGAATTTTGCCACAAATATTCTTAGATATATACAAGGATAGTTTAGCAAAGAATCTGAATTAAAAAAAAAAGTTTTGTATCCGGTGGTCCTACGATTCCGCAGTCCTGAGTATCCTATCATTAGTCAAATCGTATATGTGACTAATTTTACTTCACTGCCTTCTGAGGAATCATGGTTCTGTGTAATGGGGAAATCAAAAACGAAAACAAAAAATAAATAAATAAAGGTTCTGCTTAATGGTATTTTCATAAGGTGGTTGCTTCGTTCATTAAAAAAGAAAAAAAGAAAAGAAAAGATATTGGCAATTATTAGGTATTTAATTAAATTAACCAGATTTTCGTAGTTTGTTGGAATAAAAATCTAACTTGGCTTTATAAGCCAAGATTGTTATGATATTGGAGATACGATTAGTATCAAATTGAGATCCAGGTTCGTCTTTAATTATCATATATAGAAAATCGTGTCGATTGTAAATCACCTTCTTGTTGTTGCAAAATCCAGATTCTCATGCAGGCAAACTTTATCACCTCCATATTTTTTCAACTTATCACTATTCTATTCTCGTTG
The DNA here is from genome assembly GCA_024721245.1 of Mitragyna speciosa. Lineage (NCBI taxonomy): Eukaryota > Viridiplantae > Streptophyta > Magnoliopsida > Gentianales > Rubiaceae > Mitragyna > Mitragyna speciosa. Next base: position 17,978,671 of record CM045552.1, on the reverse strand, counting down.
ATGTTCGAAAGAAAAACATTAGTCATTTTAGCAGTTACAATGAGGAAGAGGTAAATATCAGTGAGACGAGACTAACCCTACGTGCTGAAATGACCCGAAATCCAAAATAGGCATTAAAAATTTTCCAGTGTACAACCCAAATTAGAATGGAATGTTTATATATTTATTAGTATTTATTATAATCATATTTAGATATCGGAATGTAATAAAATCTATGACTTTATTATCTTAGACATTTTGTAATAGAACATAATTTTTTTATTTTGTTTGTTTATGCTATTTATTATTCGAGTGCTTATGAGAAACTTTAACTTTTTCCTAAAATTTTTTTTGATATTCTTCTAAAATATAAATTAGTTGTACTCTTTAATTAATTTTAAAATTTTTGTAATCATCATATTATAATTAAGAACATAAAAATAATTTGTCATGAGATCAAACATTCATTTTAACTATATAATTAAGAACATAAAAATAATTTGTCGTAAGATCAAACATTCATTTTAACTATCTATTGTATTTACATTTAATTTATATGCAACTCAAATAAGTTTTTGCAGATTTGCAAAAAGTTAAAGACAATATCTTAAACATTTGTTATAGCAAAATGGAAAACAAATTTTAAACATATGTTAAATGACTTGTGACTTAAAAATCATAGACAATTATTAACTAAGTTACAAATAACCTGAATCTTTTATAAACATTAAAAATAAAAAATAGTTGACTTATCCTAAATTAAAAAGAATGATAGATGATGGAGTAAAGAGATGCATAAGGATAAACTTGACTCATTGTTTTTTTTTTTTTTTCACAATTTCAGATTGAAGTTGGAAAGGCCACTCTTAGATTTTATTGAGGAATGGAGTTTCCACACAAAAACAAAAAAATAAGTGGAACAGTCATTTCTGAGGAAAGCCTTGACAATTTAAAATTTTCATATCTGATATGAAATAGAATAAACAAGTTTGAAATGCCTTTCCATCTTAAACTATCTCGTGTATCAAGCTTGAGGTGGGGGTATTGGTGATAAAAAAGATCCTTATAATGAACTTGACGTTGACACACGTTGTCACTTATTTTCTTTTGTTTGAACTTTTTTTTGAGCTTTTTTGGCTTATCGACTTTTTAATCATGTAATTTACATAAAATCCGTAATTGATATGGGATACCTACACGTTACTTTATCATGATTTTAAACATATATGGTTTTGACTCAAATGAAACCGTTGATTTTTCTTTCAAAATTAACAGGGAATATGAATAAGTCAAAATTTTGAAATAAATTTAACAATATGTCACTCATAATTTACAAAGGGGTCTTTTCTTGAGAGATTCTTACATCGTGTTGACAGTCTACTTGTGAATCTTATAGCATAAAAAAGACCACATGAATATAGTGATGCATGTTGATATAAAAAAATAATGTTAAATTACCCATCTAACTCTTTTTAAAGCGTTAAATTTCAAGGGTAAAACCATTCCCTAGACTTGTATAAAAATTTTCCCTTTTCTTGTGCATTTCAAATCCTCTATTCTCAAAAGCCCTATGTTCACTCTGTCTTGTTCTAATGCAGTTGTTATATTTATTAATTTGTATATGTATTTACTAAAGTAACCTGCAAAATTTATGAATAATTTAAAAACATCATGATTTAATACAAATGGCAGCTATATAAGAGTAAAATAGAGGGACAGAGAATTTGAAGCCCCTCATTCGTACCTCCATTACCACAGATCTCTAACGTAGCAAGTCGACTTTCGAACCACAATAGAAACTCTTAGATCAACGAAATGTCTGTTTGAAAATCATGTGGAGGTAACCCACAAATCAACTATGCCACTAGGAGTTTTGTATAATTTACCTTTTTCTATTTTATTTGGATGAATATAAAATTAAAAATTGGATTAAGTTTTCTTTATTTTAATTCATTGTAATGTGTAATGTTTAAAGTATCACAATAAATTTTTTTTTGAAAGGAAAGTATCATAAATTTTTAAATTAAGAATAAAATATTGATCTATAACTCAAAGATAGAAAAATTTGAGCACACACATTACACCTTCTCGACACCAAAGAATGCCGATTATTTGAAAAGTAGTAAAATATTAGTTTCGTTTGAATATGCTTTATTTGGAGAATTATTCGAAATAATTATTTGAAGGATTTTTGTTGACTTTTAAAAAGGTGAAAAAGTGTTTAGATTGTAAAATTTTTGTAGATAACCTGTTTGGATAATGAATAAATATTCTAAAAAATGATTGTATTGTTCAAAAACTCTATAACGACTTGCTCTTGTTCAACTTTTTTACATAATCATTCACAAAACCTAGCACTTTTTTGTTAGTGTATGCCCTAAAACCAAATTAGTTTAAGCCACTTTGTATTCTTACTTATTTATGTTATATTATATATGTGGCATTTTTCTTTATCATCTATACTTGTATTTCCATGTTACTTGTTTGTTTGATAAAGTCTTTAGAATATTGACTGTGTATTAAAAATTGTAAGGGTTACAATTATGAGATTTTAATACATAGAATCATATTCTTAAATATCCCTATTCATACTTTGCCTCTACTTATGGTAAGTAGTGGTTGATCTCATTGACTATGGTGTACGTGACACCTAAGCTAGTATGCGGATGCTTGTTTGAAAACAAGTTCATTGGATTGATCCATCAAGAGTTTTCAACTATAGTACCGAAGGTTGAACTCTTAATGGTGCAAGTGATTCTTTGACTTGAGATTACCATAGTATCTTGAGTGTGTATTGCTATAATTTGACTCTATTCCTCAGTGCTCGTAAAAGGGTAGCCCATAGGTTAGAGATTGGGTATAGTTTGAAGCATGAAAGGATAGTGAATAATCAATATAGGATTCACTACTCCTTAATAAGAGAGTATATCCCTTTATGGATACTTATTGGAAATATTAACTCATAAATCTTCTACAGGAGTGATAGTATAACTTGGAAGTGGTTTCAAAGTTATACATCATGGAGAGTTATATTTCTGAAACAAGAAAATATCAAATAGTCATTTAGAAGTATGCACTATACTTTTTAGACTAATTGGGAAATAGTGTGGTGAAAGGATATTAATTACATAGTAACATTGTCATTGATGGGTATAGTCTACCATATGACTTTCCTATTCACTTGGGTGGTCATGATGCATTGCTAGACGCCACTCATTATCTATAAGTACGAATTAATTAATTGTGAATTAATGATATATTAATGTGTTTAATTTATCTAGCTCTCAATCAATTAATTAATTAATTAATTAATTAATTAATGAGTTATAATTTGTACTTATTGCCAACGTGAATGGAACCTAATGGGTCACATACATAAAGAACATAATCTTTGGGTTAAAATGTAATTAAGATGAGTATGAGATACTTATTAGATTAATTTATGAGATAAATAAACTTAAAGGACTTATGTATAAATATTCTAAGTCTTGTAGGAACTTAGTTTCCTAAAAAAATAAAGTAACTAATTGGTTTCCTTATGGAATAGAATTTCTAAAGGAGAAGGTTTAGCTTAAAGTAATTTACCTAAACCTTCTTGGTTTCCAATTAACTTTATTTCCTAAAAAACTAGAATACTTCCTCTATAAATAGGTACATGCTTTGACTCTTGAATTGTTGTTGCAACACAAAAGAAAATCTAGTGAGAGAAAATTTGAAAGAAGCTAGACACCACTTTCTCTCTCTTAGGCGTCTCTCACTTTCTCTCTCTTCTTCCTAATTGTTAGGTTTTTTCTTTCTCTTGTGTTCTTAATTAATTCAAGGGAGCTAGCACTCAAAAGTCAAAGCAAGCAAACCTTCAAGGTTGTCAAAAACTTGTTCGTGTGGACATCATTAGAGGCTCGACACTTAGAGGGCTATTTGTGACAGCCCCACCTTACCCAGAGGCGCACCAAAGGGCTTAGCGGACTGCCTGCCTAGCTCTCGCCAGGTCTCGATTCACGCACTCACGCAAACGTCTGAGCGTATTTAACTTAAAATAAAATAAACTAAAATAAAATGGAATAAATAAAATATACTCATTTTATTTAACATAAGGTACAATTCACATCAAAAGTTTACGTGTCATAATATACATGATTTTTACAAAAATAGCCTAACATAGTTCGGCTATTACAATAACTGAAACATCTATAATAATCAAAAACCAGTTGATCCAGCTTTAATTTTTCAGGTAACCTGAGTAAAGGAAAACAAATAAAATAGAATGAGCTATAATAGCCCAGTGAATGTCCAAATCATGCAGTATACCAATAACAAATAAACTTTGCAAGCTTTCTGCGGTTAATACACAATGAACCACCATACCAGCTTTATACCGTTTGAAAGCCCTATGAATCTAGTTTCTAAAACAACAAGAATCATTTGAATCCAAGCTATCTACACCAAGTTATGAAAGTTTTACTAAAACTGGTCCAGCATGACTGCTCAAGTATTTTTCAGTTCAAGTTTAAATCTTCAAGTACTACTATCAAATTCTTAGTATAAAACTTGAAAGTAATAGCAAAAGTTCATAGTACATACCTTAAACAAGCTTAGAACCTTGCTTAGGAAGAAGAAAACCTCACTTTCTATGGTGGAATTTGTCTAAACTTAAGAAAGTCCAAGAAGTTGAGAGCAAAAATGAGAGAAGAAGAGAAAAGAGAATGGCCGGCCAAGAGGGAGAAGAAAGAGAAAGAAATAGGCTAGGAAAAATGGAAAAGAAATGAAGAAAAGGTGAGAAAATAATTAACCAATTAAAACCTCACAAGAGTAAAGTAAAAAGGTGATCTTTTAATGCAAGAGTGGTAACTTGGGTTAATTTAATTGGTGGAGCTCATTACTCCCTTATCACTTAACACTAACAATAATAAAACACAAATTATTAAAGAAAAAATAGAGTAAAAATAAAGAGAGAGAAACCGGCCCTAAGGGAAAGAAAAAGAAAAAGAATTTTCGGCCAAAAAGAAAAAGAAAAGACAGAGAAAAATTTCAGCTAAGGGAAAAGAAAATAAAGCAAGAAAATAAGTGAAATTTTTTAGTAAAATTGAGCTAAAATTCAAGTAGTCAAAAGACTAGAAAATAGTAGAATAAATTAATCAAAATTTAAACACTAATATAAATTAAATGGTCAAGAAAAATTATTCTAAATTTAGTACTTGGGTGTCCTTGCTCAATAATGAAAATCTTAGTTAATTAACCTAATTAACTCAAGAAATCTCCCAACTAATAAATCAAGGATTAACACTTAACCCTATATACGAAAAATGTCTTTTGTAAGTGCATTTCTAGGGTGTTACACTATTCGTAGTAGATCTTACCTCTTCATCCCCCTTATAATCATATAGATATATCAAAGAGATCCAAGGTTAAAGTAATAAAATTTTTATTTTTTCGCTGCATTACCTATGTTAGTACCTTACAATGGTATCAGAGCCTCCTTTGATGATAACTATATGATTTGTGTTTATTTAATTGTCATAAATATGGATGGTTTATTCTTGAAGCAAATTTGTCTTAAAATTGTTGCAGAAAAATCAAGAGTTTAATTTTAAGATAAGTTCTTAATTGTTTAAAAGGTGTTTTAAATAATTGAGATGAGTTCTTAAGGTTGTATTTATGGTTAAAATTATTTTTCGTGCCAAAAGAGTTTTAACGTGTTTTTGATCAAAAAAGTTTTGAAAAACACCAAAAATTCTTCAAAACGTTTTTCAGAAAAATAGTTCGATGAGCGTATACGCGAGGGCGATCCGTTTGCGGATAGCATCATTGATACAAGATCGTCTTTGTAAATCTTATCTGCAAAGATAGCCACGCCTTGCAGGTAAGAGTTTCGAGTACCCACGAGACTAGCTGCGTCGCAACTAGACTCATGGGTAGTAGTAGGGTAAAGAGTTTTGTGTAACCGTGATGAATACTCACGTGTGGGTAGCCTCGTGGATACACAAACAGTACCTTAGCGAAAAAATTTTAAACTATTTTTGGAAAACATGATTTTTGGAAATTTATGTGAAAGAAAAACTCTTTCCAATTTTAATTGTTAAAATTTGGAAAGTTAAATTTAAGAAACCTTGACCTTCTATAACATTATTTTTTGGACAAATAAATTCAAGAGTATTAATCTAATTCATTTAGACCATGTGATTTATGACTGGAATTAAATAAATTAATTTATTTAATTGTTAAATTGAATGATGGCATGATGGATGATTATGGGCTAGACCAACGTGATTGAGTGGTTATTATTTCTATTGTGGTTGGCTTGTATTAGTTTTATAAATATGGCCTGTGTGTCTTGCATTCTCTATTTTTCTGATGTAATTCTCTTCTCACCTAAACTCCTCTCGAATGCAACTTTAGGTTTCTTGATCAATACTTATAATGTACATAGTACAGGTTAGGAATAGGTTTATTTTCTAAATTGTTTAGATTAGAATTACATATGTAATGTACAAGAAGATAGAGACGGCACCAAGGAGCAACCAAGGAGGCGAATCATGGAGTTAACATGTCCCTTGGGAATATTGACCAAATATTTTCTTTAAGGCTCGAAGAAAATATTATTAGTTAAAGTCCATAATCATCTACGTTTATTATGCTTTTATTTTATATGCTGATATATTTTAATTGCATGATATGGTGAGACATTAATATTTAAAATAAAATCCCTGAAGCTAAATATTAAGTCAAGAATCAAGATGCCTTCCATTATTATAACAAAAACGAAGAGTTCCTATTAAGCGTTGACTTGTTGGCTTACCATCAAGGTCATCTTACTTGGAATATATTTTTGTTATGAGATTTGATCTCTAAATAATGGGTATGACTTAACAAAAATACATAACTTGTTGGCCTGCTGTCAAGGTTATGGTATTTTTGAGGCAATGTTTGATGTCAAGAGTTGATATCAAACTATCTAAGAGTCACAAGCATTGTGATTGGTAAAAGTTACTTAAATCAAAATTGTCTTTGGGTTGTTGTGTAAGGTAATAAGGGGAGTAACGCAGCGGAAAATTTAAAAATTTATTACCTTAGCCATGGATCTCTTTGATGTAATCTATACGATTAAAGGGTGTTTAGCACAAATACCTCAAGCATAGAAGGTTTCAATGCTTCAAAGGGCAAGATCCTATTCGATAAAGGTGTTGATCTACCATGAAAAGCCCTCCAAGTGTAGAGCCTCCAACGGTATCCACACGAACATGATCTTTAGGAACCTTTGGGCTTGCTTGCCTTGCCTTTTGAGTGCTAGCTCCCTTGAATATCACGAAGAACACAAGAACAAGAAGAGGAGGAAGACAAAACCCTAACCCTTAGGAGAAGAGGGTGTGGCGTTTTTCTTGGGAGAAAACACGCCTCTCTCAATTTTTCTCTCTCTAAATTTTATCTTGTGTTTCATCAATCAATCAAGAGTCAAGGCATGGACTTATTTATAGATGTAGTATCCTAGTCTTTAAGGAAACAAGAGCAATTGGAAACCAAGAAGGTTTAGGAAGCTTACCTTAAGCTAATCCTATTCCTTTAGGAAACCAATTCTAAAAGGAAACCAAATAGCTTCTTAATTCCTTTTAGGAAACTAATTTCCATCAAGACTTAGAATATTTATAAATAAGTCCTTTAAGTTAATTTATCACATAAATTAATCCCATAAGTATCTTATACTTATCTTAATAACAATTTAACCCAAAGACCATGTTCTTATTGTGTGTGACCCATTAGGTTCCATTCACGTTGGCAATAAGTACAAATTATAACTCATTAATTAATTAATTAAGAGCCAGATAAATTAACACTTTAATTTATCATTAATTCACTAATTAATTAATTTGCACTTATAGATCATGAGTGGCGTCTAGCAATGCATCATGACCACCCAAGTGAATAGGAAAGTCATATGGTAGACTACACCTATCAATGACAATGTTACCGTGTAATTAATATCCTTTCACCACACTATATCCCAATTAGTCTAAGAGTGTAGTGCGCACTCTTTAAATGACTAATTAATGATTTCTTAGTTCCCGAAATATAACTTTCCATAAAAGTATAACCTTGAAACTCTTTCAAGTCATACTTTCACTTTTGCGCAAAAGATTCTTTAAGTCATATTTCAACAAGTGGCCAATCCGGGATATACTCTCCTATAATAAGGAGTGGTGAATCCTATATCGATTACTCACTATCCTTCCATGCTTCATACTATACCCAATCTCTACCATATGGGCTACTCTTTTACGAGCACCGAGCAATAGAGTCAAAGCATAGCAATCCACACTCAAGATACCATGGTAATCTCAAGTCTAAGGATCACTTACACCATTGCCATTAAGAGTATAATTCATTAGCACTATGAATAGTAACTCTCGGCGGATCAATCCAATGAACTTGTTCTCTAACAAGCATCCACATACCAGCTTAGGTGTCACACGCCATAGTTGACGAGATCAACTACTACTTACCATAAGTAGAGGCAAAGTATGTGCTAGTCTTCCCATATTAATGATGTCCAATCTCATTAATACTACGACTAGGGATATTTAAGAATATAACTTAATGTGTAATAAGAGTCTCATCATTGTAACTCTTACAATCTCTTATACACAGTTAATATTCTATGGACTTTATCAAATAAACAAGTAATATTAATAACAAGTATTAAATGATAAAGAAAATGCCACATATATAAGTATAACACGAAATAAGCATAATAAAAATCCCAAAAACTAACTTGGTTTTAGGGCATACACTAACATGTTGGACCACCATCAAGCTCAAAGCTAATTAGATGGGATCCTATCCCATTAGGAATTTCCAATGGATTTCCGAATCGATATTAAGGGTTATTGATTTGCAGTAAAATAGTGGGAAAACCAAATAAATTTACGAGTCCACATTTTTGGTTTTCACGTATAACATTAAAAAAATACTTATTTTCTGTCTTTACTTTTTGTAAAAATGTCTAACATGAATCTACAACCTATTCTCGATAGTAAACTCAATGACACCAACTTTGAGGACTGAAATATCAATTTGAGAATCATTCTCAAACATGAAAAAATTGAGTATGTCCTTGATAAACCCATGCTCCCTCCTTCTCCTGCTATTACATTGCCTAGGACATAGATGCATATGAGATGCACAAAGCCAATAATGATGCTACAACATGCATCAAGTTAGCTGTTATGTCCCCAGTGTTGCAATAGCAACATCTTAAGATGGATGCTCCGTCCATGATTGTGCACTTAAAAGAAATGTTCAATGCACAAGCTAGGATTGAGAGGTATGAGATCTCAAGAGAGCTTTATCAGTGCAAGATGGCAGAAGGATCTTTAGTGACTGCCCATGTACTGAAGATGATTGGGCTAATTGAAAAATTAGCTGATCTGGGACACGTCTTTGACAATGAGTTAAGTATTGACTTAATTCTTCAGTGTTAGTGTATGCCCTAAAACCAAGATGGTTTAAGGCTTTTTGTATTTACACTTATTTATGTTATATTTATTCATGTGGTATTTTTCTTTATCATCTATACTTGTATTTCTATGTTACTTGTTTGTTTGATAAAGTCCTTAAAATATTGACTGTGTATTAGAGATTGTAAGGGTTACAATTATGAGACTCTAATAAATAAAGTCATATTCTTAAATATCCCTAGTCATAGTATTAATGAGATTGGACATCATTAATGCGAATAGACTAGCACATACTTTGCCTCTACTTATGGTAAGTAGTAGTTGATCTCATTGACTATGGTGTGCGTGACACCTAAGCTGGTATGGGGATGCTTGTTTGAGAATAAGCTCATTGGATTGATTCGCCAAGAGTTTCAACCATAGTGCCAATGGTTGAACTCTTAATAGCAATGGGGTAAGTGATCCTTTGACTTGAGATTATCATAGTATCTTGAGTGTGGATTGCAATACTTTGACTCTATTCCTTGGTGCATGTAAAAGGGTAGCCCATAGGTTAAAGATTGGGTATAGTTTGAAGCATGGAAAGATAGTGAGTAATCGATATAGGATTCACCACTCCTTGATAGGAGTGTGTATCCCTTTATGGCTACTTATTGGACATATTAACTAATAAATCTTATACATAAGTGATAGTATAACTTGGAAGTAGTTTCAAGGTTATACATCATGGAGAGTTATATTTCTGAAATAAGAAAATATAAAATAGTCATTTAATAGTATGCACTATACTTTTAGACTAATTGGGATATAGTGTGGTGAAAGGAGATCAATTACATGGTAACGTTGTCATTGATGGGTATGGTCTTCCATATGACTATCCTATTCACTTAAGTGCTCATGATGCATTGCTAGACGCCACTCATGATCTATAAGTGAAAATTAATTAATTAGTGAATTAATTGTGGACACCAAATTTTGACACACTATTTATTTTCAAACATTGGGGGGCATGTTTGCATTTTTTGGGCTAAATTTTAATTTTTTAATAATCAAGGGGACAAAATAGTAATTTTATCTGTAAGTATTTTTCTATTAGCTTTTGGGGGTTTTAAATTCATATTTTTACTTTCATGTGAATTTGTTAATTTTTTATGATTTTTTTAGATTTAATTGGTATTCTTTTATATTTTTACCAGCACAAGGGCAAAATGGTAATTTTGTCTCGCGAATACCATTTGAGCTCATTTTAGGTTCCAAATTCATTTTTCTAATTCTTTAAGCATATTTCTAAATTTTTTTGATTTTTTTGGAGACGATTGCTATTTCTTTTGTAAATACTACATTCAAGGGCAAAATCGTCATTTTACAGTTTAAATTCATTTTTTTTGCCAATTTTGAGTCATAAATGTATTTCCTAGGGTTTTAAGCTTATTTTTAATTTTTGGTAATTTTTCAAGGTCAGTAGCTATTTTTCTGTGAATTTTCATTGTTCAAGGGCAAAATCATCATTTTACAGTTTAAATTCATTTTTGGTCAATTTTTTGAGTCATAAATGCATTTTCTAGGGTTTTAAGCTTATTTTTAATTTTTGATATTTTTTTAAGGCCAATAGCCATTTTTTTGTATATTTTCGTTGTTTAGGGGCAAAATCGTCATTTCACACCCGAGCGCGTTTTTTATCAGTTTTTAGTTCTAACTTTTATTTTTGAAATCTACTTTGAATTTTTTGAATATTTTAAAGATTTCTGTCATTTCTTTGTATTAATCTTTAATTTTTTGGGCTTAAAAATATTTTTTTAAATAAAATTAGAATTTTTAGTACTGGTGGTGTTTTTGTTATTTTTTAGTATTCTTGGTGACCAAGACAACTGGCCCTATAAATACCCCCTTTAATCAGCAAAAAACTAGGAGGAAAAAATTGAAAACCCTAAAAACACACTCACTTTTTTATTCCAAAAGATCAAAACACATAGTTTATACCATAGAACACACACTTTAGCCGCCATTCTCAATTTTCAACTACTGTTCATTGTCTTCAACCTCAGATTTTTACTATTCATCATCAGATTGGTCCTTAAGCTTTAAAAGGTGAGTTCTTAATTCCTCTTTCGGTTTTAATTCATCTTTCTCTTCTACCTTTTTACAAGAGTCTGATTATTTACATTCATTTATTTGAGATTTTGGTTGAATCTGTTCTTCTGTTGCTTTAATTTTTGGGTTTTGATCTTATGTTTGAGTTTAAGTCTTTCTGAGCGCTATTCTTTTTTAGGTTTGTGTTGTTGTTTTTCTTTTCATTTCTGAGATTCATTCTCTCCATCTTTTATTCTGTTCCATCATTTTCATTCCACCGTCAAACCTCTTCCATCTCTACCGTATCTCCCTACTCCACCTCCCTCTCCCTCCGGTTACAACCCACCAGTTGCAGTCCAATTGCAACCCCAAATAACCAACACCATAAACATACTAGTCAGGACCACCAACTACACCACCAACGTTTCCCCTGTTTCAACCATCATAGCCATTCCAATTCCAACCGGACATCACAACACAATTTAGCAACATATTCTCTCCATTATCAACATCCAACTGCCAAATACACAGCCAGACAACCCCATCTCGCCCCCTCCTGTATCACCAGCAATCCCATCTGAACATCACCATCCATGTCACCATTACTCCACCAGCATTGCTCAACCACCAAGCCATTAGGACCTTCACCACCAACTCACCAACCCCATCAGACCACCTGTGACAACCAAGCACTCCTATCTCAGCCGCCTAAAACCACCTTCTGCCACCCCAAAGCCATTGAAACAAGCTCAATTAACCATCCCCAATTGACAAGCCTCCCTTATCAGTAACAAATAAGTCTCAGCTAAAAACCCATCAACCCCAACAATAACCACTAGTTCAATCATAATTCACAACCACAGCTGCTGACTTGCAACAAACAATGCTCCAAAGTTAGTCACAAAACCAATCAAGAAAATTTAGCACAACCTCCCCATTCCACTACCCCCGCAACCCAACAACAGCCAAGACATATTGCCAAAAAACTCAAATCTGTAAGTTACAAAGCCCACAGCCCATCAATTTCTCACTGTGTCTTCCACTGCCACACCTCTATCTGGGGAATTGATTCTAGTATTTTGAAAAAAAAAAAGAAAAAGAAAAAGAGAAGAGGGAAATGGCAAGAGAAAAGAGGGGAAAAGCTGGAGAAGAAGTAAGAAAGCAGAGAGGTGGGAGAGAAGAAAGAAACTGAAGAATCAAAGAGAGATAGAGGAGAGAAAGACCAGAGAGACGGGTGAGTGAGAGAAAGAGAACTCAAAAGAAGAAATAGAAAATTAGAGGAAAACAAAAAAGAACACAAGAGAGAAAGAGAGAGAGGGAAATTAGAGAAGAAAGAAACGGGAGAAGAAGAAAGAAGAAGGGGGTGAGGGAGCAAGATCTAGAGCATTGACAAGAGAAAGTAAAGAGTTGAGAAAGAGAGAGGGACCAAGGAAAGAGAGTAAAAAGACAAACCAGAAGGAGATGCACGAGAGAAGAAGATAACGACAATCTGGGGGGGGGGGGACTTTTGTGTATTTTTTGGGGATTTTGTTAATCTAATTGTTGTGTAATTGCATTTGTATTTTGCCTCTCCAGGTTTCGGTTAATTTGGTATTTTTCCCTGAACATCCTAGTCGTTGCATTTAAGTTTTTACCATTGATGGATTGACCTTTTGAAATTTTAGTTTCCCCTCAATTATGTCCTAAACAATTGCAATTGAGTCCCCTCGTGTTGCTGAAATCTACTGCATTACCCCCTTCTTAGTTTTAATTTGCAAATTTGCTTGAATTTGCAATTTGGTCCTTAAGTTTACTTAGATTTCTATTTTAGTCTTCCAGATTTACTTTAATTTGTATCTTTTCCGCTAGATTTGCTCGAATTTCTATTTTTATGCCCCTTAGCTTGCTAGATTTTATATTTTACCCCAAATTGTCAACATTTATAGATTTTTAGACTTTATTTATTTATATCGTGATACCTTGATGTGTGTGTTCAATTTCTTAAGTATTGGTACTGGGTCTCCAAAGAGGTATCCCTATTACTTATTAATTTCTTTTATGTGCTTCAATGTGCTCTAATATGATATTTTTATGCATTTTCTTTATGCGTTTCTTATTTTATGCATTTTTATTTACTTTATGTTATTTAATTTCAAATTTATTTATTTATTTTGGCAAATATTTTGTATTTAGTTAGTCAATGTAATAGTTAGGCTACATTTCTTATATTTTAGCAAAAGTTGTGTATTTAGATAGATAAATGCAATAGATAGGTCATATTTTTTTATTATTTTATTTTATTTTATTTATTCTCCCCCTTCAAAATTGTAACTTAAACCCCCCAATGTAATAGCTAGGGCTTATTTTCTTTTGTGTGCTTACGTGTTTATTTGTTTTATCGCTTTCATTAGGATTCTGCATCTAGATATTATGCCTATGTGTTATGTGCTCGTACTTGACTTTATATGTCTTTATACATTTAATTTGCTTTTTTAATTCACGCTTTACTATTGAATTCATATATTATTGTTCCGTCATCACACTAGTCCAACGCTAGTTGTGGTTTTCTCGCTACCCCACTAGTCCAATGCTAGTGGGACATTCTTAGAACGAGCTAGTCCAACGCTAGACCCTTAGGGCATGTTAGTGTTAGGTGCACTCGTGTGCATTTTTATATCCCACTTCACACATTTTTAGTTTTCTTTCCATTTTGCATGATTTTTATTATTATTATTACTATTATTTATTTATTTTTTGCACATCTTCAAATGCATGACATCTAAGTTGCATCTCACTTAGAATTGAGGATATTTGTGTGATCCAACTAGAAATAATCACCTACTCACATGGAAAGCGGTGGTGTACATGACGTTCCTCCCTCCGTGAGTAGGAACATTCAGTCACGAGTTATTAGTCTCCCGTACCCGTCATGTTGCATATCCACTTTCTTTCTTCACTTAATATATATTATTACTATTTTCTTTTCTTTTTGCATCACATTTTGCACAAACACTCGTGACTCCCTCGAGGTCTCGACTCAGGTTTCGCAATTAATGCGATAATCTCGGCTCAGCCTCGACGGGACATTTCGACCCTCCCGGTATTCACATTTAGACTTAGGATTTGCATTCATTTAGATACATCCGAATGCCATAGAATCTAGGGTTAATTTAGGAAATTTTGATTAAACCTCGCAACTAGCCTAAGTTAGGTTGAAAAGGTGCCTTAGGCGCAAGCCTTTGCCTTCCCTTTCTTCAAATGTGACTTCCGGACCTTTTTCTCTCATTTTTCGTAGACCAGAGTTGAAAAAGGGTTTTAAATAATTTTATAAAATTTTATATTTTTTTTTGTTTAAATGATTTTTTTGGGTGACTTGGTACATCCTAACTCAGTACCATGTGGCGACTCCATTGTTCAAAACAAAACCCTTTTTCAAAATTAGTTGGCCAAAACTGTCGCACTTTTTTAGTCCTGGCCTTATTTTTTTTTAAAAATACCATGTTTAACTAAATAACACTTTTTCACCAAAACACAATTTTTTCTCATACACGCACGATTTTTCCAAAACTCTATCTTTTCAAAAAAGTCACCAGACCGGACCATCTTTTCGGGACGCGACAGTCACGACCCCACTATTACCCTTTTACGATTTTTAGAACGCGAAATTAATGATAAATTAAAGTGTTTAATTTATCTAACTCTTAATTAATTAATTAAAGAGTTATAATTTGTATTTATTGCCAATGTGAATGGAACCTATTGGGTCACATACATAAAGAACAAAATCTTTGGGTTAAAATGTAATTAAGATAAGTATGAGATACTTATGGGGTTAATTTATGAGATAAATTAAATTAAAGGACTTATTTATAAATATTCTAAGTCTTGTAGGAAATTAGTTTCCTAAAAGAAATAAAGTAACTAATTGGGTTCCTTATGGAATAGATTTCTTAAAGGAAAAGGTTTAGCTTAAAGTAAGTTATCTAAACCTTCATGGTTTCCAATTAGCCTTATTTCCTAAAAAATTAGAATACTTCCTCTATAAATTGGTTCATGCTTTGACTCTTGAATTATTATTGCAACACAAAAGAAAACCTAGTGAGAGAAAAATTGCAAGAAGAATTTCGCCACTTTCTCGCTCCTCTTTGGTGTCTCTCTCTCTCTCCCCCCTAATTGTTAGGGTCTTCGTTCTTCTTTTGTGCTCATAAATAATTCAAGGGAGCTAGCACTCAAAAGTCAAAGCAAGCAAGCCTACAAGGCTCCCAAAGAAGTTGTTCGTGTGAATATTGTTAGAGGCTCTATGCTTGGAAGACTTTTCGTGGTAGATCTAACCTCTTCTTCGAATGATCTTTGCCTAGTAGCATAGAAATCTTCTGTGTTTGAGCTAATCTTCGTGCAAACCCCCTTGTTAATTATACAGATATGTCAAAGATATCTATAGTTTAGGTAATAAATTTTTATTTTTTCGCTGTGTTACCTATGCTATTACCTTACAGTGGTATCAGAGCCTCCTTTAATTATATCTATATAATTTGTATTTATTTAATTGTCATAAATATGGATGGTTTGTTCTTGATGAAATTTGGTCTCAAATTTGTTTTAGAAAAATCGGGAGTTTTGATTTTTAAGATAAGTTCTTAATTGTTTAAAAGTGTTTAAATAATTAAGATGAGTTATTAAGGTTGTATTTATGATTTCTAAATTAATTTTTAGTGTTGAAAGGGTTTTTACATGATTTAGATCAAAAGAAATTTGAGAAAAATCACAAAAATCATCTTTTCAAAAAGGCCTTATGCCATGCAATCCGCAAGACGAATCCATGACACTATTCATGTGAATCTGTCTGCGGATTGCTTACACGGAAGGATCCACAGACAGATTTGCTTGAACAGTTTCGCAGATTTGATGGACAGCACCGTTGGATGAATAATAAACAAAAATTTTTTTTTTGAAAAACTCGATTTTTTGTAATTTCTTTAAGAAAAATACTTTTCAATTTTAATTGTTAAATTTTGAAAAGTTAAAATTTGGAAACCTACACCTTCTATAACTTTATTTTCAGACAAATAAATTCAAGAGTATTAATCTAATTTATTTGGAACATGTGATTTATGACTAAAATTAAATAAATTTATTTATTTAATTGTTAAATTGAATGATGGCATGGTGGATGATTATGGACTAGACCAATGTGATTGAATGGTTATTATTTATTTTATGGTTGGCTTATATTGGTTTATAAATAGGGCCTGCGTGTCCTGCCTTTTCTATTTTTCTGACGTAATTCTCATCTCATTTAAACACCACTCGAATGTAACTCGAGGTTTCTTGATCAATACTTGTAATGTACATAGTATAGGTTAGGAATAGGTTTATTTTCTAAATTGTTTAGACTAAGAAGTACATATGTAATGTACAAGAAGATGGAGATGGCACCAAGGAACAACCAAGGAGGCGCATCAAGGAGTTGACACGTCCCTTACGAATTTTGACCAAATATTTTCTTCAAGGCTTGAAGAAAATATTACTAGTTAAAGTCCATAATCATCCACGTTTATTATGCTTTTATTTTATATGTTGATATATTTTAATTGTATGATATGATGAGACATTAATATTTAAACTAAAATCCCTCAAAATAAATATTAAGTCAAAAATAAAAATTACCTTATATTATTATAACAAAAACGAAGAGTTCCTATTAAATGTTGACTTGTTGGCCTTCGTCAAGGTCACCTTACTCGGAATATGTTTTTGTTATGAGATTTGAACTCTGAATAATGGGTATGACTTAACAAAAATACATAACTTGTTGGCCTTCATCAAGGTTATGATATTTTTGAAGCAAAGTTGGGTAACACGTAAGATGTGAATATCTAGAGTTGATACTCAACTATTTACGAGTCACAAAAGTTGTGATTAGTAAAAGTTGCCTACCTAATCGAAGTTATCTTTGGGTTGGCCTTCGTCAAGCCCAAAGCTAATTAGATAAGATCCTAGCCCACTAGGAATTTCCAACGGATTCTCGAATCAATATTGAGGGTTATTAATTTGATGTAAAATAGTGGGAGTAAACCAAATAAATTTACGAGTCCACATTTTTGTTTGTACATATAACATAAAACAAATACTTATTTTCTATTTTTATTTTTGTAGAATGTCTAACGTGAATTTACAATGAATTCTTGACAACAAACTCAATTATACCAACTTTGAGGATTGGAATATTAATTTGAGAATCGTTCTCAAACATGAAAAAATTGAGTATGTCCTCGGTAAACCCATGCCCCCTCCTCCTCCTGCTATTGCATCGTTCGATGAAATAGATGCATATGAGATGCATAAAGCCAACAATGATGCTGCAGCATGCATCATGTTAGCTGTTATCTCTCCAGCATTGCAAAAGCAACATCTTAAGATGGATGCTCCGTCCATGATTGTGCATTTAAAAGAAATGTTCGATGCACAAGCTAGGACCAAGAGGTATGAGACCTCAAGAGAGCTGTATCAGTGCAAGATGGTAGAGGGATCTTCAGTGACTGCCCATGTACTGAAGATGATCAGGCTAATTGAAAAATTAGCTGATTTGTGACGCGTCTTTGATAATGAGTTAGGTATTGACTTAATTATGCAGTCCTTCCTTGAGAATTATTCACAATTCATCCTACACTTCAACATGCAAAAAGTTGAGTGCACGTTGACTGAATTGATAAACATGCTCAAGATTGCTGAGCCCAATTTTAAGAGGAGAAGGGCACCGTTATGCTCGTCCTGGGCTCCAAGAAGAAGAAGCCCAATCTTGAACTTAAGAAGTCCAAGAAGAAGAGAATCAAGTTTAAGGGTGGGATTAAGAAGGATAAACCCAAGGGCACATGCTTCCATTGCGGACAAGATGAGCATTGGAAGAGAAACTGCAAATCCTACCTTGACTCTCTGAAGTCAAAGAAGCTTGGTGAAGTTTCAACCTCTGATATGTTTATGATTGAGATTAATTTATCTACTAATCAAGACTCATGGGCATTAGATACCGGGTCTGAATCTCATATTTGTAATGATATGCAGGGTCTTAAAGATAGTAGATTTCTGACAAAGAAAGAGGTCGAGCTAAGCGTGGGGAATAGAGCAAGAGTTGCTGCATTGGCCGTAGGAACCTATGTATTCTCTTTGCCCACTGAGCTTGATAAGTGTTAAAGTGAACTAGTTTTTTAGGTTAGGTTTTTAGGGTTTTCTATGAGTTTTTCTCTAGTTCTTAGCTATTTCTTCTCTTTTATGATTTTAATGCCAAATTGTGTAAATGTATGATTTAAAAGTGTTTTTACACCATTTTGTAGGGTTTTGATAGCTTCAACTCGATTTCAATTGATTGGAGTGCAATGAAGAAATAGGCGAAGAAGAATTGGAATGGAAACAGTTTGGCAGCTTGGACATATTTCAGTGTTTTGGTCATATCTAGAGCTAGATACATTGGATTGGGATGAATCTTGAAGTATTTTGAAGCTAAGACAATTTTCTACAATTCATACGAAGACATCAAAGTCCAGTTCTCACGTTTCAATGGTCAAAATCCCAAGTTATTGAAGCACATTTGCACTGCAAGGCTGTTCCGACCAGTTCTTAGTATTTTGAGTATATCTCTGGCTACAAAGCTCTAAATGACATGATTTTTGATGTTTTGGAAAGCTATCTCAAGGGGCTACAACTTTTGTGTTTTAAGGAAAATCTAATTCGGCTGCCTTTGAGGCCAAATCTGACGTAGACAAACCGCGTGACAACCCGCGCGCGATTTGTGCTGCGGTTTCCATTCAGAAATTAAGTGAACAAACCGCGCGACAACCCGCGTGCGGTTTATGCCGCGGTTTCTTCACAGAATCTGCAGCGTATTTAGCAGCTAAACTGGCCATTTGACGAAGGAGAGAACCCTAACTTGAGAGAAAACACACACACGCCGCACATACCTCAAAAACACATATTTTGCACATCTAGAGTGATGTAGGGAGGAGAAAGCAAGAGTAGAGGGACAACTCAAGGGCTTCAATGGTGAAAGCAAGAAGATTTTATCAAGATGCAAGGGAGGATTCAAGAGGGCTGCATGAGAATGAGCTTTCTCTTTCTTTCTTGTCTTTTGTTAATTTTATTCTTGTAATTATGAATTGAGTTGTTTATGATTTAGATGGGATGAACCCTAGATTCTTATGTCTATGATTTTATTCTTGATTTAATGAAAGACCCACTTTGTTCTTAGATTTATTCATGAGTTTATTTGTGTTTTGGATTGGGATTTGCATGCATCCTTCAATTCAAGTATTGGTTTTGTATGGGTATATCGAGAGATTGCACATATGATTAGATCACTTCATGAATAGAGAGAACTTGAATGAATTGCTAGAGATAGGATTACATGAGTTCTTCCTAAGTTGAGTTTTAGGATTAAAGCTCAACCACAAATAGAGTCCATTGATTAGAAATTGCATCTTTTAGGGTTTTTAATTGAGAAGAGATTCCAATTAATCAACCGAGAAGGTAGGAATTGCTTCACTTGAGAAAGGATATAATTCACATAAGGGACTCCAGGGTCTAAGCAATTGGGTTAATCATTAATCAAGTTAGAGTCTTGGCATGTTGGTTTAGGGGAATTCTTCATCTAAATTCACCTCTACTTTTGACCATTCTCTCTACTGAATTCTAGATTGTGCTTTAATTAGGTAATTAGTTTAGTTAATTTGTATTTCCAATAAATTCGTCATTCGCTTTGTGAGGTTAGATAATAACAGGAAGGTTAGTACTAGTACTCACATAGTCCCTGTGGGATCGACACTCGGTACTCCTATACACTGTACTACTCGAAACGATAGGTACACTTGCCTAAGTATCCATAGTATAGCAAAACGGATATCAGAGCTTATTTTAGAATTAAGAAATTGTTATTTTGTTCCCGTACTTACTAAAAACATTATTTCTATCTCATTGTCAGATTTGGATGGTTTTACCATCATACAAAGGAATAAAAGTTGTTCTTTTTCACGTGGTGGTATTACTTATGGTATTGGTACATTGATTAATGGTTTATATATTCTAAATGAAGATAAGTCTATTCTCAATATAAATACCAAGAAACAAAAATTAGATATTGTAAACCAGTCATACAATTTGGCATTGTAGACTTGGTCATGTAAATGAGATACGCAAATCCAAGTTACATAAAGATGGATACTTGGACTCATTTGATTATGAATCATTTGGGACATACGAATCTTGTTTACTTAGCAAGATGACCAAGACAGATTTTATCAGAAAGGGTGAATGTGCTAGTTATCTTTTTGGGCTTATACATACTGATGTTTGTGGCCCAATGTCGATCCATGCTAGGGGTGGTTTCTCCTACTTCATCACTTTCACGGATGACCATTCTAGATATGGTTATGTATTTCTAATGAAACACAAATCCAAGGCCTTTAAAAAGTTCAAAGTCTTTAGAGCTGAAATTGAGAAACAATTTGGCAAAAGTATTAAAACACTTAGATCTGATCGAGGTGGAGAATACTTAATTCAAGAGTTCCAACAATATCTAGAGAAAAATGAGATTATTCCTCAATGGACTCCTCTATATACTCCACAACTAAATGGTGTGTCCGAAAGGAGTAATTGTGCTTTATTAGATATGGTACGTTCCATATGGGTCATGCATCACTTCCTAGTTCATTTTGGGGTTATACCTTAGATTCTTCCTTCTGTACACTCAATTGTGTTCTATCCAATTTGTTGATATCACGCCTTATAAGATTTAATATGGTAAAAAATCTTATTTCAACTACCTAAAGATTTGGGGTTGTTCTACTTTTGTGATGCAGAATATGTCAGAAAAGTTGAAAGCTAAGTCTAACAAATGTATGTTTGTAGGGTATCCTAAAGATAGTCGAGGATACTATTTCTACAATCTCCTTGAGCAAAAGGTGTTTGTCTCAAGACATGCTATCTTTCTAGAAAAATTGTTTATTCTTGAAAGAAGTAGTGAGAGTAAAGTAGAACTTGAAGAAATTCAAGAACCACAAAGTAGTCAATAGTTGGAACAAGAGCTTACGCCACATGTTGATGAGGTGCAGTCGGAAGCTCAAGATACACAAGAATTTTTTAGATCTAGTAGAATACGTTATGCCCCTAAGAGATATGGATTTCTTATTAGTGAGAATAATGATGTGTTAGTCATAGATGATGACGGTCTTACTAGATATGAAGAAATTGTGTCTAATGTATACTCTTTGAAGTGGCGCGAAGCCATAAAATCTGAAATAGATTTCATGTACAAGAACAAGGTATGAATCTTGGTCGAATCACCTAAAGAGAAAAAATCCATAAGGTGCAAGTGTATCTTTAAAAGAAAGACTGACATGCATGATAATATTGTTATCTATAAAGTAAGGTTAGTGGCAAAAGGTTATAAATAAAGGCAAGGAATTGACTTTGAAGAAACCTTTTTGCCAGTAGCTATGCTTAAATCCATTAGGATTTTGCTTGCTATAGCTGCTTATTATGACTATGAGATTTGGAAAATGGATATTAAGATTGCATTCCTTAATGGGAATTTGCAAGAGGATGTGTACATGACACAACCTGAGAGTTTTGACTCCATTGATAGTCATAAGGTATGCAAGCTACAAAAGTCCATTTATGGACTCAAGCAAGTTTCAAGGAGTTGAAACATTCATTTTGAAGAGATAATCAAAGAATTTCATTTTCTCAAAAACGAAGACGAGCCTTGTGTATCAAGAAGGTAAGTGGGAACGCTATCGTTTTCTTAATACTTTATGTGGATGATATATTGTTGATGGGAAATAAGATACCTTTGTTGCAAACCGTAAAGGTATGACTGTCCAAAAGTTTCTCCATAAAGGATCTAGGAGAGAGAACCTACATTTTGGGAATTAGGATCTATAGAGATAGATCCAAGAGGTTGCTTAGTCTTAGTCAATTGACATACATAGACAAGATGTTAAAGAGGTTTAGCATGGAGCAATCGAAGAAAAGGTACTTACCCATGAGACATGGGATTACTCTTTCGAAAGACATGTGTCCTAAGACACATACCGAGATTAATAGCATGCAAAAGGTTCCTTATGCCTTGCTAATAGGATCTATTATGTATGCTATGCTATGTACGAGACTCGACGTCTCCTATACTCTAAGTGTTACGAGTAGATTCTAATCTAACACTGGTGATGGTCACTAGATAGCCGTCAAGAGTATTCTTAAGTACTTGAGAATAACTAAAAAATTATTCTTGGTTTATAGAGGACACACACTTCAAAAGTTTGTGGTTTCACTAATGCGAGTTTTCAGTCGGACAAGGATGATAGCAAATCGCAATCTAAATCCGTATTCATGTTAAATGGTGGTGCTTTGAACTGAAAGACTTTGAAGCAAGAAACTACCGCTGATTCTACAACTGAAGTCGAGTACATTACTACTTCTAAAGCTGCAAAAGAGGTTGTTTGGATCAAGAAGTTTGTCCTTGAGCTAGGAGTGATTCCTTCCATTGTTGATTCTATACCTTTGTATTGTGACAACAATGGTGCTATCGCCCAAGCAAAGAAACCTAGGTCTAATCAATGATCCAAACACGTACTTAGGTGCTACCATTTTATTAGAGAAATAGTTGATAGGACTGATGTAAAGATAGAAAAGGTTCCCACTGATGACAACAAAGCTGATCATCTCACTAAGGCCTTATCCCAGAAAAAGCATGATGCTCAAGTTAATGCTTTTGGCCTAAAACAAATGAGTGATTGGTTTTAGTGCAAGTGGAAGTTTGTTGGTGTATGCCCTAAAACCAAGACAGTTTAAGGCTTTTTGCATTTATACTTATTTATGTTATATTTATTCATGTGGTATTTTCTTTATCATCTATACTTATATTTTCATGTCACTTGTTTGTTTGATAAAGTCCTTAGAATATTGACTGTGTATTAGAAATTATAAGGGTTACAATTATGAGACTCTAATACATAAAGTCATATTCTTAAATATCTCTAGTCATAGTATTAATGAGATTGGACATCATTGATGTGGATAGACTAGCACATACTTTGCCTCTACTTATGGTAAGTAGTAGTTGATCTCATTGACTATGGTATGCATGACACCTAAACTGGTATGTGGATGTTTGTTTGAGAACAAGTTTATTGGATTGATCCGCCAAGAGTTTTAACTATAGTGCCAATGTTTGAACTCTTATGGCAATGATGTAAGTGATCATTTGACTTGAGATTATCATAGTATCTTGAGTGTGGATTGCTATACTTTGACTCTATTTCTTGGTGCCTGTAAAAGGATAGCCCATAGGTTAGAGATTGTGTATAGTTTGAAGCATGGAAAGATAGTGAGTAATCGATATAGGATTTATCACTCCTTAATAGGAGTGTATATCCCTTTATGGCCACTTGTTGGAAATATTGACTGATAAATTTTCTACAGAAGTGATAGTATAACTTAGAAGTAGTTTTAAAGTTATACATCATGGAGAGTTATATTTCTAGAACAAGAAAATGTAAATTAATCATTTAATAGTATGCATTATACTTTTAAACTAATTGAGATATAGTGTGGTGAAAGGATATTAATTACACAGTAAGATTATCATTGATGGGTATGGCTTGCCATATAACTTTCCTATTCACTTGGATGATCATAATGCATTGCTAGATGCTACTCATGATCTATAAGTGCGAATTAATTAATTAGTAAAATAAGGATAAATTAAAGTGTTTAATTTATCTAACTCTTAATTAATTAATTATAGAGTTAT
Source organism: Mitragyna speciosa (assembly GCA_024721245.1). NCBI lineage: Eukaryota > Viridiplantae > Streptophyta > Magnoliopsida > Gentianales > Rubiaceae > Mitragyna > Mitragyna speciosa. The sequence goes on along the minus strand of CM045552.1, from coordinate 17,954,395 downwards.
AATTTATACTTATTGCTAAAGTGAATGGAATCTAATGGGTCACACACATAAATACCAAAATCTTTGGGTTAAAATGTAATTAGGATAAGTATGAGATACTTATGGGGTTAATTTATGAGATAAATTAACTTAAAGGACTTATTTATAAATATTCTAAGTCTTGTAGGAAGTTAGTTTCCTAAAAGAAATAAAGTAATTAATTGGTTTCCTCATAGAATAGATTTTCTAAAGGAAAATGTTTAGTTTAAAGTAAGTTATCTAAACCTTCTTGGTTTCCAATTAACTTTATTTCCTAAAAGATTAGAATACTTCCTCTATAAATGGATTCATGTTTTGACTCTTGAATTATTATTGCAACACAAAAGAAAACCTAGTGAGAGAAAAATTGCAAGAAGAATTTCGCCACTTTCTCTCTCCTCTTTGGTGTCTCTCTCTATCTCTCCTAATTATTAGGGTTTTTGTTCTTCTTTTGTGCTCATAAATAATTAAAGGGACCTGACACTCAAAAGTCAAAGCAAGCAAGCTTACAAGGTTCCCAAAGAAGTTGTTCGTGTAGATATCGTTAGAGGCTCTATGCTTGGAGGGCTTTTTGTGGTAGATCTAACATCTTTTTCGAAGGATCTTTGCTTAGTAGCATAGAAATTTTCTATGCTTGAGATAATTTTCGTGCAAACCCCCATATAGATATGTCAAAGAGATCCGTGGTTAAAGTAATAATTTTTATTTTTCCGCTACGTTACCTATGCTATTACCTTACATTCAGTCCCTCCCTAAGAACTATTCACAATTCATTCTGCACTTCAACATGCAAAAAGTTAAGTGCATGTTGACTGAATTGAAGAACATGCTCAAGACTGCTGAGCCCAATCTTAAGAGGGAGAAGGGCACCGTTGTACTTGTCTTGGGCACCAAGAAGAAGAAGCCCAATTTTGGACTTAAGAAGTCCATGAAAAAGAGAAACAAGCCTAAAGGTGGGGTTAAGAAGGACAAACCCAAGGGTACATGCTTCCATTGCGGATAAGATGGGTATTAGAAAAGGAATTGGAAGGTCTATCTTGACTCTTTGAAGTCAAAGAAGCTTGATGAAACTTCAACCTCTTGTACGTTTATGATTAAGATTAATTTATCTACTAACCAAGACTCATGTGTATTAAATACCGGATCTGGATATCATATTTGTAATAATATGCAGGGTCTTAAAGATTGTAGATTCTTGGCAAATGGAGAGGTCGAGCTACGCGTGGGGAGTGGAGCAAGAGTTGTTGTATTAGCCGTAGGGACCTATGTACTCTCTTTGCCTATTGGGCTTAATTTAGAATTGAGAAACTGTTATTTTGTTCCCCGTACTTACCAAAAACATCATTTCTATTTCATTATTAGATTTGAATGGTTTTACTATCATTCAAAAGAATAAAAGTTGTTCTTTTCCACATGATCGTATTACTTATGGTACTGGTACATTGATTAATAGTTTGTATATTTTAGATGAAGATAAGTCCATTCTCAATAAAAATACCAAGAAACAAAAATTAGATTTTGAATCAATCATGCCTTTGGCATTGTAGACTTTGTAACACCCTAGAAAATGCACATATAAGAGACATTTTTCTTTCTTATTTAGGGTTAAGTGTTAATCCTTGATTTATTAGTTAGAAGATTTCTTGAGTTAATTAGGTTAATTAGTTAAGATTTTCATTTTTAAGCAAGAACACTTAAGTACTAAAGTTAGAATAATTTTACTTGACCATTTAATTTATATTAGTGTTTAAATTTTGATTAGTTCATTTTACTATTTTCTAGTCTTTTGACTACTTGAATTTTTGCTCAATTTTTCTCAAAAGTTTCACTTATTTTCTTACTTTATTTTCTTTTTCCCTTGGCTGAAATTTTTCTCTCTCTTTTCTTTCTTCTTGTGGCCGGTTCTCTCTCTCCCTATTTTACTCTATTTTTGCTTTAATAATTTATGTCTTATTATTGCTTATATTAAGTGATAAGAGTTAATAATTTCAACCAATCAAATTAACCCAAGTTACTACTCTTGCATTAAAAGCTCACTTTTTGCTTTACTCTTGTGAGATTTTAATTGGCCAACCATTTTTCCCACCTTTTCTTCATTTCTTTTCCAATTTTCCTAGACTATTTCTTTCTCCTTTCTTTCTCTCTTGGCCGGCCATCATCTTCTTCTTCTTCTCTCATTTTTGCTCTCAACTTCTTGGACTTTTCTCTCTTAAGTTTGGTTAAATCCACCATAGGAAGTGAGTTTCTTTCCTTTCTAAGCAAGGTTCTAAGCTTGTTTAAGGTATGTACTATGAACTTTTGCTATTAATTTTAAGTTTTATTTAGTTTTTGTTCAAGTTTTATACTAAGTATTTGTTAGTAGTACTTGAAGATTTAAGTTGGAACTCAAGAACACTTAAAACAGTCATGCTGGACCAGCTTTAGTAAAACTTTCATAACTTGATGTAGATAACTTGGATTCGAGTGATTCTTGTTGTTTTAGAAACTAGATTGATAGGGCTTTCCAACGGTGTAAAGCTTGCACTGTGGTTCATTGTGTATTAATTGCAGAAAGTTTGCAAAGTTGGCTGAAATTTGATTCTGCGTAAAACAGTTTTGATGATGAGTCAAATTGAGGGCTGATTTTGAACCTGTTCTAGTTGGAATTTTAAGTGATGATCTCACGAAAGTTGTAGCCCTATAAACGTACTTTCAAACCATGTAATCACAATTCCCTGGTTCTTGGTGGAGTGACCCCAACAATGGCACGAAGTTGGCTGAAAATCAACCCTTGTGCAGATTTGGGTGATTATTCTTGGAGTAGAAATTTTTAATTTGAGTAGAATCTTGATTGAATTTGAGTTTAAATTAAACATAGAAGTTGTAGAACATGTTGAAATGGATTGGGTTGTTGAATTTTCTTGCAGGAAAAATTTTGGCTAGTCCGATTTTAAGGGGAAATGCTGCCAAAATTTCGGTAGAATTAAAAGAAGAAAAATGGATAAGTGAAATTTTAAGCTTAGAATGTGTTCAATTGAGGGAAATTTAAGTGTAGGAATTTTTAGAAATGATCTAGTGATAGATTAGACTTTCTTAGAATAAGTAAACTCTAAACCCTAGAAACTCTAAAACCAAAACCCTAGAAATAAGTGGGGTATTTTCTTGACTTTTCTTACTAAATTTACTAGGATTTTGATTGAGTTTTTATGTTATTATTTCTTTTAAATTGCAGGGTCCGAAAACACATCACGACCATTTCACGAGATATTTTCTTAGGCTTTCAAGGTGAGTGTCCTTATGTGTGCGTGATACATGAAATGTGATATTTTATTTGATAAATATTATGCTAAGATTGAAATCACTATGTGAGTACATGTGCTACTTGAGGAAAGATGTGTACTTTATCACATCTATTCCGCAATGTGTTACTTGCTTTCATTGACCAATGTGTTAATTGTGTGTGAGACTACCGTGACTAACTTCATCGTTATTTCACGGACAGCCAACCCGGCTACACGTGGGAGGACATAAGGTGCTGGGTGTTTTAGGGTGTGATGTTCTTTTCCTTTTGAGTTGTGAATCCTCAAAGAGGCCAACTCCAGATTGAACTTTCTTGATTGCTTGTTGGCCCTCCAGGGTTGAGATTTTCTCCCCTGGATGTGGTAGCTTGTACGGAGGTTATAAGGTGATTGGCGGTTAGGGTTTGTGCTTGATAAAACTGATATGTCCTTTGATAAAGGCCTGAGTTATTATCTCGGTCCAAATATCGTGGCTACATGATCAGTACTTGCTTTTCTGCGATTGAGCTTGCTCCCGTAGTTGAGCCTTGTATCCTCCTTTGACTACATGTTAAATTAAATCGTTCATATCTTGATTTATTAATTAATTGCTCGATTATTTCAATTACTAAAAATAATGAGTTCTTGATATGATTGCATGACTTGGACATTCACTGGGCTATTATAGCTCATTCCATTTTATTTGTTTTCCTTTACTCAGGTTGCTCGAAAAAAATAAAGCCGGACTGACTAGTTTTGATTATTATAAATATTTAGTTATTGTAATAGCCAAACTGTGTTAGGCTATCTTTGTGAAATTCATGTAAATTATGACATGTAAACTTTTGATGTGACTTGTACCCTTTAAGTAAATAAAATGAGTGTATTTTATGTTATTCCATTTTATTTTATTTTGGTTTATTTATTTTAAGTTAAGTACGTTCGAACGTTTGCGTGAGTGCGTGAATCGAGACCTGGCGAGAGCTAGGCAGCAGTTCGCTAAGCCCTTTGGTGCGCCTCTGGGTAAGGTGGGGCTGTCACAGACTTGGTCATGTAAATGAGAAACGCATATCCAAGTTACATAAAGATGGATACTTGGACTCATTTGATTATGAATCATTTGTGACATGCGAATTTTTTTTACTTGTTAAGATGACCAAGACACCTTTTATCGGAAAGGGCCAATATGCTAATGATCTTCCTGGGCTTATACATACTGATTTATGACCCAATGTCGATCCATGTTAGAAGTGATTTCTCCTATTTCATCACTTTCACAGATGACCATTTCATATATGGTTATGTGTTTCTAATGAAACACAAATTTGAGGCATTTGAAAAGTTCAAAGTCTTTAGAGCTGAATTTGAGAAACAACTTAGCAAAAGTATTAAAACACTTAGATATGATTGAGGTGGAGAACACTTGAATCAATAGTTTCAACAATATCTAGAGGAAAATGGGATTATTCCTCAATGAACTTCTCCATACACGCCACCAACTTAATGGTGTGTCTGAAAGAAGAAATCGTACTTTATTTAATACGGTACATTCCATGATGGGCCATGCATCATTTCCTAGTTCGTTTTGGGGTTATGCCTTAGATTTTGCCTCTTTTATACTCAACCATATTGCTTCAAAATTTGCTGATACTACACCTTATAAGCTATGGTATGGTAAGAAACTAAATCTTAGTTACCTGAAGATTTGTGGCACAACTGCTTATGGGAAGCAAAATATGTCAGACAAACTTGAAGTTAAGTCTAACAAGTGCTTGTTTGTGGGGGTATCTTAGAGAGGGTCGAGGATACTACTTCTATAAACCCCTTGAGCAAAAGGTGCATGTTTCAAGACATGCTATCTGTCTAGAGAAAGAGTTTATTTTTAAAAGAAGCAGTGAGAGCAAAATAGAACTTGAAAAAATTAAAGAACCACAAAATAGTTAACAGTTGGAACAAGAGCTTACGCCAAATGTTGATGAGGCGTATTCAGAAGCTCTAAATACACAAGAACTTTATAGATCTAGTAGAACACGTTATACTCTAGAAATATATGAATTTCTCATTAGTGAGAGCAATGATGTGCTAGTCATGGATGATGACGATTCTACTAGCTACGAAAAAGTTATGTCTAATGTAAACTCTTTGATGTGGCACAAAGCCAGGAAATCTGAAATGGATTCCATGTACGAGAACAAGGTATGGACCTTGGAGCCACTTGAAGGGATAAAACCCACAGGGTGCAAGGTTAATTATAAGGCAAGGTTAGTGGCAAAAGGTTACAAACAAAGACAAGGAATTGACTTTGAAGAAATCTTTTCTCCAGTAGCTATGCTTAAATCCATTAGGATTTTGCTTGCCATAACTGCTTATTATGACTATGAGATTTGGCAAATGGATGTTAAGACCGCATTCCTTAACGGGAATTTGCAAAAGAATGTGTACATGACACAACTTGAGGGTTTTGACTCCATTGATAGTCATAAGGCATGCAAGCTACAAATGTCCATTTATGGACTCAAGCAAGTTTCAAGAAATTAGAACATTCATTTCGATGATACAATCAAAGAGTTTGTTTTCTCAAAAACGAAGACGAGCCTTATGTATATAAGAAGGTGAGTGGGAACACTGTCATTTTCTTGATACTTTATGTAGATGACATATTATTGACGGGAAACGACATACTTTTGCTACAAACTATAAATGTATGGCTGTCCAAAAGTTTCTCCATGAAGGATCTAGGAGAATCAACCTATATTTTGGGAATTAGGATCTATAGAGATAGATCCAAGAGGTTTCTTGGTCTTAGTTCGACATACATAAACAAGATGCTAAAGAGGTTTAGCATGGAGCAATCGAAGAAAGAGTACTCACCTATGAGACATGGGATTACTCTTTCGAGAGACATGTGTCCTAAGACACCTATCGAGATTGATAGCATGCAAAGGGTTTCTTATTTCTCGACAATAGGATCCATTATGTATGCTATACTATGTATGAGACTCGACATCTCCTATGCTCTAAGTGTTACGACGAAATTCCAAGCTAACTCTAGTGAGAGTCACTGGGTAGTTGTCAAGAGTAGTACTTGAGAAGAACTAAAAAATTATTCTTGGTTTATGAAAGACACACTTTAGAAGTGTGTAGTTTCACTTATGCGAGTTTTCAGTTGAACAAGGATGATAGCAATTTGCAATCTGGATTTGTATTCACGTTAAATGGTGGTGCTGTGAGTTGGAAGAGTTCGAAGCATAAGACTATCGCTAATTCTACAACTGAAGTTGAGTACATTGCTGCTTCTGAAGCTGCAAAAGAGACTGTTTGAATCAAGAAGCTCATCACCAAGCTAGAAGTGGTTCCTGCCGTTGTTGATCCTATACCTTTGTATTGTAACAACAATGGCGTCATCACCCAAGCAAAAGAACCTAGGTCTCATCAACGATCCAAACACGTACTTAGGTGCTACCATCTTATTAGGGAAATAGTTGCTAGCAATGATGTAAAGATATAAAAGGTTCCTACTAATAGCAATATAGCTGATCATCTCACTAAGGCCTTGTCCCAAAAAAAGTATGATGCTCGTGTAAATGCTTTTGTTCTAAAATAAATGAGTGATTGGTGTTAGTACAAGTGAGAGTTTGTTAGTGTATGCCCTAAAACTAAGTTGGTTTAAGGTTCTTTGTATTCTCACTTATTTATGTTATGCTATACATGTGACATTTTTCTTTATCATCTATACTTGTATTTCCATGTTACTTGTTTGTTGGTAAAGTCCTTAGAATATTGACTGTGTATTAAAAATTGTAAGGGTTTCAATTATCAAATTCTAATACATAGAGTCATATTCTTAAATATCTCTTGTCATAGTATTAATGAGATTTGACATTATTAATGTGGATAGACTAACACATACTTTGCCTTTGCTTATGGTAAGTAATAGTTGATCTCATTAACTATGGTGTGCGTGACACCTAAGCTGGAACGTGGATGCTTGTTTGAGAACAAATTCATTGAATTGATCTGCCAAGAGTTTTCAATCATAGTGCCGATGGTTGAACTCTTAATGGCGATGGTGGAAGTGATCCTTTGACTTGAGATTACCAAAGTATATTGAGTGTGGATTGCTATGCTTTGACTCTATTCCTTGGTGCCTGTAAAAGGGTAGCCCATAGGTTAGCGATTGAGTATAGTTTGAAGCATTGAAGGATAGTGAGTAATTAATATAGGATTTGCCACTACTTAATAGGAGAGTATATCCTTAATGGCCACTTGTTGAAAATATTAACTCATAATCTTTTACAGGAGTGATAGTATAACTTGGAAGTAGTTTCAAGGTTACACATCATAAAGAGTTATATTTCTGAAACAAGAAAATATAAATTAGTCATTTAAAAGTATGCACTATACTTTTTAGACTAATTGGGATATAGTGTGTTGAAAGAATATTAATTACATGGTAACATTATCATTGATGGGTGTAGTCTATCAATGACTTTCCTATTTACTTGGGTGGTCATGATGCATTGCTAGACGCCACTCATGATCTATAAGTACGAATTAATTAATTGTGAATTAATGATAAATTAAAGTATTTAATTTAGCTAATTATTAATTAATTAATTATTTATTTATTTATAATTTGTACTTATTGCCAACGTGAATGGAAACTAATGGATCACACACATAAAGAACATAATCTTCGGGTTAAAATGTAATTAAGATAAGTATGAGATACTTATGGGTTAATTTATGAGATATATTAACTTAAAGGACTTATTTATAAATATTCTAAGTCTTATAGGAAATTAGTTTCCTCAAAGAAATAAAGTAATTAATTGGTTTCCTTATAGAATAGAATATCTAAAAGAGAAGGTTTAGCTTAACTTTGACTCTTGAATTGTTGTTGCAACACAAAAGAAAATCTAGTGAGAGAAAAATTGAAAGAAGCTAGATGCCACTTTCTCTCTCTTAGGCATTTCTCACTTTCTCTGTCTTCTTCCTAATTGCTAGGCTTTTTCTTTATCTTGTGTTCTTAATTAATTCAAGGGAGCTAGCACTTAAAAGTCAAAGAAAGCAAGCCTTCAAGGTTACCAAAGACTTGTTCGTGTGGATATCATTAAAGGCTCGATGCTTGGAGGGCTTTTCATGGTAGATCTTACCTCTTCATCGCAGGATCTTTGCCATAGAAGTATAGAAATCTCCTGTGCTTGAGATAATTTTTGTGCAAACCCCCTTATAGTCATATAGATATATCAAAGAGATCCGTGGTTAAGATAATAAAATTTTTATTTTTTCGCTACATTACCTATGTTATTACCTTACATTTTTATTCAAAATCTGTTTAAAAAAATTAAAAAAGCTGCTATAAACAAGATGCACTCCATTGGCAATAGCTTTTGTGGAACAAGCAATGGGTGATGGAGGATTGTTAAATTACGAGCATTCGGCACATTGGTTCGGGTTGAAGAGAGAAAGAAGAAGAGTTTGAAATTTAAAACAATAACAATTGGTGGGAAATTTTTGACAACAAATTGCGGGTCAATTTTTGGTCAAAGCTACAAGAATTATTCACATTTTTTTAAAATAATTTTTTGTCTTATCAAAACATAACCCCAAATATTTTTTTGCAAATAATGGCACAAAAAATGATATCGAACAAAGCCACAACCTTTGTGATTGTAGGTTCAACGTTCCTAATAATGGGTCGTAGATAAAGTCGTGGGTTTTGGGTCATTGAACTCGATAATTAAAAAAACAAAAAATGTTAAAAGAGATTCTGACAGCCACAATACACTAATTTGTTTGGTTCACGGACAGGATGAGAAGGGATGACTTATCTTAGCATTAATAATCCCGAGATGAGTCATCTCAGAATTCACAATCCCATCTATCTCGTGTTTGGTTGGTAACGTATTTGGTAGATTGAATCCTGGGATGAGTCATCCGATATTTGGTTGAAGACTGGATTATCATTTATTATCTAAAGTGCCCCTAAATTTGTGTAATTATATTTATTTGGTAATTCAAAATATATTTTAATAATATTTAAGAATTATAATATGCTAAAATATAAATATAAAAAAGATAATTTAATATTTTTATTTGGTAATTCAACAAATAATATTCAAATATTATTATAAGAATTATCATATCAATAGTATAAATGCAATAACTGTAATAGAATAGGAATAAAAAATAGTATTTTAAATAAATAAAATAGAATAGGAATAAAAAAATTATTTTAAATAAATCAAAGTTTGTAGTAAAGATTTATAAGGCAGATTAGTTTTAGAGAAAATTTGAGAAGAAGACAGGTTAGTTTGGGATATAAGATAAGGATAAGGTTAGATTTGTATAAATTTTTTTATCCCATGTACGTTTCATCCCCAGCATAACTAATTCCAATCCCCCATGAGATTATTTTATCCTATGAATGAGGGATTATGTTAGTTAGGCAGGATGATTAATACTACTTAAAAAACCCAACCTAACATGGGATAACATGAGATTAGTTATCGAATCCCGTATCATCCCATGAACCAAATGTAGTATTTTTTTTTTTGACGAAGACTTCGTATCCAGTTGTATTATCAATCTTGTCCTATCACAGTGATTTCTTCATTTACAAATTTAATTCGCTTGTAAAATTAATCGGGTATGAAAATGGTGTGATGATAAGGAAAAAAATAAGAAATATTATATTTTTAAAGAAAAATTATAAGTTTTTGTTGAAGCTTATAACTATTTAATGAAAAATTGCTATTTTTGACTATTTTTGAGAGTTATGATAAAAAAAAAATCAATGTATCATTATGCAATTTATTCAACTGGGTATTAACGGTCAAATAGTGCAAACATTTCCACAATATCATTGTGACTATTCAATGTACAATGAGAGTGATGTTTGTTGATATCTTTGAAACTTTCTTTTTATTTTCAGTTCATTACCATGAGTTACTAATATTCAATGGCATTTAAAGGAGAAAATGCATAGCCACCATGTTTTTTACTACATATATCACACATTCAATGGCACACATAAATAAAAATTAAGAATTCATTATTAGACTGTCATTTTGGTCCTTTCTTACTAGGTTGGTCCCAATTCGATCCCATTAGCTTTTAACTTCATTGACTTCATCCCTTACTCTTTAACAAATAAAAAAAAAAAACCAATTCGGTCCTTTTAGTGGGACTGCTTACCAAATTAATAGTGAATTTCTCGATGAAAATATTCTTAATAGCCCTTTGACATTACAACACAACTTTTATTTTGTGAGAGCATGCACGTTTGGATCATGGATTTTACTAGTAATTTAGTAGGAAATACTACTTAAAGAACGTCATTAGCTTTTTTTTTTTAGTGGCTAATCCCGTACACGGGGGAAGCCGCCACTCTAGATTTTATTAATTTTATGAAAAATGAGGGGGACATGTACCTTACCTAATAAACATAAAGGAGTACTACTCCTTTTACATTAATTTTTAAATTTTCTGAAGGAAGAAAATCCTAAACTATCTAAACGACATTCTCCACGAGCTAAGGATGGAAGATCAGATTCTTGATGGAACACTTGACAGCCATCCATCCACATTTGCTAGTTGATTTGCGGTCCTGTTTGCTTGACGGTGACAATGAACAACTTGGATGTTTCCATTTAGAGATTGACGAATTTGCTGAATATCTTTAGCAATCAACCATGAATAAGTATATTTATAATTAAGAATACTTACCATAACTAAAGAATCTGATTCAATTTGAAAGTGCTGGAATCCAAGAGCAAAACAAATATTGATGCCTGTGATGACTGCCTTTACTTCTGCTTGTAAACTAGTCCCACAACCTAAAGAGTATGCAAACCCCAACATCATTCTTCCATCAGAATCCCTCAAAACACCACCATCTCCACAAATGCCTGGATTTCCTTTGGAGCTTCCATCTGTGTTGAGTTTCATCTTTCCGATTAATGTGGGCACCCATTTAACAGCTTTCCAAAGAAATTTATCGGGCATGGTTGAGACAGCATCCAAAAAAAACATGCCAAGATTGAACGTTCATAACCTCTTTGTATTTAAGAAAATATGCGTCTCTTAAATCGCTAAACACTTCATCACAAATTTTAGAGGACTCAGGCTCAATACCATCAAAGAAGGCCCTGTTTCATGCCTTCCATAAATTCCAACAAGTAAAAATTGGAATTACCTGCAAAATAAATCTCATGCGACTATGCTTATGAGTGGCAAGCCACCAACCTAACAACATAGCACGTAAATGGATGGTTGATACATTGATACCACAATTTATCCCAAAAAACCCCCATACTTCAATTGCTAAAGTACCCGAGACAAAAGTATGATCAATTGACTTAGCATTAACTAATGAAAGAACTTCATTAGCTTTTTCAAGCTCTTTCTAAAAAGGTAGAGGTAAAGGGAAGAATTTGGATTATTTCAACAATTTGTCCATGATTTCATAAAAACAACCTAATATGTAGATGACAATGTGCAATTACTTTAATTGTAAAAACTGTAAAGTACAACAGATCTAAATTCTCTAAGATCACCAAGATTTTACAAAATATGTTTAATCCTTAACATTTATAAAAATATATAAATAAATATATAGATCAATATGCTTAAATATAAACTTATATTAATTTCATTTTCCGGTTAACAACTAAAACTGCATATGAGTAATAATATCTTGTAAAGCAATAAAGCATAAGAGTTGTTGTGCAAACCTTTTTTTTTTTTAAATATTCTTTAGCATCTCTATATCATATAATAGCCTAATATTCTATTTTTATTTTCAGTAAATTTTGTACCAACCTACCCAAGTTATAACCAACAATGTAACTAATATAATCCATATTAGATAAAAAATGATTTTCATGAAATAAAAAGTATTAAGATATTGATTAAAAATTATTCAAATCTTAATTGAGTAAAAAAAGAATTTAACTTATGGAAAGAGATAAAGTTGTTAGAAACTAGGAAGAATTAGAAAAGAAATTGATTGCAATGGTGGATTTTGTTAAAGAACTTAACTCAACAAGTAAAAGATTATTTTCAATCAAACTTGTTATGTGAAAGAGTGAAATTTATATAATTAAAATTTCCGTTTCTAAAGATAACATACTACACATAAATTAATAGAGTGTATAAATTATCACCATAAGAGAAAAACATATATGTTTATGTTATACCAAATCATTATACGATGAAAATATTATATTAAGCAATATCTGGATATATAAGGAACTATATGTAGTCGATGCATTTAAACTACATTTAGAAAAGTAAATTTTGACAAATATATTGAATTAAAATAACACCAGAAGCTGTTTCCAGTTTTATTGATATTTAACATAACAAAAAATAAAAAAGAAAAATCTTACCTAGTGGTTGGTACGGTGGAATAATCCAGAATAGAAAGATCTTTCCATCTTGGATACTTTTTCTCAGAATGAACAGAAATTTCAATTCACTATTTAATATCCCAAGTGAGAATGGATTGTCTATTCATTTTCGGATGTTTGGTGTAATCACATTTAAATTCGGAATGGAATAATATATACATACACACTAACTTGTCCTAATTACCCTAAATTCTTTATTTTAGAATATAATTTATTTTTATTTTGTTTGTTTGTGCTATACATTATTTGTGTGCCTACAAGAAATTTAATATTTTTATTTCAAAAGTATTGATATGCTTCTTAACATTAAATTACCTGTATTCCTTAGTTAATTTTAAATTTTGTTATACTCATTAGCAATATAATTAAGAACGTAAAAAAATTAGTAATGAAACCAATATACATATCCTCTATTTATTTTTACTTTTAATTTATAGGAAAATCAAATAATTTTTTATAAGTTTGCACAAAAGTTTAAAATAGTATCTTAAATATTTTTATAGGAAAACAAAATATTCTAACATAAGTTGAATTGTTTGTGAATTAAAACCATAGACAATTATTAATTGAAGTTGTAAATGACCTAAATTTTAAAAAATTTTAAAAATAAAAAAATTAGTAAATATAACTTGAGTTAAAAAGAATAATAGACGATGGAGTAGAAATATATATAGGATACAATTGACTCATATTATTTTGAGCTTTTCAAATTGAAATTAACATGGACTTTTCCTAGATTTTGTTGAGAAATAGAGTTTTCAAAAAAAAAAAATGTTGGAATAAGAACTTTCTAACTGAAAAATGTCCGTATGAAGGATGAGAACTGAATGGATAACTTGGAATGTCCTTTCCATTCTTTCTTGTTACCAAATGTAGGCTTATGGTGCAGTACCCATCTCGGTCCTCCCGTACCAAAATATAGTGCTGCGCGTGCGCTTCAGAAAGTAAAGGAAGAAAAACGAAGACAAAGTTACTTTTCCTTCTCTGGCTCAAGTACAAGGCCAGAGGCCATTGAATGGCCACAGTTGTACAGCCCACCCACACGTTCTGTTGCTCAAAAAGACTTCGCAAGAAGAAAAAATATTCTATAACTATCTAGTTAGCTAATTGGGAAAAAAGGGCATGTAACAGAATTTTCCTCAATCTTCTAAATTGTTTTTCATGCCAACTTAATCAATATTAAAAGTTGGACAACAAAAGCTAACATACCACTATGGACTTCCACTCTAGGACCACATGTGACCCATCACACAAGCACCTTTATCCAATTTGGCATGGATCCAAATTCTATATATTTCTTTCCATAGCTACAACTCTACGAGAGACAATGCATAAAGATGCAAAACAAGTTTAGTATAATACCACATTCATTTAGTTTTTCAGAGCTTAAATTCTTATCCACCCATCCGAAATTGCAAAGCTACATATTACATCAATTCAAGGAAGAATATTGTATAAATTTTTTTCCAAATTTGGGATTGGGTCCAAATTGTGTAGATTGAACTTTCGACTGTATTGAGATGTTTAACTTGCATTAATTGCAAGTACAAACTAATGAGAAAAAGGATTTTCCTGGACAACATTGCTTTTATCCAGTAGAATAAAATCTTCAGTATGAATATAGAAGAGAGGGAAATTTGGACCACAACCATGAACAGTTAACTTTAACAGTCAGACCGAATAAGGCAACGCAAAATAGGTCGTAGTACGTAACTTAACACCGCGAATGAAGTTCACAGAAAATTTTCCCTGTGGAGCAATTTTTGATACATTATTGCTCATGCACCTTAATATGGGGGAAAGTGTCAAGAACGAGCCTCAAATGGTTTGTAGCGAAGATGACTCAGAAAAAGTGGTTTTTACAAAGATAAACTGTTATTATTTCGAGCAGTGAAGTGATTCCTCATAGGTGTGTACTGTTCACACAAAATAGTATCCAAAATCTACATGACCTGTATTAATATATTTACAGTCAGTTTGTGTCTTAATTTATGCACTGGGAATTGATTTGTTTATTTCACAATTTACAGAACAATTCGTCAATGACAATCAATCTCATCTACGTGAATTTCTTTTCCTAACTTGGATAACCATAAATTTGAATCTTGTCTGCTACAAAAATTAATACTTTTGCTGCAATACGTTAGTGGGCCAAGTTTATAACAAATTTCTCGTCAAAATTCGCCATACTCTTTTTGTATGAGATTATGACTTACCCACAATTGTGTATCTGTACAAAAAGATTATTATTCAATAAGAATACGTTAATCTACAAAAATAGGGTCTCACAACTGTCATTTTCCACAAGTTCATGATCTAAATTTAAAGGCCAAAAATTGATGGATGAAATTGAACTAGCAAAGTAAAAAATGAGCCTCTAAACGACGTTGTTTCGCTTAAAAAATAGTTATTTCACAATTCTGAAAAGTTACATTATAATAATGCTGGACAGTTACACCATATTACTAGACAATTATACCGTATTCAACTTGCTAAAAGTAAAATGGGGGGCAAATTGTAGGCCCTGGATCCTATATCTACAAATTGTGGGATAATGAATTACTATATGTACTGAAATTTGAACTTAGAACCCCATTTCGACTTGTTGAGAGGATGAAATGGTGATTAGCAAATAAAAACGCAAAAATTTGGTTTGGAAATCAAAACATTTGGATAGATTTTGTAATACATTTTCAATTGTTTCATTTTCTCAGCTAGTAAATTCTGATGCCAGGGTAGCAATAACACCTTGCACTATATCAAGACTCGAATTTGGATGCTTCAAAACATGGCCTTGTTTAATGTTACTAAGAATATGGAAAAGGTAGCCTTGTTTAATTGGTAGAAATGGCGATAAGAAACATTGGGGAAACAAAACAGGATCATAAGAAGCAATGAGAGGTAGTATGCATTTCACAGTTCGCCGATATTAGTCGTTGCACGTTTCTTTATTGTAGACAAAGTTGCGAATTTTTAAGTTGACGATTCTCTTTATGGTAACTAACAAAGGCTAAAGCAAAGAAGTGGGCATAAAAAGGACCACCTGATTCCAAAGCGTGCAAGATGGCATTTAAGATTCTTTTTGCGTCTTATTCTTTCTTTGAGACCTATACCTAGGCCTCTAATTTGTACCTTTACTGATTAGGATTTATTGTCTAGTTCAATTGTCAACAGAATTTTGTTGTTCTATCTTTAATTATGTCAACATCCGAATTCAATTGCATGAGAACAAAGAGATGAAAATGAATGTCCAAGTAGTTCATATGATTGTGAATTTCTTCCATGATGTTCATCCTCTCATGGACCAAAAGAAGTGTCAAAGGAAGAATGACAGTCCGAAGGGTTAAAAGTTGACTAAATCAAGCCATCACTAAGTAGTTTCCATCCTTGATTTCAGAGAGGCTACTTCCAATTGATCTCTAGAGGTCCTGTCCTACGATGATTCACGAATATGTCCAAACTATAACACTTACTTTAAATTCTAATAAAATGTGAATTTCAAAGGAGTTTATATATTTGTGAATTTCTTCCATGATGCTCATCCTATAATGGACCAAGAAAAGTGTCAAAAGAAGAATGACATTTCAAGATTTAAAAGTTGACCTAAATCAAGCCATAACTAAGCAGTTTCCATCCTTGCTTTCAGAAATGCGAGTTCCAATGGATCTCTAGAGGTCCTGTCCTAGGATTCATGACTATTTCCAAACTACAACACTTATTTTATATTCTGAAATTTGAGAAGTATTAGGTGCCAAATATTGTGTTCTTTAGCAAGTTAACACAAAAAATATAAAGGTACATAACATATAATTGTTGTACGTGCTATTTTATTAATTTTCATGACAATTTATGTAAAAGTGATTGGTTGTGGATGATTCCTTGTTCATTAATACTAATAATTGATGTACGCTCTATGTGTTTGCATATAATTGGTGCAAAAAAATTATGAATTGTAGCATAAAATAAAATATATTAGTTCAAAAGTAATTATATTTGATATGAAATCAAGAAAAAGAAAAAGAGACACTAGTGAAATAAAGATGTACTCATACTAATACTACAATTACTCATTTTACTCTCAAGTTAAAAACATTTTAGCTGTGTCAAAAGGGCTTTTTCTTTTTTAAATACAAAAATGACACATTTTGGTAACGCCAAATGATTGCTCTTACTTTATAAACAGTAAGATGATCGTTCACAGGCACAGTAAAAAATGGATAAATACTTTGCTCTTAGTTTTTCTGAATCTTCAGATTAAAAGCAATTGATCGATTCATAATTTTTTTTTCAAATGCAATCTTCTTTCCTTTTTATTTCATAGTTGAATCAGCAGTCAAGGTCATGAGTCATTAAACTTTATTTGCTGGACCAAATGCACACTCACTGTATTGAGATTATTTACCCATCCTTGTCGCAATTAAGTGGAGAATGGCAAAATCCAACATTCGGGATGGCATTTTTTTGACTTATGTAATCGTGCCTTGCCTGGTGAGGTAAAGTGATTGATGTTTTCTTTTGCCCATTAGTTCAGCAATCTGAGCAGGAAAGATTACAAGCCCACAACAATTGAAAATGAGTGGAGGCTATATCAATTAATGGTTCAAATCAGTGGTGAAGCCACAATTTTAAGGCTGTTCTCAATAACTTTTTTCTACATGATTTTAGTTTCTGATTTTTTAAAAATCTATTTTATAATTTTCTTAACTGCTGTTTTATTATGTTTTTGAAAATTTTAAGCTAAAATTAGAAGCAACTAATTTTCAACTTTTCTAAAATTAGTTTTTATAAAAATCAGATGTTACTGAGAACAAGCCCTTAGTTTGGTTGAGGCGAATCTATAAGTATAGAGAATTGTTTCTTTACAAGTTGAATTTTATAATAATAATTACACATTATACTTTTTATTCTTTGGCCAAATTATCCATTCTTGAAAACCAATGGCAATTCCAAGTTAAAAAAATTGTTTTTCACTTAGCTCCATTCAAAATATTCCAAAAAGATGGAAAATTATTTAGATAGCTTATTGCAATTCAAAGTTAAATTCTGTTTTCTTTTTTTTAGCTCCATTCAAAACATGTTAAATAGTTGAAAAGAAAATATATCTTTAACCATGAGGTTTAAAACAATTTTCTATAGGAAAAGTGACAATTTGCCATCTTCATAGTATGGTCTTTTAGCCAAAGCGGTCCTTAATATTTTACTTTCAACTAATTTGAAAAAGTGATAAATTTACCAATATTATTATATGTTTTATTATGTATTTTTGGTGTGATTTTAGTATAATTATGGTAATTTTGATTATAAATGACTCTTTTTCTAACTTTTTTATAGAATTAGAGTTTTTCTCCCAGAATTAGGGTTTTGAGGTGAAATTATTATTTTGAGCAAATTAATGCACAACTCTTGTACAAATTTGCAGTTTCATCATACTGAAACTCAATTTGGGTCAATTGAAGTCAAGGTGAATGAAAATCAAAGGTGATTCGAGGGACTAAGATTGGATGAATCACTTGGAGAATAATTGAAAAAAAAATTGTGCAAAAATCTTTTGGAGGCCTAATTTTTCACCAAAAATATGTGGAAATACATGAAAAAAGTTTGTGTACGTGGATTCCAGCTTAGCAAAATCAGAAAATTAAGTGGGGACCACAACCAATGATCCGTGGGTGGTTGACCCGCGAATCTACATGTCGGCTACATTTTTCTAGGGCTGCAACTTGCATCTTCTTCCTGCTGTTTTTGCAAACATTTTCAAATGGAGATGGCGTTCTTGCAGCTAGAGATTCTCTTAAGCACACAATTGAAGACTTTTATGTCCATTTGGAATCTTAATGCAAATCTTCATCATTTCCATTCATTAAATGCAATCGCAAGTTGGAAAATGACTTGAAGAACATTTGTCTATAAATAGAAGTCATTTCTAAAGCATAAGCATTAGCTTTTTGGAGAAAATTAGTGATAGATAGTAGTTAGTTTTTACTAAAGTTGATTCAGAATTAGTAGAATTCTCTTTATCCTTCAATAGAATAGTGAGGTATATTGTAAAAGAGCTATTGTAGTTCAACTTTTGAAGGTGAATAGAAGAGAAGCTTACTCAAACTTTGGTTGAGCAATTCTAAACTCTACCTCTTTTACTTTCAGTTGTTGACATGAATTCTTATCTTGAATTTGAACTTTTAGTTGCTTCATTAATCATGTTAAACTAAAAGCTTCATCTAGAAATGAAGCTAATGAATCAACAAACATGATTTAATCAATATACACTTGCTAAGCTTGCAATTATTTGTTTACATGTTCAAGTTTTAACCCTTGTTTTTGCATGGCCAACTTAAACATGTCATCTAAGTTGTTACTTGACATTGAGAAATGCATGTAGTAATGGAAAATGAACAACTAATGCTTAAGTTATTCATATGAGAATAATGGATGCTTAAATAAATCTATACAATTCATGTTTCATAAGATTTTAATCGTGGGAATAGTTGAAATCTAGTCATTTCATAGAGAGATGTAGTTATGACATATACGGAATTGGATTCTTACCAATGCAAAATAAAACTTAGTAAGTCATTTATGCATGATTCATTTGTGGATTCTATGTTCTAGGATTCTTTACATTGAATTCTACAATTGTTTGAAATCATATACCTATTTTATTAAAGGGACCCCATTACCACTTCTTGATGTTTGTGTTTAGATAATAAAAGTTAGCTATAAAGCCTTAGTAGTTGCAATAGTATTGATTCCTCGTGGGATTCGACACCTAATACTCCAAGTACTACTATAGACCTGTGCACTTGTGGTATTACTTGATTTGTGTGTTTTTGTTTATATCTGCTATACTTAATCTATACCATGTCAAGTTTTTGGCAGTGTTGTCGGGGAATCAAGGCAATATTAAGGCCAACGCTAACTTTATTACTCTAAACTTTGTTTTTCTTTAGTTGCAAATAACTTTTTTTTTTTGGTAGGTGTATGCATAGGAGTTTAAGGATAGTGTTTCCATTTGATTCGGAGATTGAAATAACAACAAGGAAGACAAGGAGACAAAGGCAAGAAGAACAAGCAAAGATGAAAGAGATTGGTGAAACTTTAAGTGCACCGCCTTATCCACAACAAGAGGTAGCCATGGAGGAGGTAACCCAAAATCCTAACCTTCAAACTCGTTCTTTAAGAGATTTTGCTATGTCAGATCCAACCGGTTCTCATACAAGCATAATAAGGCCACTGGTAAAAACTAATAATTTTGAACTTAAGTCTGGACTAATCCAAATGGTTCAACAAAAGCTGTTTGGTGATAATGTAAATGAAGATCCATATACGCACTTGGCTAGTTTCGTGGAAATATGTGACACGAATAAACTAAATGGTGTTTCCGAAGATGTCATAAGGCTTAGACTATTTCCATTCTCCTTGAGAGACAAAGCTAAGCAATGGCTTCAATCATTTCCACCGAATACTTTTGTTACATGGACAGACCTTTCCAAAGCATTTTTTAACAAATATTTCCTATAAGGAAAGACCACAAGACTAAGCAAGGACATTACTAGTTTCAACCAATGTGACGGAGAATCTCTCTATGAAGCTTGGGGAAGATTTAAGGACTTAATGAGAAAATGTCCACACCATGGACTCCCAAATTGACTAATCGTGTAGACATTCTATAATGGACTTAATTATCCAAGAAAAATCAATATAGATGCAATTGCAAGGGGGAGCTCTCATGGCGAAGTCAACAAAATAAGCCTAAGAATTGATTGAAGAAATGGTAGCTAACCATTATCAATGGGCAAATGAAAAAGGTACCAATAGAAGAATCCAAGGTATGTATGAAATTGATTCTAACAACATATTAAAGGCACCAATGCATGGTGTTATGAATGCCATAAATTCTTTGAGTAAACTTGCCATAGGAAATCAAAATTCAACTTCTAGTTTTGCATGTTGTACTATTTGTGGAGATTTGCATGATTCATCTATGTGTGCACAAGTACAATATGTAAATAACTACAAGCCTTCTTTTAATACTATCTGATAAGTGTCTAGTTTGCATATTTCTTAGTGTGTCTAGATTAGCATTTTATGTTAGTTTTTAGGGTTTAAATAATGAACAATAGTCACTTTTATGTCTATTTCTTCCAATCTCGAGTTTGTAGCTAAAATGTGCAAATGTGTGGTTTAATATGCAATTCTTTGTATTTTGTAGGCTTTAGCTATAACGATCATCACTTTGGATCAAATGAAGCATATTGGGATGATATTAAATGTGATTTGAAGTTGATGAGAAGTGGCAAGAGAAGAGGACCAATGATGTGGCATGATGAAGCAATGATAGAAGAAGAATTGGTGATGAAAGGATTTCACTGCACCGACATGTTTTGGTAGTTTGGTCACAACTGGAGCTAGAGAGAGTGAATTGAGATGATTCTTGAAGTAATTTAAAGCTAAGAGAATTATATACAATTCTTATGAAGACCTCAAAGTCTGATTCTCACGTTTACAATGTCAAATTGCCAGATTACTGAAGCATTCTTGTGCAGCGATGCTCTTCCGACCATGTGTCGATGTTTTGGCCATATATTTGTGTACAAAACTCCAAATGACCTGATTTTTGTTCTCCTGGAAAGCTAACTCAAAGGGCTATAACTTTCATGTTCAGAGTAAAAGCTAGTTTGGCCAAATTTCTGACCGAACCCGCGGCTGAATCCGCGCCGCGGGTACGCACCGCGGGTACGGTCAGAAAGTTATTAATTGAAGCCGCGGCTGTATCCGCGCCGCGGGTTCCAGGCGCGGGTTCGGGGCGCAGACGTACGATTTTGAGGCACTTTGGGGCTATCTTTCAAGGGGGCAATTCATACTCTTGGTGGATGGTGAGACTACATCTTAGGAGGGTTTTAGAGTGCTAGAAACACAAGAGAGAAGCGTAGCATAGCATAGAGAGAGAATAGCATAGAATAGCAAGGGTCTCTCTTAGAGAGATTTTCTCTCTTTGAGAGAGCCACCCCTTTAGATTAGTAAATCTCTCTATAGAATAGTGCTATTTGGAGGATTCTCTTGTACACATCAAGATTGGAGGAAGAATAGAAAATTTGAACTTGTTCATCAATCAATAAGTTTTCTTTATTCTATTTTTGTCTCTTTCTTGATTTATAATTAAAGTTTTGATCTTTTATGTGAAATCCACCATGGGCACGTGCTAAATTGTTAATCTAGGGTTAGAGGAAACTAATCGCTTCATGCATATGACTTGATTATGATTATTCATGTTATCTTGTGCTTGTTTGTTCTCTATTTTGGTTTGCATGGATTTGTAGTTGCTTGATCACCAACTATGAATTGTTAGTTATTATTATGCAACGAGAGTTGGTAATAATGATGAAAAGGAAATAGTTGAAGTCTAGGTTGCATGTCACACGAGAGTAGTGATGCTCCTAGGTGGGTCAATTAGGCAATTCATGTAGCTAATGAACCAATACTAGTGTCTTTACCACGAGAGTAGGAAAGAACTAGTAGGGAGGTAATCATTAACTTATCACGAGAGTGAAGGTTAAGTACAATTGGAATTGGACCCTAAACAATACAAGAATCCATGTAATGAATTAATCCATTCAATCTTATGCTTGGTCATTAGTGGAATCTATTCCCTAGGGTCTTAAGATTACGAGTTTCCTCTCGATATTGTTATTCTATAGAGTTGATTAGTTTAGTTGCTTATTTTATACTTTGTTCTTCTCATTGTTATTGGGTTGTTTAGATAATAAAGTTAGCGATAAAGCCTCAGTACTTCAATAACCTTTTCTCTGTGGGATCGACCCTATTGCCCTATACTCGATACGATCTGTGCACTTGCAGTATATAGGGTAATTAGGTTTTATAACTTGATTATTTGTGTGTGATAGAATTGGATTATTTACTATATTTTTAGACCTAATTACACGCCTATCACTATCTCTTCTAATTCCTACAATCCGGGGTGGAGAAATCATCCAAATCTTGGGTGGAGGGAGCCAAAATGATCACACCACCCGGATTCTCTCAAAACAAACTAGCTTGGGAAGTAGCAATAGACAAAATGGCTGAAAAAAATGGAATTGCATGAAAATCAATATAATGCAAGAATTAGAAGCTTGGAGAACAGTGTTGCACAATTGGACGAGCAAATGAACCTTAGGAAAATCGGAGAATTGCCAAGAAAAGTCAAAATCAATCATAGGGAACATGTTCAAGCCATTACTTTAAGAAGTGGCAAGGAATTGAGTTAACCATGTGTGGAAAAAGAGAAAAAATGTGGAAGTGATGAAAATGAAAAAGAAGAAAAAAAAAAAGAGGTAGTAACTGAAAATGAAATCATTGATGAACCTAAATTACAAACTATCTCTATTCCCTCATAAGTTCCATTTCCACAATGGCTCAAAAGTTCAAAGATTGATAAAAGCTTAAAAAATGCTGCACAAATGCTTAAACAATTGCATGTGAATATTCCTTTTGTAGATGCATTTTTGTAGATTCCAAAATACAACAAGTTCCTTAAGGATTTGGTGAACGAAAGAAGAGTTTGGATGATTTTGAAACCATAGCACTCACAGAGGAGTGTAGTGCTAGGATTCAAAATTAATTGCCACCAAAGCTTAAGGATCTAGGAAGCCATTTCACTATAAGAGGAATAAACTTTTCAAATGCTTTATGGGATTTAGGGCAAGTATTTCTTTACTTCCTTTATCAATTGCTAGAAGGTGGGACTTTAAGAATTGAAAAGCACAAACATGACTTTGCAACCAGTCAATAAGTCTATCAGGCATCCACTTGATGTTCTTGAAAATATTTTAATGAAAGTGGATAAATTCATCATCTTGGTAGATTTTGTTGTTTTGGATATGGAGGATGATATTAAATGCCTATTATACTTGGTATACCTTTTCTTGCTACTACTGGTGCAATAATCAATGTTAAAAATGGTACACTAAAATTGAAAGTAGGAGATGAAGAAGTTGCTTTTGAATTCAATGACCTAATGAAACATCCACCTTCTACTTTTAATATGTATTTAACTAATGAATTTAATGATGATATGCCAAATCTTTCATTTGTAGGTCTTGGAAGCACAAGAGGAAGGAAATCAAGAAGAGTACCAATAACACTTCATTGATCTATCTACACCCAAAAGAGTGGTCCTATTGTGTGAAGCATACATCTATGAGTCTAACTCTCGACTCTAAATGAAGCACTTCTTGGGAGGCAACCCAATATTTTTGGTATTTTAAGCTGCTTTAGTGTGATTTATGTTGTTTTGTGTAGGTTTGTTTAGTTTAAGTTTGATGATTCTAAACTTGAGACATTGATACAATCTTTAAGGTTTCATGTTTAAACTTGGATGTTTCATACCCAAAACTCACATCTTTTGTGTTTCATGTGTTTAGAAGGGATAAACATCTTAATTTCATCATTTGAAATGTGTTTGAAGTAGTTTTGTGGTTTAAGTGAACAAGGAAATCAATTTGAAGGATTGAGTTTCAAAATTACTATTCTATTGATTTGGTATTCATGAGCTAAGTTTCATTGAGCATTTTGATCCTCATTTGGTAATCCATGGACTTTTAATGCTTAAATTGGTTTTGAGCAACTTTGTTTTAACATTTGAAACTTGTTTAAAGTGGTTTTGAGATTAGAATCATGCAAAGAATCAATTTAAAGAGTTGAGTAAAAAAGGTAACTATTCACTTTTTTTTTTGGGCAAAACCCCGTACACAGCGGGGGATGCCACCCCAAAATTTTATTAATGTTAAATTGAAGTACAAATGAGAGGGGGACATAGACTGAACCTCTCTTATTAATTACATGAAAGCAATGATATAATAAAATAAGGAGCACTTACTTCTTTGCAAGAGTTATTGAAAATAAATCTATGCAATCATAAATACTTGAAACGAAAAGTAGGAAAACCTAACTGATTTAGTCTAATTGCATCTCGAGCTTCTTTTGGGAGAGATGAGAAACTAGAGAATACTTGGTCATCACTGGATTTTAATCCCTCATTAGACAAAATATCTGCAGACTTGTTGGCTTATCTATAGCAATGATTAATACTAATGATGTTGTCATGAAACTTACCCACTTCATCAAAGAGAGGCAGCAAAGCCCAAGGACAGACACTCTTACCAGAAATAATTTAAACCAATGCTAAAGAGTCCGTTTCCAAATGAATCTTGCCAAAACCTTTACTACAACATAAATTCACCCCATGTGTTAAGGCTTTAAATTCAACTTTCAAAATCCTGCCAACACCCATAGAAGAAGTAAATGCAAGAACGGTCTTACCACGAGAATCCCTCAAAATACCTCCACCACCACAAGGACCCGGGTTCCCTTTTGAGTAGGCATCTGTATATAATTTAAAAAATTCAATTGGAGAAAACCATTTCACCATTGTTACACTAGATCTCCTTTTCATTCGGCCTATGCAAAAATAAAAATCAGCCCAATTTAAAGTATTAAAAGACAAATTAAACTTTTGTTCCCATGCCATTTTAATGTCACCAAAAATTTTGGTGGACAATATACTCCCATGAGTGAGCAATCCCTACAAAGACATGATCATTTCAGGCTTTCCATAAGATCCACAAAATACAAATTAGAAAAATTTGGTGAAGAAAACCAATGTAAGCATTATGAGATGGTAACAACCACCAAGCCATCAAATGCAAACGAATCTAAAAATGCTTAATACCAATACCCAATGAAGCCCCAAAGAAATTCCACACCTTCCTGGCATATTTACCACTGCAAAATATATGATCTAAAAAACTCAAAAGTAGGGGAGGTACAACAAAATCATCTAGATGGCCCATGGATACCAAATTTAACAACAATACCAGCCACTAGCAACCTTCTTAACAATAATCTCAGCATAAAAATAGACATTTTTATAGGAATGATAGAATTCCAGATTAATTTAAACATAACACCAGAAGACCTACATTCTTGAATATAATTATATTCTGACCTAGTGGAAAAGGAGCTCGAGGGAGTCAATCTCCAAATCATTGTATCCGGCTCATCATGAATTGGAGGACATTTGGCCACAATATCTTGAAGAATAGATGGCGGAACTAGATTCTCCAATGCTTGAACATCCCAACTCTCACCTTGCACAAAATGCCTCACATGACAATCATCCTGTTTATCCAACAACCACCCCAGTGTTTCATTCCCCATCCACATATCATTCCAAAGGCTCACACAATCCCTTTTAAGATTCCAAGAAATATGATTTTCAGTAACACTTCTAACTAACACCATCCTTTTTCATACTAAAGAATCAATCTGAAACACCTTAGCCAGTGTTGGATGAGCAACCTTGCAATATTTAGCATGCATGAACTCAGCCCACAATGATTTCTCTCTCTAACCCTGCACCATAATTTAAGAGAGAAAGTATTATATATGTCCTTCAAGGAACGCAGCCCTACCCCTCCTTCCTCCACAGGTCTACACAAAGTCTCCCATTTAAGCTAGTGAAACTTCTTACCATCTCCTTTCACTCACCAAAGAAAACCACCAAATATTTTCTCCAATGTATCAAGCACCCCCTTAGGAGGACATGCAGCCTCTAGAATGTTTAAAGGAATAGAGCTGAGTACATGTTTCACCAAAATTAATCTCTCTCTAATTGAAAGAAAATGATTCTGCTATCTAAGCACTTAGGAAGCAATAGTTTGGCATAGCTCTAAGTAATAGGCTTTCTTGCTTCTTCCAACAGATAGCAGGCAGCCCAAATAATGGACTGGGAAATTCTTCTCAAAAAGGCCCGTGATCTCCTTAATAACCCCCTTGCTGGTTTTCGAGGTGTTTACATGACATAAAAATTCACTTTTCTGAACATTAACTCTTTATGCTGAATGCATCTCGTATTTTCATAAGACATCCATAACCAGCCTCAACGATCTTCTGGATGCACATAAAAAAATAATAATGTCATCAGCAGAAGACATATGTGTAACAATAGGACATCTAATTGGGACACTAAATGGAGAAAAACTCTTCTGCTCAGGGAGCATGTTCAAAGCTCTAGACAAACCCTCAGTAGCAATAACAAATAAGCCAAGGAGATTGGATCTCCTTGACAGAGTCCCCTGGATGATTTAAAAAACCCTTTTGGAGCACTATTGATGATAATAGAAAACCAACAATTCGAGATCAACCGCCAAATCATGTCAGTCCATCATTACTCAAAGCCAAAAGCCCTTAATACCTTAATCAAGTATAGCCAAGAAACATGATCATACACTTTGGCCATATCTAGCTTCAGGACAACATTTCCTCTATTCTTTTTTCTCATGCCCCCAACCAGTTCTTGTGCAAGTAGGAAATTTTTAGCCATCATTCTTCCTTTCACAAAATCACTTTGCTGTGGCGATATAATTTTAGGTAAAATGCATCCAAGCCTATTTGCCAAAATTTTGGAAATAATTTTATTCAAAAAATTGCACAAACTAATAGGTTGAAATTGTGCAAAATTATGAGGTTGCAGGACTTTAGGAATAAGAAGTACCAAGGTGGAAGAAATACACCTTGGTAGCTCATCCCCACAAAAGAACCCCCATATTGCCTTTAAGACTTTCTCAGTTATAATATTCCAAGCATGCACAAAGAATTTCCCTGTAAATTCGTCAGGCCCTGGTGCACTCTCCTCGTCCATAGAAAACACATCCCTAACTTCCTCCAATGATGGGAATCTCTCTAGAAATTGAATATCTTCATCCGTAAGCAATTTTGGGATATGAGGCAAAGGAAATTCCCCGCGTGTGTCCTCCTGAGAAAATAAATAAGAGAAAAATTTACAAGCTTCACCTGCAATGAGATCCTCATTGTACAACCATTCAACTACATTATTTAGAATTCTATGAATCACAGCTCTTACTCTACCTTCAGCCACAATGGAGTGAAAAAATTTAGAATTTCTATCCCCTTTTCTCCACCATTTTATTCTTGCTTTTTGCTTCTAGAAAATTTCCTCCACACATAAGGCTTTATTTTGTTCTGATTGAGATTATTGCAAATTCTCCTTTGCCTGATCAATCCCCTCCTCATCAAGGATTCGTTCATCATCTGTTGCTCTCTTCTCCAACTGTCTGACCCTTTCAAATATGTCCTCATAAGCTTGTTTAGACCATGATTATAAAGCTTTCTTCACCTTCTTCAAGTTTTTTGCCAAAGATTTCATAGGAGGAGCACATTGTACCGACTGCCAATTATCTCTAACTAGCTCCAAGAATTGAGGGAGAGAAGTCTAGAAGTGAAAAAATCGAAATGGCTTAGGCTAGTTATCCGACCTCAATTTTCCTATCATCAACAGAGGAGCATGATTTGAAGGGCTTCTAGATAAATGCTACATAGACAACTCCACCCTAGCTTCAATCAGAGCTTGATTTAAAAGGATTCTACCAATTTGTTTCCAAATCCTTGCCTGCCCAAACCTATTATTGCACCACATATATGGAGATCCTAAGTAACCTGCATCAAGAACCTGCACATCTTGCATGAAAGAGAGAAAATCCATAGCCTCATTTAAACAAAATGGTCTCTCACCTTTCTTTTCTTCCATTTGAGTAATCACATTAAAATTCCCCGATCACCCAAGGGACTCTTACGGTATTGTATACACCAAATTTTGATACACCATTTATTTTCAAACATTGGGTGACATATTTATATTTTTTGGGCCAAATTTTTATTTTTCAATAATCTTGGGGGCAAAATAGCAATTTTTATTTTTCCATTAGATTTGGAGGTTTTAAATTCATATTTTTACTTTCATACAAATTTGTCAAATTTTTATGATTTTTTCGGATTTAATTGGTATTCTTTTTATATTTTACCAATATAAGGGTAAAATGGTAATATCGCCTCGCGAACACCATTTTAGCTCATTTTAGGTCCCAAATTTATTTTTTTTATTTTTAAGCATGTTTCTAAATTTTCTTGATTTTTTTCGAGAACTATTGTCATTTTTCTGTAAACACTGCATGTAGGGGTAAAATCGTCATTTTATAGTTTAAATTCATTTTTCATCAAATTTTGAGTTATAAATGCATTTCCAAGAGTTTTAAGCTTATTTTAAATTTTTAGTAATTTTTCGAGATCAATAACTATTTTTCTGTATATTTTCATTATCTAAGGGCAAAATTGTCATTTTAATTTTCGTCAATTTTTGAGTCATAAATGCATTTTCTAGGGTTTTAAGCTTATTTTTAATTTTTTGTAATTTTTCATGGTCAACAGCTATTTTTTTGTGTATTTTTGTTGTCCAAGGGCAAAATCGTCATTTCATACCCTGAACACGTTTTTGATCAGTTTTAACCTAACTTTTATTTTGAAATTTTCTTTGAATTTTTTTAAAAATTTTGGAGACTATTGGCATTTCTTTGTATTAATTTTTTAATTTTTTGGGTTAAAAAATATTTTTCTTAAATAAAATTAGAATTTTTATTACCGATGGCATTTTTGTTATTTTGTAGTATTTTTGGTAACCAAGACAACTTGCTCTATAAATACCCCCTTAAGTCAGAAGAAAAAAAAGGCAAAAGCAAACCCTAAAAACACTCATCTTTTTTATCCATTAGGATCAAACGCACACTTATCCACCCAAAAACACACACACTTGCCGTCACTTTCAATTCTTGGTTACTGTTCATCAATTCTTCAAGAAGGCATTTACTGTTTATCATCAGTTTGATCTTCAAGCTAAAAAGGCGAATTCTTCCGTTTATTTTGATTCAATTTCTTCTATTTCTCTATGTGAATCTGATTAGTTGCATGTGTTTATTTGAAATTTTAGTTAAGTCTGTTTATTTTTTTGGGTTAAATTTTTCTGGGATTATGGTCTTATTCTGGGTTTGTTTTCTGGGTGTTAATTCTCTTCGTCTCTTCTTTTGTTCCACCATTTCATTCTCCTCTCTCTCTGCAATCCAGCAATTCATCATTTTCCACCACTATTTGCTCAGCCTAAATCCCTCCACCCAAAATCCCCGAAACCCATGGTTACAGTCCATCATCTCAGCCTCATATCCCCAAAACCAATTTTCACTACCAGAGATAGCCCAACGCCAACAATTCCCACCAAAGACCACCATTTCCTCAACCTCCAAACCAGACATACAACCAACCACAATCTCCGGCCTCTGTCGACCACACTACCTGCACACAAAAACCAAGCACAAATCAATAATTAACCAAAGACCACCCAAACAAGCTGTAGAACCAACTCAATCAATCAAGTCGCCCTCAATCCAATACAACCCAAAGCTACCAGACATAATCCCACAATGCAAAGCCTCCGTCAACTGCCTCCCATTTGCTCCATCACCTGCAGAAACACAAACAAGAATTCAGCCCCAAGCACTACCCATCAGCCCACAAATTGACTCAAAACCAGTTACCAAAACCCAATCAAATCGTCACCCAAATTACCCATAACCAGCCATCGAACACCACCAGCCCAAAACCACCTAAGTCACATCCCACTGCCAAAAATCAATCACCAATTCATCACCTACAACAACCAGACTACCACCACTGCGTCACGACTGCCACCAACGCCAAAACAAATCTCTACCACCATCGAAAAATTACCAAAAATAGTCCAATAACCTTAAACCTGCAACCACCAAACAATAACCCAAAAATCAATTTCTGGAACACTACACCATCACAGCTACCTAGTTTCAACTTGTCATCCCTCACCAAATCAAGAACTTGTAAAAAGCCCAATCCTGCAACCAGCCCCAAGCCAATCGAATTAGCCGATGCCACCTGCAATCCCATAGCTCACAACAGTCCCACCTTAGACAGTCAAGCTACCTCCATCACCACCACCAACGGCCCTCCCGCAACCACTATGACATCAACCCAATTCAGTTTCAAAGCCACCAGATAGTCCTCACCACGCCACCACCACAGCAAAATCCCACAGCCCACAATTGCCACCTCACAACCATCAATCTCCATCACACGACCCACCAGTCATTAGAAATCCCAATTTCTAGTTGCCCAGTTCCACATCCTATCCCTTTTTTCCTCTTTCCCATGCTACTGTATTGGCCACAAGAAAAGGAAAAAGAGAAAAATGTGAGAGAGTTAAAGAGTAAAAACTGAGAAAGAAATTGGAGATGGAAAGGAAGAGAGAGGGCTGAACTAGAGAAATCAGGGGAAGGGAAAAATGAGAGAAAGCTATAAATGGTAAGAGTGAGAGGATGAGAGTAAAAGAGAGAACCCAAAAGAAGAGATGAAGCGAGCTGGCGACAGAGAGAAAAGAAACTGAGAGTTAGAGCGAGAGAGAGCAGAGAATAGAGAAAGAAAATCGATTGAAAGAGAGTTGAAGAAGTGAAATTGGATAAAACACAAAGAAAAACAGATACGCGATAGAAGAAATCATAGGAAACAGAGAAGAAAAAGAAGAAAGAAAACGAAGAAAGTGAGAAAGAAGTGAGAAAGAGCAAAAAATCAGAAAAGGGGAGAAATAGAAACAGAGGAGAGGAATAAAGATGAAGAGAAAGAAGGATAAAGAGAGAATTAAAAAATGATAATAATGAATAATGAAGAAAAATGATTTGGGGAAATTGGGGTTCTTTTTTTTTTAGTTGTTGCTTCATTTTTATTTGCTTAGCATCATTTAATATTTGATTGATTTCTGATTTTGACTCAATTTAGTTGTTAATTAATTAATTTGATTAGTTAAGAATGTGGTTGATTACACTAATTTCTATTTTATTTTGGCATATTCATTTCTTTTTATTTTATTTTGTTTTATTTTATAATGTATTATTTATATTTTAGTCTTCACTTTCTCGAGTATTATTAAATTTCCCCCTAAATTTAGAGTTCTATTCAATTGGGTCCTTGGTATATCCATTTTTACCTTCTAATTTTCATGTGTTTTCAATTAAGTCCATTAATTGCAATTAAGTCTTATCTTTGGTGGAATTTATTGTTTTGTCCCCCCCTAATTTACTTTGATTTTGATACGATTGAGGGCGGCCCTCTCGTATATCACAGGAATATCACCCCAAAGATCGTCTTGAAGAATCAGGCGACAATTTAATCCAAATCCTTCCGCTGAATTGGACCAAATTATCTTCAAAAGAAACAACCTCGTTGAACTTTAGACCCACTTTGACTCGTAAACCAAAGCAACCTAAACGTGGAGATTAGTCGCCTTGAATTTTACCCTTGTAGAAATCTTGAACCAAAGGATAAACTTTGCTTGACCGATATGAGCTGTGATAGCCCCACCTTACCCAGAGGCGCACCAAAGGGCTTAGCGGACTGCCTGCCTAGCTCTCGCCAGGTCTCGATACACGCACTCACGCAAACGTCCAAGCGTACTTAGATTAAAATAAAATAACATAAAATAAAATGGAATAAAATAAAATACACTCTTATTATTTAACTTAAAGATACGATTCACATCAAAAGGTTACATGTCATAATTTACATAATTTTCACAAAAATAACCTAACACAGCTCGGCTATTACATTAACTAAATATTTATAATAATCAAGACTAGTCAGTCCGGCTTTAATTTTTCGAGCAACCTGAGTAAAGGAAAACAAATAAAATGGAATGAGCTATAATAGTCCCAGTGAATGTCCAAGTCATGCAATCATATCAAGAACTCATTATTTTTAGTAAATGAAATAATCGAACAATTAAATTAATAAATCAAGATATAAACAATTCAGTTTAACATGTAGTCAAAGGATGATACAGGGCTCAACTACGGAAGCAAGCTTAACCGCAGAAAGAGCAAGTACTGATCATGTAGTCACGATATTTGGACCGAGATAATAGCTCAGGTCTTTATCAAAGAACATATCAGTTTTATCAAGCACAAACCCTAACCGCCAAGCACCTTATAACCTCCGTACAAGCTACCACATCCAGGGGAGAAAAAATCTCAACCCTTGAAGGGCCAACAAGCACACAAAAAGTTCAATCCGGAGTTGGCCTCTTTGAGGATTCACAACTCAAAAGGAAAGAATTCACACCCTAAAACACCCAGCACCTTATGACCTCCCACGTGCAGCCGGGTTGACTATCCGTGAAATAACGATGAAGTTAGTCACGGTAGTCTCACACACAATTAACACATTAGTCAATGAAAGCAAGTAACACATTGCGGAATAGATGTGATAAAGTACACATCTTTCCTCAAGTAACACATGTACTCACATAGTGATTTAAATCTTAGCATAATATTTACCAAATAAATATCACATTTCATGCATCATACACACATAAGGAACACTCACCTTGAAAGCCTAAGAAAATATCTCGTGAAACGGTCGTGCTGTGTTTTCGGACCCTGAAATTTAAAAGAAATAATAACATAAAAACTCAATTAAAATCCTAGTAAATTTAGTAAGAAAAAGGTCAAGAAAATACCCCACTTACTTCTAGGGTTTTGGTTTTAGGGTTTCTAAGGTTTAAAGCTTACTTATTCTAAGAAAGTCTAATCTATCACTAGATCATTTCTAAAAATTCCTACACTTAAATTTCCCTCAATTGAACACATTCTAAGCTTAAATTTTCACTTATCCATTTTTCTTCTTTTAATTCTACCGAAATTTCGGCAGCATTTCCCCTTAAATCGGACTAACCAAAATTTTTTTAAACCTGCAAGAAAATTCAACAACCCAATCCATTCAACATGTACCACAACTTCTATGTTCAAATTAAACTCAAATTCAATCAAGATTCTACTCAAATTCAAAATCCCTACTCCAAGAATCATCACCCAACTCTGCACAGGGTTGGTTTTCAGTCAACTTCGTGCCATTGCTGGGGTCAATCCACTAAGAACTAGGGAATTGTGATTACATAGTTTGAAATTAAGTTTATAGGGCTACAACTTTCATGAAGATCATCACTTAAAATTCCAACTAGAACAGGTTCAAAATCAGGCCCCAAGTTGGCTCTTCATCAAAACTGTTTACGCAGAACCGAATTTTCAGCCAACTTTGCAAGCTTTCTGCGGTTAATACACAATGAACCACCATGCAAGCTTCATACCATTTGAAAGCCCTATGAATCTAGTTTCTAAAACAACAAGAATCATTCGAATCCAAGCTATCTACATCAGGTTATGAAAGTTTTACTAAAACTGGTCCAGCATGACTGTTTTAAGTGTTCTTGAGTTCCAACTTAAATCTTCAACTAAACCACATATAAAACATAAATTTTCAAGGTTTAAAGGCCACATACTAGTCTATCTAACCACCAGAACACTTTATATAGCAATTAATTCTCAAGTTCTAACTAATTTCTTCAAGTAGTATTAACAAGAAACTTGGATTTAAACTTGCATAAAAACTAATTAAAACATGAAATTTAATAAGGTAAGTTCATGGTAAATACCTTAGATATGCTTAGAACTTTGCTTAGAAAAGATAGAAGTCCACTTCCTATGGTTGATTTGTGTCAACTTGAGAGATGAAAGTCCAACAAGTTGAGAGCAAAAAATGAGGGAAGAAGAAGAAAAAGCATGGCCGGCCAAGTGAGGAGAAAAAGAGAAAGAAATAGTCTAGGAAAAATGAAAAAGAATTGAAGAAAAGGTGAGAAAATAAGTAACCAATAATATCATAACAAGAGTAAAGTAAAAAGTGAGCTTTTAATGCAAGTGTAGCAACTTGGTTTAATTTAATTGGTTGAAATTATTAACTCTTATCACTTAATATAAACACTAAAGAGACATAATTTATTAAAGCACAATTAGAGTAAATTAGGGAGAGAGAGCCGGCCACATGAAGAAAGAAAGAAAAGAAAATTTTCAGCTCAAAGAAAAGAAAAGAAAAGAGAAAGAATTTTGGCCAAGAAAGAAAGAAAATAGAGAGGAAAATTTCGGCCAAGGGAAAAAAAAATAAAACAAGAAAATAAGTGAAACTTTTAAATCAAATTGAGCCAAAATTTCAAGTAGTCAAAAGACTAGAAAATAATAAAATGAACTAGTCAAAATTTAAACACTAATATAGGTTAAATGGTCAAGTAAAATTATTCTAACTTTAGTACTGAAGTGTTCTTGCTTCAAAATGAAAATCTTAGCTAATTAACCTAATTAACTCAAGAAATCTCCCAACTAATAAATCAAGGATTAACACTTAACCCTAAATAAGAAAAGAAAATGTCTCTTATATGTGCATTTTCTAGGGCGCTACATGAGCGAGTTCATTCGTCTAATCAAATTTATTCTAAGGACTTGATCAAGACAAGAAGAAAATTCTAAGTTAGGAGAATGGTCGCCATGGAATCACTCCAATAAGACCAAGAGTTGGTTCTAATCCAAGAAACTAAGACAAAGCTCTCTAAAAGAGAAAACTCAAATTTTATTAATCACAAAAATCATCATAAAATTCGTAACACATTTTTGGCCTATTTATAGGCTTACAAAAGTAACCTAAAAAATGCTAGAATAGTCTAGAAAATTAACTTAAGTTGTATCCTAACACAATAGGTAATTATTTAAGGATTACAACTTGTAAACTACTTAGGAAACTGAATAAAATCTAAACTTCTAAAAAAATAAAAAGAAATTCACCATAAAATAATAAATGGGCTAGGTCATTCCTCCTTGGACTCCATTGGGCTTCAATCTTGCATTTTTAAGGCCTTCAACTTGGGTTCATCAAGCCTAGCTAACTTGTGTTCATCATCTTTGGACCATATGCTATTTTTTGTGCCTTTTTTTGAATGCATGTTTAATCCAAAACCAAAACTCAATCTTCAAGTCCAATTTTCTCGATTGGTCCACGGATTCTCCAAACTCAAGAATGGTGGAAAGCACAAGACTGCTTGTAGAATCAATCAAATCACACAGATTGACAAATATCATTGATGAAGCTTCCAATTTTAAAATGGGTGCTACCATGCACGTATCAAACTCCCTCTCTTCGAAACGATTCATCCTCGAATCGTCGCCTAAGGTAAATGAAGAATAGGGCACGATCTCAAGATGTGGTGGTTCAACACTTGGTGGCTCCTCTTCCATTGACTCCTCCAATGGTGCTTCATATGGATCCTTAATATGCTCCTCCATTGGTGACTGCTGAAGGTTAGGCTCCTCTATAGGTGGCACTTCTTCCTTTTCAATTTTACAAGCTTTCTCTTTCTTTTGTTGTGCGACCAAAGCTTCATAGTCTGCCATCCACATTTCTACAAATTCACTCGTAGTAGTATTGCCATGCTTCTTTAAATCTTCCTCTTTCGATTCAACATGTGGTTTTCGAGTGGGCTTTGAAGGCGATGGACACTCCATCTTCTTTGAAGAAACATTTTTAGAACCATAGCCATCATAAACAAACTTCTTGGAAGAGGTAAAATTGGAACTTCTCTTTTTGTGAATCAATCCTTCAGCTTCCCAACGATCAAATAAAGAATCTATGGTTATATTGAATTCTTGCTTAAATTCTTTAAGAAATTCCTCCATGATGCAACCTACAAAAATTGTTAAAAATAATACAAAATATTTTTACTCAATTTAGGCTTTTACTATCTCTAACAACACTTGCCTTTTTCCTCTCCTTCCTTTTTTTTTATTTTTTATTTTTCCCCTTTTTTTTTTCCTCTCTTTCCTTTTTTCTCCTCTTTCCTTTTTTTTCCCTCTCTTTCCTTTTTTTTTCAACTAACACAAAATAACTCACAAAAATCAAAAATAAAAAAAAAATCGTGGTGAACAGTATCGACGTGAACAGTAAACCCTAGCGTGAACAGTACCGCGCATGAACAGTGATGCTACAGTATGTAACAGTGACGATGAACAGTACGATTTTTTTTTTTTTTGACAATCAAATCACAAAAGAATACGACTTTGATTCAAGAAAAAATCAGATTTTGAACTAAGGACAATAAAAAAAAATTTAAAAACATATATCCAAACGGATTGACAATAAAAATAAAAATATATACCCAAGTGGGTTAGACACAAAAACCTGATTTTTCAAGATGTCTAAAGCTCTGATACCACTTGATACGATCGGGGGCGGCCCTCTCGTATATCACAGGAATATCACCCCAAAGATCGTCTTGAAGAATCAGGCGACAATTTAATCCAAATCCTCTCGCTGAATTGGACCAAATTATCTTCAAAAGAAACAATCTCGTTGAACTTTAGACCCACTTTGATTCGTAAACCAAAGCAACCTAAACGTGGAGATTGGTCACCTTGAATTTTACCCTTGTAGAAATCTTGAACCAAAGGATAAACTTTACTTGACCAATATGAGCGAGTTCATTCGTCTAACCAAATTTATTCTAAGGATTTGATCAAGACAAGAAGAAAATTCTAAGCTAGGAGAATGGTCGCCATGGAATCACTCCAATAAGATCAAGAGTTGGTTCTAATCCAAGAAACCAAGACAAAGCTCTCTAAAAGAGAAAACTCAAATTTTATTAATCAAAAAAATCATCATAAAATTCGTAACACATTTTTGGCC
The DNA here is from genome assembly GCA_024721245.1 of Mitragyna speciosa. Taxonomy (NCBI): domain Eukaryota; kingdom Viridiplantae; phylum Streptophyta; class Magnoliopsida; order Gentianales; family Rubiaceae; genus Mitragyna; species Mitragyna speciosa. The sequence goes on along the minus strand of CM045552.1, from coordinate 17,917,221 downwards.
TATTTATAGGCTTACAAAAGTAACCTAAAAACATGCTAGAATAGTCTAGAAAATTAACTTAAGTTGTATCCTAACACAATAGGTAATTACTTAAGGATTACAACTTGTAAACTACTTAGGAAGCTAAATAAAAGCTAAACTTCTAAAAAAATAAAAAGAAATTCGCCATAAAATAATAAATGGGCTAGGTCATTCCTCCTTGGACTCCATTGTGCTTCAATCTTGCATTTTTAAGGCCTTCAACTTGGGTCCATCAAGCCTAGCTAACTTGTGTGCATCATCTTTGGACCATATGCTATTTTTTGGGCCTTTTTTTGAATGCATGTTTAATCCAAAACCAAAACTCAATCTTCAAGTCCAATTTTCTCGATTGGTCCACGGATTCTCCAAACTCAAGAATGGTGGAAAGCACAAGACTCCTTGTAGAATCAATCAAATCACACAGATTGACAAATATCATTGATGAAGCTTCCAATTTTAAAACGGGTGCTACCATGCACGTATCAGATTTGGCCTTTCTATCCCCTTAAACTTATGTGATTTTCCCGTTATACCCCTTAACCTTTATAAAAATTTATTTTTAGCCCCTTAGTTGCTAGACTTTACATTTTAACCCAACTTGTCAATATTTACATATTTTGTACTTTACTTACTTATATTATATTGTGATATATTGACGTGTGTGTTCATCCTTTTAAGCATTGGTATCAGATCTTCAAAAGGTACCTCTATCACTTATTAATTTCTCGTTATGTGCCCCAATGTGCTCTAATGTGATATTTTATGCATTTTTATATACGTTTCTTATTTTATGTACTTTTTTTGTATTTATTCATTTATATTATTTAATTTTGAATTTTATTATTTTGGCAAAAAAATGTAATATTTTGTATTTATCTAGTCAATGTAATAGTTAGGTTTTATTTCGTATTTTTGGTAAAAACTTTGTATTTAGATAGCAAATGTAATAGATAGGTCATTTTACTGTTTTCAACCCTAAAATTGTATCTAAATCCCCCAGTGTAATAGTTAGGATATGCGTGCGTCTATATGCTTATGTGCTTATTTGTTTTTATCACTTTCCTTAGAAATTTTGCATCTAGATATTATGTTTACATGTTATGTGCTCCTACTTGACTCTATATGCCTTTATATGTTTAATTTGCTTTTAATTCATGTTTTACTATTTAATTCATGTTTTATGTTATTCCGTCACCACACTAATCCAACCCTAGTTGTGGCTTTATCGCTTTCCCGCTAGTCCAACGCTAGACTTTTAGGGCATTTTAGTGTTAGGTGCACTCATGTGCATTTTACATTTCACTTTACACATTTTTAGTTTTCTTTCTATTTTGTACGATTTTTATTACTATTATTTATTTATTTATTTTTGATACATCTTCAAATGCATGATATCTAAGTTGCATCTCACTTAGAATTTAGGTCATTTTGTGTGATCCGGCTAGACATAGTCGTCTACTCACGTGAGAAGCAGTGGATTGACAAGCCATTCCCCCCTTCGTGAGCAGAAAAATATCAGTCACGAGTTATTAGTCCCCCGTACCCGTTATGTTGCATACCCACTTTCTTGGACACTTACTATCTATACTATTTTCTTTTTTCCTTTTTGCATTTCATTTTGCATATACACTCATGACTCCCTCGAGGTCTCGACTCGGGTTTCACAATTAATGCGATAATCCCGACCAAGCGTCGACGGAATATTTCGACCCTCTCGATACTCACATTTAGGCTTATGATTTGCATTCATATAGACACATCCAAACGCGATAGAATTTAAGGTTAATCTAGGAAATTTTTGATTAATCCTCCCAACGAGTCTCGGCTTGGTGGAAAGGGTGCGTTAGGCACGAACCTTTGCCTTCCCTTTCTTCAAATGTGACTCCCGAACATTTTTCTCCCATATTTTTGTAGACCGGAGTCAAAAAAGGGTTTTTAAATATTTTTTAAAAATTTTTTTGTTTTTGTCTTGCTAAACTATTTTCGGGTGACTTGGTACACCATAACGCAATACCAAGTGACGATTCTCTTTTTTTTTTTAAATAAAACCCTTTTTTAAAATTAATTGGCCAAAACTGTCACACTTTTAATCCCGGCCTTGTTTTCTTTTAAATTACCATTTTTCTTAAAAAATACATTTTTTCACTAAAAACTTAATTTCGATCACACATGCACAGTTTTTCCAAAATTTTATCTTTTCAAAATGGGTCACCAAACCGGACCGACTTTTTGGGGTGCAACAGTTTTGACCCCACAAGTACCTCACAGTGCCTTTAATGATTTTTGGGACGTGACAGGTATTCTCATTATGAAGAATATTCCACAAAGATCTCCTTCCTTCCATATCACAACTAGCATGAACAAAAGGAATTTTGCAAAAAGGATCAATCAAGGGGCTGTAAACACTCACAGAAATATGCTATTCATTATCACCAAGCATGGTACCAGACATGAACTGCCTAAAGAACATCCAAACTGAACCCGAGGCATTGTGATAGCCATTCTCCATTCCAATTTTCATTTTAATCTCATTAAATCTATCCACACCAATCTTAGGTTAACATACAGCAACAATTTGCAGATTATACATTTTGATTAATTTTCCTCAATCTTCTAATGTTAGAAGATCTTGCAACTCCTCCTATATTCCAAAATAAAATGTTATACATTAGGATACTTAGGCAAAGGAAGTTGAAGCTTTTACTTTAGAGCGAAGCACTCTATCAAACACCAATGCAACCTCTTTCTTCTTACTTGGATTTAGCCGTCTTTCTTCACTAGTCTAACGGATAAGACAGTTGCTCATACCTTGTGGCAACTCCAGATTGCAAAATTCCAAGCGTTTTGGCGACGATTCAACAAGTGTTCTATTTGTTCCTTTACGCAAGAGGGTCCCAGTGACACATTAGCCTCCACAATCAGGTCATTTGCCAACTGATTTTGCTCATCATCCATTAGCTGCTACTCCATACGTCCTTCTTCTCGGCAATCTTGTATCTGCACCAAATCTTCTTGTTGATTGGAGAGCATCCTGAATTTTTTTGGTGACTATTTTGTTCCAATGCAACAATCACATTCTCTTGAGGATTTTCAGTATTTGGCTACTTGTTACACAATCTGATCGCTCAACAACAAGGTTGGCACATCCTACCTAACATCCTTCCCATCAGTCACACTTGCTTGCTCTTTCGGATCTTTAAATTCTGGTTGTGTGATCTGAACCATCCTTTGTTCCACTGACATTGGATTTTGTTGTTGCAGACTCTGAATATCCCTGATAGAATGAACTTCAGGAACCTTCTTCAACAGGGAAACTTGTTTATCCTTCAGGACAGGAGTTATTGCATCTGTATTCTACTATATATTATTCAAATTCACAATCTATGCCTTTTTCAAGACATATAGCTTTTGTTCTTGGGGCTGGGCTTTACTTTTCTTCTCTGCAGCAACAGTGATTCTTTGTGATTTTGGTTCTAACTATGGAATTTACATATTTTGAATGCTTAAAAATTATGTTAACAACTTCGTTTTAACACCACAGAAACATGTTTGATGTGCTAAAATGATCAAAAACATGAAAGAAGCAAATTTGAATTTCAAGTTCATCTTGAAATTCAAGCTACAGGTTGACCGAGTAGCCAATTTTGATCAGTTCTCATTTCTTACGTTTTGATGATCTTTATATGTTTAATGCATGAATTCAAAGTTTGTTGACATGGTTACAAGATTGTAAAGTTTTTTTCTCAAAATTGGAAGCTTAAATGTTCAAAATCAGCACCTAAAATTTGAAAAAAATCAGTTGGGAACACACCTGCAGCAGAAATTTTTTAGCAACTTTTGGAAGCCATCTGCTGGTCAGATCTGTGGGTGCCTAAGCCGTGGATCAAGATAGATTTTTGTCTTCTTTTCTTGTATGATTGATTCTTGTTTCAGATGTTTTCCGCCATTGTTTATAAGATTGAGTAACAACTTTAAAGGCATGAAACAATCACTTTAACACAATCAAATGGGTTGCATTTCATGTTTCATCTCTTTGATTCAAACTTTACCTTTTTGCACCAAAGTATGAAATTTTGTTTTGAGGCATTTTAGCTCAAGTTTCTTTTGCTTTTCACTTCATGATAACACGTTACACTTGTCCACATCATGTGTACATCAAAATTTTACCCTATTGAGCTATATTGCACAAACTAAGTGTAAGAAAATTAGATAAGTGATAATTTTGCCTATTTCAGTGTATGCATTATTATGTGTTTTTAGTGTATTTTTAGGATTTTTACTATAAATTTGGCTCATTTTCATCAAGAATCTCGAATTTGATGAATTTCTCAGAATTTTGAATTTTTATCTGGTTTTTAAGTTCTTGAGGCGAAAATTTTATTTTGAGCAAATTAACGTACAATTTTTTGTACAATCTTGCAGGTTTTATACATTTAATCATAACTTGGATCAATTGAAACACAAATCATCACATTTTTTGTAGATTCAAGGATGACTGAATTAGGAGCTCAATTACACAATTTTTACATTCAAACAACTTTTGGAAAATTTTCATAAAAAAATTCACCATGAAAGTAGTGGTTTAATATCACAAAATAGTGTCAAGTATTTAAGAGGAACAACCAGCATGAAAAATGACAAAAAATGCCCTTGGAGGTGATGAACTGTGGGTTTGAGCCACGGGCTGCAACCCACGGATCATCCATTTCGGCTAGAAAATGACTTGCAGCAACTTGGCTTCATTTCACATTCATTTTTTAGACAAATCCAATGAACTTCTGTAGGTTGGTTGCTCAAGAGAATATTGTAAAATCCAAGGAAAAACTTTAATAACTTGGGAAAGAATCTTGATGATGGTGTTTCCAAGTTGCCAAGGGCTTGATTTCTTCTATATATATAAACTTTGAGGAAGAAGGAAAGAGAGCTTGGAGGAGCATGGAGAGATACTAGAGTCTTATGACATTTAGAATGAGGAACCAAATTGACAAGTGCAAAATTTGCCTATATTCATATATATATATATTTATATATTAGTTAGTATTTTTACTGTATATTTAGTTAAGTTATTATATTTTTTGACTTTGAAAGACATGTTTTCATTCAGTAAAGTTTATTTTCTATAATTAGGATTTTTGCATCTAAAACTATTATTTTGAGTATTTAATATCTATTTTTGTAGAAACATCAAGTAAGGCCAAGATCAAAGTGATAAAGTGAAAAAAGGCAAAAGAATTACCTTGAAAGAAGAAATGAGCAAAGGGAGGAAAAATAGAAAAAATTAGCAAAAATTCTAAAAGAAGTCATGAAAAAGGGATCAGGACACTTGGAGGGACAACTCAGCAAAAATTTACCCAAGTGGGTCCAAAACATACGATTCGCAGCTAACCAGCCGTGTATTGCTAGCTGTGTATCGCCATCAACTTGCCAAATTTCAGTTGTCGCAACTTGCTTCATCCCCCAGCTATTCTTGTTCACTTTTGAACTGTACCCAGGTTTTGCAAGTTGAAATTGCATTGGAAGAGCAAGTGGAGACTTTTAGGCCATCAACTAGGGTTTTCATCATTCCAACTTATTAAATGTAAATTGCAAGTTGGAAAATGGCTTATAGTATCCATGTCTATAAATAGAAGTCATTTGTGAAGAGTTAGAGGTATGCTAGGTTAGAGATTTTGTAGAGAATTATTGGAATTCACTAAAGTCATAATAGAGATATTGTGAGTTAAGAGTGTTTCTTATTCAAAAACCCGTTGTAGCAATTCTTGTGGAAGAAATACAAGTTCTTGAAGCCATTCCTATATTGAATAAGCTTTCTTTAACTTTGTATCATTCATTTATCTTGATTGCTATGGCTAGATGTTTTCACTTCATATGTTTTGATTTGGGAACAGCTATGTTGAGCTAAATTCTTATTTCTAGGGTTTTGATGACACTAATGCATCTATATTAAGGCTTGTAGTTGGTTAAACTTGCCATTTCTTGCTTGTGTTTCTTCAATTATTCAAGTTTTAATCTTTGTATATGAAAGGCCATCACATGCAAAGCATTCTAGTTATTAGGATACAATTAAGTTTGATCTTAATAATAGAAAATGAATAATTGAACTTAAGTACTAACACATGTAAATAGTAGATAGTTTGAATCAATTTATTGTGAAAGAAAGTTTTGATACAAATGGAATTGCACTCCTAAACAAGGTAAGTTCAATTTTGCAAGAGTTAATCTCTACACCTTAATTTCGATCATTAGTGAAATCATTACCCTAGAACTTCTTCCTACATATTTTTCTACAAAAATTCTTGCATTTGCACAAGTTTCTCCTAGTTCAGTAGATACGAGCAATACAAACGTGTTCAAATTTATGATTGCTTAGATAATAAAGAAGGTGACAAAACTCTAGTAATTGCACGTTAGTAGTTCCTTGTGGGATTCGACCTTAATTTCCGTTACTACAACGACCTGTATACTTGCGGCAATAGTTGGAGATTAGGTTTTATTACTTGACCTTTGTGTGTATTTGACTTACTTTTCTATACCTAATCTACACCACGTCAAGTTTTTGGCGTCGTTGCTGGGGAACCACGGCAATATTAGAGTAAAAACTAACTTTATTAATCTAAGTTTACTTTGTTCTATTAATCATTTTGATCCCTTGTTTTTGTAGTGCATGCATATATCCTTGAGAATTTTGGTGCCATTTGATCTGGAAATCGAGAGAACCGCAAGAAAGGCTAGGAGACAAGCTCAAAATCAAGCAAGGGTGGAGGAAATCATAGGAGATACTTCGGAGGTAAGATCACCAAGAGATACCATGGCCGAGGTAAATCCTAGAATTTTACATGATTATGCTTTACCAGATAATACCGGTTCTCAAACAAGTATTTCACGACCACCGATAAATACCAATAATTTTGATCTCAAACCGGCTTTAATTCAAATGTTAAGACAAGAGCAATTTGGAGGTAATGCAATGGAAGATCCTAACTCACACTTGGCAAGCTTTTTACAAATATGTGATACGATTAAATATAATGGAGTAACGGATGATGCCATTAAGTTAAGATTGTTTCCATTTTCACTAAGGGACAAAGCAAAACAATGGCTTGATTCTTATGCACCTAATACTTTCACCACTTTGGCCGAATTATCCCGAGCATTCTTGAATAAGTACTTCCCACCAGGAAAAACTGCACGATTGAGAATGGACATAACCAGTTTTACCAAAAGCAAAGGAGAATCATTATATGAGACATGGGAAAGATTCAAAGAACTATTAAGAAGATGCTCTCACCATGGCCTTCAGACTGGTTAATTGTACAGACATTCTATAATGGACTTAATTACCCCACAAAAATAAATATTGATGCAGCTGTAGGTGGAGCACTTATGGGGAAATCGGTCGAAGAAGCTCAAGCTTTAATTTAAGATATGGCGTCAAATCACTACCAATGGGCAAATGAAAGAGATAACTCTAAAAGAGTTGCATGTATGTATGAACTTGATGCCATTAGTATGTTAAGTGCTAAAGTTGATTCGGTTTTTAACATGCTTAACAAATCAAATGGTTCTAGCTCTCATGTAAGTGTTGCATGTTGTACTACTTGCGGTGGAAATAGGATGCAAGCGAGTATTATGAGCAAGTACAATATGTTAACAATTACAATCGTCCATCTCAAGATAATCCTTATTCTAATACTTATAATCAAGGATGGAGAAATCACCCTAATTTTGGGTGGAAAGAAAAAAAATCCACTAATCCACCAGGTTTTCTTTCACATAATAATGCTTCCGAATCTAAATCTTCTTTGGAATTAGCAATGGAAAAGTTTGTTAATGATATTCATGAAGATTTCATAAACATGATGTAGAAAATTTAGAAAGGTTTAGAAAGTTAGCAGGAAAAATGGATATGAGGTTTAGAGAGCTTGATTTCAAAATAGGACAATTAGCGAAAAATATGAACACTAGGAATCTGAGGGAATTACCAAGCAAAACAGAAATAAATCCTAGAGAACATGTTAAAGCAAGTACCCTTGGAAGTGGAAAAGAGTTAAATGAACCAAGTGTTGAGAGAGGAAAAGAAATTGAGAAAAATAAGGAAGAAAAGGAAAAAGGAATAGAACTTAAGGAAAAAGAACAAAATGAATCCATTGAATTGGTTCCTACTCCACCTAAAGTCCCATTCCCATAAAGATTGAAAAATGAAAGACTTTATAAAGAATTTGAAAAGTTTACTAAGGGTCTTAAGCAACTTCACATTAACATTCCTTTTGTAGATTATGATGTGCGCAAGGGTAATGAGATTGCCAAGACCGCTTGATGAATCCAAGTTGTTTGCTTCGAACCCTTCTCCAACGAAGAACTAAGTTCTAAAACTCTAATTTAGGACCAATGTGAGCGAGTTCAATATGCCTAAACTAAAGTTCTAAAGACTTGATCAAACGCGAAAGAATGAACTCTAAGCTAGGGTTTGTTGTCGCCACAATCTAAGGATTGATAAGACAAGAGTAGTTCTAATCCAAGAACCAAGAAAACACTCTTAAAAAGAGCACACACTATTCATGCGAATTTTTGAGGAATAATCTGATATTTTTATTGAATTATGAAGACCTATAAATAGGCTTACAAGAGAATTCTAGAACTTGAAGTTTAAGACAACTACTAAAAACTAAATACTCAACTATTTGGAAAACTCCCAAAAACAACTTGTAAACAATTTGGAAAACTAACAAAACATAAAATAAGCTCTAGAAAATATTAAAAATTCGTCCATAAAAGTCTCCTTGGGTTGGACACCTCCATTGTGCACTATTGGGCCTCCATCTTGCAAGTTTAAGAGCCCTCCAAGTGAGCCCAAGTAACCAGCCCCTTGTATGCTTGTTATGGACAACTTAGAACCTTCAATTGGGCTATCTTTATAATTAGATTTGATCCAAAGCCAATACATTAAACCTTGGCCCAATCTACTAGCTTGATCATCACGTAACTCAAGCCCAACATTCATGCTCAACTCGTATGCAACACTTGGATAGGATTCATGCACGCCTATATCATTGATGAATGACTCTCCTTTTAGCTTGAAACGTGCTAGGCAATGCTTCACATATGTAGGTGCTCCTTGGATCCTATCATTCCCTCCTTCCTCGAAAGGATTCGTCCTCGAATCACGTACATGGTATACAACAACATAAGTGACACTAGGAGTGATAAACAAATAAACATATTCAGCTAGAACACTTAGTACACAAAGTTGCTCAGAAAACCCGTTTATCCCCATGCATGCATCAACGAAAACAAGACAACATTCAACATTCCCTAAGGATGCAACAATGTAAAATTTACACACATGCAAGAATGTTGCAAGGACAAATTCATGTTTAAGAATAATAAACTCATTTTGATGAGTGTCATCTTTAAAAACATGAACACGACTTAGCAAACATGGACTCGAAAGTAAACTCCAATGTCTAGCAACAAGATGAAATGATTCAAGAGGAATATCTTGAATAAGCGCATGATGAAGATTATAAATAATACTAGTATGCTCGCAATGCAAATAAAACTCAAAAACAAAATCTTTATGACTATCTAAAACACTTAACACATGAATTCTTACATAAAATTCAGATGGACTCATGCTTGTTTCAACACTAGTAGACAAAAACTCAATGTTCTTCAAAGATGAAACTAGATAAAACTCAAAAACACCACTTAAAGATGCAAAGGCAGATTCTAACCTAAAAACAATAAACATGTGTAGATGATTAACATCCCTAAAATAGAATGCACCATGCAAAGCTAAATATGCTGAATGCAAAACATGATTACTAACTAAAACAATTGAATCAATTGGATAAAAAGCATACATAGGCATGTAATGCTTACCAGAGCATAAAAAATTATAAAAGAAATACCAAAAATCATTTAAAACATCATGAAGAAACACAAGAACTTTCTCAAGATAGAATGAACTATGAGAAGTTAAACATGCTAAATGCAATACGTAATTATCTAACCTAACAAGATAAACATGCAAAATAGAACTAAAGTGTAAACTAAAAACACTAAAACATATGTATAAAGAACCTAAAGAATTAACACAAAGGAAAGCTTCAAAAATAGAATAAACATGTTTACTATATGTAAATGCATCATGCAACAAACAACCTAAAGCACTACTAACAATGAAATTACTAGAACAAACTAAACCTAAACCATTAAAATTAGAATGTAATTCATGCAACTTATAATGAAACTTTATATGCAACACATACTTATCTCTACTACAAAAAACAAGATGAACATCATGACTTAGAACACTATGATTACTAAAACTCAAAATGAATTTCCTAGGAGAAATACTATGCACAAAATGCAAATTGTCACATAGATTACCACGAGACACTATATGCAATGTAAAATTATTCACATTAATGCTATAGACAAAATGTAGAGAATCATGCATAACTAAGTTAAAACACAAAACACGTATAAACTCAAAGTCAGAAAACCAATTGACACCTATGCCACCAATCAAACATGTATTTGATCAACCAATTTGTGTTGATGGCATATGACCATCTTTTTATGTCAAAGCATTCCTTCTTCACCAAATCATGCTTTTGAATCACTTTCATCTTCTTGCTTGATAATGATAATGCTCCATCAATTTGCAACTTTACACCATTGAATGAGCAATTTGCTAGTGGCACTTCTCTTGGAAATTGATTTCCATGTTGCTGCAAAAGAGAAACAAAAGCACTAGGAAAACAAGTGTTAAGAGTATTAACAAAATAATCTACTTCCTTGTACAAAGGTACAAGAAGTTTAGACTTCACAACTAAAGCACTCTTATTTTCACTCTTACTATTTTCCACTCTCTTTTTCTTTTCACTCTTATTCTTTTCTAGCACGCACTCTCCTTTTTCTTCACTCTTTTCTTTTGATGGGGTACTCATTGATTTTTCCCAATCTTTGCAATCTCTTGCAATTTTCTCTCTATCCTTATTTGCTTCAAGTGGTGACAAAGGATTTAGCTTGATATTCTTCCCATTCCACATGAAAGAATATTTCAGTCCATCATACTTGGCTTTCTTTTCAAGTTGCCATGGATGCCCCAAGAGTATGTGACAAGTCTTCATTGGTACCACATCACAAAAAACCTTATCACGATACTTGCTAATTGAGAACTCTATCTCCACTTGATTGGTCACCTCGAATTCTCCATTGTCAGTCAACCATTTATATGGATTTGGATGCTCCAACATGGGTAATCCAAGTTTTCCAACACACATAGTACTAGCCAAGTTAGTGCAACTATTATGATTGATATGCATACTACATACCTTGTTATTCATAGTGCATCTAGTATAGAATTGACTTTCATGTTGCACTTGTTTATCATCACTACCATCTTTCAATGATTGCATCTTCTCAACATCATTGGCTTTCATGATCTTCTTAGACTTTGGAATTGATTGCTCATCCCTCCAATCAAAGGCACTCTTATTTCTCCAATTGATGTGACTCGATGAATCTTGGATCCCCCTTGACAGTTTAGCTTTGTCAATCCTTCCATAAGAATGAGTTTCATAGCTCCTCTCCTCATAAGTTGAATTGTTGGATACTTTTGCTGTTCCCTTCACGGCTAATTCCACATCATCCATGCGAGTATACATCCTCCTAAAGTCCTTTTGCATGGTTTTCAACAAGATCTCAATGCCCTTAAGCTTTTGGTCAACTTGCTCGGCCATGACTACAAAGAAATTCCTGCAAAAAAAACAAGTTAGTAACAATAAACAAATAAAAAGGAAATTGCCTTACTTCTCTCCCTTAGTGTATAAACTCGTTCCCTCGTGTATCACTCAAGTTTGTTGGCTTTTTCCCTCTAGTGAGCTCACCACTAAGCCTTTTTCCACTCTTGAGATGCTTTCTTGTAGGCTCTTAGATAAAAACCTGCTCAATCAATCTCACCAAGACCTTATAGCAACTCAAACACAAGAATAAATATGAGAGTAATCAATGTGGAAAGCTTAGAGTAGGGTTTGATCAAGAGAAGTCCAAGAAAAGATGAAAAAGACAAGATTTGACTCAAGAAAACACAATTTGGAAACCCTAATGTGTGGTATTCTTGTGTGTAAAATCTTGATTTTTAATGATCTCTTGAAAGAAAATAATATTCTTGCGCAAAAAATAAAAATTCAAGATTTCCTAATAATGATAGGATTTATGGAAACCCTAGCTCAATTAGGTTTTGGCAACTTGGACAATTAAGCACAAAAGGAAACAAACCACTTCCAATTAGGAAACTCAAAAAGCACGGTCAAAAGGAAACAAATTGCAAGTGGAAACCCTTACCAACTTAGCTTGAACAATTAGGAAACCAATCACCCTTAGGTTTTGACTAAGTCTCCTTGTTTCCTTTTCCTTTTGGTAACTACTTTCCTTATTTCCCTTTTCCTTGTCAACACCTTTCCTAATCCTTTAGGACTAGGATTCCTTTTCTATTTAAACACCAAATCAGCTTCTTTTCTTCCTTTTTTTGAGATCAAAACAAGCTGGAAAATTCAGAAAAATTCGTAGCTAACAAGCAGCCAAAATTCCAGCACTACAATTTCAATCAAGATCCAAGAATCAAGTTCAAGAACTTGATCCAATCAATTCACTTATAAAACCTGAAGCAAAGTACCACCAAAACAGCTCAAAAACTTCCAGAATACCCTCTTAAACAATCAGAAACACGCTGGAAAATTTCAGAAATTCGTAGCTGCCAAAAATACAACAATTCCAGCAAGCACCTTCAATCAAGTTTCAAGAATTAAGTTCAAGTAAGTGTTCCTACCAATTTACTCTTGAAATCAGGTTATTTTCTACTCCAATTTCTATCCAAAACCCTCCAGAAATTTGTACAAATTCAGCTAAACACAAGAACTAGTAGACACCACAAACTTCTTCCAAGAAAACTCAGACTACAAACAACAACTTCAAGAATCCAAAAATTCCAGCACAATGGGATTCAAGAACTTCAATTTTTTGATTTAAGAACTTCAAGAATGCAACCAAGACCTTCAAGAAACGTGCAAAGACCCTCAAGAAAGTACAAGAATTTATTCAAGAACTTCAAGAAAGTCACAAACAAATCTGGACAGCTTTCAAGATTGCAAGTTAACACCAAGTAAGTCCAAAATTGTTCAAGAAAACCCCTTGTAACACCAAGAAACAATCCAAAAATAGTTGAATAAAATTAATTGCACGGCTCTTTCGCTTGTGCAGCCTCTTTTATTCCCCTTTTTTTTAATTTTTCTGGTGCTTTGGCTTTTTCTTTTACGCCTTTTTTTTTTGGCACGCCTCTTTCTGGAATTTTTTTTTCACACGCAAATCACAACAAAACACAACACAAACACCTTCAACCCCCAAGAAACTTCAATCCAAGGTTTGTTTATCCAAGAATTAATTTTCTTGAAAAGTTTTTTTTTTTAACACAAGAAATTCAAGAAAACACTAAAAACAGTCAAGATTTCAAAAACACCACACACAACCTAAAATTCTTGATTGGGGACAACCAAGAATGACTCTAAAACCCTAGGACTCTTCAAGAAACACGATTAAACAACAAAAAGACACACAAATAGATAAGAAACAAAGCTGGACAGAAACAAAATTAGGAAGAACAAGACACGATCACAAGGAACAAGAAACAAAAACACAAGTTGTTTGACGAGGCACGAAGCACTTGACAAAACAACAAATTAAAAGCAATAAAAGAGGGATATATCCGATTTTTCTAAGGAAAAATTTGGAATGAATAAACCTGGAAAATCAAGAACCAAGGCTCTGATACCAATTGATGTGCGCAAGGGTAGTGAGATTGCCAAGACCGCTTGATGAATCCAAGTTGTTTGCTTCGAACCCTTCTCCAACGAAGAACTAAGTTCTAAAACTCTAATTTAGGACCAATGTGAGCGAGTTCAATATGCCTAAACTAAAGTTCTAAAGACTTGATCAAACGCGAAAGAATGAACTCTAAGCTAGGGTTTGTTGTCGCCACAATCTAAGGATTGATAAGACAAGAGTAGTTCTAATCCAAGAACCAAGAAAACACTCTTAAAAAGAGCACACACTATTCATGCGAATTTTTGAGGAATAATCTGATATTTTTATTGAATTATGAAGACCTATAAATAGGCTTACAAGAGAATTCTAGAACTTGAAGTTTAAGACAACTACTAAAAACTAAATACTCAACTATTTGGAAAACTCCCAAAAACAACTTGTAAACAATTTGGAAAACTAACAAAACATAAAATAAGCTCTAGAAAATATTAAAAATTCGTCCATAAAAATCTCCTTGGGTTGGACACCTCCATTGTGCACTATTGGGCCTCCATCTTGCAAGTTTAAGAGCCCTCCAAGTGAGCCCAAGTAACCAGCCCCTTGTATGCTTGTTATGAACAACTTAGAACCTTCAATTGGGCTATCTTTATAATTAGATTTGATCCAAAGCCAATACATTAAACCTTGGCCCAATCTACTAGTTTGATCATCACGTAACTCAAGCCCAACATTCATGCTGAACTCGTATGCAACACTTGGATAGGATTCATGCACGCCTATATCATTGATGAATGACTCTCCTTTTAGCTTGAAACGTGCTAGGCAATGCTTCATATATGTAGGTGCTCCTTGGATCCTATCAGATTATATCTTGTAGGTTCCAAAATATGCAAAATTTCTCAAAGATTTGATGTCAAGGAAGAGGAAGTTGCATGATTATGAAACCATAGCTTTGACGGAGGAATGTAGCACAAGAATTCAAAATAAGTTGCCACCTAAGTTGAAAGATCTCGGTAGCTTCTCAATTCCATGTACAAATAGTAAGGTAGATTTTTCAAAAGCTTTGTGTGACTTGGGGGCTAGACATCTATTAGACATCCATTAGGAATGTTAGAAAACGTGTTGATCAAAGTACAAAAATTTTACATTCTGGTAGATTTTGTGGTGTTAGACATGGAAGAAGATACCTCTATGCCGATTATTTTTGGTAGACCATTTTTAGCTACTGCAGGTACTATTATTGATGTCAAAAATGGGAAGCTCAAATTTCAAGTGGGAGATAAGGAAATAGAGTTTAATTTGAATGAAATGGAAAGATTTCCTTCTTTCAAGAATCAAGTCTATTCAATAATAACAAAAGAGGAATCAATCCAAGAAGACACACAAGTCTATCTTGGAGATGATGCTCTGGAAATGTGTTTGTCTTTGGCAGGAAAATTCATTGAAGAAAATGAAGAAATTGAGGAAGTAGCAAATTAATTGAATGCTCAGGTGCCTTACAAAAGGAAAGAAGTCTTTGAGGGCCTTGGACCAAGCAAGGAGTTTCCACCAACTTCAATTGAACAAGCACCAAAATTGGAGCTTAAACCACTTCCTAGCCACCTCAGGTATGTATTTTTTGGAGAAAATGAAACATTACCTGTTATTGTTAATGCTAACCTTGATCATGAGTAGCTAGACAAATTACTAAGAGTTCTAAGGCAGCATAAAAGGGCAATAGGATGGACTATTTCTAACTTAAAAGGAATAAGTCCCTTCGTATACATGCATCACATTCTATTGGAAGAAAATTGCAAACCAGTTGTAGAAATGCAAAGGACACTTAATCCAAACATGAAAGAGGTGGTAAGAAAAAAATTCTCAAGTTGCTAGATGCAGGTATTATCTTTTCTATCTCTGATAGTGCATGGATTAGTCCAATACATGTGGTACCAAAGAAAGGTGGAATGACTATCATAACAGGGAAAAATGATGAACAAATTCCACCTAGAATTATAAACGGTTGGAGAGTGTGTCTAGATTATAGGAAATTAAATGCCGTAACTAGAAAAGACCACTTTCCTTTACCATTTCTTGATCAAATGTTAGAAAGAGTAGCGGGACATGAGTATTATTGTTTTCTTGATGGCTATTCCGATTATAATCAAATTGCCATAGCACCCGAGGACCAAGAAAAGACAACTTTTACATGTCCATATGGCACATTTGCATTTAGAAGAATGCCATTTGGTTTGTGGCACTTGCTACTTTTCAACGTTTGATGATAGCATTATTCTCAGATTATATTGAAAAGATTATGGAAATATTTATGGATGACTTTTCAGTGTTTGGTTCATCTTATGATAAATGTTTGCGTAATCTTGAACTAGTTTTGCAAAGGTGTGAACAAACTAACCTTGTTCTTAATTGGAAAAAATGTCATTTCATAGTTGGAGAAGGCATAGTCTTGGGGTACAAAATTTCCACTAATGGAATTGAAGTAGATAAGGCAAAAATTGAAACAATTGAACAATTGCCCCCACTAAGTAACGTAAAAGGGATACGAAGTTTTCTTGGACATGCAGGCTTCTATAGGAGATTCATCAAGAATTTCTCCGACATAACAAAGCCATTGTATGATTTATTGTGCAAAGAAAACCCTTTTAATTTTGATGATAGGTGCTTGGGTGCTTTCGAAAGATTGAAGAAAGAATTAGTGTCAGCTCCTATCATTACTTCACCGGATTGGTCACTAGCATTCGAATTGATGTGTGATGCAAGTGACTATGCAGTTGGAGCAGTTTTAGGACAAACAAAAGACAAAAAAGTTGCATGTTATTTCTTATGCTAGCAAGATTTTGAATGATGCACAAATTAACTATGCAACTACCGAGAAAGAATTGTTAGCAGTCATATTTGCATTAGATAAATTTAGATCTTATCTAATAGGATCTAAAGTGATTATATATACAGATCATGCAGTTCTTAAATATTTGTTAAATAAAAAGGATGCAAAACCCAGGCTAATTAGATGGATTTTATTATTGAAGGAATTTGATTTGGAGATTAAAGACAAAAAGGGATCCAAAAATACGGTGGCAGACCAATTATCAAGACTTGAGTACATCCCTACCAACAATCAAGTTCCAATCAAACATGATTTTTCGGACGAATGGGTAATGGCTATTACACAATCTCCATGGTATGATGATATTGTAAATTATATAGTAGGAGGTGTAATACCTAAGGATTTAAATCATCATAAAAAGAAAAAGTTCATGCATGATGTTAAAAGTTATTTTTGGATTGAACCACTTTTGTACAAACATTGTGCGGATGGCATGATAAGAAGATGTGTAGCCGAAAATGAAGTAAATGGCATTTTATATCATTGTCATAATTTAAAAACCGGAGGACATTTTAGTACATTTAAAACGGTAGCTAAAATATGGCAATCGGGATTTTATTGGCCTTCTATGTATCATGATGCTAGAGAATATGTAAAACAATATGATACATGTCAAAGAACCGGTAACATCTCTAGAAAACAAGAAGTGCCATTTACCACATTTATGGAAGTTGAATTATTTGATGTTTGGGGAATTGATTTTATGGGGCCATTTCCTAGTTCTTTTAATAATCAGTACATCTTAATTGCAGTTGATTATGTTTCTAAACGGGCGGAAGCCATTGCTTCACCTACCGATGATTCTAAAGTTGTACTTAGATTCCTTAAAAAGAACATTTTCACAAGGTTTGGAGTCCCAAAGGCAATCGTGAGTGATGAAGGTAAACATTTTTGTAATAAGCAAGATGACTCACTCTTGTCTGAGTATGGTTGCAGGCACAAACCTTCATTACCCTATCATCCTCAAGCAAACGAACAAGCCGAATTAGCTAATCGGGAGTTAAAGCTCATATTGGAGAAAACGGTTAATAAATGAAGAAAAGATTGGGCAAAGAAGCTCGATGATGCTTTATGGGCATATAGAACAACCTATAAAATACCATTGGGATCTCCAAACCGGCTAGTTTTTGGGAAAGCATGCCACCATTCAGTAGAAATTGAATACAAATCATATTGGGCCATAAAGTCTACTAATTGTGATTTAAATCTTGCAGGTAGGAAGCGGTTGTTGGAGTTAAGTGAATTGGAGGAATTCCGACTCAATTCATATGAGAATGCCAAGATGTACAAGGAAAAAGTCAAATTTTGGCATGACAAACATATAACTCCAAAGCAATTTGAAGTAGGTCAAAAGGTATTATTATTCAATTCAAGGCTCAAATTGTTTCCTGAAAAATTGAGATCAAGGTGGTTGGGACCCTTTGAAGTGACCAAAGTATTCCCCTGTGGAGCTGTTGAAGTGGTGAACCAAAGTGGAGAACACTTCAAGGTCAACGGTCAAAGGTTAAAGCCCTACCTCGTCGAACAATTGGTTCCTGAGGGAGTAATTATCCTTTAGGAGAAGCCAATTCATGAACAATGAAAGGTTAAAAGTCAAGCTTTTGACTATAACTAAAGCGCTTGTTGGGAGGCAACCCAATATTTTTGGTATTTTAAGTTGTTTTGGTGTGTTTTACGTTTTATGTGTGTTTTTAAGTTAGTGTGTTTGATTAGTTTGGTTTGAATTTGAATTTGAAGTATTTTGATACGATCCATGAAGTTTCATGTTTAAACTTGGATGTTTAATGCCAAATTATCATATCTCTTGTGTTTTGAAGGTACATTTGGTTTAGACATCTTAGTTTGATCATTTGAAATGTGTTTGAAGTGGTTTAAAGTTTTATAGGAACAAGTAAACCAAATTGAAGCATTGAATTTCAAGTTACTATTCCATTGGCTACTATTCATTAATCAATTTTGATTAAGGACAATGATACTCATTTTGCAATTCATGAAATCTTGATGTATCAAATGGCTTTGAACAACTTAGTTTTATCAATTGAAACTTGTGCAAAATGATTTTGAAGTTCAAAATATGATAAAAATCAAATTGAACTTTTTGAGGAAAAAGTAACTATTCCATTGGATTATGGAATTCCAAAAGAAACTCTTTATGATTTTGTTCATAAGTTGGAAAATTTGATATTTTTTATGCATAAAAAGCATGTGGACAACTTTGTTTTCATCACTAACGTATGTTAGTAGTATTAAGATAGTCAAAAACTTGAAATCAAAACTTTGGTTTTAGAGATTTAAGATAAAACTCAAGTTGCAGAATTTGTGTGAAGCTATTTTGAATCACTTCTCATATGCTGAATGATCATGTTTATATTGACTTTAAAGCATGAATCAAACTATGAAAGATATGTTTACATGTTTACAAGAGTTTGGCCAAAAAGAAGAAGCATAAATGGAACAAATTTGCTCATTAAAATGGCTAAAAAACCAACCTGCACATCAAGAACAGAACCAAATATGCGCTAGCAGAGATATGCGGATGACAGCCGCATATCACTAGCTGCGTATAAGGTTCTGGAGACTCATCACAATACGTGTCACAGTGATATGCGAGTGGCAGCCGCATATTCCAGCCGCGTATCAGGTTATGGGAGGTGTGGCAGATACGCGTCATAGTGATACGCGAGTGGTAGCCATGTATTCTAGCTGCATATCAGATTCTGGGAGGTATAGCAGGTATGTGTCAACAGTGATACATGGCAACTCAACAGGATCCGCGGACAATCAGGCGCGTATCAATTGAAATTTTTGGCAAATAACAGGGAATCGAACAGGTATGCTTCTTCCCTCTTTTCTGCAAAACTCCGTCAATTCCCCATCCTAATTCCATCTACATCCCTTCTCCTTCAATTTAACATCAAAACCTCACCATAAACACCACAAACAACACACTCTAGTCAAGATTTTCCATCAAATCTGCACAAAAAGGGGACAAATTCACAAAAATTCTCCAAGAACCCTAATCCCCCTTTTCACTGTGGTGTCAATTCAACGCCATCTGTGGACAAATTTCCACCTTTGACACATTATTGAAGCATTTGCATCACATTCAAGGTAATCTTTCATCATTACAATTCAATTTAAAGTCTTCAAATTCCACTTTGGTGTTTATATGCGAAAATTTGTAGACATTGAATTTGTGTTATGCTATGTAATTTTAAAGATATAGATGCCTTATTTGCACTAGATTGAGCATGGGTAACACTTGTTTAGAGTAATGTGGAGCATGAACATGAGAATTTTGAATAGAACAGTGAATTTTTGTGAAATAAGAAGGATGAAATCACTACATGCATTTGAATGGAACTAAGGCTTAATTCCTTCATATAAGGACATTGTTAACATGTACAAAGAGTAAAATTTAGCTACATTAAGTTAGCATGTCCAATTTGACATAGGAAAATTCAAAGAGGAACAAAGACAATCATCTTAAACCAAATTATACTAAGTGAGGATATTTTGAACCTAATGCATAAAGGGAAGAAAAGATGTAAAACTACCATGAAGGAATAAAGTAACATTTTAAGGGTAAGAAGTAGGGTGATAAAAGTAAGGGTTAGAAGACATACTAAGATTATGCTAACTTGGAAAGAAATATAAGCAATATCAAGGCTTGCATTCATTCTTTAATCATGAGCTAAACATTTACTTGTTGTTTTAGGAAAAAAATGTCTCGAAGACGCGGTAGAGCACGGATTGCACAACAAGAAGAGGAGGAACCCATACCCCAATTCGACACTCGGCATTTCACATCCTTGGAGAATGAAGAATGGTACAACACCTGAGTACATAAAGAATTGATCAAAGAGAAAAGTTTGGACAATGAGGTGGATCAATTCTTCCAAATAAGTGCCCTATTTGCACGAATGGGATGGGAGCCCAATCCTAAATCTACCGGAGCTAATCTACCCAAATTTGGTGCATGAGTTTTATGCCAACATTGATGACAAGGAAGGACATAGCGCATCCTACCTACAAACCACAGTCCGTGGAAAAAGGATTGTGTTGCTACGGTCCGGTATTGCGGAGATGCTCCATTGTAGAAATGAAGGGGATGGATGTAGACTACAAGAAGGAATTCAAGTGGGACGAGCAAACATGGAACATTCAAGCAGCCAAAAGACTGGTTTGGGGTCCAAGATGAAAATAACCCTGCCAATGGCGATTATGAACGAACCAGGCCTCTTTACCAAACGGTTTGACAATGCTTATCATATTTGCATTTTCATCTTTGCTCATAATGTTATGCCTAAAAGAAGTAGCAAAAATGAAGTTAGGAATGCCGACTTGTATCTGTTGGACAAAATGGTAAATGGGCAAGGAAACGACCTTCGTTGAATTCCCTTGCCTAGTATCATTATCAGTTACATGCGCACTATTGCGCGAGCTCGGGATTCCGAAAACTTGTTTTGGTTTTGCCAGGTTATTGACTAGGGTCTTTGAGTTCTACAGAGTCAACACCCAAGGAGAGGCCCCCCAACTAATTCCCAAAGTAGACATCATCACCATCTCTTTCCTCCGTCGCCTTCATTTGAAGGATCCAAGTGTATTGGAGCTAAATTCCAGGACAGCAAGCAGGAGCACAACCCGGGGAACATCAAGAGGACGTTGAGGAATCTTCCTATCATACCGGGCCCTTCCTCATCTACACAAGTCGGCCCTTCTACCGACGGCTCCTCCAAGGCGACGTGCAACTCAATATCAAGCAATTGATGGAAGAAATGCAACACATCAGAAATGACCAAAGAGAATCCTTCCAATCCATCACTCAACGTCTTGACACCATAGATGGACGACTGCACACCTTGGAGTAGAGATAGAGTAGCCAACATAATCAGCCTCCCCCTTCTTAGTTATTTAGGATATCTTCTTTAGTGTTTGTTTAAAAACAATTTCAGTTAACTTTGTTATTTCCTAGCAAGATGTTACATTAACTAATATGTTTCTATTTGATATTATTCATATCAGTGAACTACTCAAGGCACCGTGATAGCTTATTCGAACTACTCAGACATATGTACAAGGGAGTTTTAATTGCTTTCGTACTTCTGTCTCTTTTTTTTTTTCTCTCACATTAAGGATAATGTGCAAGTTAAGTGTGGGGGAAATAAGGTATGAAGGTTATATTCATTTATTTGAACTTGAAGAACATAGAATGTGGTGAAAAGTTGATTGGGAAGTTGATATTTGCTTATGTTTGATAGGGAGTTTAATCCTTTTATAGGGGAAGCTCCGTCAAAATTTTCAAAATTTTTTTCAACTTAACTTTTTTTCACATGATTCCAAAGTTTGGAAGGCTATCATGATCTAATTTTGTTTTAGGCAAAAAGTTAGCTTGTTAAAGTCTTCTAGTTGTTGAACTAATTACATGAAGTTCCTTGAAATAGTTTGATCCAATAAAGGGTAGTAGTTATTATGTGATAAAAATTCTTGTTTTGAGGAAAGTATACTAAGAGAAGTAGAAGTAATTATGCCTAAAAGGACACAAGTTTATGTTAAGCTTCTTTTCTTTATTCGGTCTTACAAACGAAAGCAAGGAGTATAGAAGGTTAAGGGGTCCAAATGCTTTATGATTATTAGTTTAAGAGGGAAAATAATAAGAAAAAGAAGATGAGAATGAAGAAAACAATTGCTATCTAGTACTTAGTAACCGGGAATCTTCATCTAAAAATGTCGATTTTCGCGTCAAACGGTACTTAGAAAAAGAAAAGGCAAAGCAACTTGAGAGTGGAAATTATTGAGTAATCGGGGGTCTTCATCTAAAAATGTCGATCTTCACGTCAAAAGATTATTTGTCACTCTTAAGAAAGCAATTGAACAAAGTAAAAAGTAAATGAAGTGTTGAGTAACTGGGAGATCTTCATCAAAAAATGTCGATCTTCGCGTAAAAAGACAACTTCATAATGTGTCAAACGCATGTGAACTCTCCCTCTTTTATGACATAATCATAAGGAGTAAAGACTACTTGATTAGCTATATGCATTGTTGTTTGTAAAACTCAGTAAGGCAAAGAAATTTACTCCAAACAAGTGAAAATTATGGTATAATTACTTTTCCTTCACTTAATATTATGAGTACCAGAACAACAAGATGTTACATAATGATTATTTACTTGAATAATTTTGGACGAAACTATTTGAGAAACACACATGAATTATCTCAATACTTGAATCATTATTTGATCTCTTGATTTTCTAATTGCTTGAGGACAAGAAATGATTCAAGTGTGGGGGAGTTTGACAAGTGCAAAATTTAGCCTATATTCATATATATATTAGTTGGTATTTTTAGTGTATATTTAGTTAAGTTATTATATTTTTTGACTTTGAATGACATAGTTTTCATTCAGTAAGGTTTATTTTCAAGAATTAGGATTTTTGCATCTAAAACTATTATTTTGAGTATTTAATATCTATTTTTGTAGAAACATCAAGTAAGGCCTAAGATCAAGGTGATAAAGTGAAAAAAGGCAAAAGAATTACCTTGAAAGAAGAAATGAGCAAAGTAAGGAAAAATAGAAAAAATCAGCAAAAATTCTAAAGAAGTCATGAAAAAGGGATCAAGACACTTGGAGGGACAACTCAGCAAAAATTTACACAAGTGGGACCAGGAACATGCGATCTGCAGCTAACCAGCCGTGTATCGCCACCAACTTGCCAAATTTCGGCTGTTGCAACTTGCTTCATCCCCTAGCTGTTCTTGTACACTTTTGAACTGTACCCAGGTTTTGCAAGTTGAAGATTGCATTGGAAGAGCAAGTGGAGACTTTTAGGCCTTCAACTAGGGTTTTCATCATTCCAACTCATTAAATGTAAATTGCAAGTTGGAAAATGACTTGTAGTATCCATGTCTATAAATAGAAGTCATTTGTGAAGAGTTAGAGGTATGCTAGGTTAGAGATTTTGTAGAGAATTGCTAGAATTCACTTAAGTCATAATAGAGATATTGTGAGTTAAGAGTGTTTCTTATTCAAAAACCCTTGTAGCAATTCTTGTGGAAGGAATACAAGTTCTTGAAGCCATTCCTATATTGAATAAGCTTTCTTTAACTTTGTATCATTCATTTATCTTGATTGCTATGGCTAGATGTTTTCACTTCATATGTTTTGATTTGGAACAACTATGTTGAGCTAAATTCTTATTTCTAGGGATTTTGATGACACTAATGCATCTATATTAAGGCTTGTAGTTGGTTAAACTTGCCATTTCTTGCTTGTGTTTCTTCAATTATTCAAGTTTTAATCTTTGTATATGAAAGGCCATCACATGCAAAGCATCCTAGTTATTAGGATACAATTAAGTTTGATCTTAATAATAGAAAATGAATAATTGAACTTAAGTACTAACACATGTAAATAGTGTTATGCTTATGAGGACTTAATGAAGCAATTCATGCATTACAAAAGCAATTCTATCATGGTAGTAGATAGATTGAATCAATTCATTGTGAAAGCAAGTTTTGATACAAATGGAATTGCACTCCTAAACAAGGTAAGTTCAATTTGGCAAGAGTTAATCTCTACACCTTAATTTAGATCATTAGTGAAATCATTACCCTAGAACTTCTTCCTACATATTTTTCTACAAAAATTCTTGAATTCGTACAAGTTTCTCCTAGTTCAGTAGACTACTAGCAATACAAACGTGTTCAAATTTATGATTGCTTAGATAATAAAGAAGGTGACAAAACTCTAGTAATTGCACGTTAGTGGTTCCTTGTGGGATTCGACCCTAATTTCCGTTACTACAACAACCCATATACTTGCGGCAATAGTTGGAGATTAGGTTTTATTACTTGACCTTTGTGTGTATTTGACTTACCTTTTCTATACCTAATCTACACCACATCACAAACCCTCTTGTACATAGTAGAGTAGTTATTCTAGTAGTTTAGTAGTAGGAATTTCCTCTTCATGTAAACATAACCTTGAAGGAACTGCATTGTACACCACATGTTTGATGAAATGCAAGGACATGTCTTGGAGCCAAGTTCATATACTAAATGAGCAACTCTAATCTTATTCTTCTTATTTTCATTCTTGCAAGTGTTGTTACTCCCATATATGTGCTTAAATTTATCTCTAACATGTTGAACTAAGTTGAATCAAACTATTGATTAAGTTTATGGCCATACTTTAGTCTTGTTTATTCATTTACTTGGTATTTAACACTTGTTATTGATTAGTTACCAATCTTAAGTCACCTGAGTTGTTATTTGACAAATTGCACTTAAAAATGGAAAGCAGTAAATGGAACCTATAGTGAGTCTCATGGGAGTAGTGGTTCTCATAGGTGAATTAAGGCTTGTTGCATGACTTGTAACACCATAATTTGTGAACCAAATGAACTAAAGCATGCAAGACTTTACCACGGAAGTAGTAGTTTTCAATTCATAGAGGAATCTAGTTTTGAGTACAATTGGAATTGAATCCTAAACAAGGGTGGAATCTCATAATGGCCATAAGCTTAGCTTTCATATTTTGTGACCTTTAGTGGAATCTTAGGCCTAGTCAACTTAATTTGACAAGTTTCATCATTGCTTGTTTACTAGAATTTGATTTTCCTACCATTTCACCAAGAATTGATTGTTTAGGTAATAGAGCGAGTTAGTACCTTTGATACTTGCTAATTCTTGTTTCCTCGTGGGATTGACTCTAATACTTATTACAGCTACAATTGACCCATGCACTTGTAGAATGAGTATTAGGTTGTGAATTTTAAAACATGTTTGTGTAATTTTAATGGGATTTATTGCAATATTTAGATATAACCTAAGCTTGCAATCAGAAATCAAAGGCTTCTGATAGGATCCGCTGGATGCTTACTGAAGTTATGCTCGATGAAGATGGAATTATTGACAACTTAGCTCATTGGAGGCTTGAAAGATTGCTGAATTTGCACGATCGAGCTAAAGGTTGTTGGCCAAAGTTCTTCTACGATTATGTTGTTCATCTTGGACTTGGAGATTGCAACGTTTACGCTGATTATTGGGACCAAGTTGTGAGCTTATATTTGTGGATCAAATACATCCTCAAGGAAGGACTAACAGAGCTAATTAAGCTATCCAAAGAAGCTCAATCTGTCCAGTCTAGCCCAAGAGAGTTGTACGCCACTTTTGGACTTGATTTAACCCCAAATGGGCTCACTTGGAGATCCGTCCAGTTCAGCAACATTAGAGGCATGATTTAGTGTGTTTTATACTTAGATATTTAAGTCTTTTATGTTCTAATAGTTTACTTTGAGTACAAATTGTAATCTTCAATAGTTACCTTTTGTGATAGGTTACAACTAGTGTCAATTTTCAAGTTGTCTTTAACCCTAATTAGCACAAAGTGTACCCTATATAAGAGCTGTTACTATTCATCCAATTTTAAATGAATTATTCAGAATTTTAATTTAAACGTGCTTGAGAGTATATTGAGTTTCCGTTAGTTCTTTGGCTAAAGAACTACTCTTGGTTGCTTGGCAAAGATCTTGTTAAGTATTCAAGAATCTTGCTTAGGGTTCATGTTTGAGCGTTTGAATCTGTCCAATAAGATTGTCGACTAGGTGTCTACACCACGTTGTTGGTTAGGGGTCTAGGATCGTTTTTTAAAGGGGGGAGTTCAATGAATCTTGTTGAATTTGAAGCAAAACAATCCAAGTTGTTCTTGGTGTCTTCGACAAGTAACAAAGGGGTCAAGAAGATTGGGTTGCATACTTGGTGTTTCAAAAGTCTTGGACCGTCTATTCTTCCATTGAACGCATCAACTTCCAAGCATGTTATGCTAATTTTGTGTTTCAGTAGCTACTTATTCATGATCTGATATAGCATTTGAGTGTTTTTGAGCTTGAAACAAAGGTTGTGTGCAAGAATGGATCAAATGAAGACATGGTGAAGCATTGCAAAAAGGAACTTCAAAAAGGCCAATGGACTTCAAGGACAACAACAATATCATCTTAAGGATTCATCTACCAAAACAAGGGGTATTCTCATTTACATTATCTTACTTAGTTTTTCTTTACACATTGAGAACAATGTGACTTTCTAAGTGTGGGGGAAGGTATAGGAACATGTTTGGTTGGATTTCAAGTAATTGTGTCAAGATATTGTTTTAGTAAAAATCTAAATGGCATATATAATTAGTCATATAATCATGCTTACATGGATTCTTTTTATACGATATCCTTAACTGGAGGAATAAGAAGATTAGTTGAATTAACTCATTTTTTTGATCGACAGATAATTGATGGAATTACAAATGGAGTTGGTGTTGTTAGTTTTTTTATAGGAGAAGCTGTCAAATTTTTTGAAAAATTGCCTCTTATCATTTTTTATGCCATGAACTTGTTAAATTCTCTTACTTTTTGATGTAATTTATGCAACTTTGATTCAAAATTTTCACCAATGATATGAAGAAATAGTTATTATGTGATTAGAAGAAAAAGTTATTATGTGATTAGGAGTTTTGTTTTTAAGAAAATATATCTTGTAAAATGGTTATAATTATGTCTTGATTTGGCATGTTTGATTTTAAATTTCTTTTCTTTACTTGATTTTACATTATTAAGTTGTAGATATGGACAAGAAGTACACTTATGCATCATTTGAATTAAGGGACAAGTATATTATGAGAAAATTGATGAATATTTTATTCCAATGATTCAAATTGCTTAGTAACCGGGAATATTCATCTAAAAATTTTGATTTTTGCATCAAAAGGCAATTGAATTAAGAGTATGCATAGCAAGTTTGATTGAAAATGAATTGTTGAGTAATAAGGAATCTTCATTACAAAATGTCAATCATTTCATTAAAAGGCAATTTCACAGCTCAAACTAAAGCTAAAAAGTGGTTAAAATGATCAAAGCGTTGAGTAACTGGGGGTTTTCATCTAAAATTGTCAACCATCATGTCAAAAGACACTTGCTATTATAAAGTTCAATATGTCCCTATTTGTGTCTAATTGAGTTTTATATAATTATCCATATTGAATACTTAGTATATGAAATTGTAACGCAAAGAAATTTGGTTGAATAAGTTTTAATTTTGATATAATTACTTCTCATTTACTGGATATGATTAATATTGAAAACATTACAAGGAATTGCATAATGTCTATTTACTTTATCTTATGGAATTGCATTCAATATTGTGACATTTGTTATTTCCATACTTGAATCATTATTTAATCTCTTGATTTTATAATTGCTTGAGAACAAGCAATTATTCATGCTGGGGGAGTTTGATAAATGATAAATTTAATATTATTATATGTTTTATCATATATTCTTGGTGTGATTTTAGTATAATTATGGTAATTGTGATTACAAATGACTCATTTTTAAACTTTTTTTTATAGAATTATGGTTTTTCTCCTACAAATAGGGTTTTGATGCGGAATAATTATTTTGAGCAAATTACTGCACAATTCTTGTACAAATTTGCAGGTTCATCATACTTAAAACTCAATTTGGATCAGTTGAAGTCAGGGTGAATCAAAATCAAAAGTGATCCAAGAGACTAATATTGGATGAATCACTTGGAGAATAATTGAAGAAATAATTGTGCAAAAGTATTTGGGATGCCTAATTCTTCACCAAAAATATGTGGAAATGTGTTAAAAAGATCTACACACATGGATTCCAGCTTAGCAAAATCAGAAAATAAAGTGGGGCCACAATCAGTGATTCGCGGATGGCTGACTCGCGAATCTGCATGTCTACTGCATTTTTCGAGGGCTATAACTTACATCTTCTTCTAGTTGTTTTTGCAGACATTTTTAGATGGAGATATGGTTCTTGCATTTGGAGATTTTCTTAAGCACACAATTAAAGACTTTTATGTCTATTTGGAATCTCAATGCAAATCTTCATCATTTCCATGCATTAAATGCAATTGCAAGTTGGTAAATGACTTATAGCACATTTGTCTATAAATAGAAGTCATTTGTCTAGCATAAGTAGTTAGTTTTTTTGGAGAAAATTAGTATTAGATAGTATTTGTTAGTTTTTACTAAAGTTGATAGAGAATTAGTAAATACTCTTCATCCTTTAATAGAATAGTGAGGTTTGTTGTAAAAGAGCTATGTAGTTCAACTTTTGAAAGTGAATAGAAGAGAAGCTTACTCAAACTTTGGTTGAGCAATTCCAAACTCTATCTCTTTTACTTTCATTTGTTGACATGAATTCTTATCTTGAATTTAAACTTTTAGTTGTTTTATTAACTATGTTGAACTAAAGCTTTACCTAGAATATAGATAAAGCTAATGAATCAACAAAAATGATTTAATCAATATACACTTGCTAAGCTTGGAATTGTTTATTTACTTGTTCAAGTTTTAAACCCTTGTTTTTTGCATGGCCAACTTAAACAAGTCATCTAAGTTGTTACTTGACATTGAAAAATGCATGTGACAATGGAGAATGAACAAGTAATGCTTAAGTTATTCGCATGAGAATAATGGATGGTTAGGTGAATCTGTACAATTCATGTTTTCATAAGAATTCATCATAAGAATAGTTGGAATCTTTGATTTCATAGTGAAATCTAGTTATGACGTATATGGGATTGTATTTTAACCAATGCAAGGTAAAACTTAGTAAGTCATTCATGCATGATTCATTCATGAATTCTATGTTCTAGGATTCTTTACATTGAATTCTACACTTGTTCTAAATCATATTCCTATTCTATTGAAGGGACCCCATTACCACTTCTTGATTTGTTTGTGTTTAGATAACAAAAGTTAGCCATAAAGCCTCAGTAGTTGCAATAGTACTGATTCCTCATAGGGTTTGACAACTAATATTCTAAATACTACAATAGACCTGTGCACTTTTTTTTGGCAAACCCTGTACACGGGGTGGGGATGGCAGCCCCAATTTTATTAATAAATTAAAAAAGCTTAATACATAATTGGGAGGGGGGCCACACCTGACCTCCACACAATGGAACTAAAGTAACCACAAATTAAAAATAAAAGTTAAAGCAAATAAATTAGGAGTACTACTCCTTTACATTAACGCTTCTTATAGAAGGAAATCCTATGCTATCTAAGTATACCAACTTTTTGACCACGGGAGGCAATTGCGAGTGGGAGAACATGTGAAACCGGAACAAGGGTTGTGATGCTAGACAATCTGCCACTTTGTTTGCCTGACGAAACACATGTGAGATGGATGCCCATAGAGTAGTAATTAACTTTCTAATGCAAGAAATGGACACACATACATCCCAACTGCCCAATTGTTGGCTATTCAATAGTGAGACCAATGAAAGAGAGTCCACCTCAACCAGAGGATTACGAAATCCATGTTGAGCAACCAATTCCAAACCAGTCAATAACGCCCGTGCCTCTACCCCCAACACATTGTGATCCCCAAACTCCTTATAGAAAGCAAAGATCACCTTTCCATGATGGTCCCGTAAGAGCCCTCCCCTAGAGCATCTAGTATCATCAACAGAAACATCAGTATTTAGCTCGTAGTACCCTTTTGGAGGTTTTTCCCATGATCTTGCCGCCAACATAGATTTTTGAGGTACTCGGAAACAGAAATAATTAAGGAGGCGTGTTTCTCCAAATCCTTGCCTTGTGGTGAATTCCACCGATGATCCAAAATTTCTCATGAACACATCAAGGTCAAATAACATAGACCTGTGCACTTGTAGTATAGTTAGGAGATTAGACTTTTATTACTTGATTTGTTTGTGTTTGTTCATATTTGCTATACCTAATCAACAAAAAACTTTTCTAGCCATTAAACTATTTTGATCATAAAGTTTTGGTCACTAAACTTTTTCTTTTGTTTCAAAAAGGTCATTGAACTTGTAAAAATGGTCACTTATGGTCATTTCGTCAGATTGACCGTTAAGGGAGATGAGAAATTTTTTTTTATTTCAAAAGGGTCACTGAACTTGTAAAAATGGTTACTTATAGTCATTCCATCATTTCAAAAAGGTCACTGAACTAGTAAAAATGGTTACTTGTGGTCATTTCGTCAATTGATGCTATATGGGTTAATGGCAAAATTAGACTGAATGACCATAAGTAACCATTTTTACGAGTTTAGTGACCTTTTTGAAATCAAAAAATATTGAGTTGTCAAAACTTTACGGTCAAGAAAGTTTAATGGCCCTCAAAGTCTTTTGCCCTAATAATGAAGATCCTAATACTCTTGGCTAGTTTCTTGGAAATATGTGACACTGTAAAACAAAATGGTGTAACAGAAGATGCTATACTTCTAAGATTATTTTCATTTTCAGTAAGAGACAAAGCCAAGAAATGACTAAATTTATTCCACTAAATACATTTATTACATGATGGACCTATCCAAGGCCTTTTTGAACAAATATTTCCCATTGGGAAAGACCACAAGACTTTGCATGAACATAACAAGCCTTAACCAAAGTGAAAGAAAGTCTCTTTATGAGGCTTGGGAAATATAAAAGAAGCTAATAAGAAAATGTCCACACCATAGGTTCCCTAATTGGTTAATTGTTCAAACATTCTATAATGGACTTAATTATCCAACCAAAATCAATATAGATGTAGCTGCAAGGGGAGCTCTCATGACAAAGTTAGTAGAAGAAGCCCAAGAATTGATTGAAGAAATGGTGACAAACTATTACCAATGGGCTAGTGAAAAAGGTATCAATAGAAACCGAAGATGATCACACCACCTGGATTTTCTCAAGGTGCTAAACCTACCTCGGAAATCACTACTGACAAGTTCGATGAAAAAATGGACCAAGTGGACCATAGGTTTAATGGAATATTGGGAAGTTTAGAAAACCAAATTGTCCAATTGGCTGAACAAATAAACTTCAGGAAATAAGAAGAAGTGCCTAGCAAAATTGAAATCAATCCTAGGGAACATGTTCAAGCCATCACTTTAAAGAGTGGCAAAGAGCTAAAAGATCCATTGGTTGAACAAAAGCAAGAAAGTGGAAGTGACAAAGATGAAAAAGATGAGAAAGGAAAAAAGAAAGTGAGTGAAAATGAGTCACATGCTGAACAAATGAAAAACATTCACAAATTGCCCCTATTCCCCTAACAAATGCCATTTCCACGAAGGCTCAAAACTTCAAAGCTTGATAAGGGTCTAGAAAAGTGACACGATTGGTTGTCACAGGAACATCCCCAAAGGACCGTCTTGAAGATTAGACAATGACCCAATCCAATCCCTCCTGCAGAATTGGACCAAATTATCTCAGAATACAAACTCTCATTGAATCACTCGACCCAATCCAACCTCGTGGAATGAAGCCATTTGAATCTAACAAGAAGAAAACCTAAACCCTAATCACACCTGTTGATTAGAACTAAAGGGATAAAGGTTAACTCTAAAGAATCACTCTTGAAAAGTTGGAGAAAGTTCTCATCCCAAGAACTAACAAACTCTCACGCAGAGAGAAACATCAAGTTCCATTGATTAAATCATCATTCAACATAACAATATGAAAACCCTATAATAACTAGCCTTATATAGGCATAAAGGTCTTAAGAAGCAATTATGAAAAATTAGAAAACTATTACAATCAAAGAAAAATAATTAAAATAATAAAATAATAAAAACTCACAAAAACTACCCGTATTCACGCCAGCTATCTGCATGCAGATTGTAGGCGGGAATACCACCAGATACTCTATCCTGGTAGCATCCCATTCTATTGTTATCTATGGCCCTATCCGCGCGTGGATACCTCTCACAGATATGGTCGGAAAGCTCAACTGCTGCGTCTAGTCTCATCCGTTGAAGATTCTGCCTCGCACCTTCGACCTTAGACGTGACCACTAGCCCTTGGTATCTTGATTGAATGCTAAATAAGCCATTTTCCATGCTCCATTGCCATGTTTTGACTGCTTTGAACCCTCTAATTTGCACAAGATGACAATATCCATTGGTGAAGGTTCTAAGACTGAGACGGGCATCACCATGCACGTATCAAAAAGGCTGCACAAATGCTTAAACAATTGTATGTAAATAATCTTTTTGTTGATACATTTTTCCAATTTCCCAAGTACAACAAGTTCCTCAAAGATATGGTGACAAGGAAGAAAAACTTAGATGATTTTGAAATAATAACACTTACGGGGGAGTGTAGTGCCAGAATTCAAAACAAATTGCCACCAGAGCTCAAGTGCGACACCCTAGAAATTCATACAAAATTATTTTATTCATGTATGTCCACTAGTAGCATAAAATAATAATGATAATAGTAGAGAAAAAAAAAAGAAAGAGAGAAAACCCTAAAATGTACTTAAAAGAGAAATTCTTTCATTTGAAATCTAGTATTAACCCTTGATTTATTAGTTGGAGGATTTCTTAAGTTAATTAAGTTAATTAACTAAGATTCTTTCTTTATTGAGTGGGACACCTAAGCATTAAACTTGGATTAATTTCATTAGATCATTAGTTTATAATAGTGTTTCACTATAACTAGCTTATTCTACTATTTTCTAGTTTTTGACTACCTAAACTTTAGCTCAATTTTTCTCAAAAATTTCACTCATTCACTTGCTTTATTTTCTTTTTCTTCTCTCTTTTTCTTTTTCTTTTGGCCGAAAATTCTTCTTTCTTTTCCTTTTCTTCCTTGGCCGAATTTCCTTCTTCTTTTCTTTCCCTCATGGCCGGATCTCCCTCTCTTTATTTCTTTCTCTTTTTGCTTTAATATTTGTGCCATAATATTATTAATTACTAGGTGGTAAAGAGATTTTTAAGTTTCACCAATTAAATTAATCCAAGTTCACAACTAATGCCTAAAAAGCCTAAACCCTCACTTGATTCTTGTAATGTTTTTATTGGTTATTCTTTCTCCCATCTTTTTCATTATTTCTTTTCTATTTTACTAGACTATTTCTTTCTCTTTCTCATTCTCCTTGGCCGGCCCTCTTGTTCTCTCTTTTCCTCTCATTTTTCTCTCAACTTCTTGAAGCTTTCTCTCCAAAGTTTGAGCAATTCCACCATAGAAAGTGAGCATTTCTTCTTCCAAAGCAAGTTTCTAAGCTTGTTTAAGGTATCTACTATGAACTTTCCTACTAATTTCAAGTTTTAATTAGTCTTTTGCATGAGTTTAAAACTAGATTCTTGTTGCTACTACTTGAAGAATTTAGTTTGAATTGAAGATTTACTTGCTAGATAAAGTGTTCTTGTGCTTAGATAGACTAGTAGATGACATTTAAACCTTGAAATTTCATGTGTTATATGTTACTTGGTTGAAGGTTCTTGGAGTAGAAATTTTGAATTTGAGTGGAATTTTGAATGAATTTGAGTTTGAATTGAACATATAAGTTGTAAAACATGTTGAAATGGATTGGATGGTTGATTTTTCATGCAGGGAAAAAATTTTGGTTAGTCTGATTTTAAGGGGAGATGCTGCCGAATTTTTGGTAGAAATAAAGAAAGAAAAATAAAAGATGAAATTTCTAACCTAGAACATGTTAAATTTAAAGAGTTAGTGTGCAGAAATTTTTGGATAAAATGACCAAATGTGAGAAAAATTTTCTTAGGGCAAGAGAAACCCTAAACCCTAAAATGAAAACCCTAAACCCTAAACCCTAGAAACCCTAAAACCAAAACCCTAGAAATAAGTGGGATATTTCTTGAATTTCTTTACTAAATTAATTAGGGTTTTTAATCGGATTTTTCATTAGATTATTTTCCTTTAAATTTCAGGACCCGAGAACGATTCGCGACTGTTTTACGAAATATTTTCATAGGCATTCCAGGTGAGTGTCTCTATGTGTGCTTGATGCATGAAATGTTCTATTCTACTTGTGAATATTATATTTCACTCGCAAGTATTATGTGATAACATGTATTACTTGAGGAAAGATGTGTACTTTATCGCATCTATTCCACAGTGTGTTGCTTGTGCTTGAGACTACCGTGATTAACTTCACCATTACTTCACGGTTAGTCAACTCAACTGCACGTGGGAGGATATAAGGTGCTGGGTGTTTTAGGGCGTGTTGTTCTTTCCCCTTGGGTTGTGAATCCTCAAAGAAGCCAACTCCGAATTGAACTTTTTTGCTTGCTTGTTGGCCCTCTTAGGTCGAGTTTACTCCCTGGATGTGGTAGCTTGTACGGAGGTTATAAGGTGTAAGGCGGTTAGGGTTCTTGCTTGATATTACTGGTATGATCCTTGGCGGGGACCTGAGTGATTATCTCGGTCCTACGTCATGGTTACATGATCAGTACTTGTTTCTCCTACGGTTGAGCTTGCTCCCGTCGCTAAGCCCGTATCCGCCATTGACTACTTGTTAAATGATTTGTCCATGTGTTATTATTTATTTGGCTAAATAATTTTATTTCCATAAAATATTAAATTCTTGGTATGGATTGCATGACCTGGCACTCACTGGGCTATTATAGCTCATCCCTTTTATTTGTTTTCCTTTACCCAGGTTTCTCGTATTATTAAAGTTGGATCGTTTGGTTTTGGATGCAGTAGATGTTTCATCTTTTGTAATAGTAAAACTGTTTGGATATCCTTGTAAAAATTATGTTTAATTTTGACATGTGAACTTCCTGTTGACACTTGTACTTTTTTTTTTTTTGATATGTATAATATGAATGTATTTTATTTCGGGTTTACTATGCGTGAATGTCCCGAGTGAGAACTCGACTTGAGTCCTGGCGAGAGCTAGGCAGGCAGTCCGCTAAGCCCTTTGGTACGCCTCTAGGTAAAGTGGGGATGTCACATCAAGATCTAGGGTGTTTTTCAATACCTTATACAATTGGTGAAATGAATTTTTTAAACGGTTTATGTGATTTGGGTGCAAGTGTCTCTTTACTCCCTTTGTCTATTACTAGAAGCTAGGTTTATGGAATTAATTAAAAAGCATAAAGATAACTTTACAACTAGCCGATAGATCCATTAGGCATCCACTAAGAGTTGTTGAAAATCTGCTAATGCAAGTGGATAAACCTATCATCCCTATTGATTTTGTGTTTTGGATATGGAAGATGATATTTCAATGTCTATTATACTTGGAAGACTTTTTCTAGCAATAGTTGGTGCAATAATTAATGTGCAAGATGGCTCACTAAAACTAAAAGTGGGAGATGATGAAGTTAAATTTGGATTAAATGACATGATGAAACAACCTTCTTATATTTTTGATGTATATGTGATTGATGATTTTGATGATAATGTGCCTGATAAGTGATAAATTTACATATTTTGGCATAATGTTTCATATAGGTTTTTAGTGTGATTTTAGTGTGTTTTTGATATTTTGATATTAAAATGGCTTATTTTCATAACTTTCCATCAAATTAAGGTTTGCTCCAAAATTAGGGTTTTTAGTCTCAAAATTAGGATTTTGAGGCAGAATTATTATTTTGAGCAAATTAATGTCCAAGTTTATTTGATTTTGCAGGAAAATAATGATTAATTACATTTTGGATCAATTGGAGCATGTGGACTACCAAATTCAAAGTTGATTCAAGATGACACAATTTTATCATTTAAACTTGACAATTTTCGGAATAAATTTTCTTCATCAATTCTACCAAACAAATTATGGTTCAAAAGGTGGAAAAATGTCTCAAGGACATGGAAGGAATAACCAAAAATTGAAAAGGACAAAAGGGTCAAAGAACAGTGATCCGTGGGTCAGATCCACAAGTTGCTTACCCATGAATTCGACCCACGGATCGGTTGCCACTTGTAGAATTTTGGCTCTTGCAATTTGCAGCTTGTTCACACAAATTTTGCAGATAATTCAAACGTCCAGCTACATCTGCACTACCCTAGGAGAGTATTGAAAAGTTCAAGGAAAAATTTTCCAAGATTTGGAATCAAATTTCATCATTATATCTTCAACTTGGAAAGGGAGTTGAACTATGGTTTTTTCTATAAATAGATGCCTTTGTAGTTCATAAAAAGTATGCTTGGTTTTGTGCTTGAAACAGTACAAGCTATAACTTGGTAGGAGGAGCACTCCTTGTAAATACTTAGACTAGTTTTCTTCTTAGTTTTGTAGGAATTCTAAATTCCTGTAACAAAATCTTGAAGAAACTTTTACTCAACATATTTGATGGAATGAAAGAAGAAGTATTAGAGCCATGTTCAACCACATATTGAGCATTTCTTACCTTATTCTTTCTAGTTTCATTCATGCATGTTTGTTTACATTCAGTTATGTGCTTAAGTTTATCTTAAATATGTTGAACTAAGTTGAACTAACTAGGTTTAAGATGAAGGTTTAATATGATATGATTAGTTTATGGCCAACTTATTCTTGTTTATTCATTTACATGGTTTAGCACTTGTTGTTGATTAGTTACCAACTTCAAGTCATCTTAGTTGTTATTTGACAAAGAGATTTGCAGTTAACAATGGAAAGAGTAAATGGAACTTATGTTGAATCTCACAAAAGTAGTGGTTCACATAGGTGGATTAAGGTTTAAACCCACAATTCATGAGTTTAATAAACTAATGCATGCAAGACTTTACTAAGAGAGTAGGAAAGCTCATGTATTAATAGTCTTCCACTCGTAGAGAGATCTAGTTTGGAGTACAATTGGAATTGAATCCTAAACTTGAGTAAAGTCACCTTGGCCATAAGCTTAACTTGCATATAAAGTCGATTCTTAAGCCTATTCAACTTTGTTTAACTAGTTTCTTCATTGTTTGCATACTTAAATTTGATCTACCCATCATTTCACCATCTCTAGAGTTTGATTATCTAGATAAAAGGCAAGTTAGTAGCCTAGGTAGTTGCTAGTTCTTGTTTTCTTATGGGATCGACCCTAATACTTCCCATACTACAATTAATCCGTGCACTTGAAAGGGGTAACAGATTATAAAATTTATTACTTATTTGTGTGAATTTTGCCTAATTTTAATGCCACCTAAACCTTACAATCAGTGCCAAGTTTCACATTTTTAGGATTTGGAAACCCAAGAAGCAAGATATCAAGGTGGAAAGACCAATTGGTATGTACTGATATATTTAATCCCAAAGAATGGAGATTCTTTGGGAAATGGTCTAATAAAATGAAGCATATATCATTGAGTCTAGTACTCAGCTCTAAATAAAGTGCTTATTGGGAGACAACCCAATGTTTTTAATAGTTTTGTGAAATTTTAAGTTAGTTTTAGTATGTAAAATATTGTTTGAAGTATGTTTGTTATGTTTGTTTCGTAGTATTTTCAACATGGAACATGAGGTACAAATTCGATACAAGAAGTTCAAATCATGAGTTTGCCTCTGAAACTCCGCTTTCCTATGCATTTCATACTAAAAAGTTTGTTTAACATGTGTAATATGTAGTATGTGATGTGTTTTGGAAGTTGGAATATGTAGGAGTATACTATTCATGTGTAGACATCAAATTTTGACACACCGCACATTTTTCCAACATTGGGGGCACTTTTATATTTTTGGAGTCAAATTCTAATTTTTCAATAAAAGGGGAAAAAAATCAACATTTTCAAGGGGCAAAATAGTAATTTTAAGCTGTAAATATTTTCATTAGTTTTGGAGTTTTAAATGTACATTTTCATATTTTATGCATGTTTTTGAAATTTTGTGATTTTTTCAGGTTTAATTGATATTATTTTGTACATTTTGTCAGTGCAAGGGCAAAACAATAATTTTGCTTGGCGAATACCATTTTTGAGTCCCAAATTTTGTTTTTCAAGTTTTTAAACATTTTTCTAATTTTTTTTTATTTTTCGGGGATGATTGTTATTTTTTTTGTAAATACCATGTTTAGGGGAAAAATAGTTATTTTGCACACCGAATGCATTTTTTTTTACCAATTTGTTAGTCCTAAATTCATTTTCTAGGATTTTAAGCTTATCTTTAATTTTTGGCAATTTTTTGAGACCAATAGCTATTTTTTTGTTTATTTTTTCAGTTTAAAGGTAAAATAGTCATTTCACACCCCAAAAGTCTTTTTGTCAAATTTTTGTGTTTCTAAACTCATTTTTAGGTTTTTTGAGCCTATTCTAATTTTTGGTTATTTTTTGGAATCATTTTTCATTTTTCTGTAAATCCTGTGTTTAGGGGGCAAAACGGTAATTTTGTATGAAAATATATTTTTCTCGCCTGAATTTTGTTAATAAATTTATTATATACATTTTTTGGGTTTTTTCCACTTTTTGAATGTTTTAGAAAAATCTTGACATTTTAATTTTTTAGTTTTGATTTTTAGTTTTAATTTTAATTTTACCGAAAGCTATTTTTAGGATAAAATTGAGATTTTACTACTTTGGGTATTTCAGTCATTTTTTACTAATTTCTTGGAGGTTAAGACTTGTGCATTATAAATAGTCATTTTTTGGGGATAAAAAAGGGGAAGAAAAAAAGAAAACCCTAAAAACACATTTGCTTTTATCTATGAAAGATTAAAACACACTCATTCATACACCATAAACACACACACTCTAGCCGTCAAGGGTACTGTTCATCAAGCATCGGTTACTATTCGTCATTTGAATTCAATTCACTGTTCATCGATTCTAATCCACGTCATTAGCTTGTCTTCAAGATCTAAAAGGTAATTTCTTACTTAGATTTTCTTTTTGTTTGATTCATTTCTATCCCTAATTAACTGGTTAAATTTGTGAAAGAAATTGATCTAAAAAATTTTTGGTTTTTGCTTATGTGATTTAATTTTTGAGGGTTGGGTCACTTTGGTTTTATCGCCTTCTGCTCTCATTACCAACTTCACCATTCAACCACCATCCCTTTCTTCCACCACCATTTTATCGACGGTCCCAGTGTTCTGCCATCATCCACCATTATCTCCACCACAAACCATCCTCAATTGAAAAAATAAATAAATAAACAACGGCCCCCTCGAAAGCTCTCTAGAACTACCATTGCCAAGTCAAATTACAACACCATAACCAAACCCCATGGTCGCCAAAATCAATCAACACAACCTGCAAAAATGACCAAAAAGCACAAAAAACTCGACCACAATTTCGACTCAAAACATCCATAAGCCCAATTAGCCCCAAATTAATTGTCTAAACGACCTCGTAATAACCTTCAAATTGCCTGATTTAGTAATCACAACTTGCAAAAACAGCAAAATTCACCGTCAGTTCTGTCAAGTTTCCAGATTAATCAGCCCAAATAACTCCTCTATCACGCCACCCTCCTTAATCGCCAACTCCACAATTGACATTATTACCACCACCCTTTAGTTCAACCAAACTCTACTGGACCGCCTCCATCTGCTCAAAACCATAACCTGCAAAAGGAATAACAGCAAAACCATAAGCACCACCACTGCCTATAACCTGTAAATACAATACAGAAACAAACCCAAGACATTCATCCACCACTAACCAAGCCCAACAATTCATTACCCAGAATTTGCCATCCTTCAAACCTGTAGCAAACCACCAAAGTCAGCAAACGAAACCCAGCAGCCACCTTCTTCCCTCTTCAACCTACCACTAGCCCCAAAATCTCACTAAAACAACCATTAGACAGCCAAACTCCACAACCTCCATACCAAACCTACCCATACCAGAATCCCCATAGCCATCACTAAAACCGGTCAAAGTCACAGCCACTGCCACCGCAAACCCCAGCCAGTGCCCACCTGCATAAACACTACCACCATCCTATTCACACCAACATCACCGCAAAAAAATCACCAGCAAAAAAGCCCTTCCACTTCCAAGTTCCTCTCCACTGGAAAATCACTGCACCAATCAGCCCCAAAACCACCTCCTTTACCTGCAAAAAATAATAACTATCCACCAGATACCACCAAATCGTCACCCCTGTACCCAATTAACAATCAAAATCAGCCCCATCTTCACCATTACCATTGCCATTCAAAGCACAAATTCACTGCCAAACAGCCAAAAACCCTGCAATTACACAGTACACAAAAATCACCAATCATCTCCCCTTCCACTGCTTGTCTACACTATCAATCACAAAAGAAAACAGCCACTACAAATAACCCCTAGAGCCTCCACCCGAAGCTATTAATCAACAACCAAGCCACCCTAAACACCACTACTCTGCCTTCAACTGCCAGCAACTTCACCCAAGCATTACATCCCACCACCAGAAATCACACGCATCACCTCCAAATCCACCCATCACTCAACTCCCACCACCGCAAGCACCACCGTTATCACAATTAGTCAAAATTCCAGCCCATTCAATGTTCAAAACCCACTGCCAATCACCGTTTAATCACTCATAACACCACTCCTGTAATCAAACCACATATTCATTAGCTCCACAAGCAACAATCACCCACTGCCCAAACTCCAATTTCAGTCACAACAGCTACCTCGCGCCCCCTCAAGTAGCGCCATCAAAACACCCAAAAATCCACCACCGCATCTTCACTTGAGGGAGAGAACCTATAGCTCTGAGTGAGGAAAGAGAGAGAGAGTACGAGAGAGAGAAAGGAAGAAGAGAGAACAGAGAGCAAAGACAGAAAAGTGGGAAGAGAAAGAGAGAATAGAAGACAGTTGAGAGAGAAGATAAAGGAGAGAGGATAGAAGACAAAGGTTGGAACGAAAGGAAAAAAGGGGAGAAAGAATCGGAAGAAGCAGGTGTAGACACCAAATTTTGACACACAATTTATTTTTAAACATTGGGGGGCATGTTTACATTTTTGGGCCAAATTTTAATTTTTCAATAATCTTGGGGGAAAATAGTAATTTTTATCTATAAATATTTTTCTATTAGCTTTAGGAGTTTTAAATTCATATTTCTACTTTCTTACAAATTTGTTAATTTTTTATGATTTTTTCAGATTTAATTGGTATTCTTTTTATACTTTACCAGCATAAGGGCAAAATGAAAATTTCACCCCGCGAACACCATTTTAGTTCATTTTGGGTCCCAAATTTAGTTTTCTAATTTTTTAAGCATGTTTCTAGATTTTTTTATTCTTTCGGAGACGATTGTTATTTTTTTATGTAAATACTGCATTCAAGGGCAAAATCATTATTTTACAGTTTAAATTTATTTTTCCACAATTTTTAGTCATAAATGCACTTTCTAGGGTTTTAAGCTTATTTTTAATTTTTCATAATTTTTCGAGGTCAATAGCTATTTTTTTGTGAATTTTCATTGTTCAGGGGCAAAATCATCATTTTACAGTTTAAATTCATTTTTCATCATTTTTTTAGTCATAAATGCACTTTCTAGGGTTTTAAGCTTATTTGTAATTTTTTGAGGTCAATAGCTATTTTCTGTATATTTTCGTTGTTCAGGGGCACAAGCATCATTTCACACCTCGAGCGCCTTTTTGATCAGTTTTAAGCTCTAACTTTTATTTTGAAATCTATTTTGAATTTTTTGAAAAATTTTGGAGATTATTGTCATTTCTTTGTATTAATTTTTTAATTTTTTGGAGTTAAAAATATTTTTTAAATAAAATTAGAATTTTTATTACCAGTGGCGTTTCTGTTATTTTGTAGTATTCTTGGTGACCAAGACAACTAACCCTATAAATACCCCCTTAAATCAGAAAAAAAGGGAAAAAAAAATCCAAAACCCTAAAAACACTTTTAGTTTTATGCTTCAAAGATTAAAACACACAATTGACACCCAAAAACACACACTACTGCTGTTTATTCATTTTTTGGCTACTGTTCATTAGCCTTAGTTACTGTGCATCGTCCAGATTTTATTACTCATCACCAGCTCGTCTTCCAGATTTAAAAGGTAAGGTCTTACTTAATTTTTCTCTTTGTTAATTCAATTTTCTTCTATTTCTCTATGCAAATCTGGTTATGTGTTTAGTTTGTTTGGAATTTTATTTGAGTGTGTTAGATTGTCCTTCTGTTTTCTTAATTTCTGGGTTTCGATCTTCATCATCTTCTAAAAGCCAGTGAACATCACCCAACAGACCATCAATCCTCCTCCATACCACCACCAGTAAAACCACATGGAACCGCCAACCTATAGACAAAAATGCAACAAAAACTAACAGCCCAACGTCCCTTACCCAACACCACCAGTACCATACAACTTTCAAGCTACTAGCACAGCCAAACACCTTCCAACTAGTCATACCCAAAACCATTAGAAATAATCCAAATCATTCATGAAATCGTCAACACATACATTAACAGCCAACAATCCCTCAGTACATAACCTGCAAGAAAAAGCATACCCATAACTTCTACAATCGTTCAATTTCTCACCACAACTCCACCAATCAAAGCCTCCAATTCCCCACCCATCGACCCCAATTTCAGCAACCCAATCCTGTAGTCTGCCCTTACAGCAGCAATTCACCTTAGCAGCCCCACTGTCAAACCCATAGCTTCACCCACAAAATCAAACAGACACCACCAACTCTCCCAATTCACCATCAGTGAGCCCAGAAAACAAATCAGTATCACGAACCATAACCTAACTACGGACTACTCCCCAGCCTCTCCAATCTACCGTAAACCACCCTTCTCACACCAACAGAAAACCATCCTCTCCCTTGAACATCAGTCATCACAGTAACCATACAACCTCCTCTAGAGCCAATCCCAAACAGCATCAAACTCACAAACAGCCCCACAAAGTCCCTCCCTGCTGCAATTTCCTTCACAACCCCAAAAATCAACACCGCACAAACAAATTGGTTAAACCTCTACCAGGTCACAAGCAAATCAGTCTCAAACTGTGGCTCAGACATCTTGCAAATCACTGTGAACCATCACAACAACTACTCACAAACCAAGTCAAGCACAACTGATATGTTCCTGGTATCCCAAACGTATCATTCAAGTATCAACGAGATTGATTGTTCTTCTATGCTATTTTGAGGAGTTCAAGAGTCTAGGGCATGACAAAAACGATCAACTTAGCATCTACTCAAGAGGCAAAAGATTAGAGCATCGTGAAATGGTTGAATGAAGTAAGGTGTGAAGAAAATAGCACAAAAAAAGGGTTCTAACCAAGGCTGCGCCCAAGGCCGTGCCACGACCTTCATCAGAAAATGCGGATGCGTTTTTTTAATTTCGTGTTTTACTTTGTTTACAAAGTTGTAATCTTTATGGTAGTTATTTAATTGTGATAGATTACAACTAGTGATAGGTTTTTAGTAAATTTTTTAGAATATTTTTCATGAGCCTATGAAAGGGCATTCCTTGTATTATTTTAAACATGTTATGATGAATCAAAAAAATTTGTGAGTTTTCTCTCTACGAGAGTTTTCTTTAGTTCTTGGAATAGAACTAAATCCTAGTTTTATTGGAGTGGTTCCATGGCGACCAAAACCTACGCTTAGAGTTTCTTCTACTTGATTTGATTC
The DNA here is from genome assembly GCA_024721245.1 of Mitragyna speciosa. Classification (NCBI taxonomy): domain Eukaryota; kingdom Viridiplantae; phylum Streptophyta; class Magnoliopsida; order Gentianales; family Rubiaceae; genus Mitragyna; species Mitragyna speciosa. The sequence goes on along the minus strand of CM045552.1, from coordinate 17,873,187 downwards.
ATTCTTTTGAGTTTGTCAATTAGGGGTCTATTCCACGAGTTGGTTAGGGGTCTATTCTACAAGTTGGTTAGGTGTCTATTCCACAGGCTGATTAGGGGTCTAACTTGCAACGCAAAAGGAGGATTTCAACGATCTTGGTTGAATCTTCAAAGCAACACATTCGAGTTGCTCTTGGGGTTTTCGACAAATTACGAAGGGGTCAAGAAAATCGAGTGGTTACCACAACTCAAGTTGTTCTTTGGGTCTTCGACAAGTTACAAAGGGGTCAAGAAGATTGAGTTATTTTGTATGGATTTCATTTCAAGACGGTCCTTTGGGGATAATATTCCTGTAATATACGAGAGGGTGGATGCACCCCCCGATCATATCAACAATCAATTTACGGTCTAAAAGGCACCCATAATCACCAGCAGGCCCCAAAACACCATAAGCACTAACACCCAAATTCAAAAACAGTAACCCAACAGCCCCTCATCGATGCTTGAAACACCACTCACTATCTCCCTTGTCTATCCTATCCTTCCGCCACCACCCACTTCGTCGAGCCATAGGGAGATAAAGGAATGGGTGGAGAAGAGAGAGGGGAGGGAAAGAGAAAGACACAAAACTAGAAGAAGAGTAGGCAGAGAAGAGAGGGAAGAGGACAGTGAACGAACAAGAGAGGAGGTGAAACGAAGCTAGAGAAAAGGGAATTAGAGAAAGCCAAAGACTAGATAGAGAATAGAAGAGAAGGAAACAAGAAGAGAGATAGGGAAAGATTCAGGTGAGAGCCAGAAAAAGGGAAAAAGGAAGAGTGAAGAAGGAAAAGAGAGAAATCAAAAAGGGGGGAAATTTCGATGAAGAAAAAAGAAAGAGGGAGGAGAGAAACGAGACAAAATTGAGAGAAACAGAGAGTGAGTGAACGAGTGGAAGAAAGAAATTGAGACTTGGGGAAGATGAGAACAAAGTCTGGGATTGGGATTTTGGTTTGAGCGAGGAGTTCGCTCCTCTCAGAAGATGTTTTCTGTTTAGAAAAACTGAATTTGGGAAAATTTGGACCTTTATTTATTATCTTGCCTAATTAAAGTTAATTGATTAAGGGATTTTTGTTTGAAATGTGGGATTTTCTTTAGTGATGGGTCTTAATTTGTCTGATTGGTAGTTTTAGTTGTTCGGTTCATTTGTTTTTATTTAGTTAAATTTAGTTAGTTGTTGTTCTAGCCAATCAAGTTTGGTTCGATTCAACTAGTTATGCTTTTGTTTTGATCAATTAAATTAGTAAGTCAGTTGTCTAATTTTGTTTGGTCACTTTATTGTAATAAATATTTGTTTGTGCTTAGCCTTTAGATTATGGTTTTATTTACCATGTCCCTAGCACTTTCCAACTTCTGCATTTAGGTCCTTGATATTTGTAATTATGGTCCCATGAATTTTACTTTCTTCCAATTGAGTTCCATAAATTGCAAATTTCCCCACATTTTGTCGAATTTATTGTTTTGTCCCTCTAATTCAATCTAATTTGCATCATTACCCCTTTGACTTGTGTAAATTCTTAATTTCGCCCCTTTTTTTTTTTTGCAAAATCCCGTACAAGCGAGGGGGTAGCCAGCCTCAAATTTTATTAATTATTAAATAAAATAAAAAGGAGGGGGACTAGACCAAAACCTCCAGTACATGTTAAAAGAAAGCAATAAATCAGGAGTACTACTCCCTTACAAATGATGATCTAATATATGGTAAGCCCTGACAATCTAGTTGAAGAATAGCCCTATCCCTAGTTGGCAGTTGTGTAATATTATGGAAGATCAAATCATGCTCTAAGTGAAGAGAGGCGAGGTAATCTGCAGCCTTATTTCCTTCCCTGAAAATGTGACTTACTGTACCATGTACATGAGCCAAGAGGTGTTGAATCTTCACTAAAGCTTTACATAGAGGCCATTTAGCAATAATTTCACCTTGCATCACATGTACCAACACTGCAGAGTCTGTCTCAAAAATAATATTGCTCCATCCTTCTTTGACACACAATTGAGTTGCATATAGCATAGCCATTGTTTCTGCTGATAATACATCCAAGCCACCCAATTGGGTGCAGAATCCAATCAACATATTACCTGACATATCCCTTAGAATCCCCTTGCCATATGCCCTATTGTCCATCACACTAGCATCAGTATTAAATTTAAGAAACCCAAAAGGAGGTTTTTTCCAATACACTGGTACCACAAATACCCTACGAACCGGCTTAACAGTAAACTTTTTTGCCAACCTAGTTTCTATGTCCTCCCCCAACCATGCCCTATCTACTTTGTGTGTTTCAGAAAGAAGAAGGAAAAATTTATTTACCTCAAAAATCACCTTATGATCTGCCATTGCATGATTTTGAAATCGTGCTTCATTCCTGGATTTCCAAATGGACCACAATATAACAATTGGAACTAGGCATCTCAATGAATCCTCAGATGAAGCTGACAGAAACCAATCCATAAGTATTGCCGAAACACATACCCATGGAGAACGTCGTAGTCTGAAACATTTACAAAAATGATTCCAAACCTTTGTAGCAATTCTACCTTCCAAAAAAAGATGCCTAACATCTTCCCTTGCCCGTCTACAATAATGGCAACACGACACCAACTGGATTCCTCTTTTTTGGATCACACAGTCAAGAGGTAAAAAATTAGCTAATACCCTCCAAGCCAAGAAAGATATTTTTAATGGTAATTTTCTATTACAAATGACTTTTATCACATGTGATGAGATTTTCCTTTGTCTAATGCATTGCCAAGCAGAAGACGTGGAAAACCTACCATTAGCAGATGAGACCCAAATCATCACATCATTTACCTCCTTGTCAACAGAAACCTACATAATTTGATCTACAACATTAGAAGGGAGTCAATGAGAAAGTCTCTCCTTATTCCATCCGCTTCCATGAAAAAATTCAGCCACCAAAAAATGTGGCATGTCACTCCGTGGATAGTATACAGCCAGAGATTCATCAGGAATCCACCTGTCAAGCCAAAAATCAACCATTCTTGCTCCTAGTCTCCATCGAATATGTTCCTCAGCTACATCACGAACACTTTCCAGCCGTCGCCAAGTTAGAGAAGCACTCCTTACTCAAATTTCCAACGGATGGTGATTCAAAGCGTACTTATCATGCATGAATTTTGCCCAAGGGGATTTGCGATCCCTAAACTTCCACCATAACTTGATGGAAAATGCCTCTATTATATTTTCCAATGAACAGAATCCCAATCCTCCTTCCTCAGTTGGGAAACAAACTTTCTCCCAAGAAGACCAGTGAAGTCTCTTGGAGTTCACATTTGCATCCCACAGAAAACTGTTAAACATTCTCTTCAATGACTGCAAGATTCTCCTTGGCGGTCTTAACACCTGCAATAAGTATATGGGCATTGAGGCTAACACGTGTTTTAGAAGAATAATCTTCCCACCTGTGGATAATAGCTTGTAGCTCCAATGCTGAATTTTATTCCTCACTTTTGACATCAATTCATCAAACATAACACTTCTAGGTCTCCCAATCATTAAAAGAACACCCAGGTACGTGAAAGGTAACTGATGGCGACAGATTCCAGTAATTCTTCTGATCAAAGCCTCAACATTAGCCGCAATTTTAGAAGAACTAATAAAGAAGCTCTTCTCTAAATTGATTTTTTGGCCAGACATAGTTTCATATTCCTCAACAAAATCAGCAAACTTCCTTAATGCACTACTTGAAGCTCTTGTAAACACCACTATATCATCAACAAATGCTAAGTATGGAATAGACCCTCCCTTCGATTTATATCTGCACTCTCTGCTATCATCATGAATTTGTTGAAGCCGTTTCCCAAAAAATTTAGCTGCCAATATAAACAACCCTAGGGAGAGCGGGTCACCCTGACGTACTCCTCTTGTTGACTTAAAAAAACCAGCAGACTGTCCATTGATTAACACCGAAAACCAATTATTTGAGATAATCCTATACACCATATCCACTGCTCTTTCTTGAAAGCCAAATTTCCTCATCATAGAAAGCAAAAATTGCCAATCTACTCGATCATATGCCTTCTCCATATCTAATTTTAAAATTAAATTGGAGTCTCCAAGTTTTTTATTTACATCCTGCACCAATTCTTGCGCCAATAAAATGTTGTCAAGGATGTTCCTTCCTGGGATAAAGCCTGACTAGAGAGGAGAAATGAGTAAAGGAAGTAACTTGTTTAGTCGACCCGCAAATAGCTTTGAAATAATTTTTGAACTCACATTGCAAAGACTAATAGGCCTGTAGTCTTTCCAATGTGATGGTCCTTGTTTCTTGTGGATCAAAACAATAGAGGTACTAGAAATCCCTCTTGGGATAGTAGCCCCCTGAAAGAAACCAAGGATAGCCTCATACAAGTCACCATGTACAATGTCCCAACATGTCTGATAAAAACAAGCTCTAAATCCATCTGGACTCACGGTGCTATCAACCTCTAACCCAAACACCACTTAACCTCCTGAAGAGAAGGGGGTTGAATAAAATCTTCATTTTGCTCCTGTGAAACCACCAGCAAATTCAAGTTGTATTCTTCCACACTTCTGCCATAGCTGTCCGAAGAGAAGAGAGACTCAAAGAAATGTTGAGTTGAGAGTTTGATTTGATCAATATCGTCTATCCATTGCCCATTTTCTCCTTTAATCCTTCCTATAAAATTTGCGCTTCTTCTTTGCTTAACCTGAGCATGGAAAAATGTTGTGTTTGCATCTCCATCCTTGGCCCATTTTATAGCTGCCTTTTGCCTCCAAAGTTCTAATTGAGTCGCTAAGTGGTGAAGATAATTTGCCCTGGCTTCAGCATATTCAATACGTGATAACTTAGTTCTTTGTTGATCATATCAAGTTCACTCTCTACCATCACAGCTTCAGACTTCTTCACATTGTCGTTCACATTACCAAACACCTCCAAATTCCAACTACGTAATGTTTTCTTCACAAAGCACAATTTTTTGTGTAATTTCTGCAACCCCCTACCAGATGTAGGACTGTCCCATGTATGTCTCACCACTTCCACAAAGCCCTTGTGCTTGACCCAGGCATTGATAAATCTGAAAGTTAAAGCTGGTTTCGCCATTTGAGCAGAAGAAATCAGAATAGGCCTGTGGTCCGAACGCCCTCTGCTAAGGTGGGAAATCCATGTCACCTGGAATGCCTCAAGCCAAAAAGAATTTATTAAAGCACGATCAAGCCATTGCCAAACCCTACCATTCGTCCGTGTATACATAGACCCATCAAAAGGAATCTGTGAGAGATTGCATTGAGATATTGCCAAGTTGAATTCCTCCATAGCTTGACAATTAGGAGGAGCACCACCTATTCTTTCTTCTGCTCTGGTAATAACGTTGAAGTCACTGCCCACCAACCATGGGTCCTGCATAGAGCCTGCCAAAGAACACAAGACTGCCCACAGATCCCTCCTATGCACAATGGAGCATTTAGCATAAATAGCATAAATGTTGATAATGTCCCCAAAATTATACACCACTTTAGCATGAACTACTTGATCTCCATATTCCTGAAACACACAATCGTATCCTACATTCCATAAACACCAAATTTTATTTTCCAAAAAAGAGCTACCAAAATCAAGATGCAAAAACCTTTGCACCTTACGTAGATGTTCAACCGAAGACATGGGTTCAATAAGAAAAATTAATCTAACATTCTTTGATTTACACAAGTCACGTAATCGCTGAAGTTTATCCATACTCGATATTCCTTGACAATTCCTAAACAAGATATTAATTGGACTTAACATTAAAAGAACATAAAGAATACTTAGCTTTAGGTTGTTCCACTGATCTCTTTACGCCCTTGGATTTTAAGTTTTTCTCCAGTTTCTTCTGATATACGTCAGTTGGTATTAGCTCCTGAGGGTCAACAACTTGCTCATCCGAATCAGGCCCTTGGGTTTGCAACCCCAATGCCTAGATTCTAGCAAATATTTGTTGCTGAAAATCCCTAAAACTGTCCACCAAAACTGCTACGTTTTGCCTATGATGTTAGTGTATGCCCTAAAAACCAAGATGGTTTAAGGTGTTTTATATTTACACTTATTTATGTTATATTTATCCATGTGGTATTTTTCTTTATCATCTATACTCATATTTCCATGTAACTTGTTTGATTGATAAGGTCCTTAGAATATTGACTATGTATTAGAGATTTGTAAGGGTTACAATTATGAGACTCTAATGCATAAAGTCATATTCTTAGATATCCCTAGTCATAGTATTAATGAGATTGAACATCATTAATGCGGATAGACTAGCACATACTTTGCCTCTACTTATGGTAAGTAGTAGTTGATCTCATTGACTGTGGTGTGCGTGACACTTAAGTTAGTATGTGGATGCTTGTTTCAGAACAAGTTCATTGGATTGATCTGGCAAGAGTTTCAACTATAGTGCCAATGGTTGAACTCTTAATGGCAATGGTGTAAATGATCCTTTGACTTGAGATTACCATAGTATCTTGAGTGTGGATTGCTATACTTTGACTCTATTCCTCGGTGCCCGTAAAAGGGTAGCCCATAGGTTAGAGATTGGATATAGTTTGAAGCATGGAAAGATAGTGAGTAATCAATATAGGATTCACCACTCCTTAATAGGAGAGTATATCCCTTTATGGCCACTTGTTGGAAATATTAACTCATAAATCTTTTGCAGAAGTGATAGTATAACTTGGAAGTAGTTTCAAGGTTATACATCATGGAGAGTTGTATTTCTGGAACAAGAAAATATAAATTAGTCATTTAGAAGTATGCACTATACTTTTAGACTAATTGGGATATAGTGTGGTGAAAGGATATTAATTACACGGTAACATTGTCATTGAAGGGTATGGTTTACCATATGACTGTCCTATTCACTTGGGTGGTCATGATGCATTGCTAGACGCCACTCATGATCTATAAGTATGAATTGATTAATTAGTGAATTAATGATAAATTAAAAGTGTTTAATTTATCTAGCTCAATTAATGAGTTATAATTTATACTTATTGCCAACGTGAATGGAACCTAATGGGTCACACACATAAAGAACAAAATCTTCGGGTTAAAATGTAATTAAGATAAGTATGAGATACTTATGGGGTTAATTTATAAGATAAATTAACTTAAAGGACTTGTTTATAAATATTCTAAGTCTTGCAGGAAATTGGTTTCCTAAAAGAAATAAAGTAACTAATTGGTTTCCTTATGGAATAGATTTCCTAAAGGAGAAGGATTAACTTAAAGTAAGTTGTCTAAACCTTCTTGGTTTCCAATTAGTTTTATTTCCTAAAAGACTAGAATACTTCCTCTATAAATAGGGTTCATGCTTTGACTCTTGAATTATTATTGCAACACAAAAAGAAAACTAGTGAGAGAAAATTGAAGGAAGAAAAAGGCATGCCTCTTTTCTCTCTCTAGGCGTCTCTCTCTCTCTCTCTCTCCTAATTGTTAGGTTTTTCTTCTTCTTGTGTTCTTAAATAATTCAAGAGAACTAGCACTCAAAAGTCAAAGCAAGCAAGCAAGCCTACAAGGTTCCCAAAGAAGTTGTTCGTGTGGATATCATTAGAGACTCTATGCTTGAAGAGCTTTTTCGTGGTAGATCTAACATCTTCTTCGAAGGATATTTGCCTAGAAGCATTGAAATCTTCTATGCTTAAGGTAATCTTCATGCAAACCCCCTTGTTAATCATATAGATATGTCAAAGAGATCTATGGTTAAGGTAATAAATTTTTATTTTTCCGCTGCGTTACCTATGCTATTACCTTACATATGATCTGCTGATAACCTACATCGATGAAACTGAGAATCTTTACCAACAGCATTAGCAGCCCTAACTTCAACCTTGCTGTTATCCCATGCAGTCCCAAGATGCAGTAAACAGGCATCGTTCGTGGAATACATTTGTCCAGCTTGCGAAGAGTCCACATTAGATTGTTTTAGCCCACCTGGAACAACTAGAACTGATGGTTGTGTCTTAGCCTGATCAGCATTGGCTTGTAGTCGTCTAACGTTCATCTAAGCCTCCTGATGCTCCTTCTCATTCGAGTCCAGATTTGAAGGTGAGTCTTCAGCTTCAGCATTAACTTGCACCTCTACAATACGATCAGCTTCTGCAACAACTTCCAGAGGGATTTTGTCATTGTTAATAACCATTGCTTGTGTCTGATTTCCATGTTCAGCATCTACTATCGCCTGCATCCCATTATTATCAGTCACCTGTTTCTGCTTCATCACCCACATAGCCTTGCGTTTCTGCTGTTCTTTAGGGAGCATTTGATGAGGGTTTTGTGTTACAGCAGCTTCCCTCAGTTGTGGATTCTTGGCCAGACATTCTTCCACTATATGACCTAACCTAGAGCAATGGGTACAATACCCAGGAAGATTCTCCTAATCCACCTTTTGCCAGAAACCTCCTTCTTCAAAATCAATCCAAAATCTCTTAACGGGAATTTTGGAGACATCCAATTCAACCAGGACTTGAGCCACTGACAGTTTTTTTAATCCAAATGTTGCTTCATCAACTTGTAGAGGTCTCCCAATCAAACTACCTAACTTCAACAACATGGACATGAAAAACAACGGTAAAGGTAGATCTGGGAAATTGACCCATACTAGAGCCAATGGAGATTGGCAATCTGGACGAAAGTTGAAGGTCCAGCAAGATAGCACCATAGCAAAGTTGTTAATGTACCATGTCATTCTACACCAAAGCCTTGTGAAGTCTTCTGTATTTTGAGGCCTCAAGATCACATGTTTGGCATCTAGTAATCCAACCGGACAATCTGCCTTCAACCCAAGAGATAAGATGAACTTTCGAATCTCCTCCATGGAAGGTCTTCCCAAAGCAAATCGACCAACAAGTGCATTCTAGAAAGGTTGAGAAAGAGATAACATCTCCTGTTTGGAGAGAAACAAGGCTGGCTCCCCATGATAAAGTGAAAGTTTCCCATGATCTTGTGTGGTATTGCAGTCAGGAGAGTTAGACAAGGCTGCTGCAAATGTTTTTGGTAATATAGATTTGCCATGAGATGCAAATGGAGGCAAAGATAGGCCTCCATTCGGCTGAAGATCAGCCATGATGGTGGCCTAAACCCTAATGCAAAGTTTCCAAATTCAAAAATTTGTTGAGAGGGAAGAGAGAGAACGAAGCCTCTAATTGTTTTCTCTAATCGTTAGCTTAATTTTGCCCCTTGATTAGTTAGAACTTTTAATTTTGCCCTTTGGCCCCTAGGTTTGTTTGAGTTTGTTTTAATCTCTTAGTTTAATAGTATTTGAATTTTTACGTTCAATTTGTTAGAATTTTTATATTTTGTGATTTATTTCATTAAATAGTGGTACCTTTAACGCATTTGCTCATGTTCTTAGCATTTAAGTACTAGGTCTTCAATAGGTATCCCTATTCGTCATTACTCGTTACTGCTTTTTTATATGCTCCATGTGTCGTATGTGATTTTTTATGCATTTTTTCTTCTTTATATATTTCTTATTTTACATGCTTTTTCATGCATTTATTTCCTTTATGCTATTTAATTTTAAATTTATTATGTTGGCAAAAAGTGTAATATCTGTGTATCTAGCTAGTCAATGTAATAAATTATGTTTCTCATATTTTTTACAAACATTTTTGTATTTAGATAGCAAATGTAATAGATAGGTCATTTTTACTTTTCTCCCCCCCTCCCCTAAAATTGTAGCTAACTCCCCCGATGTAATAGTTAGGGTTTACGTACCTTTGTGTGCTTGTGTGCTTACTTGCTTTACCTCTTTCCTTAGGATTTTGCATCTATATATCATGTTTTACGTGTTATGTGCTCTTACGTTACCTTACATGTTTTTATATGCTTATTTGCTTTCAATTTATGTTTTTACTATTTTAAATCATGTTTTATGTTATTTCATCACTACACTAGTCCAACACTAGTTGTGGTTTTATCGTTTCCCCGCTAGTCCAATGCTAGTGGGAATCCCTAAAAAAAGGGCTAGTCCAATGCTAGACCCTTAGGGCATTTTAGAGTTAGGTGCACTCATGTGCATTTTACATCCCACTTCACACATTTTTAGTTTTCTTTCCATTCGGCATGATTTTTATTATTATTATTTATTTATTTTGACACATCTTCAAATGCATGACATCTAGGTTGTATCTCACTCAGAATTTGGGTCATTTTGTGTGATCCGACTAGAAATAGTCATCTACTCACGTGGGAAGCGGTGGCGTACATGCTGTTTCCCCCTCTGTCAGTAGGAATATTTAGTCATGAGTTATTAGTTCCCCTACCCGTCATGTTGCATACCAACTTTCTTCTATATTACTATTTTTCTTTTCTTCTTGCATTTCATTTTGCATAGGCACTCGTGAGTCCCTCAAGGTCTCGACTCGAGTTTCGCAATTAATGCGACAATCCCAACCAAGCCTCAACAGAACATCTCGACCCTCCCGATACCCTCACTTTGATTTAGGATTTGCATTCACATAGATACATTCAAAAAGCGATAGAACTTAGGGTTAATATAGGAAAATTTGATTAAACCTCACAACTAGCCTCGACTAGGTGGAAAGGGTGCCTTAGGCGTGAGCTTTTGCCTTCCCTTTCTTCAAATGTGACTCCCGGACCTTTTTTTTCTCTTGTTTTTTCGTAAACCGGAGTTGAAAAAGGGTTTTAAATTATTTTTCTAAAATTTACTTTTATTTTGTTAAATGATTTTTTCGGGTGACTTGGTACACTCTTTTTAAAAAATCAGTTGGCCAAAACTGTCGCACTTTTAGTCCTGACCTTGTTTTCTTTTAGAATGCCATTTTCCTTAAAATACACTTTTTCACTAAAATTCGATTTTCATCAGACACGCACTTCTTTTTCAAAACTCTGTCTTTTCAAAATGGGTCACCGTACCGGACTGCCTTTTTCAGGCGCGACAATTAATGACCCCACTAGTACTTCATAGTACCCTCATCGATTTGGGATGCGACAGCAGGATCAAAAGAAAGAAGAAGAAGGGGGGAGAGAGAGATAGAAAGAGAGAGATTGACCAAAATAAAAGAGGAGACCGATTTTTTATCATATGTGGGTTAGGGGAATTTGTTTATTTTTGTTAGTCTAATTTGTTCCTTTAGTATTTTACAAGTGAAAGTTTTAATAAATATTTGTGTTTTGGTTGTTAGAGTTTATGTAATATTAGTATGCCCCTAGGAGGTTTTAATTTGACACATTTAAATCTTTAATTTTACAATTTGAACCTTCTTAGATTTTATAGTCTTTCAATTAGGACCTGTATTTTGCATCATTTCCCATTGTATGGCTAAAATTTATATTCGACCCCGTTAATGTTGCTAGAATTTACATTTTAAGCCCCACACTTGCTGGAATTTTATTTTATTTTTGCCCCCTTTCTAAGATTTAATTTACTGTTGTGCCCCCTATTTACTTTAATTTGCATCTTGACCCCCTAGATTTGCATAAATTTCTAATTTTACCCCTTAAGTCTTATATAATTTTATTTTAGTCCCCTTAGTTGTTAGACTTTACATTTTATCCCAAGTTGTCAATATTTACATATTTCTAGACTTTATTTGTTTATATTGAGGTACATTGACGTGTTTAATCGTGTTTTAAGCATTAGTATCGGGTTTTCAAAAAGGTACCCCTATTTCTCATTAATTTCTCTTTATGTGCTCCAATGTTCTCTTATGTAATTTTTTTTTTGCATTTTCTTCAAATCTTTCTTATTTTTACATGCTTTTTTTGTGTATTTATTTATATCTATTTTTATTTTTATGCTATGTAATTTCAAATTTTATTATTTAGCAAAAGTGTAATTGATAGATCACAATTTCCTTTACTTTAGCCCATTTTTGTATTTAGCTAGTCAATGTAATAGTTAGGTTACATTTCTTATATTTTTTTAGCAAAATTTTGTATTTAATAGCAAGTGTAATAGATAGGTCATTTTTTTTTACCCTTTTTCCCCTTAAATTATAAATTAAATCCCCCCGGTGTAATAGTTAGGGTTTATGCGCTTTCTGTGTGCTAATATGTTTTACCGCTTTCCTTAGTATTTTGCATCTGGATATCATGTTTACGTAATATGTGTATTTATTTGCTTTCGATTTATGCTTTATTGTTTTGTGCATATTTTACCAGTTTTCATTATTTCGTTACCATACTAGTCCAACGCTAGTTTTGGTTTTTCTCATTTCCCTGCTAGTCCAACGCTAGTGGGGCATTCCTAGAACGGGCTAGTCCAACGCTAGGCCCTTAGGTCATTTTAATGTTAGGTGCACTCATGTGCATTTTACATCATTTCACACACTATTCCCTTTTTAGTTGTTCATCATTTTGCATGATTTTTATATATGTATATAATCATCGTTATTATCATTTTTTTAGTATTTGACAGTGCATGACATTTAGGTTGCATTTTCACTCAGACTTTTAGGACATTTGTATGATTCGACTAGAAGTAGTCGTCTACTCACGTGGAAAGTAGTGGATTGACAAGCCGTTCCTCTCTTCGTGAGTAAAAATATATCAGTCACGAGTTATTAGTCAAGTAACATTCTCCCATTTCTGTCTCTAAGTAGACTGCCACCACCACATTGTCCAAGGTTAACCTTAGAGCATCCATCAGTGTTTAACTTGAAAGATTACTCTAAAGACCTCCATCTAACCATGATCACCTCTTTTTTCTTTTTTTGAACAGCATAAAATGAATATAACCCCAACTAGTTGGATTGCAAGGGTGATATATTGAATCTTCCTTCAAAGGCTAGATGAATGTTTATGAAAGTGAGAAAAGCAATGTGTTCCCAAGGCTAGCTTACGCCTATGAAAACAAAAAAAGAATTTCTTGCCTTCCACAAATTCTAGATAAGTAAAATTGAAGTAATCTGAAGCAAAAAGAAGTGAAATCATACAAATATCACTATATCTGGATCCAATTCCCACAGGAGCCCCCAAAAAGTCCCATATCTTTCTTGGAATATCACCACAACAAAACATATGTTCTAGGTTTTCCAAAGTGATAAGTGCATAATTAGAATAATATTTAGGCATTAGTTTAGATCATTAGGTGTTGTTTTTTAATAGAATAGGTTAATTTTTTATGTACTTTTTCCTTTATTTTAGTTTTAAGTTGATATTTATGTTTTTCATGTTTTCTGTGTAATTGTATGTTTCTTAAGCTCTGAATCACTAAAGGAGTTCAAGTGTCAAGGATAAAGGGATGGATTTCAAGAACTTGGATCATGGTGAAGTATAGATTCAAAGGAAAGAAAAGCCACGAAGAATTTCGCAAAAGTAGTGAAGAAAGGCTTCCCGCGATGGTATCCATCCTTGAATACTTGTTGTGGAAATAAGTTCAGCCACGAACCTTACCTGTCGCGAGAAGGAAGTAATTATGGACATATCCATCCATGGGAATTTTTATGAGAAGACAATTTCTTCTGGTTTACTATAGACGGGAGTGAGAAAAAGGGGGAGATTTTCATCTTGAAAGACTTCTACGACAGCTACACTTCTTTCCTTCCTAAGAGAGTCATTAGGGCTAAAGAATTCTAAAATTTTCAGATTAGTCGTAGTTTTAGCTTCATTTTTTTTTTTTTTTAGTTTTTCATAGATAGAAAATAGCAATAGCAAAGGGAAGCTTATGGGTGATTCAAGTGTATAGATTGGGAGAATTGTTCAACAACTTGAGATTTATAGCAACAAATCCAAAGTTTTCTATTCAAATTTATTTCTTTCAATTAATTATGTCAATTGTTTTTAAAGTTGTGATCTTTATTGATATAATTTTACATGCTTAATCCCTTTAGTATAGGGTTTAGATGATCTTTGTGAGTAATGGGTGTGATTTAATTAACTAAATTTATGGCATTATTTGCTTTGTTTATTCATTGTCCTGAGTTAATTGGGGTTGTTATTGGATGGCCAATAATTATGACTATTAAAATTACTTCTATGTAACAAGAGTTGGTAGTAGCAGTGGAAACAGGGCAAGTGAAGTATAGGTTGTATTTTACATGAAAGTAATGGTACTCCTAAGTGAGTCAAGAGCAATCCATAGGGTAAAATGAACCACTATTGATCATTTTACCACGAGAGTAGGAAATGATTAATAGGTTGGTAGTTGCTAGTTTGTCACGAGAGTGAAAACTAGATACACTAGGATTGTGCTCTAAGCAAGGTAGGTAAAAGGCATAAAAAAAAAGGGTTAATTATTCACAAATTAGGTCAGAAAATGATTCTAAATCTTAGACCTTCGCTCCTATAGTTTTCCCAAGCATTACTAGTTTGTCTTAGGTTAATCTTTAGTAGATCTTTTAGGTTAGTTGATTCTCATTATTTGCTTAGATAATAAAGTAATTTGTAGAGATTTAGTACTTTTAAACTGTTCCCTGTGGGTTCGACCCTAATTCCCTGGACTATTGAGTGATCTGTGCTCTTGCAGATACAGGGTAATTAGGCATTTTTAATTTGATAGGTCAATTATTTTTTCATCGCCTAATTTAGAGCCTGTCAAGGTTTTGACGCCATTGATGGGGAGCGGTGTCTAGGATATTAGACCTAGTAATTACTTTATTAATTTGAGCTTTCATTTTTAGTTTTGTTTTAGATTTTATTTTGACTTTTCTTTTTTTTTAATGCTTAATAATTGTTAGCAAGGTAGTTTATGCATAGAACATTGAAATTGGTGCTTCCATTTGACCCTGAGATAAAGCATATTGCTAGAAAACTTAGGAAATAAAGAACTGAAAAGGTAGTTGAGGAACTAGTGGAAGATAGGGGTTTGAATTTAGAGTTTGAATTTGAGGCAGAAAATTCTGAGATAAGTCTTCCATTGGTGCAAATGGCTGAGCAAATGGCATTGAGGGATTTTGCATTGTGTGATGGGACTGGTGCCCAATCGAGCATTGCAAGACCTACCATTAATGCTAATAATTTTAAAATCAAGCCAGCCTTGAGTCAAATGGTCCAACAAGAGTAGTTTGGAGGAACTGCTATAGAGGACCCACAAGCTCACTTAGCCAATTTTTCTGAAATCTGTGACATCCTAAAAGTCACTGGAGTCACAAAGGATGCAATCAAGCTACGCTTGTTTCCTTTCTCTTTGAGATGGCATGCTAAGTTATGGTTGCGTTCTTTTGCACCTAACTCCTTCACTATGTGGGCTGAACTATCTAGACCCTTTATGAATAAATACTTCCCACCTACTAAAATTACCATGCTTAGGATGGATATTATTAGTTTTAAGCAGTCAGAGAGAAAGTCATTGTATGAGGGGTGGTAGAGGTACAAAGAGTTGTTTAGGAAATGTACTTATCATGGACTTCTTGAGTAGCTCATTGTACAGACATTTTTACAATGGCTTGGCTAACTCTACAAAACAAATAATAGATGCCATAGTGGAAGGGGCTCTAATGGGTAAGTCAGAAGAGGAAGCCCATGGTTTAATAGAGGAAATGGCTGCAAATAGCTACCAGTGGGCCAATATAAGGAGTGGTCAAAGAAAAGGGTTGAGCATATCTATTTTTTACCACAAGACCCTGAATGCACTCTTTATTCAAATGCAAGATGTGCTCAGCCTTCTAAAAAATAGAGGTGGCCCTAGCTCATATGTGTGGAGGCTAGTATGAAATGATTGACTGTGCTTCTAATAAGCAAGTGCAATATGCCAATTAAAACAATAATTCCTCAAAATAACCACTACTCCAACATCTACAATCCTAGTTGGAGGAACCATCTAAATTTGGTTGGAGAGATAGGGGTGATTAGCAAAGGCAAGTTAACCCTTTGGGTTTTCTACCTAGACCTGCCTAACCTTCACAAAAGCCAAATTGGGAGATAGCTTTTGAAGGGCTATCCCATGATATGGATAGAAAAAGGCTAACATGCAGAGAAATTTTGACATTCAAATTGAGTAGATTGCTGAAGCAGTAAATACTAGGAATAGAAAAAAGTTGCCTAGTCAACCTGAGGTGAATTCCTGTGAGCATATTAAGGCTATTACACTTCATAATGGGAGAGAATTGGATGAGCTTGAGAGAAGAGAGAATGAGGATAGGATAATAGATCCTAAGTTGAATCAGGGAGTAGAAACAACCATTAGAAGTGAGGGTCGAGTAAAGGGAGAGATGAGTCATCCATCTGAGGATGTCAAAGTACCACTAGTCCCATTTCCACAAAGGCTTCAAAAAGCCAAAAAATGATGTAGATTTTAAGAAATTAATGAATATCTTTAAAAATCTACACATTAATATTTCATTTGCGGATGCCATTAGACAAATTTCCTCTTATGCTAAGTTCCTTAAAGAACTAATGTCTCGCAAGTGGAAGTTAGTGGATAATGAGATCATTGCTCTCACTGAAAAGAGTAGTGCACGTATTCAAAACAAACTTCCTCCTAAGTTAAAGGATCCTCGGAGCTTTTCTATCCCTTGAACCATAGGTAAATTAGAATTCTATAAAGTCTTGTGCAACCTTGCTGCAAGTGTTTCTCTGATTTCTTTAACAATTGCAAGGCGATTGGAGTTTACTGAGTTGAAAAACACCAACGCGATACTTCAACTTGTTGATAGGTCTATTTGTCATCCATGGAGGGTATTAGAAAATGTGTTGGTAAAAATTGACAAATTCGTTATATCTATTGATTCTGTGGTCCTAGATATGGAAGAGGATGTGCAAATGCCTATAATTCTAGGGAAACCCTTTTTGCTATAGTAGGTACTATAATAGATGTGAAGAATGGAAAGTTGAAATTTCCAATAGGTGATGAAGAGGTGAAGTTTAACTTGAATAGTATGGTTAGGTATCCTTCATTCACTAATCACATCTATTCAATAGATCTAGTGGGGGATTTGTGATAGGCGTGTAATTAGGTCTAAAAATATAGAAAATAATCTAATTCTATCACACACAAATAATCAAGTTATAAAACCTAATTACCCTATATACTGCAAGTGGACAGATCGTATCGAGTATAGGGCAATAGGGTCGATCCCACAGGGAAAAGGTTATTGAAGTACTAAGGCTTTATCGCTAACTTTATTATCTAAACAACCCAATAACAATGACAAGAACAAAGAATAAAATAAACAACTAAAATAATTAACTCTATAGAATAACAATATCTAGAGGAAACTTGTAATCTTAAGACCCTAGGGAATACATTCCACTACTGACCAAGCATAAGATTTAATGGATTAATTCATCCTATTAGTTCTTGTGTTGTTAGGGTCGAATTCCAATTATACTTAACCTTCACTCTCGTGACAAGTTAACGATTACCTCCCTACTAGTTCTTTCCTACTCTCGTGGTAAAGATACTAGTATTGGTTCATTAGCAACATGAATTTCCTAATTGACCCACCTACAAGCACCACTACTCTCGTGTGACATGCAACCTAGACTTCAACTATTTCCTTTTGATCATTATTACCAACTCTCGTTGCATAATAACAACTAACAATTCATAGTTGGTGATCAAAGCAACTACAAATCTATGCATCCCAAAATAGAGAACAAACAAAAGAAAGATAGCATGAATAATCACAAACAAGTCATATGCATGAATTCATTAGTTTCCTCTAACCCTAGATTAACAATTTAGCACATCCCCATGGTGGATTTCACATAAAAGATCAAAACTTTAATACACAAATCCATATAAATCAAGAAAGAGGCAAAAATAGAATAAAGAAAACTTATTGATTGATGAACAAGTTCAAATCTTCTATTCTTCCTCCAATCTTGATGTTTACAAGAGAATCCTCCAAATAGCACTATTCTATAGAGAGATTTACTAATCTAAAGGGGTGGCTCTCTCAAAGAGAGAAAATCTCTCTAAGAGAAACCCTTGCTAATCTCTCTCTATACTATGCTAAGCTTCTCTCTTGTGTTTTTAGCACTACAAAACCCTCCAAATATGTAGTCTCACCGTTCACAAGGAGTATGAATTAATCCCCTGAAAGATAGCCCCAAAGTGCCTCAAAATCGTACATCTGCGCCCCGAACTTGCGCCGGAACCCACGGCGAGGATACAGCCGTGGCTTCAATTAACAACTTTCTAACCGTACCCGTGGCGCAAACCCGCGGTGCGGATTCAGCCGCGGGTTCCGTCAGAAAGTTGGCCAAACTAGCTTTTACTCTAAACATGAATCCCTTTGAGTTAGCTTTCCAGGAGCACAAAAATCATGTCATTTGGAGTTGTGTACACAAAGATATGGCCAAAACACCGAGACATGATCGGAAGAGCATCGCTGCACAAGAATGCTTCAGTAATGTGGCAATTTGACATTGTAAACGTGAGAATCAAACTTTGAGGTCTTCATAAGAATTGTAGATAATTCTCTTAGCTTTAAAATGCTTCAAGAATCATCTCAATTAATGTCTCTAGCTCAAGATATTGACCAGAACATACAAAACATGTCGGTGCAGTCAAATCCTTTCATCACCAATTCTTCTTCTACCATTGCTTCATTCATGCCACATCTTGGTACCTCTTCTCGTTCCTACTTCTCATCAACTTCAAATCACATTCAAGTATTATTCAATATGCACTTCATTGATCCAAGTTGATGATCGTTATAGCTAAAACCTACGAAAACACAATGAATTGCACATTAAACTACTCATTTGCACATTTTAGCTACAAAACTCAAGATTGGAAGAAATAGACATAAAAGTGACTATTGTTCATTATTTAAACCCTAAAAACTAGCCTAAAATACTAATCTAGACACACTAAGAAATATGCAAACTAGACACTTATCAAACTCCCCACACTTGAGCCATTGCTTGTCCTCAAGCAATTAAACATATAAAACCAAGACAATGACTCAACCATAGTAAAAGCAACACATGCGTTTTCAAAATCACATTCTCAACAACTATGGAAAATAATCATGTAATTATTCATCTTATTTCAGATACTCATCATATTAAGCAAAAGAGAAAGAATTATACATCAATTGAATTAGCTCAATTCCATTTCTCTACGTTATTCGAAATTCATAAGCAAGTAGTGCTTATAGCTAACAAGTACAACTACTATGCCAATGATTAATTCACTTTTTATCACAACTAGGGACTTTGCTTAATAAGCTTAGCCTTTCCTTGAGACATAAAGTTGCCTTTTGACGCGAAGATCGACATTGGCCAAAGGAAGACCCCCGGTTACTCAGCACTTCATCTGCCCAAGTTGCTATGCAGTACTCATAGCTCTAGCACCTTTTTACGCGAAAGTCGACATTGGCCATATGAAGACTCCGGTTACTCAGCACTAAAACCAGCGGAGTAGAACCTAAGCTCAATTATTTCTCTTTCTTCAAAAGATTTTCTCTTTCAAAACACTATTCTCTCTTTTTCTTCATTTTTTTCTCAAATAAGCTCATTTAGTCCCTTTTCCTTAATACATTGCTAATCAAAGGCATAAGCCATACCCATAAACCACATTCACTACTTAACTCATGAAGAAAAACAAATAAAGTAGAAAAACTTCATTAAACTCACAAAAAAATTTCAGCATAATTCCTCCTACTTTACCTAATATACTTTCTCTAAAACAAAATTTCATAATCACACAACAAAAAATTCCCCAGTCTATTAAGAAAGAAATTCTCAAAACACATGAAATTATCTCAACTAGGGTAGAAGAATTTGATTACTAATAGGTTGTAGAATTTAACCATTAAGCACTTTTGAATTGTTGGGCAAATTTTTTGAAAAACTTTGGCAAAAAATGTTAGACAAATTGCAATTGGTACCCAAGCAATCATAACATTTAAAATGCAACCAATATTCTCTAAAAAACAAAAACCAAGCAATTCAAACACAACAATTACTACGATGAATAATATCCTAAACTTCCCCCCACACTTAAGATACACATTGTCCTCAATGTGTAAGAAGGAAAAAATAAGATAAAATAACAAAAGATAAAGAAACATTACTCCCCTATCAGTAGCCATTGAAGTGTCTATCCATGATTGCCATGCTCCCTTGATCCAATATCAACTATTCAAACCTGTAAGTGACAACATGTTAACCAAATATAAGCTCTACAAAACCATTAGTCACACAACCTAAACAATAGAAAATAAAAACTAAATAAATCCTACTATGACTTTAAATCCTAAAAAATGCAATAATATTAAATTAATGGTCAGGTTGCCTCCCAACAAGCGCTTTGTTTATAGTCTTCAGCCAGACTTTTCCATCAACTTTCACGTAACCCCTTGATGGAAAACATCAGAAGCCCACTCCTTCTTCTTCTTGGGCTTTGTGATCTCAATCATTAGATATTTCTCCTTCTGAGCACCTTGCAACCTAGAATGCTTAAACCTTGGCGGTGGAGTAGCAATAGAAACAACACTGCATCCTTCTGTATTAGCTTTGCTCTTGGTATCCTTCAAGCTTCCTCTTACATGCCATGATATCCTCAAGAAACCTCTCATAAGAAGAAACCTGCAAAATAGTACTACCAAACGGAATATTAATATGCAGTGAATTACAAATTTTAACACAAGATGCTAGTTGTGAAATGGGAGATGTAGTTGCAAGTAAGGCTCCTACTCCTTTAATTGTTTCCCTAAAACTCTCCTCCTCGACTTACAACTCCTTCCTCATTCTCTTTTTCTTTCTCAGCATACTCATGTTCTTTTTGGACCCTAAGATTCATATACATCATGGTCAGTTGGTCATGTTTTTCATCCATCAATTTGGAGAATTCCTCAATGGCCAACTCATAATCAGGGTCATTTGCTACAGATGGAGAATTCACTTACTTGGTCACCACTACAAAAAGTAATTGCTTTCACTTGCTCACTAGGATTTAACTCGATATCACTCAGTGGGTCATATCGGTACCTAATGTGCAAAGCTTCAGCAATGTGGTTAAGTTTATCCTCAAAATTTTTCTCCATCCAAGCTAATCTCTCTAATGTTGATTGAGCCAATTTCTCAAAGGCCAATTCCCACTCAGGTTTTGAATCTAGAGGAGATGGATAAGGTTGAAAACAAGGTTCCTCACAAATAGATTGTTGATGGTTCCAATTATCCTTCCATCCATAACATGGATGATCCCTCCACTCCGGGACATAGGTATTGGGGTACGGGTCATATTGAGGGGAACGATAGTAATTGTCGTCATATTGTACCTGCATACAATTAAAACAATCAAATGAATTATGATTTCCACCACAGTAAGTACAATAATCATCAACTACTTGAGAATAAGAAAAACCACTACCATATTGCACATTGACCAAGTTAACCAATTCACCCATATGTGCTTTCAACGTATAAAGAACTTCACTTCTAGACATACCTGTAGATCTTCTCATGTTACCTCTTCCATTGGCCCAATCACCATAATATTCCTCCGCCATCTTCTTCAAATCAAAGTTGCACAATTGAGATCTCTTCTCCTTCCGCCTACAAAAATAAGAAAAATTTTAAAAAAAACAAGTTTAGAGTAATAAAGGTAGCTTTGGCCCTAGTATTCTTTCCTTTTCCCCGGCAACAGCGCCAAAAACTTGATAGGCGTGTAATTAAGTCTAAAAATATAGAAAATAATCTAATTCTATCACACACAAATAATCAAGTTATAAAACCTAATTACCCTATATACTGCAAGTGCACAGATCGTATCGAGTATAGGGCAATAGGGTCAATCCCACAGGGAAAAGGTTATTGAAGTACTAAGGCTTTATCGCTAACTTTATTATCTAAACAACCCAATAACAATGAGAAGAACAAACTATAAAATAAACAACTAAAATAATTAACTCTATAGAATAAAAATATCTAGAGGAAACTTGTAATCTTAAGACCCTAGGGAATACATTCCACTAATGACCAAGCATAAGATTTAATGGATTAATTCATCCTATTAGTTCTTGTGTTGTTTAGGGTCGAATTCCAATTATACTTAACCTTCACTCTCAGTGACAAGTTAACGATTACCTCCCTACTAGTTCTTTCCTACTCTCGTGGTAAAGATACTAGTATTGGTTCATTAGCTACATGAATCTCCTAATTGACCCACCTACAGAGCACCACTACTCTCGTGTGACATGCAACCTAGACTTCAACTATTTCCTTTTCGATCATTATTACCAACTCTCGTTGCATAATAACAACTAACAATTCATAGTTGGTGATCAAGCAACTACAAATCTATGCATCCCAAAATAGAGAACAAACAAAAGCAAGATAGCATGAATAATCACAAACAAGTCATATGCATGAATTCATTAGTTTCCTCTAACCCTAGATTAACAATTTAGCACATACCCATGGTGGATTTCACATAAAAGATCAAAACTTTAATACACAAATCCATATAAATCAAGAAAGAGGCAAAAATAGAATAAAGAAAACTTATTGATTGATGAACAAGATTCAATGCTTGTATTCCTTTCTCCAATCTTGATGTGTACAAGAGATCACTTATCTATGGTGGTGGCTCTCTCAAAGAGAGAAAATCTCTCTAAGAGAGACCCCTCACTATTCTATGCTATGCTACGCTTCCCGCTTGTATTTCTAGTACTCTAAACCCTCAAAAGATGTATTCTAACCGTCCAAAAAGAGTATGAGTTAATCCCCTAAAAGATGGCCCCAAAGTGCCTCAAATTGTACATTCGTGCCCTGAACCCACACCAGAACCCACGGTGAGAATACAACCACGGCTTCAATTAACAACTTTTCAACCGCACCAGCGGTGTAACCCGAGATACGGATCTAGCCACGGGTTTGGTCAAAAAGTTTGCCAAACTAGCTTTTGCTCTGAACATGAAATCATAGTCCTTTGTGTCAGCTTTCCAATAGCACAAAAATCAGGTCGTTTGGAGTTGTGTACACAAAGATATGGTCAAAACACCGAAATGTGGTTAGAAGAGCAATGCTACACAAGAATGCTTCAATAATGTGGCACTTTGACATTGTAAACATAAGAATCAAACTTTGAGGTCTTCATAAGAATTGTAGATAATTCTCTTAGCTTTAAAATACTTCAAGAATAATCTCAATTCACTCTCTCTAGCTCAAGATATTACCAAAACACAAAATCATGTTGGTGCAGTTAAATCCTTTTCTAACCAATTCTTCTTCTACCATTGCTTCTTCATGCCACATCTTTGAGTCTCTTCTCTTGCCACTTCTCATCAACTTCAAATCACTTTTAAATATCATCCCAATATGCTTCATTTGATCCAAAGTGATGATCGTTATAGCTCAAACCGACAAAACACAAAGAATTGCATATTAAACCACTCATTTGCACATTTTAGCTACAAACTCAAAATTGGAAGAAATAGATATAAAAGTGACAATTGTTCATTACTTAAATCCTAAAAATTAGTCTAAAATACTAATCTAGACATACTTAGAAATATGCAAACTAGACACTTATCAATTTGGCTAAGGAGTATGAGTTAGTCACTCTTGGAAATGATACCCTAGTGTTGTGCCTATTAGGTAGGGGTCTACCATTGGAAGAGTGTGAGGAAAGTTAGGAATTAGTGCTACACCTAGATTCTAGAAAGCCATTTAAGAGAAAGTAAGTATTTGAGGATCTAAGAGTGATAAGGGACTACCACCACCGTCTGATATCCAAGCTCCTAAGTTAGAATTGAAACCATTACCTAAGCACCTTAGGTATGCATTTTTAGGGGAGATGAATACGTGGCCTGTTCTTGTGAGTACCGAATTGGACTCTAAGCAAAATGAAAAGTTACTTAGGTATGCATCATATATTACTGGAGGAAACACAAATAGGCAGTAGGATGGTCAATTTGTAACCAAAATGGGATAAGTTCTTTTATGTGTATACATCGTACACTATTGGAGGACAATTGTAAGCCAGTAATAGAAGGCTTAATCCAAAAATCATGTGGTCTAAATTATCTTAGTTTTGACGCTTAACAAAACCTATGATGAAGAAAACCAATGTTTTAAATATGTGATTGTAGACACCAAATTTTGACACACCATTTATTTTCAAACATTGGAGGGCATGTTTACATTTTTTGGGCCAAATTTTAATTTTTCAATAAATTTGGGGCAAAATAGTTTTATCAGTAAATATTTTTCTATTAGCTTTGAGGGTTTTAAATTCATATTTTTTACTGTTATACAGATTTGTTAATTTTTTTATGATTTTCTCATATTTAATTGCTGTTCTTTTTATATTTTTACCAGCACAAGGAAAAAATGGTAATTTTGCCTCACGAACACCATTTTAGCTCATTTTAGGTTCCAAATTTATTTTTCTAATTCTTTAAGAATGTTTCTAAATTTTCCTTAATTTTTTCGGGGACGATTGCTATATTTTCTATAAATACTGCATTCAAGAGGCAAAATCATCATTTTACAGTTTAAATTCATTTTTTTGTCAATTTTTGAGTTATAAATGCATTTCCTAGGGTTTTATGCTTATTTTTAATTTTTGGTAATTTTTCGAGGTCAATAGTTATTTTTCTGCGTATTTTCAATGTTTAGGAGCAAAATCATTATTTTACAGTTTAAATTCATTTTTTTGTCAATTTTTGAGTCATAAATGCATTTCCTAGGGTTTTAAGCTCATTTTTTATTTTTGGTAATTTTTCGAGGTCAATAGTTATTTTTCTGTGTATTTTCAACGTCTAGGGGCAAAATCATTATTTTACAGTTTAAATTCATTTTTCGTCAATTTTTGAGTCATAAATGCATTTCCTAGGGTTTTAAGCTTATTTTTTATTTTTGGTAATTTTTCGAGGTCAATAGTTATTTTTCTGTGTATTTTCATTGTCCAAGAGCAAAATCGTTATTTTACAGCTGAAATTCATTTTTTGTCAATTTTTGAGTCATAAATGCATTTCCTAGGGTTTTAAGCTTATTTTTAATTTTTGGTAATTTTTCGAGGTCAATAGCTATTTTTTTGTGGATTTTCATTGTCCAGGGGCAAAATCGTTAGTTTACAGTTTAAATTCATTTTTTTGTTAAATTTTGAGTCATAAATGCATTTCCTAGGGTTTTAAGTTTATTTTTAATTTTTGGTAATTTTTTGAGGCCAATAGCTATTTTCTATATATTTTCGTTGTCCAAGGGCAAAATCATCATTTCACACCCCCGAGCGCGTTTTTTATTAGTTTTAAGCTCTAACTTTTATTTTGAAATCTACTTCAAATTTTTTAGAAAATTTTGGAAATTATTTTCATTCCTTTGTATTAATTTTTTAATTTTTTGTGTTAAAAATATTTTCTTTAAATAAAATTAGAATTTTCATTACCAGTGGCATTTTTGTTATTTTGTAGTATTCTTGGTGACCAAGACAACTAACCCTATAAATACCCCCCCTTAAATCAGAAAAAATAGAGAGAAAATGAAAAACCCTAAAAACACAAAGCTTCTTATCAATTGAGGATTAAAACACATTGTTTACACCAAAAAAACACACAACATCAGCCGCCACTCAGGTTTTGTCCACTGTTCATTTTCATTGACAAATTGATTCTACTGTTCATCGTCTCTTTTTCCATCATCAATCTTCAAGTTTAACAAGTAACATCTCAATTAAATTCTCTATTTTGTTTGGATTCATTTTTCTTTTACTTTTTATGTGAATCTTTTTATGTGAGTCTAATTAATTATCTGGGATATTAGTGAAGTTCTGATGAGTTTTCTTCTATTTCGTTTCTGGTTTTTTTCTCCTATTTTGTTTTTGGGTTTTTGTTTTTTGGGAATTTTGTTCTTCATCGTCTTCTCAAAAACTAGTGAACATCATCGGACAACCACCAATTCCTCCACCATTCAAACACCATAGAAACACCACAAGCCCTTTTCACTACCTAGCTCGTCCCTGCCAAACCCAGAATCTATAACAACCAAAGCCAAAAACCATAACCAATTCATCACCCAGTTCCATGCCTAGTTTACCCACAATCACCAAATTAACCCAATCTTTCACTCCAACATCACCAGTCAATACCCGGAGCTATTAGAATCCCAAATTCCCCTTTTAACTCGCACAATCAAAATGCAGAAATTCACACACATTACACAGATGTTCCACAATCTCATGCACACATACACACACAATCAATCACGCATAATCAATCAGACACACACACACACACCCATCAGATTCTCATCAGGCCCAACCACCATAGCCAGGACCACGTACCACCACCTGCAGAAACAATTCACAAATCACTAAATCTACTACCTGCAAAACAAAACACTCAAACAACCACAATCACACTCCACTATCATCAATTCAGTCCATGACCACTACCACAGAACAACCATCAGCTCCCTCCATCGGTCATCACCCCACCATCCCAAGCTACTTCTATTAGTCACAAAGTCATCACAGCCCCAACTTGTAAAATACAATCAACAAAGCCATCAATTAAACAAAAATTACAAAAACCAGCAGCAACGCAGCTGCGACTACCCATTTCGCCATCCCACAACCTGCAAAATAAGGTCAAATAGAAATCCCCACTCAACCAGTTCAATCAGCGTCCCCACCACACTACCTACCGTCACATCCGCTTGCCAAATCCCCATCACAGCCAATCACCATCTTCGGCAATTGACAGCCCACCATCACCACCATCGCTATCTCTCTCAACTCACCAACAACCACCACCACTATTCCCAGTCACACGCATAGCCATGTCCCCACCACCACACCACCCACCGTGTGTCATTTCTGGGTGCAACAGGATTTTGGCGACTTCACTAGGGACCGAACCCAGTATCTGTAGTGAATCCGAGCACTAGGCTTAATCATCTTTTCCTCCTTTAACCCTTTATTCTATCGCATTTGGATGTTAGGATTTCATTTTTCTTTTTTAGGTTTTTAGGTTTTTCTTTTGCATCTCACACACTCCTCGTCTCTCCGCTGCTTATGTGACGTATGTTTCATTTACTTTTGCTTTATTCGATCGCGTTTGTATTTGGGAATGGGTCAGTCACTCTTAGAGCCAACACTTTATCATTCCCTCCTCTCATGAGCACGCCATACGTGCATTTGATATATTTTAACTTTTTTTATTTTTGGTGGTTGTCACCCACCTGTCCCTTTGGGAATTAGGATCGATCTACTTAGACGTGTGACCGTGACAAGACGTGCACGTAACATTGTCTAGGAGATCACCCAAACTCTCAACATGAGTCCACAAGTCTAGAGATTTGGGCTTTAAAAATCGATTCGCTTGAACATATGGTCGTGGCCTGGTAGGGTTTTAATTAGGCTAAGAGAAGACTCTAGATGTGGTTGACCCACCAAATTAAAATTGCCTGATTCACCTATATCTGCAAGAGGACAGATCGCTATTGAGTATAGGCAACTAGGTTCGATCCCACAAGGAAAGATGAAGAAGTACTAGACCCTTATAAATTCCTCTATTATCTAGACAACCAATTACCACAATTAAAACAAGAACTACCTTGTTAACACTTGACCCTAAAGAAGCAAAAGTAGAAATGATATGGACCAAGGGGCTGCCATAGGTGGATCAAGTTCCAAGGGACTTGAACGATCTCATGAGGATCTTTTGCAAGGCATTGATGGGCCAATGACAAGGGCTAGGACTAGAAGAATGAGAGAAGCCTTACAAGGATTATATTTGGACTTGCGAGAGGAAGAAGAAACTTGGGCCAAGAACAACTCTTCTCCAAGGCTCATTACTTATATTTGGGCTACTCAAGATGATGTTTGGAGCTTAGAAGACCAGTCGTCCAACTTACATGTTGGTGGATCAATGGAAGAGGCCCAACCTCCTTGAAGAATAGCGTTATGGATCACTTGGGCTTGATACTTTGGACGACCAGCCCAATTACATATTTAAAGGCTTTTTAAGTGTTCTAGAACTTAGCTATTTTTATGTTTTAAGACTTCCAATTCAGTGATAAGTTGTTTTAAGTTAAGTATTTCAATTAGTTAATGTTTAGGTTTAAGTAGTTGCTTTAATTTCTAAGTTCTAGAATCCTCTATGTAACCCTATAAATAGGGGATACTATTCATACATTTTTTATCAGATTTTATGAATATTATTATTGTGAGTTCTCAAATTGAGAGTTTCTTTAGTTCTTTGCTAATTAAGAACTACCCCCGATTTTGTCGAGTGATTCCAAGATCAAAACCCTAGCTTAGAGTTTCTTTCTTGTTTGATTAAGTCCTTTAGAGCAATTAGGTAGGCATATTGAACTCGCTCAAATTGGTCCTACTTGAGCACTTTGAAGGGTCGAAATCCTCCAAGGGAAAATTCGAAGCTTCACTTGGATCTTCAAGCAACTCCACGTTCGTCCGCGTGTATCAAGAAATTGAGAGGAAACTGATAATCAGAGTATCTAGGACTTAGAATCCCTTATGATCTAAGAGAAAGTAGCAATTGCTTCAACTATACAATCTCATTACCTCAGCTAGAGCCCAATTCCAAATGTACCTAGCTTTCACTCTTGTGACAAAGTAGCGATTATCTCCCTACTAGATCCCTCCTACTTTCGTGGCAGAGATTATAGCGTAGGTTAATTTAGCCTTATGAATTGATCAAGACTCACCTAAGAGTACCACTATTCTCGTGTGAAATACTACCTAGACTTCTTTTTTTTTTTTTTTGGCTAACCCTGTATACAGGGGGAGACGCCACACCCAAATTTTATTAATATAAATAAAAAATACAAAGAGGGGGGCTAAACCGTACCTCTTATTATTACAAAAATAGAAAATAAAATTTCAACACAAGAAAATGAATAACTCACTAATCTTATGTTAATGTCTACGAAATCTAAAAGCTGGAAAATTTAAACGATCAACTCGAACTGCACCACGTGCTTCTTTTGGAAGATCTGCAAAATCGTGGAAAGTAATATTGCTCTTGAGTAGCAATCCCTCATTAGCAAGAATATCTGCAGGTTTGTTAGCTTCCCTATAACAGTGTGAGATGGAAATAATGTGATGCTGGAATTTTTTAATTTCCTCCGCTAACTTTCTATGGTACCACGGACATAGTGTTAAACCCTTTACAAATATTGACCAAGGACTAAGAATCCAACTCCCACATGAAAGAAAGAAATGCCATTTGATACGCACAACTTGATTCCATGGAGTAAAGCCTGCATTTCTGCTTCCAAACTGTTTCCATTGCCAAAATAGCATGCAAAGCCAAGATTAAACTTTCCTTCCTTGTTTCGAACTATTCCACCTCCACCACACTCACCTGGGTTGCCCTTAGAGCATCCGTCTGTATTCAATTTCACAAAATCAATTGGAAAAAGACCATCTCACAAGAGTAATCTTCACTTCCTTCCTCCGGGAGCATGCTTTGTCATATAGTTGTGGCCAAGATACAAGTGAATTCACAATATTGAACTTCACCTCAAAAGCCATTCTGACATCAGTGAATATAGCAGCTACAATCCATTCCCAAGAACATCTTTCACCTGTGAAAAAATTAGTATTTCTAGCTTTCCATAAATGCCACAATATTAAAATAGGAGTGAGATGCAACAGAAAATTGATCCTTGATGCTTCAAAAAATTCCCACACCTTTGACGGAATTTGGCCCCAAGAACACATATGTTCAATTGATTCAACAGATGGATTATCACAACAAAAGCACTTAGACGGACCTTGAAATCCCATCCTATTAAATACATCAGCTGAAGGAAGTCTTCCAAGCAATAATTTTAGCATAAAAACAGAAATTTTAATAGGAATATAACTTGCCCAAATATTTTTAAATAGAACTCCCGACGGTCTACAATCATGAACACAGTCATAGGCCGTGGAAAAAGAAAACAAACCTGATGTAGTCAAGGACCAAATTGGATGAGCATTTTCATTGGATACTGAGTGTTGCCTAAATGAACCATCCTTCAATAACCACACAATTTGCTCCTCACACAACTCCCTTTTACTCAACATTCTTCTCCAAGTTGCCGAAATCAATCTATTCTGTGTGCTTTGGAGTCCAGGTTTACAATACTTTGTAGCCATAAAAACAGCCCATAATGATCCTTGCTCTCTAAATTTCCACCATAATTTAATAGTAAAAGCATTGAATACATCCTCCAGAGACCGGATTCCGATTCCACTTTCCCCCGTTGGTCTACATATATTCCGCCAATTAATCCAATGATATTTCCATTTCTCACCATCCTTACCCCAGAAAAAATTAGCAAATCCACTCTCTAGTTGATTAAGGACCCCCTTGGGGGGGTTTGAAACTGCCAGAATGTGTAACGGGATAGATGATAACACATGCTTTATAAGAATAAGCCTTCCCCCCATAGATAAAAAATGATTCTGCCAAGATAGGACTTTCTTCATCAATGAAACACTAATTTCAGCAAAATAATCCTTTTTGCTCCTTCCAATAAACAAGGGACAGCCCAAGTAACGTACCGGAAAAGCTCTTTCTTTAAACCCCGTTATCTGCTTTATGATCCTCCTCCTAGCTCGCTGAGTTTTTGGGTGGCATAAAAATACACTTTTCGAGGTACTAATTTTCTGACCAGATTGCGACTCATACTTTCTTAGCACATCAAACACCATAGTTAATGAGCGCTTCGTGGCACCTGAAAAAATCATAATGTCGTCAGCAAAAGCAAGATGAGTGATAATAGGGCATCCAAGTGGAGCTTTAAATGGAGAAAAGCCCCTCTGACATGGTAATAGATTCAAGAGCCCTTGATAATCCTTCAGCTGCAATAATAAAGAGCGTTGGAGATATGGGGTCCCCTTGTCGAATCCCTCTGGAAGATTTAAAGAAACCTGTAGGAGAGCCATTTATTAGTATAGAGAACCAACAATTGGAAATTAGTCTCCATACCATGTCAATCCACCTCTCCCCAAAACCAAAAGCACGCAGAACTTGAATTAAATAAATCCAGGACACCCTATCATAAGCCTTCTCCATATCCAGCTTCAAAACCACATTGCCACCCCTAGTACGCTTTCCCAAGTCTCCCACCAACTCTTGAGCCAACAAAAAATTCTCTGACATCAACCTCCCTTTAACAAAACCACTCTGCTGAGTAGAGATGATCTTTGGGAGGATAGATGATACCCTATCTGCCAAAATGCGAGAAATAATTTTATTTATAAAGTTGCACAAGCTAATAGGGCGGAATTGAGAAAAATCCTGCAGATGATCAACCTTCGGAAGAAGCACCACTAAGGTCGAGGTCATACTCCTTGGCATGTTGGCCCCACAGAAGAAGCTAGTCACAGCAGTGTATAAATCTTCCCCAATAATATCCCAGGCCGCCTTAAAGAAAGCACCTGTAAAACCATCTGGTCCTGCAGCACTTTCTCCATCCATATCAAACACTACCTTACGAATTTCCTCCTGATTAGGACAAATCTCCAGCATATTATTCTCCTCATCTGAAATCAATCTAGGAATATGTCCCAAGTCACATACCTCTCGAACTTCTTCTTGCGAAAAAAGAGAAGTAAAATACTGACAAGCAACTGTCCCGATCTCAGCCTCACCTTCTACCCATTCTCCAGAGGAATTTTTAATTCGATGAATGATGCTTTTCCTTCTCCGTTCAAGCAACTATAGCATGAAAGAATTTCGAATTTCTATCTCCTTCCTTCCACCATTTTACCCTCGCTTTTTGGCGCCAATAACTCTCCTCAATAGTAAGTGCTTTGTTAAGTTCAGATTGAGCAGCCTCTAAGCTAACCCTAGAGTGGTCCGAACCATCCTCATCAAATGCATGCTCCAACTCGGCTGTCCTCCCTTCTAACTGTCTTACTTTTGCAAAAATGTCTCCAAAAGTCTACATAGACCAGTGACGAATAACCTGCTTGACATCCTTCAATTTTAAAGCAAACTTCAATAACGGAGAGCAACTATAACTCTTAGACCATGTCTGCTTGACCATGTCCAGAAAGCGTGGATGAGCTGTCCAAAAATTGAGAAACCGAAAGGGGCGCGGTTTCACATCCAATCTTGTCTTACAACTCAAGAGTAAAGGTGCATGATCAGAGGGCCGTCTGGACAAATGCCGAACAGAAAGTTCCAGTTGCAAAGCAGTGAATTCACAATTCAACAAAACCCTATCAAGCCTCTTCAATACTCTTGCATTCCCTTGCCGGTTATTACACCATGTATATGGAGAGCCTGAAAATCCAGCATCAAACATTCTAGCTTGCTGCATGAATGATAGAAGTTCAGAGGCCTCCTGAACTTGGAAAGGACGACCCCCACGTTTCTCACACGCTTGTGTCACGAGGTTGAAATCACCCACAATCAACCATGGATCATTCTGGTCCATCTCATTTAAGAGAGCATGCCAAAGCTGTTGTCGATCATCCTCCTAAGCATTTAGCATGAACAAAGGACAACTTACATGACGTCGAAAGGAGCGTAGATGAGACCACCACAGAAATATGTTGATTACTTTCAGCTAATACAGAACATGAAAAAGACGTACGAAAAAATAACCAAACAGAACCATTAGTATTTGTTATTCCAGCTTCCATCCCAATCTTCAATCTAATATCATCCAATCTGCCTATGCCAATCTTAGGTTCACATATTATTACCATTTGCAAATTAAAAAGTTTAATAAGTTTCTTCAACCTACGTAAATTTGGAGGGCGAGCCACGCCCCTAATGTTCCAGAAGAGAAAACTAATCATTAGACAAAGGAGCAAAAGCATTTACTGACGATCTCAATTGAGATCTTAGGATTCTATCCGATTGGAATTTAGGACGAATACCTCTTTGTCTACCTTGTTTGGGAAGGCTCCACTCAATTTGCTGCTGTTGAACTTGAATCATTTGGGAAGACGAGGCTTCCAAATTGCAAAAATCCAATCTGCAATCATTTTGGGCAGGTGCAGATTCAGGAACAACATTGCGTGGAGACAAATTTCCAGCTGCTGTTTCTAGCTTCCAAAACCATTTCCCTCTGAACGTTCTGATGTAAAAGATCCTCATCCATCCCATGTTCCCCAACCATACTGCCATTGTTACAACTTTTCTGCTGATGATGGTTCGAAGACGTAGCCAACTGCTCCTGACGCTGAGATTGTTGCTATAACTCAGTCAGCTCCAAGCTAGTGTTTTCCATCAAACCCTCATTCTCCTTATTCTCCTGCTGTTGCTGTGTGCCTTGCAGCTCCCCCTCATTCTCCTTATTCTCCTCATTCTCCTCATTCTCCTTATTCTCCTCATTCCTACTATTATCTGCCGAAACATTAATCTTCTCCAATCCCAAGCATCATTGTGTCATTCGGAACATGTTGCACTGATTTACAAATATCCAGAGAACTGTCTTTATCATTCTCCATATTGGACGGATTCGCCTTCGGAACATATTGCATCTTAACAGCCTTCCTGCTGCTGTTTTGTTTTGTCTACCATCTCCGGGCCTTTGCCTTTGGATTGACCATACTTGCAGCTTTCAATACCATGACCTTGCTTATTACACTTAGAGCAGTATAATGGCAAGTCCTCATATGAAACCTTCTGCCAGAAGCCTCCATCACCTACTGCAATCCAGATGCGATGTGGAAGTTCCTTCAAGAGATCCAAGGTCGACACAAATGCGAAGCAACGTTAGGACGAGACAGATTTACAGTCGCAGCATCAAGTTTCATTGGAACACCTACTGCACTAGCAATTGTGAAGAGTGCAGTCTTATCAAAAAAATGAATCGGCAGATTTTCCAAAGCAATCCATACAGGTGCCCTTGATGATTCCATATCTAGACGAAAATCAGTCGTCTATTTGAAGACCCTCATAGGAAATTCTTGCAGCATCCACAGCCCTTTGATCCAACATCTTTGGAAATCTTCTTCCATAGCAAACCTTAGTAAAACATGCCTATAATCCAGCAGCCCCAACGAGTATGAACCTGAAAAACCAATCGCTGCAAAAGCCTTACGTAAAGCTTCCATGCTTGGGCAGGCCATGGCTGAACTTTCCTACCAGCGAGAACCTAAAGGGTTCTGCCAGTTTTTTGATGTCTTCTGGCGAAAATTTTACAGATGGTTCCCCTTTATAAATGGTCGTTGGTTTGATCTTGATTGGAGAAGATGATTTGCTTGCAACAACATCAGCAAAAGACCTGATTTAATGGAGCTGAAGAAGGATTGCCCTTCAACATAATGTTGAAGGGTAGCCATAAACCCTAAAATTCAAAAAAAGAGACGTAGAGAGAAAAGTCTAGAGAGAGAATCTTTCTACTACCTAGACTTCAATTATTTTTTGTCCACTACCACTGCCAACTCTCGTTGAATAATAGTAATTGAGAAATTATAATTGGTGATCAAGCAATTACAATTCAATCAACCAGAACAATGAATAAACAAAGTAATTCAATAGCATAATATCACCAATTACTCCATATCCCTTACAATCACAAGTTCATCTAAACCCTAGATATGCAAATTAAGTACTCATATTTAAAGCAATAAAAGTAATTCCTTTGCAATCAATTGACATAAGTATCAAAGACAAGAAATTTAAACAGAAGTTGTCTCTCTACTCTTATCTATCTTATGCTGCACTTTCTAGATCTACGGAGCTAGGGTTTAAAAACCTTGTTCCTCTGTTTTTCATACCCTAAAAACTCTCTAAAGAAGACTAAAAAAATTGTTGCCACATTGAGTACAAGTTTTTCTTTTTGTATATCCCGAAATACCTCAAAAGTGTGCATTAGTGACCCGAATTCGCGACAGTACCCGCGGAGAGGCTACAGCTGCGGATTCACCAAACGGACAGTCTAATGGTACCTGCAGCACATACCCGCGACGTGGGTATAGGCACGAGTACCGTCAGAAACTTCAATTTCGAATCTTCCATCTTGCTTCTAACTTCACCCTTGCACCAACTCTTTGGCTTTCATCTCTGAACAATTTCTTCACTTCTAATCATCCATTTGAGCACTTTGGTTTCTTCTAAAACTCCATATGTGGATTCTTCAACAACCACCTGCAAGATCACAACAATAACATGTATGAGTAGCTTTTATTCTAAAATAACTTGACCACTCAAAAGTAAGAGAATTGCACCACAAATAAACAAAAACTAATATAAAAAACACTAAAAACCTCTATTAAAATCCACTTAAGACTACTTCACTTTGGCAGTTATCAAATTCCCCTACACTTAAGTCATTGCTTGTCCTCAAGCAATAAGCTTTAAAAATAGGGACTTATGTGTGAAAACACGACTAACCACTTTGATACCCAGCATATTCTAATTATAACCAATCCTAGATACTCATGACATCAAGTAAAGAAAGAGCAATTATTCACAGTCATATTTCTTTGTAATTTCATCTATCATCTCTATTTCAGTCCATAAAGCAATAAAGCAACAAGATCAAATGTGCTTTCATCTATTCATCGCTTTCAACTGTAAGAGCTTAGAATTTTATTCACTCATGACTATGCAGAAGATTAGGCCTTTCCCCAATCGGATGAGACAGCCTTTTTACGCGAGTATTCACATTTGTAAATGCAAACCCCGGTTACTCAATCTCTCATCCTCTTAGGTTGCTATGCGTACTCATAACTTTGACACTTTTTTACATGAGTGTTCACATTTGTAAATGCAAATCCCCAGTTACTTAGTACGAAAATTAGTGGAGTAATCCCTAAGTATTCACATTCTATTATTACTTTTACCCTTCTTTCTTTCTTTCTTTCTTTTTTTCAGAAAACTTATCCCTCACTCTTACGTCTACTTACCATAAACAGACTATCTCACCAATCAAAATGTGCTAACTCACTCATCAACTCTCGCAGAGATGATAATTACAGTCCTTTCATTATACTTCCTCAACATTAGACATACTTACTCTACTCTACTCAACATCACTTTTTCTAGAGTCAATCATCAGACTTATAACCGAATGTACTGGGTATCTCACAAAAAAATTTTTTAACAGACCACAACAAACAACAACTGATATCCAACCCCATTCAAGCTCTCCCCATACTAAAGTTGCACATTGTCCTGAAGGTGTGCAATATAAGAATGAAAAGAAAACATTATAAAATTTTTGAAATAATAATTCCCTATCAAAACCGTAGAAGTTCATGCACTGTGGGTGTAGGAACTCGATCCAAACCTTAGGCACGATATGGTACTTCATCAAAAACAAATACTACATTTCCAAAGGGTTAGTCCACACCAATGTAAAAAGAACGAAGCATAAGCAAATAGATAACGAGGTCAAATATCCCAAATGAAACAAAACAAAGTAAAGACCACCTAAAAAAGCATAAAAAAAAAACTAAATAAGCATGTCATAAGGGAAATGAGATAAGCTCTCTCTAGGCTCCTGGTCGATATGGCCTCCAAGAGGCTAGCTCATTCTCCATAAATGTCATTCTTGCTTCCATGGCCTCCATCCTTCCTTCCATCCTGTCCATGGATGCTCTGGTGCAGCGGACTTTATCTAAGATTGAATTCAACATTCCCCATGTCCCAGAGGAGCCTTCCTCTTGATCCAGTTGGGTCATCTCGTCCTCTTCAGTCTCCTCCATTTGATCTCCACCTTCCTGCAGTATGGCTCTAATGGCATAAGCTTTTACCTTTATATTGCACAGTGCTTGAATATTCACTGTGTCTGTGGCATCTATTGATTGCTTCCACTAACCCTATAAATTGACACCATACCGAGCAAAAACCAGCGAAAGGAGACGTGAAAAACCGAAACCAATGTCCTCCTCCGTCACACGTGCAGCGGTTCTCATGTAGCTTATGATGATACTAGCTAATGGACTAAGTCCCAATATCTCGGTTTGCACATACTCATTGACCATCTCGTCTAAAAAATACATGTCACTTGCGCAACATTCATTCTTTGAACTGCGTTTTGGATGGACATTATGACATATCACGAACAACGCAACATGATATGGAGGAAGAAACTTATTGACCCTGTAAACTGGCCTTCAATCTCGTTGTGTATACTCAACTTCCACATTAAACCTTGTAGCGCATTTCTGTTGTATCCACAGTCCTAGCCATTGAAACTGACGTGTTAATGCGACCCCTTCACCTTCATCCCTACAACCTAATAATTCAGCCAATTTCGGGCGGGTTAGTTGAATTGGATGCCCCCGAACTATAGATGTCAATGCATAATTGCTATGGTCCTCTTTATCCTCTATATTTGCATAAAACTCACGTACCAACTTAGGATAATAATTATTAGGCAAACTAAGGATTAGAGCCCATCCTAAGTGTGTGAACATCTCTGTTAGATGCAAATGCGCATCTACATTTGGAGCAATGTCTTTCTCAATGATAAATCTATTATGCTTCCTGGAATCATACCTGATTCTCAAAAGATATGAAGCGGTCTTTATCCCACTAACGTTGCGGAGGTAGGCAACTCGAATATCCACCACTACTATCCTTTTTGGATGGAGTAACTCATTTGATGGGCTGACCAGTTGTTTTTGTCCTAGGCATGATATCTAAACCTCAATCATAACAAAATTCAGCACAAATCCAGCACATTTAGATGCAGATATTTAGCACAAGAGAATTAGCACAACATCCATGCCTCGAACTAACACCCATTCCATACTAACGATTTCACTTTCCACAATTAGATGCACGTGAATATAAATAACATGAAAGGCAGATAATTAATCACCAAGAATCAAAACAGATTATTAATCCTCCAAAAGCCATTCCTAATGAACTCTCACTACAAAGCTTGTACCGATTAACATTGCCTTCCATTACCCATCATCAAAAGAACACCATAACCTCTAAAGAGCATCTCAATAGTATTTAATTCTCATGATTTTCACAAGCTCAATGGACACAAAAAGTTCGATCAAATCTTTCCACATTATTAGACAAATGCCAATTAAGAAACACAATCCCATGGTGTATTATTAATGCATCTAACAAATAAATCCATAAAATCCAAAACCCATGACATATAGAGTGTAAAACTAGTCAATGAATATCAAGATGTCCAACAAAATCATCAAAGAAAAACAAGAGCTGCAAATCCTCATTCACACCCATAATAATTCAAAAATTAGGGAGTAAATATGAAAAACTTACCTGAAAAGAGGAATTAACTATAGAGAAAGTCAGATTAGTCCACAAATTAAGTAGCAAAACCCCCCCTCAAGGATGCTCACAAGTCACAATCCCCAATTTAGATGAATGACAAAATCAAATCTAAAAAGGAATCCTCTACCAAACATCCAAGGGATGTGGTAGGACAAGTGTTAAAGTGAAAGATTAAAGATAAAAGTCGGGTGGTTGATCAAATATATGTGTGAACTTGGAGTTGTAGGGAAGAGGATGAAAAGAATGAGGGAAATCAAACAAAACGTAGGTTATATGGCTATTCGGAGAGTACCCGCAGCACGTACCCGCGGCGTGGCTACGGGCGCAAGTTCAACTCCTCGAATAATTTCACTTGGGTAGGCCTCTAATGGTACCCGCGGCACATACCCACGGTGCACTTACGGGCACGGGTTCTTCTCCTCAAATAATTTTGCTTGGGCAGGCCTCTGATGCTACCCACGAAACGTACTCGTGGGGTGGTTATAAGTGTGGTTACGATCAGTACATTTTGTTATCCTTCTGATGGAATTCGTGACACGTACCCGCGGCGCGGGTACAAGTGCGGGTATGATCAGAACATTTTGTTAACCCTCTGATGGACTCCACGACCCAACTCGCGGCACGGGTACGATCAGAAAGTGTTAACTTTGATTATGAATCCCCTCAAAGATCCTTTTTGGCATACCCTATCACATTGACACACTTTCACTCTAAATGAAACATAAAACAAGGGAATTTAATCATTAAAAATATTAAAACACCATTAACTGACAATAATTTCCCATGCTTATGCATAATTGACATCTACTCTTGCTTGCATGGATGTCAATCTCATCATTGCCTTTAGAACCTGCAACACCACAAATATAACCAAAGAATAATTAAAAGATAATATCAAATAGACATATAATTAAACTTAAACATAACAGATTGACTTAAAATTCTAAACCAATTGTTGAGTTGCCTCCCAACTAACGCTTTAGTTAAAGTCTAGAGCTAGACTTCTCGATTCCATTCTTAATGACACACAAGTTCACCCAAGGAGAATACTTCTCCTGTAGGTATTAATTCCCCCACTAGATATACTTTGAGACGCTGCCCATTTACCTTAAAACTATTTCCCTTGTCAGATTGAATCTCAACTACCCAATATAGGAACACTTGATTAACAACATAGGGCCCAAACCAACGTGACTTCAGCTTCCCTAGAAAAAGTTTGAGGCGTGAGTTAAGCAATAGCACATTATCACCAATTTCAAACTTTTTGTGGGAGATATGCTTGTTATACCAAGCTTTAACCCTATCCTTATAAATTCTTGTGCTCTCATATGCATTTAATCTCATCTCTTCTAACTCACTCAATTACAGTCGCCTTAAGTTGCCTGCTAAAGCTAGATCAAAATTGATCGACTCAATAGCTTAATAAGCTTTATGTTCTATCTCTACAGGAAAATAACACCGTTTTCCATATACTAACTAATACGAAGACATTCCTAACAGTGTCTTAAAGGCAGTCCTATAAGCCCATAAGGCATCATCTAATTTGAGAGCCCAATCTTTCCTAAATTTATTCACTGTCTTCTCAAGAATGAGTTTCAACTATCTATTGGCAAGTTTAGCTTGCCCATTAGGAATGCCATTTCAGAAATCCCATGATAAGAAAGCCATCCTTTTATCTTAGGTACGTAACCCTAAAAGACATTGCACGTTTAAATTTCTGTAAATTCTAGTGGGTGAGATCTTAGGTAAGGTAATTTGATCATGATCATATTTTTTAATCAGCATGAATACCCCACGACGTATCAAGCAGATGTTGACAATACCTTCAGAGGTTCGAAAATGGACAGGGCTTCTTCTTCCTAGTGAGATCAACCAAGTAGCAGCATTTTTAGGACCCATTGGTGACTTTAAGGTGTTAGTGTATGCCCTAAAACCAAGATGGTTTAAGGTGTTTTATATGTTATATTTATCCATGTGGTATTTTTCTTTATCATCTATACTTGTATTTCCATGTTACTTGTTTGATTGATAAAGTCCTTAGAATATTGACTGTGTATTAGAGATTGTAAGGGTTACAATTATGAGACTCTAATACATAAAGTCATATTCTTAAATATCCCTAGTCATAGTATTAATGAGATTGGACATCATTAATACGGATAGACTGGCACATACTTTGCCTCTACTTATGGTAAGTAGTAGTTGATCCATTGACTATGGTGTGCGTGACACTTAAGCTGGTATGTGGATGCTTGTTTGAGAACAAGTTCATTGGATTGATCCGCTAAGAGTTTTCAACTATAGTGCCAATGGTTGAACTCTTAATGGCAATGGTGTAAGTGATCCTTTGACTTGAGATTACCATAGTATCTTGAGTGTCTATTGCTATACTTTGACTCTATTCCTCGGTGCCCGTAAAAGGGTAGCTCATAGGTTAGAGATTGGGTATAGTTAGAAGCATGGAAAGATAGTGAGTAATCAATACAGGATTCACCACTCCTTAATAGGAGAGTATATCCCTTAATGGCCACTTGTTAGAAATATTAACTCATAAATCTTCTGCAGAAGTGATAGTATAACTTGGAAGTAGTTTTAAGGTTATACATCATGGAGAGTTATATTTCTGGAACAAGAAAATATAAATTAGTCATTTAAAATTATGCACTATACTTTTAGACTAATTGGGATATAGTGTGGTGAAAGGATATTAATTACACGGTAACATTGTCATTGAAGGGCATGGTCTACCATATGACTTTCCTATTCACTTGGGTGGTCATGATACATTGCTAGACGCCACTCATGATCTATAAGTATGAATTGATTAATTAGTGAATTAATGATAAATTAAAAGTGTTTAATTTATGTAGCTCAATTAATGAATTATAATTTATACTTATTGCCAACGTGAATGGAACCTAATGGGTCACACACATAAAGAACAAAGTCTTTGGGTTAAAATGTAATTAAGATAAGTATGAGATACTTATGGGGTTAATTTATGAGATAAATTAACTTAAAGGACTTGTTTATAAATATTCTAAGTCTTGCAGGAAATTTGTTTCCTAAAAGAAATAAAGTAACTAATTGGTTTCCTTATGGAATAGATTTCCTAAAGGAGAAGGAATAGCTTAAAGTAAGTTGCCTAAACCTTCTTGGTTTCCAATTAGCTTTATTTTCTAAAAGACTAGAATACTTCCTTTATAAATAGGTTCATGCTTTGACTCTTGAATTATTATTGCAGCACAAAAGAAAACTAGTGAGAGAAAAATTTAAAAAAGAGACACGCCTCTTTCTCTCTCTAGGCGTCTCTCTTTCTCTCTCTCCTAAGGGATAGGTTTTTTCTTCTTCTTGTGTTCTTAATAATTCAAGGGAGCTAGCACTCAAAAGTCAAAGC
The DNA here is from genome assembly GCA_024721245.1 of Mitragyna speciosa. NCBI lineage: Eukaryota > Viridiplantae > Streptophyta > Magnoliopsida > Gentianales > Rubiaceae > Mitragyna > Mitragyna speciosa. The sequence goes on along the minus strand of CM045552.1, from coordinate 17,831,711 downwards.
AAGCAAGCCTACAAGGTTCCCAAAGAAGTTGTTTGTGTGGATATCATTAGAGGCTCTACGCTTAGAGGGCTTTTCGTGGTAGATCAAACATCTTCTTCGAAGGATCTTTGCCTAGAAGCATAGAAATCTTCTGTGCTTAAGGTAATCTTCATGCAAACCCCCTTGTTAATCATATAGATATGTCAAAGAGATCCATGATTAAGGTAATAAATTTTTATTTTTTCGCTGCGTTACCTATGCTATTACCTTACATAAGGAAATAGAGACAAACGGATGTTTGGTAGAAGCTCTGATTCGTCTGTAGGACCTTGATTGTTCAACGTTTAGGGTTAGAGATAAGGAATTGACCATTACAGTTGAAGAGGTAGCTAGCCTACTTAATTTGCCAGTGGAACGGACAACCATGGTCTTTTCATATGTTTTTGAAAAAGCCGAGTTCTGCTATTTCGCAAGGTTGAAGGAATCTGCAGTGTAAAGTTTTGATCAGAATATAAGCGTAAAATTCCTATTTGATAGATTCGCAGACCAAGACGAGTTTGACAAGTATCTGAGGGATTTCACTCTAGCATCCAACATAGCATGGGCACAAAAGATGGTTTGGGTATACGGGTTTGTCATGGCAGGTATTTACTTGTTTCCGAGAGAAGACAAGAAGATCAGTTTCAACATAACTAAATTTATGTTCGATTTTTTTCTCCAGGATTAGGGGTTAGAGAGCTTCCATAGTGCCTGTGTTAGCAGATATATTCATTGCCTGCACCAATTGCCAGAAAGGAATAAACTTCTTTCATGAGTCTAACAGAATTCTACATATTTGGGTAATGAAACATTTCAACAGGCACCCGTCTGTCCCCCACAGCTTGTCGCTGGTCGGACATAATTGGATAGTCACTCATCATAAAATGATTAATAGAAATAGCCCAATGAGAATGGCATCAGAATGTCTAAACCTTTTGATGTCGATACCTGATCAAAAGATTCAATGGGTTCTGGATTGGATGGACTGTATCAAAGCAGCTCTCCGAACTAAGTTGGCCAATTTCATACCGCTACTAGCAACTCAGGGCATTGCGGCTTACACTCCGAAAAGATTCCTTCGACAGCTAGGGCATATCTAGGGATTACTGCCGACACCTGATTTATCAGACTTCCTTATTATCTTTGACAAGGGAAGTTGTCCCGCCGAGATTTCTAGAAGATTAGAACTTACGAAAGCATGGGAAAGTCAGTGTACAGATCAAAATCTCCCATTCGATGCAAAAAACAAGGGTACTCCTGTGACCACTCCACAGTATGAGACGTAGCTCAAAAATCAAAATGTTTGAACAAGGCAAGTTGTTATTAATCCTGTCGAGGAGGTTGCTCGATTGAGAACCTTGTTAGAAATGAAGGATTGTGAACTGATACAAGAGAAGCAGAGCTTCAAGAAGAAGGAAGAGATATATGAGTCTGTCAAGCAACTTTACACAGAAGCCAAACAAGAGTTATGGGATAAGAAAAGAAAATGCCTAGAGCTGAAAGACGACATCAATCATACGATGAACAGGTACTCTTGGGAGCTGAACTACAGTAAAGCTCAACGCTTGGAAGACCAATTGAAGAAAGTTTTAGAATGTGTAGATGAGTTGACAGAATGATGTACTCCTTTGTATTGGGTTGGCAATGAAAGTAGTGAAATGTTTTTCTTTTAATGCTCAAGTTGGATGAAAAGTTGACTTGATAAATGAAAAGGTTGTTTCTTTTGGAGCCAAAATTCATCTTGTCCAGATATTAAAAGGTGGGTCTCACCCTAAAGAATTGCATCTCATATTAGGTCTACCCTTGGCATAATAAGGGATCCCTATAGGACATGCATCCAAATTATTTATACACTTGCTGACTTTAATCTTTTTCTTTTTTCTTTAAATAATAAATTTTGACAGTACCAATAATAAAAGAACGGCTGAATCAGTTTCCTCTCCAATATGTATTTTAGGTACGTTAAACCATAACTTCATTTCAAAGAAGTCCCATCGTTACCAGGTCTCAAAATCAAGCCTTGAAGCGTGCAAACATAAGTTCAAATCAGGAAGTGTCCGAAAGAACAATTCAGGCCATGCCAGTGGACTTTTCTACATTGGGTGCTCAGCTGAGCGAGATGTTGGGCAAGTTCAATGATTTAAGTGCAGAAATGGCATCACAGAGGCGTGTCATTGACTAATTCTTTACAAACAATAATGGTGGTGCCCTAACCAATCTTGTGCCAGTAGTTGACCATCCCCTAAACAAGTCAATCAATTGCCTTTCACGTCCAATATGCAAACTGTTTCACTTTCACCTTTAACCAACCCAATTGAAAAACTCTCTGCCCACTTCAACCATGACCTTCTACATATGCGTCCAAACTTTGCTCAAACAAACCCGCCTAATTATCCCATTCCTCAATCCCATCCACAGATAAATCTAAACATCCTACCCAATCCTCAAGTACCTCATCACCATGCAGCAAAACCTTTTGTTTGGGACGTCACTTCTCAGGGAAGACCGGCTGTAGATGAAATTGCTATACCTGTAGACAAAGATTTGCTTAAGAGGTTGGATCGATTTGAAGAGTTCATGAAGAAAAATCTAGGAGTACACAAACATGGAGGATTGGATTATGATGATCTTTGCCCCTTCCTTGACATCCAGTTGCCATTGGATTTTAAGGCTCCCAATTTTACTAAATACGATAGAACTGGTAATCCCAAAACTCATCTCAAGATGTTTGCTAACAAACTTGGCAAGCCAGTTGATGACGAAAACTTGCCCATGCGTTTATTCCCTGAGATCTTGGAAGGAGATGTGTTAGACTAGTATTCTAATTTGAAACCTCAAGAGATAAGGACCTGGTTGGACTTGTCAACAGCTTTTATGAAGCAATATAAATTTGATTGTGAGTTGGCACCAATGCTAACTACCCTTGAGAGTACTAAGAGGAAACCTTCAAAAGATCAGAAGACCTATGCTAAACGTTGGAGAAAGCTGGCTGCTAAGGTAGAACCTTCTATGAACAAAGAGGAAATCGTTCGTACATTTATTAAGGCACATGATCCACCATACTTTGAGAAAATCTTTTGCATGACTTGGAACTCATTTGCTGTATCATTAACAAATTGAAAGAGTATGATGAATTTGTCTAGGCAGGCAAGATAGTTAATATAACGACTTTGAAATTGCAGTTGGAGGCTTTGTAAAACCAAAATCAGAACAATAATGCAAAGAAAACCCCGTTCAAGAAGAAAGATGGGGAGACTGCTTTTGTTTGGAATCATGGCCCATCGTTTAGACCCAAAATCTAGAACCATCCCTCATATGTTACTTTTTACCCACAACCTGAAAATCCTCAGTCAGTTTACCACACTAACATGCAGCTTCATTATCCTCAATCTGGTTATCTAAACTATCCACCTCCATTCCCAGCACCTCGGCCAACCTTTCAAAATTATCGTCCTCCCTACTATAATCAGAGACCGCCACAACAAAACAACATTCACATCACCCAAAACCCATTTCAAGCTAACAGAGACTAGGTTCAAAGGCCACCTCGAACTTAAACAAATCTGGACCGTCCCATTGACCAATTGTACTAAGCAACTGAAAGCTACTAGGCAAAATTAGAGTGATTCCAGTAAAGGTTTACATACAAGGGTTTAGCCTACTAGGGTACAATTCCTCAAGTTATTTGTGCATACCTATTCAGGGAAGTTCCAGGATATTTCACAGCTAATTGTTGAGCCTTAAATAATCAAATTCAAGACATGATTGAATTCCGGAGAGATTGTTCCTTAGAAGGTGAGAAGAGCATGGATCAAATGTATATAAGAATCTTCTCCCAGAACTACGAAAATACTATGTGAGACAATCACTACTAATGATGAATTTCGATGATCCTGCATCATACATTGTAGGATGAGTATGAGACTGAGAACTATAATGGAAACTAATTTGATCAAGACAGAAGGAGTGAACCAAATGCTAAAGATTCAGTAGTAGAGAATAGGGGATACTCTCTTGAAAGATGAATTGAAACAATTAGTGTTCGAGAAAGATGAGCCTTTCATGTTAGAAGGATATTTCGACCCTTTCATTTTAGACTTGCCGCCTTTTAAGTTGGAATGCACCAGATTCTATTGTGCTCGAATTTCCTAAACAGATGTCTGTGAATAGTTTACAAGAAGTGCCCTTGGAATTATGGGGAGCCTGCGCTGTTGATTGGAGATAAGAAATTGTTGAAGGAAGAAGTAGGCCACTGTCACCAGGTCTGGGAGAGTTCTAGGAGATCATAAGAAGAATGCTCCACTCAAAATCCAAGGAAATTCTCTGCCACCCAAGCAACCCGTATTTGAAAAAGATGCTTTGAATTTCTTGATATTGATTAAGAGAAGTGAATATAAGATAAGTAAAACAATTGGACAAGGCGCCTGCTCATATTTCTTTTCTGAACCTTGCTTCTGACCTCCGAGCTGCATCGAGAAGTTTTGCTCAAAGTTCTAAACGAGGCTCAAATCCCTAAGGATGTCCCGGTCAACAAATTCTCTGATATGGTGGGAAACATTCTGGCTTCCAACTGTATTAGTTTTTCGGATGATGATTTGACCGTCAGAGGGATTGGACACAACAAGGCACTGTATATATCAGTACGTTGTAATAGAAAACTGCTGCCGAGGGTTTTGGTGGAATAATGGATCAGCTTTAAATATTTGCCCATGGGGCACTCTTGTCAAATTAGGGTTATCTGATACTAAACTTCGTCCATCTACTGTCGTGGTAAGAGGTTTTGACGGAACAAGGAGGGAGCCAATGGGAGAAATTGATTTAGTTTTAGAGGTGGGACCAGCCCAATTTCAGATTCCTTGTCAAGTTATGGAATTTCTCCAGTGCCTATAATGTGCTGTTAGGAAGACCGTGGATACATACCTCCAATTTGGTGCCTTCTTCATTGCATCAAGTATTGAAATTTGTTATGAACAATCAGTTAATCACTGTATTTGCTGAAGATGATTGTGCAATGATGATCAATGCCAACTCAAAAGGGAAGGACAGTGAAAAAATCTCAGTTTCTGCTCACGGGTTGAAGATGTTGTCTCTACAGGATGGATTTCTAAAAATGAATCATTTGTGCCAGAAGCCACTGTCATGATGACTAAAGAGATGATCCAAGAGGGGATATGAGATAGGAAAGAGTCTTGGGCGAAATTTGCAAGGACTGTTGGAACCAATAGAGCTCCCAATGCAAAAGGACACATTTGGACTAAGTTTTCTTCCAACTACAAGGGATCGAAAGGACATGAGAGCTCGAAAGCTTGCCGAAAAAGAAGGAAGGCTGACAGGGTTGCACATTCCACCATTGCACTATTCTTTCACTCGCCCATCAGTGGTAATGATATCCGGTTTGGATGAGAAGGATTCCATTGATGAAATTCTATTGGTTATGTCTCAGTTGTTCGTAGGGGTCATTTGTGATGCTGAGCCATCTGGATCTTCTGAGTTCCCCACAATTCCTAAAGATGGCATTCAGAATTGGACTGCTAGTTATCTTCCCTCTCGAAGGGAATTTCTATAAATTTAGGGGATTGTCTTTCACTCGAATCTATGCTTAGATAGGGTCTCATGTAGAGTCTTTTGTTGGGTATTTATGTTACTTTTGGGTCTTGTCACTTTGTTTTGTTAACAGTTTTGTGTTAAAGTGTCTTTCATCATAGGCATAGGGCCTTAGAATGAGTATGTTTTGAGTATTAATGTGATCTTTTAATTCTTCAGTTATTTTAAATTCAATGAAATGGAAAGACTCCCCTTATCGGTTTTCAATTGTTTCTATTTTTTATTGTATGTGTTTGTTTTCTCTTTTCTCAGATGGCCATCAATAAAATCATTTGACCCTTTAGATGTCACTATTCCAGAAGTCGATGATTGCAATCTCGATATCTCTCACGAATTTGAAATCATGCAATTTGGCACTCAAAACGAGAGTGATACCGAAGAAGAATATGAGTCTTTGTCAAAAATTCTCGAACAACATAGAAGAGAAACCTAAACCGAACTTAGAAGAAACAGAAGTTATTAACATTGGTACTAAAATGAAGGTCAAAGAAATCAAGGTCAGCATGCATTTGAATAAGAAACAAAAGCAAGAAATGGTAGAATTTTTTACTACATTTCAGGATGTCTTGCCTGGTCTTATGATGATGTGGCTAGAATTTTCACGGACATAGTGGTTCACCGATTGCCAACTGATCCGAATATCCACCTGTGAAGAAAAAATCTCACAAGTTTAAACCGAATATGAGTCTTAAAATTAAGGAACAAATTGTAAAACTAGCTCAATGTCGAGATTATCATGGTATCTCATTATCCCGTGTGGCTATCAAATCCAGTACCTATCCCAAAGAAAAATGGAGAGGTGCGAGTTTGCATTGATTATAGAGATCTTAACAAAGCGAAGTCCAAAAGATGATTTTTCGTTGCCAAACATTCATATTCTTTTGGATAATACCTGCAGGATCATGAGATCGTATCCTTTGGAGATTGTTTCTCAGGGTATCATCAGATTCTAATGGCGGAAGAGGATAGAGAAAAGACTACTTTTGTCACTCCGTGGGGAACCTTTTGCTATAGAGTAATACCTTTTGGATTAAAAAATGCTAGAGCTACCTACTAAAGAATGATGACTACATTGTTTCATGATATGATCCACAAGGAGATGGAGGTTTACGTGGATGACATCATAATCAAATCTAGAAAGGTGAAGGATCATTTGGTTGATTTGAGAAAGTTGTTTGAAAGATTGAGAAAATATAATTTGAAATTGAACCCTGCCAAGTGTGCTTTTGGAGCCCCGGCCGGTAAGTTGTTGGGTTTCATCGTTAGTAAGAAAGGTATAGAAGTAGACCCTGCCAAGATTAAGGCAATTCGCGATATGCCGATTCCAAAAACTCAAAAAGATGTGAAGAGTTTTTTGAGAAAAATCAATTTTATAGGCAAGTTTATCGCTCAGTTGACTTCTACTTGCGAGCCTTTGTTCAAGTTGTAGAGAAAAAACGTGCCAATGGAATGGAACGATCATTGCCAGCATGCTTTTGATAAGATCAAGACTACTTGCTAAATCCTCCAGTTTTAGTGCCACTCCAGCCTAGAAGACCTTTGATTATGTATCTATCCGTGCTTGATAAAGCCGTTGGATATGTTTTAGGCCAGCATGATGATACAAGGAAAAAGAGCAGGTAATTTATTATTTAAGTAAGAAGTTTACGCCTTATGAGATGAATTATCCATTCTTGGAAAGGTTGTGTTATGCACTAGCTTGGGCTACTCGAAAACTCCAACATTACCTTCTTGATCACACTACTTACCTCATTTCCCGTTCTGATCCTTTAAGATATTTGTTAGAAAAACCAATATCAACTGGACGCATGGCCAAATGGCAAATGATTCTTTAGAGTTCGACATTGTCTTCACCACACAAAAGGCAATAAAAGGACAGGCTATAGCAGATCACTTGGCAGAAAGTCCAATAGATGATGGTTATCAACCACTCAATACTTATTTTTTGGATGAAAAGATCCTGTTCGTTGGGGCCATTGAAGACATGAATGAGCTAAACACAGAGTGGAGATTATTTTTTGATGGCGCTTCGAATTCTTTTGGGGTCGGGATTGGGGCCGTTTTGGTATCACCGGAACAAAAGCATTATCCTGCAACTACCAAGTGATGTTTTTCTTGTGCCAATAACATGGTCGAGTATGAAACTTGTATATTAGGGTTAAAGATGGCTTTGGAGATGGAGATCAAGGATTTGATAGTATTCAGTGATTCTGATTTGCTGGTGCATCAGACGCTTAAAGATTAGGCGACTCGGGATTCTAAAATCATTTTGTATCATTGTAGCCTACTCAATTTAGCTGCCAAGTTTAAGAATCTAGAGTTTCGGCATATTTCGCAAACTCGTAATGTCTTTGTCGATGCTCTGGCCACAATATCTTCCATGATTAAACACCTTGATGAGTTAGTAATTGAGCCTATCCAAATTCGGCTTCAAGAGGAGCCGGCCCACTATTTACGCATTGAGCTAGAATCTGACAGTCTTCCCTGGTTTCATGATTTGAAGGAATATCTAAAGAACGGATTTTATCCCCCAGGTGCTAGTATAGTGTCTAAGAATTTTCTCTAAAGAATGTCTACAAGGTTGTTTCTGAATGGAGAAGTTCTATACAAAAGGACAAGTGATTTGGGTCTCCTAAGATGTGTCGATGAGAAAGAAGCAGAGTATTTGATGAAGGAGATACATAGTGGTGTATGCGGACTGCATATGAATGGATACTTGCTGACCAAGAAGTCATGAGAACAGGATATTTTTGGTTCACCATGGAGCATGAGTGTGTTGTATTCGTCAGAAAGTGCATTAAATATCAAGTGCATGGTTATGTAATATATGCCCCTCCTTCAGAACTTCACAGTATGACTGCTCCTTAGTCATGCTCAATGTGGGGAATGGATGTGATTGGAGTCATCGATTCTCCAGCTTCAAATGGACAAAAATTCATCTTGGTGGTGATTGAGTTTTTACCAAATGGGTAGAAGCAGAATCTTACAAGCAAGTGACAAAAAAAGTGGTACTAGATTTTCTTAAGAACCATATCAATTGTCGTTTTAGTGTACCCGAAACTTTAATCACTGACAATACAAAGAATTTCAATAATGACATGGTAGATGGATTGTATGGTCTATTTAAGATCAAGTATAGAAACTCTGCTATCTACAGGCCTAAGGCTAATAGTGCCGTCGAAGCTGCCAATAAGAATTTAAAGAAAATAATTCAAAAGATGATTGATACTTATCGAGATTGGCACGAGAAGTTGCCCTTTGCACTTTTGGCCTATAGAACAGCAATTAGAACTTCAATTGGGGCAACCCCTATTCTCATATGTATGAAATGGAGGCAGTTTTACCTACAGAGGTAGAAATTCCTTCTTTATGCATTCTGATGGAAGCTCAATTGGAAAAGGCCGAGTGGTTAAGGGAAAGCCACAAACAGTTGGCACTCATTGATGAGAAGAGGTTAAACGCTGTTTGTCATGGACAATGTTACCAACGACGAATGGCTCGTGTTTATAACAAAAAAGTCAGACCTCGCCAATTCGAAGTAGGGGACAAAGTTTTAAAACGAATTCTTCCAATTCAAGAGGAGGCAAAAGGGAAATTTGCTTCTAATTGGCAAGGTCCATTCATTGTCAAGAATGTATTATCAAGTGAAGGTCTTGTTCTGGCAGAAATGGATGGTCAAGACTTTCCCCAAATCATCAATTCAGACATGGTGAAAAAGTTTTACATTTGATTAGTAAGTTTTCTTTTAAAATTATTACAAAAAGAGGATGGGTTAAAGGCGGGCCTTTTTTCTTTTCCCTCGAACATTTTCTTCCCTAGTTTTTCCTTTTGAGCCTTCAGAATCTAAAAGCTTCGTTTCATAACCCACTTGATGGTCACACCCCACACTAGGGCAAATTTTATTTATTTTTTCTTATAGACTGTTGGTTAAAAATAAAAAAAAAGAAGAAGAAAAGAAAAACCCCATGAGAAAGCAGTAAACAGGGGCAAATTCAATTCAAAATATAAAAAAAAAAGAGAAAGAAATGAAAGGAAATCCCATAAAAAGCAAGAAATGAAAGTTGGGATAAGGCATTTTAAAAATGCAACCTCAAGAAAATCAACCTTTTCACAAAATTTTGCTTTTCAGCCTTAACATTTCAAACACCTTACCTGACCCCATTACAAAAGGCGAAAATGTTACCGACCTCTGTATTTATTGTATGATAATTTTGAGATGAAAATTTGCAAATCAATATAGCATATGATATTAATATATCTATCCTTAATCAATCAGGCGAAGATTGTCTTACTGATGCCAAATGACTTAGTGCCAATTTGATCTAATGAAAAGGGAATGACCGTTCAAGACTTGAATGATTGTTGCTCTTTTGTAAAGGCGAAAACCTGAAAGGATGCCGACAAAAAAAAATACAAAAAATACAAAAATAAAAAATACAAAAAAAAGGAAAAAGAAAAAAAAGAGAGAAAAGTGGGCAGGGGAAAACCTTAGTGAAAACCCGAAAGGGCACTAAGGTGGGAATCTTGTGCATATAAACGAAGCCGGATAAAGGAGGAGTGACAAAACTGAAAGAGCTGGTGACCATGTTCGCTTGGGTCTTGCTCTTTATGATTGTTCTTCTTCTAGCAATATCAAACTTCTGATCGATGACATCCAAAATGGTCAAGTGCGATATTCTTGGTCAAAAGCTCGACTCCAACAGCGTATATAAGTCGTTTGGTTACTTTTGAAGTTCTCAATTTATCTTTAACAAAAGTTATTTTACATTTATTTTCGTGCTGTGTTATTTTTCATTTTGTAGGCTTTGGTTTCAATTACATGAAACATGACGTTTGCATTAGAAAAAAAAGACGATGGAATTAAATAAAGATTGTTTTTGCATTGTTCCCTTCATTTAGATTTGTATTAAAGGACAATCCCCGAAATTTATCATGAAGGATCATAACAAGTGATAATGTTTATGAGGCATAGCAAGAGGTCAACTAAAAGATATTGATGAATGGTAGAATCAGGGATAGCTCGCAAGAATGGACTACGGATTGAATTTTGAATCCCAGAACTTATGTTTATATGCTTCTCAAGGCCTGATAGACCTCGCGGTGGTGGCACATTATCTAATCAGGCTTCACTTCCCATTTACAGGTAAAGCTGCGAATTCATCATTGACACTGTGTCGAAAGGGTCAAGATGGGGCAAAAAAAATTTCAAATGAAAAAAATTATTATTTGATTCCGATTTACATTGGGACAAATTTTAGAAGGATTGATTTCAAATGGGTTTTGATACTTTGAACAAGGCCAAAGTTTGAAAGGGATGATTTCAAATTGATTTGAGTTTCATATACTGGGGCAAATTTTTTTAATGAAAATTTTGGATTTCAAAGCAATCTTGATGCTTTATACCTTAGATAGAATTTTAGAAAGACTAATTTACACTGGGTCAATTTTTCAGAAGGATTAATTTCAAAAGGGACTTTGATGCCTTATAACATGCCATATTTTGATTGGAATGATCTCAACTTAGTTTGACTATCAAGGTAAATTTTGTAAAGATTAATTTTTTACAATGATTGAACACTGAGAGAAAATGGGGATTCATACTGGATGCAAGTGTTGACTTGCTTTGTAGATTGCTTTCGAATTTTAATCTTTTTCATGAATTTGTCCAGCAAATTGGACGTTTTCACATTGCTTTGTAGACTACTTTTAATATTTTAATATTTTTCAAGAATTTGTCCAGCAAACTGAACGTTTTCACATTGCTTTGTGGGCTGCCTTTCGACACTAAAAAAAATCTTTTTTTCATGCATGCCTAACAAACTGGACCTTCATGTTTATTTTTCAGGTTTGGCAAACCAAACATTGCATTGTATTTCACCCCAACAAATTGGGTACATGTCTAGCAAATTGGACATTCACATTTATTTTTCAAGTTTGGCAAACCAAACTTTGAATTGCATTTCACTCCAACAAACTGGGTGCATGTCCAGCAAATTGGACTTTCATGTTTATTTTTCAAGTTTGGCAAACCAAACTTTGCATTGCATTTCACCCCACCAAATTGGGTGCATGTCCAACAAATTGGACCTTCACGTTTATTTTTCAAGTTTGGTAAACCAAATTTTGTATTGCATTTCACCCCAGCAAACTGGACCTTCACGTTTAATTTTTCTGTATTCACCCAAGCAAATTGGGTGCATGTCCAGCAAATTGGACCTTCACGTTTATTTTTCAAGTTTGGCAAACTAAATTTTGCATTGCATTTCACTCCAGTAAACTAGGTACATGTCTAGCAAACTAGACTTTCACGTTTATTTTTTAAGTTTGGCAAACTAAACTTTGCATTGCATCTCACCCTAGCAAATTGGGTGAATGTTCAGCAAACTGAACCTTCACGTTTAATTTTCTCATAATTACCCTAGCAAACTGGGTGCATGTCTAGCAAACTGAACTTTCACATTTATTTTTCAAGTTTGGCAAACCAAACTTTGCATTACATCTCACCCCAACAAATTGGGTGCATGTCTAGCAAGCTAGACCTTCATATTTATTTTCTTTGCATTCACCCCAACAAACTGGGTGCATGTCCAACAAACTAGATTTTCATGTTTAATTTCTTGCAATCATCTCAGGAAACTAGGATTGCATTTGTACAGCAAACTGAATATTTTCATATTTAATTTCTTTGCATTTCATCAATCCTAGCAAACTAGGATCACATATCTCTCCAGCAAACTGGACATTTCATATTTTATTTCAATTTTATTTTTCAAGTCGGGCAGCCCAAACTTTTTTACTTTCATCATTAGAACTACGTTTGACCTGATTCTTTATATCGGGATACATAGGCAGCTCATTGAGAGCTCGATCACGTATTTTTCTATGTTCTTTGATCATTAGTTTACCTCTCATTCCATTCTCACATTATGCATGACTAGATTTTTTGTTTATAGTGGTATTTATTTTCACATTTGGATAAGTCAAAATTTAGTGTTGTCTACGTTTTTCTCTAAAATCTCTAAGAGATTCCCGACAAAGAGGGGCAAACTGTAGATACCAAATTTTGACACACCATTTATCTTCAACCATTGGAGGGCATGTTTACATTTTTTGGGCTAAATTTTAATTTTTCAATAATTTTGGAGGCAAAATAGTAATTTTTTATCTGTAAATATTTTTCTATTAGCTTTAGGGGTTTTAAATTCATATTTTTTTTATTTTTATACGAATTTGTTAATTTTTTTATGATTTTCTGGGATTTAATTGCTATTGTTTTTATATTTTTAGCAACACAAGGACAAAATGGTAATTTTGCCTCACGAACACCATTTTAGCTCATTTTGGGTCCCAAATTTATTTTTTTAATTCTTTAAGCATGTTTTTAAATTTTTTTTGTAATTTTTTCGGGGACGATTGCTATTTTTTCTGTAAATACTACATTCAATGGGCAAAATCGTCATTTTACAGTTCAAATTCATTTTTTTGTCAATTTTTGAGTCATAAATGCAATTCGTAGGGTTTTAAGCTTATTTTTAATTTTTGGTAATTTTTCGAGGTCAATAGTTATTTTTCTGTATATTTTCATTATTTAGGGGCAAAATCGTTATTTTACAGTTTAAATTAATTTTTTTTGTCAATTTTTGAGTCATAAATGCATTTTCTAGGGTTTTAAGCTTATTTTTAATTTTTGATAATTTTTTGAGGTCAATAGTTATTTTTCTGTGTATTTTCATTGTGCAAGGGCAAGATCATCATTTTACAGTTTAAATTCATTTTTTTGTCAATTTTTGAGTCATAAATGCATTTTCTAGGGTTTTAAGTTTATTTTTAATTTTCAGTAATTTTTCAAGGTCAATAGCTATTTTTCTATGGATTTTCATTGTCCAAAAGCAAAATCGTCATTTTACGTTTAAATTCATTTTTTGTCAATTTTTGAGTCATAAATGCATTTCCTAAGGTTTTAAGATTATTTTTAATTTTTGATAATTTTTTGAGGCCAATAGCTATTTTCTGTGTATTTTCGTTATCTAAGGGCAAAATCATCATTTTACATCTCAAGCGCGTTTTTATTAGCTTTAGGCTCTAACTTTTATTTTGAAATCTACTTCAATTTTTTTAGAAAATTTTGGAAATTATTGTCATTTCTTTGTATTAATTTTTTAATTTTTTGGGTTAAAAATATTTACTTTAAATAAAATTAAAATTTTTATTACCAGTGGCGTTTTTGTTATTTTGTTGTATTCTTAGTGACCAAGACAACTAGCCTTATAAATACCCCCCTTAAATCAGAAAAAATAGAGAGAAAATAAACACAAAGCTTCTTATCAATTGAGGATTAAAACACACAGTTTATACCAAGAAAACACACAACATCAGCCGCCACTCATGTTTTGTCCACTGTTCATTTTCATCGACAAATTGATTCTACTATTCATCGTCTCTTTTTCCATCATCAATCTTCAAGTTTAACAGGTAACATCTCAATTAAATTTTCTATTTTGTTTGGTTTCATTTTTCTTTTACTTTTTATGTGAATCTGATTAATTATCTAGGATATTAGTGAAGTTTTGATGGGTTTTCTTCTGTTTCATTTTTGGTTTTTTTTTCTCCTATTTTGTTTCTGGGTTTTTGTTTTTTGGGAATTCTGTTGTTTATCAACTTCTCAAAAACCAATGAACATCATCGGACAACCGCCAATTCCTCCACCATTCAAACACCGTAGAAACACCACAAGCCCTTTTCACGACCAAGCTCATCCCTGCCAAACCCAGAATCTATAACAACCAAAGCCAAAAACCATAACCAATTCATCACCCAGTTCCATGCCTAGTTTACCCACAATCACCAGATTAACCCAATCTTCCAGTCCAACATCACCAGTCAATACCCGGAGCTGCTAGAATCCCAAATTCCCCTTTTAAGTCACACAATCAAAATGCATAAATTCGCACACAGTACACAAATGTTCCACAATCTCACGCACACATACACACACAATTAATCACACATAATCAATCAGACACACACACACATACACACACACACACACACCCATCAAATTCTCATCAAGCCCAACCACCATAGCCAGGACCACGCGCCACCACCTTTAGAAACAATTCACAAATCACTAAATCTACCACCTGCAAAACAAAACACTCAAACAACCACAATCACACTCCACTATCATCAATTCAGTCCATGACCACTACCACAGAACAACCATTAGCTCCCTCCATCGGTCATCACCCCACCATCCCAAGCTACTTCTATTAGTTACAAAAGTCTCCACAACCCCAACTTGCAAAATACAATTAACAAAGCCATCAATTAAACAAAAATTACAAAAACTAGCAACAACGCAACTGCAACTACCCATTTCGCCATCCCACAACCTGCAAAACAAGGCCAAACAGAAACCCCCACTCAACCAGTTCAATTAGCATCCCCACCATACTACCCACAGTCACATCTGCTTGCCAAATCCCCATCATTGCCAGTCACCATCTCTGGCAATTGACAGCCCACCATCATCACCATTACTATCTCTCTCTGTAGACACCAAATTTTGACACACATTTTATAAAAAGTATGCGTATTACTTCATTTAGGGGTTATTGTGATTTTCAGGGGCTAATTATAATTTTTGTGTATATTACGTCTAATTTGTCGTGTCAGGGGCAAAATGGTAATTTCACCATGTAAATATTAGTTTATTTTATTTTATTTCCTAAATACATTGATTTTACTATTTTTATCATTATTTATGATTTTAATGATTTTTAGGAGTCATTCATCATTTATTTAAAATTTTAGTATTTTTTTAATTCAACGGCACGTTTCCCAATGTACTTTTTTATTTTTATTGAAAATTTTTCTTTATAAGAATTATGTGTTTGTGCATTTTATAAATTTTATATAAAGAAAATTTTCATAATTAATTTATTTATTTACTTATTTTAAATACTATTTGATTGTTTATTTTAAATTGTATTTTTTCTAACCTAGAATTAACTTTCTTACACTGAATTTTTCTTTTTTCTTCTTATAATGTTGTGTTTTAATTTTAATATATAATCTAAAAGGAATTCAAATAGTTTTTATTTTATTTTCTTATTTTTCTGTTTTTCTTTGTTTTCTTCTTAAAAAAAATTTTTTTTTTTGAACAGCAGCAGTAGCATTGCTGCTGCTGTTCCTTCTGCAAAAACCATCCCAAGCCATACCTCTTCTCACCTTCTCCTCAGCAGATTTTGAGGGATTGGGTTTTTGTTTTTCACTGATTTTTTTCACTCATTCACACACCACTTTTTCCCTCACTTTCTCTCTGCCTCCTCTTCCCCTCACCATTTTTTTTTCCTTCACAGACATCACACACACCTGCATTTTCTTTCCCCTCCCTCTCTGCAAAACACAGAACACATACAACACACAACGCACAAACACAGAACACACAACATTCACAAACACCTGCAATCACACACAGACATCATACACGCACCACACACACTCACCATTCTCATCTCTCCTGCAGACTTTCACGCCTCACAACACACACTTGCATTCTTCACAATTCACAGACAGAACACACGCACGCACACACTTGCACACAACCTGCATAGACAAACACACACAACACTGGCACTTCACAGACAACACACACTAACACACACTTCACCTGCACGCACTCTAGCCTCCCCTTCCCCTGCATTTTCCACACACCATACACATTAGACACACAGATACACACAGACAGACACACTTCACACAAACACACACAACACACACTTGCACCTCATCAACCTGCATAAGCACACACGCACCTCACACACAAAAACACACCCCTCCACTGCAATTTACTCACAACCTGCATCAAAAACACACAACCACGACACACACAAAACACACATTCGAACACGCACAACACACACCTGCAAGTTTCGGAAAAAAAAAATCAATCAACAAACAACAAACAACAACAACAGCAACAGCAATACACCAAAGCTTCTATTCCAAGTAAATTTCTTCCTATTGTTTTCAATTTTTTATCATTAATCCTTGAAATAGAAGTTTAGATTATAAAATAAAAATAAGAAAAAAAGAAGAGGAAAACCGAAAAACGTCCGGCCGAGAGAGAGAGAGAGAGACCTGTGTGAGAGAGGGCCGGAAAACGAGTTGGACGGTGAGAGAGGGAAGAAAGAGAGAACCAAAAAAAAAAAAGAAAAAAGGGAAAGAACAAATCGGGTAGGGGAAAGAAGAAAAGGGGAGAGGAGAGAAAGAAGGAGGAAGAAAAGAAGAAAAGAAAGGAAGAAGAAAAAAAAAAAAAAGGTAAATCTGGAGAGCAGATCGAGAGAAGAGAAGAAGAGAAGAAGAAGAAGAGAAGGAAGAAAGAGAGAAAGAGAGAAAAGAAAGAAAGGAAAAGAGAAAAGAAGAAAGAAAAGTAAAAAAGAAAAAGGAAATCTTGGGGGGGGGGGGGGAACGTCTGGAAAAAAAAACTAAGTCAGGCGAAAAAAAAAAAAAAGTTTTAGTGAAACTACGTCGTTTTGACGTAGTTTCACTCAAAACTACATCGTTTTGATTAGTTAGTTTTTTTAATTTATTTTTAATTAATAATAGGTATTTATTTTATAGTCCTTATGCTTTCATTAATGCTACTGTGGCCCCGAGATTTTTCGATTTGTGCATTTAAGTTTCTGTTTTTTATAGATTGACCCCCATAATTTTATTTTCTTTGCAATTAGGTCCTAATTAATTGCATTTAAGTCCCTCAACTTGTAGATAATTGTAATTTTGCCCCTACATTTTTCAATTTTCTATTTTTGACCCCTACATTTTTGGTAATTACATTTTGACCCCTCTATTTTTCTAAAATTGCATTTTTACCCCTGATATTTATGGAAATTGCAATTTTTACCTCCCAAGCTTGCTGTTATTGTGTTTTAGGCTTTAAATGTCGCCGGAATTCTGTTTTAGTCCTTGAATGTGGCTGGAATTTGTAATTTGGTCCCTCACATTGCTGGAATTTTTGCATTTTTGTCCCCAAACTTGCTGAAATTTTATTTTTGGCCCTTTATTGTTGCTGGAATTTACATTTTGGTCCTTTATGTTGCTGGAATTTGTTTTAAGATCTCCATTAATTGTTAGAATTATATTTTAGCCTTTATTTGTTGCTGGAATTTGTATTTTTATACTTGTAGTTGCTGGAATTTTTATTTTGGCCCTTTTATATAGCTGAAAATTATAATTTGACCCTAGACATTGCTGTAAATTAGGTATTGTTTAATGACTTTGCTGAAATTATATTCTTGGACTTAAGTATTGCTGGAATTTTTATTTTTGGACATTATACTTGCTGAAAATTATATTTTGACCTTTAAATTCATTGTAAACTATGTCATTACCGTAAGTAAGGTTTAAAAATTATAATCTTACCTTTTTACTTGTTGCAAATTACATTTTTACTTTAGAATATTGCTTAAATTTTCACTTTAATCCAAATCTTATAATATTTTATTTTTTGCTAAAAAAGTATTAATTAAAATTAGTTAAGTCCTCAAAGCTTTAAATTATTTCTTTTTACATTTTCTTTATTTATTTTTATCAAACTTATAATTAATGTTCTAAAATTGGGTATTGTTAGTCTAATTAATGTTCAAATTAATTTTCTTTATTTCTCTTTTAGTTATTTTAATAATTCTTATTTTGGTTTTTTTTAAAAGTTTAAGTATGTATTATTGTATTTTATCTTATATTATCATTATTTCTTTATTTTTGTTGTTTTGTTTTCTATTTAAACAATTTTCATTTTTTTTAAATAATTAATTATTATTATCATTATTTTCTTTCCTTTATTTTTGTTGTTTGAATTATTTTAGTATGTTCATAGTGCTTGGTATGAAATTATTTAATTAATTGATTTATTTATTAAATAGTGGTATTTTTGACATGTTTGTTTATGTTAGTAGCAATTTGTACCGAGTTTACGAACGGGAGGTACCTCGACTACCCTTTTAATTTCTTTTTATGTACTCCTACGTGCTCCTATGTGTTTTTCTATGTATTTTCATGTATCTTTGTGCTTATAATTTTATCCATGTGTGAATGTTTATTTATTTATTTATGCCATGTTGTTTATTTGAATTTAATTTTGATTATTCAAAGAAATGTAATAGATAGGTAATATTCTATTTAGCAAAATTGTGTATTTAGATAGTTAATGTAATAGGTAGTTCATATGTTATCTATTTAATAAAAATCTTATGTATTTTAGATAGAAAATGTAATAGATAGGCTAGATAGGTTACCCTTTTTATTTTAGATTATAATTAGGCTTCTCCGGTGTAATAGTTAGGGCTTTGCGTGCTATGTGTGCTATGTGTTTATGTGTTTTATCCGCTTTCTTTAGGATTTTGCATCTAGAATATCATGTTTATGTGTTATGTGCTCCTATGTGCTATTATTTGCTTTTATGTGATTATTGCTTTAATACATGCTTTATTTATTTACTTGCTTTAATTATATATGTGTATCGTCGTCACACTAGTCCAACGCTAGTTGTGATTAATTTCGGTTTCTTCGCTAGTCCAACGCTAGCGGAGAATTTTTAGAAAATAGGCTAGCCCAATGCTAAGCCTTTAAGTCATTTTAGCATTAGGATCATTTTTCGTGTGCATTTCATGATATTTCACACGCATTTTTATCTTTTTTTAGGCCTTTTCCATTTTGTATGATTTTTATATACTTTATCATTTATTATCTATTTTCAACATCTATCTAATGCATAACATTTAGATTCCGCTACACATAGAATTTTAGGTCATTTGTGTGATTTGACTAGAAATAGTCATCTACTCACGTGGGAAGCGATGGCGTACATGTCGTTCCCCCGTCCGCGAGTAGAAACAGTTAGTCACGAGCCCATTTCGTCTCCCGTACCCGTTATGTTGCATCCCTACTTTCTTTGTTCACTTACTATCTATACTACTATTTTCCTTTTCTTTTGCATTCCATTTTTGCACCTATACTCGTGACTCCGTCGAGGTCTACATTAAAAAAATTTTTAGACTAAACCTCGCAACTAGTTTCGGCTAGGTTGAAAGGGTGCCTTAGGCGCGAGCCTTTGCCTTCCCTTTCTTCAACTGTGACTCCCGAACCTTTTTCTCTTGTTTTTTCAAAGACCTGGAGTCGTCTAAAAGGGTTTTCTTGTTTTTCCTTATTTTTTCCAAAAACCATTTCTTTAAATAAAGCATTTTGATTTTCTTACCTTTTATAAAATATTTTCGGGTGACTTGGTACACCAAAACTCAATACCAAGTGGCGACTCCTTCTTTACTAAAAAACCCTTTTTAGACTCTATTTTCGGGCCCAAAAAACCGTCGCATTTCCAAAAGTCCCATTTTAGGCCCTTTTTCTTTTATTTTAAAGAAAAATAATAAAGCGTTTATTTGTCGCGTTTTTATCAAATCATCCTTTACAAAGCATTTTCTAAAAAAATCATTTTTTACAAAAATTTACACGCTTTTCTTTTTTCCAAAATAAACACAACCTCTTTTTTCAATAACCATAAAATCACATTTAATTCTCCCTTTTCCTTTTTCCGACACATCTATCAACGTTATTTATCATTTTATTTTCTCTTTCGAAAAATGGGGCGCGACACTCTCAACTCACAAACAACCACCACCACTATTCCCAGTCACACGCATAGCCATGTCCCCACTACCACACCACCTACCGTGTGTCATTTCAGGGCGCGACAATGATCTTTGTAGGTAAAAGCAAACAGGTTTAAAAATGCAACAAAGTAGTCATCCGGACATCCATCCGGATGCATCAAGCGGACGTCCGGATCAATAGGATACACAATACCAAAATAGGTAGTAAGCATTCGGACATCCATTCGGACAAGCATCCGAATGTCCGAATTGCTAAAGGCTCTAAAAGCAAAGAAATCAGTAGGCATTCGAACGTAGATTTGGACGTGTATTTCGGACGTCCGAATCAACAAAAAGCTCCAATATAATTCAAGGTAGAATGCATATGAGCGAATGTCCGGACGAGGAATGCGAACATCTAGACCATAATGGAGTCATTTTTTGAGCTGGGCAGAATACATCCTAAGGTCACTCTAGATAAGGATTCGAACGCGTTCCGGACGTCCGGACCCTTGTTTGCAGACATTCGAACCAAACAAATTGTGTCTAATGACTAGTTTTTTTAATTTGACCATTAGAGCCCAAATTGATATATTTTTTCATCTCCTATAAAAGGCAAATTATGCAAAATGAGTAAGAACTTTTATCTACTTGATTATTAGCTAATTTAGAGTGATTTTTTAGAGAAAAATACTCCCTTTTGTAAAGCTTTTCAAGTGAGATAATTGAAAATTATTCTAGTGGCCTTTTTTCTTAGTTGGGTGAGAGTCATTCAATTGTAACTTGGGAGGGTTAAAGTGAGTGTTTTTGTAAAACTTTTGACTTGACTAAAGGTGTTTAGTGTGAGCAAAAGTGAACCCTCAAAGTTGTATGATTAGTATTGCTTCACCAATTGAAGAAGCTCACTAGTGGATTCAAATTCCAAGTGATCAACTTGGGAATCGACGCAAGCATCGAATTTGGTGTCGAACCACAATAAATTGGTTGTATTCTCTACTTTTACTTTTTAAATTTCTTAATTTGTTGCTTATTTGAGTTAATTCTTTTATTGCGAGTTGTTTATATATTTGGGGTGGAAAAGTGATACACCTGACTTTAGAATTTTATTCAACCTAATTCACCTTCCTTTTAGATTGCCTTGGGGCTTACAAATCCCAATATAAAGGAGGTGGTGAAATTAAAGATATTGAAATGGTTAGATGCTGACATCATCTACCCAATCTCTTATAGTAGTTGGATAAGCCCCATACATATAGTGCCAAAGAAAGGTGGTAATACAATTGTGAAAGGGAAAGATGACGAGATCATACCGTCTAGGCTAGTAGTTAGGTGGAGAGTTTGTATACATTATATAAAGTTGAATGCAACTGCCAAGAAAGATCATTTCCTTCTACCTTTTCTTGATGCCATGCTAGAGCATATATCTAATTATGCATTTTATTGTGCTTTGGATGGTTATTTGGGGTACAACCAGATAGCTATAGCACCTAAGAATCAAGAAAAGACCACTTTTACTTGTCCCTATAGGACGTTTGCCTAGGCATATGCCTTTTAGCTTTTGCAATGCACTTGCCCCCTTTCAGCGTTGCATGATGTCCATTTGCTCTGATTACATTAAGAGAATTATGGAGGTATTCATGGATAACTTCTCAGTTTTTGGAAAATCTCTTGATGATTGGCTTCATAATCTAAAGTTGGTCTTGACAAGATATGAAGAGACTAACCTTGTTAAATTGGGAAAAATGCCATTTTATGGTCAAGAAAGGAATTGTCTTAGGCCATAAAATATCATCTAAGAGGATGGAGGTGGATAGAGCGAAAATAGAAATGATAGAGAAAATGCCTCCACCAACTAATGTAAAGGAGATAATGAGTTTTTTAGGTCATGCAGGATTTTATAGGTGTTCCAATGTTGTCTTATGAATCCACCTAGTCCCCCTCTTTGTTTTTGGTTTTATGAATTGCAGGTTGAGCTCTCCGTTGCTTTACTACTGAATAGAAGAACTTAGTATTACAGTCACCTTCTTTCAACCATTTGACTAGATTTTTGCCTCCAAAATAGCTCTTCAACAGATAAATGATATTGCAGCACAAACCTAGCATGATCAAGCAATTCTTGAGCCTCTTTAGAATCATCTTCTTGTAAGCATTCCTCTGCCACCTTCAAACCCTCCTACGTATCTTTGATATTTTCAAAAATATTCCCAAAAGTGTTACGATTCCATTGCCTTAGGACACCCTTCAAACGACGAAGCTTTACAGACAAGGCAGTAAAAGGGGTGCCATTGAAGGTTGATCCCAAGAACCCTTGACCACATTTAAAAACTCATAGTGTCTTGTCCACATGTGATGAAACTGAAAGGATTTCGATTTATTATCCAGTCTAGTAGAGGCCACCAACAACAGTGTAGAGTGGTCAGATGGAGCTCTTGCTAGATGATTGATAGAAAAATCCAACATCTCAGCACATGCCAAATTGATCAAAACCCTATCCAACTCTTCCAAATCCTTCCCCTGCCAATACGGTTATTACACCACGTATATTTGGACCCAGAAAACCCTGCATCAAAAACCTCTATAGATGACAAAAGGGTTAGAAAACTCGAAGCCTCAGATGGATGAAAAGGTCTCCCTTCTCGTTTTTCTGAAGCCTCCGCAATCACATTAAAATCTCCACATAAAACCCAAGGCCCCGAAGAAGGTTTATCCAATAACAAGGAATCCCAAAGTGTCGCGCCCCAAAATGACACACGGTAGGGTCGTTGACTGTCGCGTCCCGAAGAGACGGTCCGGTCCGAGATCTCTTTTCGAAAATAAAGGTTTTTTTGGAAAAAACCGTGCATGTGTGATAAAAATTGAATTTTTAGTAAAAAAATGTGTTTTTTAGGAAAAATGGTATTTTAAAAAAAAACAAGACCGGGACAAAAAAAAATGGGACAGTTTTGGCCAACTAATTTTGAAAAAGGGTTTTATTTTTGAAATGGAGTCGCCACTTGGTATTGAATTAGAGTGTACCAAGTCACCCGAAAAGTAATTTAACAAAACAAAACAAAACAAAATAAAATTTTAAAAAATATTTAAAAACCCTTTTCCGACTCTGGTCTACGAAAAAACGAGAGAAAAAGGTCCGAGAGTCACATTTGAAGAAAGGGAAGGCAAAGGCTCACGCCTAAGGCACCCTTTCTACCTATCCAAGGCTAGTTGCGAGGTTTAATCAAAAATTCCTAAATTAACCCAAGATTCTATTACGTTTTGGATGTATCTAAATGAATGCAAATCCTAAATCTAAATGTGAATATCGAGAGGGTCGGCATGTTCCGTCGAGGCTTGGTCAGAATTATCGCATTAATTGCGAAACCCGAGTCTCGAGGGAGTCACGAGTTTTTATGCACAATGTGATGCAAAAAGAAAAAAAATAATATATAGTAAGTGAAAAAAGAAGGTGGTATGCAGCATGACGGGTACGAGGGACTAATAACTCGTGACTGAATGTTTCTACTCACGGAGGGGGGAACGGCCTGTATGCCACCGCTTCTCACGTGAGTAGACGACTATTTCTAGTCGAATCACACAAATGTCCTAATTTCTAAGTGAGATGCAACTTAGATGCCATGTATTTTAAAAATGTGTCAAAAAAAATAATAATAAAATCATGCCAAATGGAAAGAAAACTAAAAATGTGTGAAATGTGAAATGCACACGAATGCATCTAACATTAAAATGTCCTAAGAGTTTAGCGTTGGGCTAGCTCGTTCTAGAAAATCCCACTAGCATTGGACTAGCGGGAAAAGAATGAAGCCACAACTAGCGTTGGACTAGTGTGGTGACGGAATACCATAAATCATGAATTAAATATTAAAGCATGAATTAAAAGTAAATTAAACATATAAAAACATATAAGATCACATAGGAGCACATAACACATAAGCATAATATTCTAGATGCAAAAATCCTAAGGAAAGTGATAAAAGAAATAAACACGTAAGCATGTAAAAGCAAATAAACCCTAACTATTACACCGGGGGCTTAATTTATAATTTAAAAGGGGGAAATTAAAAATACCCTATCTATTACACTTTCTATCTAATTACACCATTTTTGCTAAAATATGAGAAAAAATAATCTAACTATTACATTGACTAGCTAAATACAAAATATTATATTTTTTCAAAAACAATAAAAATTTAAAAATAAATAACTTAAATACGTAAATACGCAAAAAGTATGTAAAAATAAGAAACAAATCATAATAATAAAAATAATGCATAAAAATCACATTGGAGCATATTGGAGCACATAAAAGAAAAATAACGAGAGATTGGGATACCTTTTTGAAGACCCGGTACTTAGTGCTATCAAAATGAACAAATAAGTCAAGGTACCACTATTTAAAGTATAAAAATATGAAATACTCAAAATTGGGGGTAAAATATAAATTCGAGCAAAGTTAGGGGGCTTAGAATAAAAATTCCAGCAACATAAGACTTGGGAACGAAATCCCAACAAGTTTAAGGGACTTAGAAATAATTCCAGCAATATTAATGGGGTCAAACATGAATTCCAGCAATATAATGGGGATCTAAAATAAATTCCAGCAACATGTAATAGACTAAAATACAATTTTCAGCAATTAAGGGGGCCTAAAATCAAAATTCCAGCAAGTATGAGGCTAAAAATAAAAAATTCCAGCAAGCATTGGGGTTAAAGAAAAATTTTCCAGCAACTAGGGAGAGGTCAAAAACAAATTTGCAGCAACTTAAAAGGACCAAAAATGAATTTCCAGTAACTTAGGAAGACCAAAAATAAATTTGCAGCAATTTAAAGGGACCAAAAATAAATTCTAGCAAAACGTGAGGGTAAAGTTGTAATTTTGGACAAGCTAAAGGGGACAAAACATAGTTTCCAGCAATATTCAAAGACTAAAAATGTAATTTCCAGCTACTTGGGGGGACAAAACATAAATTCCAGCAATGTTCTAAGGCCCTAAAAGAATTTCTAGCAACTTAAAGGTTCAAAATTTGAAATTCCAAGAATACGTTAGGACTAAAAACAAAAATCTAGCCATTTAAAGGAGTTAAAACATAATTATAGCAAGTTAGGGGGATAAAGTATAAATCCAACAACTATTACTATCACTCAAGAACAACAAGAGTTAAAATATAAACATTCACCCTATGCTAAAAATAATAAAAAACAGAAAAATTAAACTAAACTTAACCAAATCAAATAACTAAACTAACTTAATTAAGTGAATTAAATACTCAATCAATATTAAATTATAAACAAATGAAACAAAGACAATTAGATAAATAATACATAAAAAAACTAAATTAAATCAAAGTTAAAACCGATTGCCTAGCCCAATTCATATTTAACTAATCAAAACTCAAACAAAAAGCAACCACCCAAAACAATGGACCCCACCCCTTAATTCATTTCTTCTTCAATCGATAGAATCAAAGCTAATGAAAACCCCCCAAGTTTCCCCAATCTGGTCAACCGAAACTATTCTTTTCTCAATCGACCGAAATCTCCATCTTCAATTTCAAACTTCTAAAAAACATATCTCAAATCGGAAATTCTCTTATTACTAATCAACGATTTCAAACTATAGCCAAATAAATCCTTCAAATCTCCAAATTTCCCTAACCTCACCCGCTCTCTCTCTTTTTGTTTCTCTCAAAGCATTTTTACTAGAAATAAGAGAATCAGCTTCCCCAGTTCAACTACTCGACGTGGTGGTGGTTTAGGCTGATTTGTGTGGGTGGTTTGTGGCTGCTTTGACTGTGCAATTTGGGGCTAATATGGCTATAATTTGAGCAATGATTGATGGCTGTTTTAGGTACTATATCGGCTATGATGTGGGACTGTTATGGGCCATTTTAGGTGGCTGAATTGGTGGTGTAAGGCTACGGTGTGAGGGTTGCTTGATGGATTGGGTTGTGAGTTCATTTTGGAGTCTAGTTTGGGTGATTTCGCAGGTGTCAAGTGGCTGTTTTTGTAGTGGTTTTTGATGCCTGGTGCTGGGTTGACGATTTTGTGGTGCGATTGCTAGTGGTGATAGTTGGCTTGTGACGAGGGAGAAATAGAGAGAGTGAGAGAGAGGTGGTTCTTACGGTGGTGCGTGTAAGAGCTTGGTGCAAGTTATGGAGATTGAGGCGGTGATATGGGTTTGACTTGAGTTGTATTGTTGCGGTTTGGTGGAAGAAAGGGGAAGGGAGAGTGACTGTGACGGAGCTCTGTGGTGTTCATCGGTGGTTTTTTTTTATTGATTTTCGATGGCTGTAATTCTGCTTTACTGTGCGTGTTTGCTTGATGTGTGTGATTGAGAACCGTTTGTGTGTGCAATTGGATACATGTATGTGTTGTATTTGCTTGTTTACTGGTTCAATTTGATGGGAATTGTGAAAGGGGCTGACCGGTGGTGGTGAAAGAAGGGATAAGGTGGTCCGTTGGTGGAGGTTCTTCGTAGCAGGGGAGGGGCTTGTCTAAAACTAGGCTATGGTGATTGATTTCAAGTGGTAGTGGAACTGGTTAGATGATCGGAGGGAGATATGGTTTTTGTTGTGCGGTGGGTTGAGAATCATGAAGAAGACGATGGGAAGAAAACCATAACAGGAACACAGAAAATTTTCAAAAGAAAAAAAAAACTAAACCCAGAAAACTTATGAACAAATCTGTTTTTTATTAAAACATAAATCAAAACAAAAGGATGTTGGATGAATAATTACCTCTGGATCTTGCGGCTTGAGGATGAACAGTGATGCCTTAAGAAAAGTGACGATGAACAGTAACAAAGTTGAAGTAGGCGGCTGTATATGTGTGTGTGTGTGTTTTTTTTTTGTGTAATTCTGTGTTTTGATCT
The DNA here is from genome assembly GCA_024721245.1 of Mitragyna speciosa. Lineage (NCBI taxonomy): Eukaryota > Viridiplantae > Streptophyta > Magnoliopsida > Gentianales > Rubiaceae > Mitragyna > Mitragyna speciosa. The sequence continues at coordinate 17,804,576 of CM045552.1, read as the reverse complement.
TTAGGGATAAAAAGTAGATGTGTTTTTAAGGTTTTCAATTTTTCTTCTTTTTTTTTTTTTTGGTTGATTAAAGTGGTATTTATAGGTCACTTGTCTTGTTGACCAAGAATGCTATAAAATAACAAAAATATCACCGGTAATAAAAATACTAATTTTATTTAAAAAAATATTTTTTGACCTTAAAAATTAAAAATTAATATAAAGAAATGACAAAAATCTCTAAAATTTTCAAAAATAATTCAAAGTATATTTCAAAAATAAAAACTAGAGCTTAATGCTGATAAAAATGCGCTTAGGGTATGAAATGACGATTTTGCACCTAGACAATGAAAATTCACAAAAAATGGTTATTAGCCTAAAAAAAAATTACCAAAAATTAAAAATAAGTTTAAAACACTAGAAAATGACTTTATGACTCAAAATTTGACAAAAAATGGATTTAAATTGTTAAATGACGATTTTGTCCTTGGACAATGAAAATTCACAAAAAAATAACTATTGACCTCAAAAAATTACTAAAAATTAAAAATAAGCTTAAAACCGTAGGAAATGCATTTATGACTCAAAATTGGCAAAAAATGAATATAAACTATGAAATGACGATTTTGCCCTTGGACAATGAAAATTCGTAGAAAAAATAGCAATCGTTTCTGAAAAGATAAAAAAATTTTAAAAACATGCTTAAAGAATTAGAAAAATAAATTTGGAACTAAAAATGAGCTAAAATGGTGTTCACGAGGTGAAATTACCATTTTGCCCTTGTGCTGGTAAAAATATAAAAAAATACCAATTAAATCTAGAAAAATCATAAAAAATTAACAAATTCACATGAAAGTAAAAATATGAATTTAAAACCCCCAAAAGCTGATAGAAAAATATTTACAGATAAAATTACTATTTTGCCTCCCAAATTATTGAAAAATTAAAAATTGTCCCAAAAGTGCAAACATGCCCCCCTAATGTTTGAAAATAAATGGTGTGTCAAAATTTGGTATCTACACAAAGAACACACTGATCACTCTCAAACACTTTGCATGAACAAACGATAAAGTATAACGACATGGAAGATGAGTATGTTGCATACTTAAAGAAAGATGCTGATCACTTTGGCCAACAATTGAACACCCAAAAGGAAAGTTATACTACATCCACAAAGAACCACAATTAGTAGGCACTCCAAAATCAAACTTCAATCTAACACGTATCCAATCTAACCAACACCATCTAGTTTAGGCTCACATAATATGAGTAACTGAATATTATTTAACCTCACTAGACGTTCTATTCTTTTAAAATTAGGAGCCTTAGCAACTCCTTTGACATTCCAAAATAAGGCAGTAATCATTGAGAAATAAAAGGAGGAAGTAAGTGATCTTTTACCGAAGACCTCAATTGTCTATTCGAAGGGAAAGCTACCTGAATAGCTTTCAACTTACTCCCCTTCTTTTGCTTCCACCCTACAGATGTGTCTAGATTCCCAGCAATCTTGGAGTGGTCTATTATAGCTAGTTGAAGTTCAACCAATCCACTCCTCGAGGACAAGTTCCCAGCAACTACAACTTCATCATCTTTAACATCAGCAACTACAAAATGATCAACAGCAACAACATCCTCATGGGCCTGGAGATTCTCTTGATAGTCCACCTGTGTATTATCCCCTCCATCGACATTACTGATTCCAAAAGACATCCTAGCAAAAGCTCTCAAATTATGAGATGTAGACGCATTCCTCTCCATCGCAACAGACAGCTGCTTACGACCAGCAGTCTCTAACTCTTCCACAACAACCATATCTAGGAGAGAACTTTTGTTATGCACTTCTAATGCGTCCATATTTTGATCGCCACTTGCATCCAATGGCTGGGTCACAAGGTCCTTATTTGTTGTCTTCGTTGCCTTCTCTAGTTCTACTTCTCGTTGGGCTTGTACATCTATGACCTCGTCTACATGAGATCCAATTCAATGAATACTCTAGCTACACTTGGCTTGGATAGATTTGTAGTAGAAGTGTCGATTTTCAAGGGGTTGCCAATTAGGTTTGCAATAGAGAAGAGAGGACCTTTAGCGAAGAGATGCACAGAAAGGTGATTCAACCGAATCCACACAAGCACTATCGGAGATTCCATGTCAACCGAAAAAAAAGATGTTCATTTAAATACACGCATCAGACATCCTTGAAAGGTCCAAAGACCTCTCAACCAGCACCTGTTAAAATCTTCCTCAAGGTCAAAGTGAATGAGAATACGCCTAGGATCCAAGAGACCCAACGAGATGGCACCTTGAAGCCCACAGCTTGAAAATCTATGCACAATGACTCCATCGACGAACGATCTTTGGAGAATTTTTCCCACCAACGCAAATTTGAATGGATTAGCCATCTGTTGAACTTCTTCATCTGAATAGGAAATGGAAGGCTGGCCATGACATTGTTCAAAAGGCTTTATAATGGAGCAAACCAACTACTGGATGGAAGAAGCAGTAAGGATTTAAGTGAAAGACCATTTGGAAGGTGAAGGCTGCTGCCCCCCTCCCCCCAACCTGGAAAGCAGCCATGGATGAACGGATTCTGGCCAACATAAATTTGAATTTCAAAGACCCACAAATCGTGGAGAAAATAGGGAGGGAAGAATATTTTTCCACCATATATACATATATATCAATTACATAAGTATTATATAACATTATACTTGAACAAAAATGGATGAAGAACTGAAAAGCTTTTGAGAAAACTATTCTCCTTTTTCATTTCTTCATAAAAAACGTTTACATCTGTTTTCTATATATATACATATTTACAAACAATCAGAATTTGACAAGTGTCATCCCTATAATATTCCTACTCAAAACATATCCTAACTAACTTTGTCTTTATTCACTTTTCTTGCTGATCATGCTACTGCTTATCTTCTAAATCCACTCAACTCCACTCAATTTCATACGACTGAATATTCTCAGCTCAGCTTGCATATCTTCTACTTGGCTCAGCTTATGTAGCTAGCTTCTGACTTCAGCTCACACTCTTCTCTTTCCTGGGCTTTCACGTTTCACTTCATCACTCCATCACTCCATCATTCCATTCACTGCTTGTCTATTATCATTAGCTGCACTTCATCACCCCCTCCTCAAGTTGCAGCTTGGTGACAGTCTCCCAAGCTCAACTTGCTCAACAATGCATTGAATTGTGGTGCAGCCAGAGCTTTTGTGAACAAATCTGCTAACTGGTTCTGTGAACTAACATGCACAGGCTTAACAAATCCTTCTTTGTACTTTTCTCTTACTAAGTGGCAGTCTATTTCTAAGTGTTTAGTCCTCTCGTGAAAAACTGGGTTCTCTATGATGTGAATGGCTGCCTTGTTATCGCACCAAAGTGGTATTGGTAACAATGGTGACACTTTAAGATCTCTCAGCATGTAGACTATCCGCTGCAATTCACAAACTGTCACTGCCAAACTTCTATATTCTGCTTCGGCTGAAGATCTTGAGATTGTATTTTGTTTCTTAGTCTTCCATGAGATCAAAGCATTTCCTAAATAAACATAATATCCAGTCAAAGATCTTCTTGTGTCCATGCATGATGCCCAATCTGCATCTGAGTAGGCTTGCAAGACAAAGTCACTATCCACTGGATAAAATAATCCTCGAGATGGAGATCCTTTTATGTATCTTACCAAATGTAATGCTGCCTGCCAATGCAGCTTTGTTGGTGCCTGCACATATTGACTAAGTTGTTGTACTGCATATGTGATGTCAGGTCTAGTGAAGTTTAGATATAGAAGCCTTCCAACTAACCTTCTATATTGATCAGGATTGCTCATCTTCTCTCCTTCTTCATTTGACAGCTTTGTTCCCTTGACTAAAGGTGTTTTGGCTGGTTTAGCTCCCAACAATCCAGCATCTTTTACAATGTCAAGAGTGTACTTTCTCTGGTTGATATGAATTCCCTTCTTGGTTCTTGCAATTTCGAGTCCAAGAAAGTACCTTGCCTCTCCCATATTCTTTATGGTAAAAAGCCTGTGTAAATATTTCTTCAAGGTCTCAATTTCTTCCAAATTATTTCCAGTGACCAGCACATCATCTACGTATAACAATAATGCAGTGAAATTTTCACTGGTCTGTTTTACAAACAAGCAACAGTCATGTTGACTTTGTTTAAATCCATATGTCCTCAACCTGCTGCTAAACTCCTCATTCCATTGTCTGGAAGCCTGTTTCAGCCCATAAAGGCTTCTTTTAAGCTTACACACTTGACCTGGACTTGCTTTGTTGTATCCTTCTGGAGGGATCATGTAGACCTCTTCCTCCAAAGTGCCATGTAGGAAGGCATTATTTATATCTAGTTGATCCAAATACCAAGTTTTTGCAGCTGCAATTGCAATGAGAAGTCTCACAGTAACCAATTTTGCAATTGGGGAGAAACTATTTTGATAATCAATTCCTTCCTTTTGATGATATCCTTTAGCAACTAACCTGGCCTTCATCCTGTCCATTGATCCATCTGGTTTCAATTTCATTTTGTAAACCCATTTTGAACCAATTGCTGTTTTTCCTCTTGGCAGCTCTGTCAACTTCCACGTTTTGTTCATTTCCAGTGCCTCCAATTCTTTCTTCATTGCATCTCTCCACCCCTTGTCCTTGCATGCTTGACTGTATGTTACTGGTTCCTGCATATTTTCCAGGTTTGCTAAGAATGACACATGTAACAGCCCCACCTTACCCAGAGGCGCACCAAAGGGCTTAGCGGACTGCCTGCCTAGCTCTCGCCAGGTCTCGATTCACGCACTCACGCAAACGTCCGAGCGTACTTAACTTAAAATAAAATAAGCTAAAATAAAATGGAATAAAATAAAATACACTCATTTTATTTAACATAAGGTACAATTCACATCAAGAGTTTACATGTCATAACATACATGATTTTTCACAAAGATCGCCTAACACAGTTTGGCGAATACAATAACTGAACCGTCTATAACAATCAAAACCCAGTTGATCCAGCTTTAATTTCTCAGGAAACCTGAGTAAAGGAAAAACAAATGGAATGGAATGAGCTATAATAGCCCAGTGAATGTCCAAGTCATGCAATCATATCCAGAACTCATTATTTTTAGTAAATGAAATAATCGAACAATTAAATTAATAAATCAAGATATAAACAATTTAATTTAACATGTAGTCAAAGGAGGATACAGGGCTCCACTACGGAAGCAAGCTTAGCCGTAGGAAGAGCAAGCACTGACCATGTAGTCACGATATTTGGACCGAGATAATAGCTCAGGTCTTTATCAAAGAACATATCAGTTTTATCAAGCACAAACCCTAACCGCCAATCACCTTATAACCTCCGTACAAGCTACCATATCCAGGGAGATATTCTCAACCCTGGAGGGCCAACAATCAAACAGGTTCAATCCGGAGTTGGCCTCTTTGAGGATTCACAACTCAAAAGGGAAAGAACATCAATCCCTAAAACACCCAGCACCTTATGTCCTCCCACTTGCAGCCCGGTTGACTAACCGTGAAATAACATGGAAGTTAATCACGGTAGTCTCACGCACACACAAGTAACACATTGGTCAATGAAAGCAAGTAACATGTTGCGGAACAGATGTGATAAAGTACACATCTTTCCTCAAGTAGCACAGGTATTCACATAGTAATTGCAAATTCTCGCATAATATTTATCAAATAAAATATCACATTCCATGCAACATGCACACATAAAGACACTCACCTTGAAAGCCTAAGAAAATATCTCGTGAAACGGTCGTGCTGTGTTTTCGGACCCTGAAATTTAAAAGAAAATAATATAATGAAAACCAAGTAAAACCCTAGTATTTGTAGTAAGAAAAATTCAAGAAAATACCCCAAGTATTTCTAGGGTTTCGGTTTTAGGGTTTCTAGGGTTTAGGGTTTCTTATTCCAAGAAAAAATTCCATCTATCCTTAAATCATTTTCTAAAAATTCCTACACTCAACTACCTTCAATAGAACATTTTCTAGGCCTAAAATCTCACTTGTTAATTTTTTCTTCTTTTAATTCTACCGAAATTTCGGCAGCATTTCCCTTTAAATCGGACTAACCAAAATTTTTAAACCTGCATGAAAATTCAACAACCCAATCCATTCAACATGTACCACAGCTTCTATGTTCAATTTAAACTCAAATTCAATCAAGATTCCATTCAAATTCAAAATCCCTACTCCAAGAATCATTATCCAAATCCGCACAGGGTTGGTTTTCAGCCAACTTCAGGCCATTATTGTGGTCAATCCATCCAGAACTAAGGGATTCCGATTACATGGTTTTAAAGTACGTTTATAGGGCTACAACTTTCATGAAGATCATCAATCCAAATTCCAACTATAACAGGTTCGAAATCAGCCCTCAAGTTGGCTCATCATCAAAACTGTTTCACGCAGAACCGAATTTTCAGCCAACTTTGCAAACTTTCTGCGATTAATATACAATGAATCACAGTGCAAGCCTTATACCGTTGGAAAGCCCTATCAATCTAGTTTCTAAAACAACAAGAATCACTCGAATCCAAGTTGTCTATACCAAGTTATGAAAGTTTTACTAAAACTGGTCCAGCATGACTGTTTTAAGTGTTCTTGAGTTCCAACTTAATTCTTCAACTAAACCACATATAAAACATAAATTTCCAAGGTTTAAAGGCCATATACTAGTCTATCTAATCACAAGAACACTTTATATAGCAAGTATATATCAAGTTCTAACTAATTTCTTCAAGTAGTATTAACAAGAAACTTGGTATTAAACTTGCATAAAAACTAATTAAAACATGAAATTAATAAGGTAAGTTCATGGTAAATACCTTAGATAGGCTTAGAACTTTGCTTAAAAAAGATAGTAGCCCACTTCCTATGGTTGATTTGTGTCAACTTGAGAGATGAAAGTCCAAGAAGTTGAGAGCAAAAATGAGGGAAAAAGAGAGAAAGATGAGAGGAAGAGAGAGACAAAGAGGGCCGGCCAAGGTAAGGAAAAAGAGAAAGAAATAGGCTAGGTAAAAAGAAAAGAAATAAAGAAAAAGGTAGGTAAAGTGATAGCCAATTAAAATAGAACAAGAGTAGGATTAGGTTTTAGTCTTTTAATGTATTAGTGGCTAACTTGGTTTAATCTAATTGGTGGAATTCTAATCCTCTTTATCACCTAGTAATTAGTAATATTCTTGGCACAAATTTTTAAAGCAAAAATGAAAGAAAAATAGGGAGAGAGGGCCGGATTTTGGGAGAGAGAAAAGCAAGGGAAATTAGTGAAATTTTAGGTCAAAATTTTGAACTAAAGCTCACTTAGTCAAGAGTCTTGAAAATGATAAAGTTAGTTAGTCAAAATTAAACACTATTATAAACTAATGGTCCAATAAAATTAATCCAAGTTGGGTACTTAGGTGTACTACTTAATCATGAAAGAATCTCATTTACTTAACCTAATTAACTTGAGGAAATCTTCCAACTAATAAATCAAAGATTAACTCTAAACCCTAACTAAAGGAAATTCTCTTATTGGAGGCATTTTTTTTTCTTGACCTTTATTTTTCTTTTCTCATCATTTTATATATTTCTTTCTACTCATAAACATAACATGAATCATATAATTTTATACGAGTTTCTGGGGCGTCACAGCACATGTTCTTTATCTAAGTCTGATGAGTTCTGGAATGGGAATGTTGCTGGAGTGTATTTGGAGGTTCTTTTAGTGGTATTTTGTGAGCTATTTTCCAAGACCAAGTCTGCTACATAGTCTTGCATCCAGGATGGTTTTACTCTCATTCTAGTACTTCTTCTTTGTTCCTGTGGTTGTGTATCTTCTCTCTCAGTTTCTGTGTCCAGCAGGTCTATTTCATAAATGGCATTTCTTGGAACATTGTTTTCTGGATGGAAAGTGGTTTCAGTTTCTGATTCAATATTTTGGTCAAAGGGGATTAATGGTTGGTGTGTCTGGGAGTTAGGTTCCTTTGGTTCTGAGAAAGGAAAACTATTTTCATAGAACTTCACATCCCTACTAATGCACACTTGTTTTAAGTCTAAATTAAACACCTTGTATGCATTTTGCCCCTGACTATACCCAATGAAAATGCCTTTATGAGCTCTTGCTTCAAATTTTTCCTTATGTGGTGCAGTGTTTGTCACAAAGCATAAACATCCAAAGGTTTTGAGGTTAGAATAATCTGGTTTTCGACCAAATAGCAGTTCAAATAGAGTGTGCCAACTTAAAACAAGTGTTGGTGTTTTGTTTATGATGTGTGTTGCCATAAGAATGGAAAAGGGCCAAAATTTGGTTGGTAGTTTGGCTTGAAACATTAATGATCTGGCTACTTGAAGGAGATGTTTGTGTTTTCTTTCTACCACTCCATTCTGTTGGGGTGTGTAAACACATGTTTTCTGATGTTCTATGCCTTGTTCTTTAAACAACCTTTGACAATCTGCATTTGTGAACTCAGTCCCATTATCAGTTCTTATTACTTTAATTTGCTTGTCAAACTGATTTTTCACCATATTTATAAAGTCCTTCAAAGTAATCATAACCTGAGTCTTATGCATTAACATGAAAGTCCATGTGCTCCTACTGTAATCATCCACAACAGTAAGCATGTAAGGTGTTTTAGTAAGAGAATCTGGTTTATATGGTCCCCAGAGATCAACATGGATCAATTGAAAAATGTTCATTGACTTGGTTTTACTAATTGGAAAACTAAGTCTTTGTTGCTTAGCTTTATGACAAATCTCACACTCCTGCATTTTTCTTTCACAGGTTTTGTTTGCAACAGGTTTCAAGAAGGATAAATGCCTTAAAACAGGTACAGGAGTATGGGCCAATCTTTGGTGCCAAAGCAAAATTTCATTCATATAAGCCTCAGTACAAGAGTTCTCATTTCCTACTTCCAATTGATTACATATCTCAGATCCATTTCTTAGGAAACATGAACTATCTAGCACATACAATCTGCCTAATAGCTTTCCAACTGCTAGAGTCCTTTCACTCTGTAGGTCCTGCAATAAACAATAGGATGGATGAAAAACTAGTTTGATTTTGGCCATTCGAGCAAGTTTTGAGACTGAAATAAGGTTATATTGAAAACTGGGAATATGTAACACCTCAGTCAGATGCATGGTCTCATGTAATTTTACACTTCCTGTATTTTCAACATGCTTAACAGATCCATCAGGCAGGTATACTGGTGTATAACAGGTTGTGGGTTCAGGATTTCTCATCAGACTTAAATCAGAGCACATGTGATTGCTTGCCCCTGTATCTAATATCCAGGTACCTGGTTTCATACAATCTAGCAAAGAAAAAGCAAAGTGATGAGAGACCATACCTTCAAAATCATTTAGGTGTGCGAAATTCACATGACTTCTTCCTTCTGCAGGCATTTTTCCCTTTAACAGCTTCAATAGTTCTTGTTGAACTATTGCTGTAATGGTTGCTCCTTGTGCTCCCATCCTTTCCATCATCCATGCCATAGTCACAAGCTCACATCTAATGGAGACTCTGTCATATTTGCTACCTGCTTACCATTGTTTTGATTTTTCCATTTTTGATCCTTCTGTCCTTTATACCACTCTGGATAGCCATGTATTTTGAAGCAGTTTTCTTGAGTATGCCCATCCATGTCACAGTAAGTGCAGTGTTGGTATTCTTTTCCATTTCCCCCTAGTCCTTCTACCAGCTCCTCTTCCTACAGGACCTCCTCTTCCTCTTCCAAAGCCTCTACCTCCATTTTCCTTCTTTCCTCCTTGACCTCTCACATTCATGGCCATATTTTCACTCTTTTCAGGATATACATTGTGTATATCTCTTTGCTTTTCCACACTCAAAGCCATTGAGTATGCTTTGTTAACTGATGGAAAGGGATCCATCACCAATATCTGATTTCTCACATGATCAAACGTATCATTGAGACCCATCAGAAATTGCATTAGCCTGTTAAATGAGGCTAAATCTGATACCTCTTTCGCAGCTCCACATGTACATACTGGTATAGGCATCAAACATGACAACTCATCCCACAGTTTCTTCAACCTAGTATAGTATTTTTCAATCTTTTCAGATCCCTGCGTTATAGTACTCACCTCTCTTTGTAATTGATACAACAGGGGTCCATTACATTCCCCATATCTTTCCTTCAATTCATCCCATAACTCACTAGCAGTAGTTGTATAGATAAATGCCTCAACTATTTCTTTTGAAATAGAGTTAAGTATCCAGGATCTTACCATGCAATCCACTCTTTCCCATTGCTCTGATTTTGCTGAGCCAACAGGTGGTCTCTCACAGGTCCCTGAAATGAATCCCAACTTCAATTTCGCACCAAGAGCTATTTTGATTGATCTGCTCCAGCTAAGGTAATTGTCACCTGTTAAAGGTGAAGTTACCAGTATCATCCCTGGATGATCAGACCCTTGAAGATGTAATGGATCTTCATTGTATTGAACTCCTGATTCTTCAATGTTATGACCTTGATTCGCCATTTACAATTTTCAATTAAATCTAGAATATCTAGAATTTCTTGAGCAAAACCTGCTCTGATACCATGAACAAAAATGGATGAAGAACTGAAAAGCTTTTGAGAAAACTATTCTCCTTTTTCATTTCATTCATAAAAAACGTTTACATCTGTTTTCTATATATATACATATTTACAAACAATCAGAATTTGACAAGTGTCATCCCTATAATATTCCTACTCAAAACATATCCTAACTAACTTTGTCTTTATTCACTTTTCTTGCTGATCATGCTACTGCTTATCTTCTAAATCCACTCAACTCCACTCAATTTCATACGACTGAATATTCTCAGCTCAGCTTGCATATCTTCTACTTGGCTCAGCTTATGCAGCTAGCTTCTGACTTCAGCTCACACTCTTCTCTTTCCTGGGCTTTCACGTTTCACTTCATCACTCCATCACTCCATCATTCCATTCACTGATTGTCTATTATCATTAGCTGCACTTCATCAATATCATTTTTTTTAAAAGACCATACGGTACTCTTGTTTCAAAAAAAAATTTAAAAAATATGTAAATAGTAAACCTAAACCCTAAAACCCCAAAACTCTAAACTCGAATCCCAAAACCCTAAACTGCCAAAAAAAAGAAAAAAAAAACTGTACAGCTTCATTGCCAACCTACACTATTTTTTTTTTTTTAAATTGTTGCCGCCAACTAGCTATTTAAAATAAAAAAAAATTGGAGTTTTTTGCACTTCGGTACCTTAGGGATTGGAATGCAAATGTTTTTGTGTTCATGCCAATCCGGCAACATTGTATTTTCTGAAAACGAGAAAAAAAAAAAGAAGCGAAACTGCAAACAAGACTATATAAACAAAAAATTCCACACCCGTTTCTCCATTTTCGGGATAAAATTATTTTTTGCTATTATTTGTAGAAATCGAACCTGCATCTTCCTCTTATGTTCCCTTTTCTCATTATGATACATTCTCTTTACCTCTTGATTGACCCCATTTGATTCCGAAATTGAGCTCTTAGATGCCAGGTAATCCTCCTCTATATGCTGCATTTTTGCTACTTAATCACAAAGCTACTGGAAGTTTGGGTCCATATCCTTCATGTTTCCCTGATAGAGCTTTGCATTGGGATCATTACTGTTGCAAGTTGCACTTTCCTCCTTCAGATTCAGTTCCCGTCTTTGATAAGCATGCGTTTCTGGTTCTGGCAATAGATATCCGTAGAGTTCTCTCCCAATGGACTTACAGCGGGATTGGGTTCGTAAGGAATCATCAGTTTGGTTTCTACAATCTTGGTCTAGTACGACAGAAACAGGAACAATGGGCATTTTAGAATTATTTTTCTAGCCCAGCATCAATAACTGGGGACTTTTCCTCAAAAAAAAAAAATCTGGGGAGTTAAATGGTTCTCTCCCAAAGAAGAAATATTCAAACCCAATATGGACGAGCCCGTCCACCCTCCAGAAGCAGATAGATACACCGGATGGGCCACTACAATATGAGCTCCCAAATTGTTTTTCTGAATGAAGCCCACTTCTCTTTCACCGGAATCTGAAAAACCAAGTTCATCACGATTCGGCATCTGTGGTGGCCCCATGCATGTCAAGGAACCCACTATCATACTTCAAGATCATTACTGCAATTATTAATGAAGGCCCCATTCTCTTCATTAGATTGGCCCGACGATTCCTTCTCTTTTTAACCTTTTCCACAACGGAAAGTTGACCCTTTCTCATCAATCCTTTTGATTCCATTATTACATTACATTTAGGGGCTGCTTGGTATATGGGAATCGGAATCAGGAATCGGAATGAATCCCTTATAGCCTGCTTGGTTGGAGGGAATGGGAATCGGGAAATCGGAATCATTTCTGAAAATTTGGGAATCCTCCATTCCCGACTAAATTGGGGGGAATCGGAATCATTTCTAAAAATTTTGCAACTTTGACTTCTTTTTGATTTCTTATTTGTTTTGTTGTGATAATTATTAATAAACATCATCATTTATTTGTTAATTAATAAAATTAGATGATTTAGGATCATAAAATCTTCAAAAGTGAATGATTCCGATTCCGATTCCGACATCCAACCAGGCAAGGATATTGGAATGAAAAACTTCATTCCGATTCCAAAGTGAATGATTCCAATTCCGATTCCGATTCCGATCTGCGAACCAAGCGCCCCCTTACATGTGCCTCTGCCGCCATTAATGGTGAATGGATTGATGTTTCAACTCTTGAATATTATGCTACAAGAATTGAGGGCCCTTCTTCTATTGGAAAGGGGCAAGATAGCCGGTCTCCATTGTGAAGGTTAGTATTTGGATAATAAATCTGGCAGCCATCATTTCTATGAACATCACCATGGATTCCCATTCCACATCCACAAGTAACAATGCTGCCTAGGTGGACCTGAGGCCTCACAATTTTCCTCCCTTTTATTTTTTGCAAATTGAATACGATATAGTTGTTGATCATTTTGATATAATTATCAAGTATTTTGGTGTAATTGTCCAACATCGTGGTGTAACTATTTTTCATGCGAAATGATATCTTTTTTAAACTCATTTTTTGCCTTGTTGTTTCATCTTTCTATTTTTTACATTTTTAATATGAATCGTGAACTTATGATAAATGACACTTGTGAACCTCCATGTACTTGTTAGGTGCACCTTATTAACTGATTGGGCCACGTATAAGTATTGGTACAGCCGAAATACTTGATTCTAGAACTGAGTCTGAATTCCCCAATTGTTTACCTATCCCAACCGAAAAATATTTAGGTGGACCGGGTCTACAGGTGGAGCCGTGGACCATGTGGTCCACCTTCATCCACATCCACCAAAAGTGGGCCATTCTGTAAGTCCCTTGTGGACCCCATGTAGGCTCTATAGTACTTTTGATGGATGTGGTGCAAGGTGGATCACAGAGTTCACGGCTCTACCCATGGATCCGGTCCACTTAAATATTTTCCTATCCCAACCTATGCTTCCATACATTGTGAGCATCATGAATTGAAACCCATCTACATGAAACCATTGGTGGATTCTCAGAAATTGAACCTATTCGAAAAGAATGATCTTCAACTGCATCTTGCTAGAGCGAGCCATACTGGTCCAATCTCCTTTGCTAGAGCGAGCAAGCCGTACTCCAAAATAAACACAGCTGTATCGAAATCAGAACTTCTTTAACAACCATATTAAGAGAAAACCGTGTTGGGTTGCCAAGTGCGCAGTACCGATATTGCACCTTCAGCTAAGTAAGGACCATTATTCAACACTACTTGCATACCTTCTTTAGGAGGAAACGTGAATATATAGAAGTTCCCGTGTCTGGCCAAAACTTGTATCCCTGGCTTCTAATGATTGTCTATATAATGTCGAAGCAGATGATTGTCGAGATGTCTTCTGTCCACCCAATATCCATTAGACAGTTCTAGAATTGACTAAGAATCGTGCGGACCTATTTGGTTGAACTTCAAACAGAGAGGCACGCCTGCATGGCTTGAGATGATTAGGCATAAAGGAAATCCCAGCTCGGATCTCCAGTCTTTCTCTGATTAATTACTTCCATACGTTGTGTCGAATCTCTCTTTCCAATTTCCAATTTGAAAGTGACGGGAGTGGAACATTGCTAAGATATGAATTCTAAAAGGTAAAACTGGAAGCGAAGTACTAAATTTCGAAAGCTATCAACCTCTAACAGCTTTAGGGTAATTGTTGTATCAACTTCGTGCAAGATCTTATAGTTGTTGAATATATGGTTTAGTCAGCTGCACTCAAGAGAGAGAGGGAACCAGCTTTTTCAAATGAATCGCGCGGCTTGGCTGTACACCGATGCCCGCTTACTCGTATTTGAACTTTTAGGCTCGTGCTAAGATTCACATTTTGTTTCCATAGTAGGTTTTGTGTTAAGCGACGGATAGGAAACTAGGACTTTGTCGGCCTACATTTAGGAGTGATCATCCCAAATGTAGATTGACTTAGGTGCCGTTTGCTAAAATTAAAATCTGAAATCTGAAGTTTGAAATTTAAAATTTAAGTACTGAAAATATTAAGTCACTGAATTAAAAAGTTTTATCTGTTTGACAATTAATTAAATATATGCATTGAATTTAAATATCTCTCCTCATAAATAAATTATTTTATCTTAAGAATTTAAAATAATTAATTAATGATGTATATGAGAAAGAAATATATTATTTGTTTGTGAGAGATAAAGGGTAATCATATTTATGTGTGAGAATGTGTGTGAGAGAGAAAAATATGTATACATATGAAAAATGTATATAAGTATGTAAAAAGAGAAAAATTAAAAATGTGTACATGTACATGAGAGATACAAAATATATATGTGAAAGTATGTGTGTGTAGATGTGTATGTACCAGAAAGTATGTAGGTGTGTGCAAGAAAAATTGTTTGTTAAGGGAGAGAGGGAGGGAGAGAGAGAGAGAGAGAGAGAGAGGGAGAGAGAATGTGTGTGTGTTTGTGAGAGAGAGAGAGAGACAGAGAGAGAGAGGGAGAGAAAATATGTGTATTTGTGTGAAAGTGTGCGTGCTTGTGTATGTGTTAGAGAGAAAATGTGTGTGAGAGAGAGAGAGAGAGTGCTTAGAGAAAGAGTGTATGTATGTATGTGCATGGGTGAGTGTGTGAGAGAGTGTGTGTGCAAGTGTGTGTGTGTGTGTGTAATGGAGGGAGAAGAAGAGTAATAAAATTCAGCAAATTAAATGAAAACTTTTTACTTGAAATTTTGTAAACAAATGAAATAAATGCTTAATGTATTAAGTGATAAAAAAATTTTGTTATCAAACGTACTTAATTCAAAAGCTCTTAGTCTATTAATTTTCAGTATTAAGTTGTGTTATCAAACACTCCCTTAGCTTTGATTCTAGTAAAAGTCTTTGTATTTGGTTAGTCCTCTAAGGAGTCCAAGATGGAAGTTTTTAAGGGAATTTTATGCATTTGCGGGAACTATGTACAGATGTGTACGAGTATGCCCGCGAATGGTATGTGTAAATGTGAGCCTGCCGGTGGAGTGTGTATGATATGTGAGCTGTATATGGATTAAATGAATGTATGCGAAAGAGTGCTTATAGACTTTTGTATGCATATGTGAGTTGCAGATTTTGCTTGTCTGCATATATGTGCGTACATGAATGCTAGTACATGTATATATTCAAATATGTAAATGCGTGTGAACTTTTATGAGCCATAAAACGTGTGTATTATATACACGCATATATAAATATGCTTTCAAGTTGACCAGGCATATATTTGTAAACAAGCATGTGGACTGCGTGTGAAAGTTCATATGTTGGTCATCCATACGTATTAATGCAGTTCGAGCATGTATGTGGTTTGTGTAAAAGTCATACATATGCATGTACCTAGGTGTATTAGGTGTATATACAAACCACTTAGTAAATGCACGATCGATATATGACTATACGTCACTTGGCATGCATGTGCAATGTGACGCTTCTATGTAAGTGCGTGGGTGCGTGTAACAATAGCCGTAGGGTTCTAAAAGTTAACCTTTCTTTGTTTTATTCATGCCATGTTAAGGCATATATAGAGTTAGTTGGCTCAATAAGCCAGAAGTCGTGGTCATGAATAAAAGGTTGGATGCCCTTCAAAAGGATATTGAAAAGTTAAATGCTCTTCAAAAGGATATGGCGTTCCTAAAAGAGATGACTCAGTATTGGGAAGAAAGGCGGAAACATGGGTACGCAACGTAACTCAGTTGTAGGAGACGAGGGCGCGGGGAAGAAGATGCGGTTTTGAGAGACTAGCAAGCTAGGGTGGAATTCATATAGACCACTTTCCAACTCGCTCCACCTTACTTATTTTGATGAGGAAAGATGAATCCGCGGATGCTAACCGAAGGGGAAGTGGACTTGGAAGGAACACAATTGCCTTTAAAGATCTCGTCATTAAACTTTTGTTTCGTTTTCTATTTAAACAAATTTAAAATCAAGAATCGAACAATTCAAGTAACTGGAACATGACAAATATATCAATTTGAAGTGGCAATAAATCTTGTATCGTGCTTCATATTTAACATTTGACTACAAATCCATATCCGAGCAGTAATCCCACAGAAAGAGCAGCAACGACAGTGAAAAGAAAGCAATTGTTTCCAATAAAAGAAATCAGCCATTCACAAGCTACACTTTTATTTTCCATGTTATTCATTTAAACGACCAAGGCAATCCACAATTCAGAAGCTATAACTTTTATTTTCCATGTAATTCATTTAAACGGCAGCCAATGGAGATAACTTTTCCGGGTCCGCTCCAAGCAACACAAGACATCATTCAGATCTACGGTCTTCAAGCAAAATTCAACGTATTCAACACACTAACCACGCAACAATATTTACTTTGTACTCAACCTCAGACATTATTTTGGTGCATTCAAATTCTTAGTTTAGCAACACAGAAATGTAATTAGGAACATGCTTGCATTTTTCTGTGACACATAATTTGCCATAGAATTCAGAATGAAAAGGCTTCACTCTTTAAAATGTACATAGTAATTGGAACGTCACCAGCCTAAAATACAAAATAAAGCTGCAGACACCCAGGTTAAATACTTGAAAATGATAAATATTACTGTCACTCAATTTGGAGAATTATATTCTAAGGCAATTCAAAAGTACAACAACCAGACTGGAAACCAGGACAGACGATGCATAAGATTGAAATGTAATCACATAACATGCCAGGATAATTATGCAGAGGGAGCATAATGATATGACGTTGTACACAAGCTAATCATCATCTTCGAGCACACTCCGACGCCTCTGAATCTAAGGATATCCAAAAAGTAGGAAACGAAATTGTAATAGTAAGTATTCATGCAAATAACAGCAAATACAACAAGATTAATAAGGTTTCGACTTACTGTTACTTTTGTCTGTTTAGCCGTTTGAGTATTGATTTGTTCTAGCAATGATATGAGCTTCTCTTCAGAGACCTACGAATAACAGCATTCACATCATTTCCCTATTTTTGATGGTGTACCAAGTGTTTGTTTCTGTTCTATTATATAAACACCAGTAAGCAAGCAGCAAAGGGTTACCTTCTCAGCAATCTGACCCATTTGAGCCGCTCTCAGTATAACGTCTTCAACTCCTCTGGCCTTTTCAGGCTTCACCAATGCAATTCGGGCAACTGCACATATTAAACAAATACAGCTACCAAAGGTCACTATTGCACAAGGAACATGGTCAATATGAGATACCAATAGGCAACAGCGCATTAAATACAGTGATATAATTAACCAGCAATGACTTCTCCTATTATTGAATTTTGTCATCCTCTTGGGCTGGAAAATAAACACCCAAAACCTCACTTTTTCTCTTCAAATTTTTGACAATAACATATCTTTCTTGTTATCATGTATAAAGCAGAATGTCTTGGCTCTCAGCAAAAAATTGAAACTAATAAATTGTAAAGAAATTAGTACCTTTGTTTGACATATAAGTTTCAGTTTCCTTGCTTGATTTGCCAACTTATGGTCCTACCTTTAAAGAACTAACTAAAACTAAGCAGCAAAAATCAGTGCTTTTGGTCCAGATGAGAATACCTAACACTTATATTTTCTTATGACATGGAATACAATGCAGCCAAGATATGTCCAGTTCGATCTTTGTACAAGCCTAAATCTCCACTGCTTCATAGTTCAGTACATCAAGCCATGGAATGTAGAAGAATGAGAATCTTGAATCCAATTTGAATTTCACATAAAAGCTCTAATCTAACAGAACAAGCTAAGTTATAAACACGCCAACCAAAAAAAAAAAAAAAAAAAAAGAACAACAGTCACCACCACCACTGCCACCACCAAGCACAGTTTTATGCCATGAGAGATTGGAATCCACATTTGTCGCAAGAGAACATCAAAATTCCTTGAAGGAAAAAGCTCTCATAGGTCCAGGTATAGTTCCATTGAACTTTTACAAGGCACCACTAATTGACAAAAAAATAAAATAAACATAAATGAAGCATGCAAAAAACCAAGTAAATACCCTGGTGAAAGGTTTTCCCGTACATGAACTTCACCAATTAAGTGGTATATATAGCACATGAGTGTGAACCTTGTTTTAATGATGATAATTATGAAACTTATCGATGAATTCTAACAATAAAACTGTAAATAATAAAATATGTGCATTCCTAGGTAAATTCTAGCACAAATCCCTAAAAATATTTCTGTACAGTGATTTCTATTAAAGCTTTCCAGCTAGTTAGGCCATGAAAATAAAGTTCAGTTCCTCTGCTTTAAAGAAAATATTCATCTGCAGATGGACAAGGCCAACTAGCAATATATTAATAAGGATGGATCGACTTTTAAGCAGTACACAATACCATTTTCCACTCACATATACAAATCATTTATGCCCCAACATTCACTGCAAACAATTCAGTAGACCATCCTCCTACTCCCATCAACTCCAAGAAGTCAGGAGTACCACTGATTAACCTGAAAGTATGTCAAGTGGTTCTTGTTGTTCTTGCACACAAGGAATCAGGTAGAAAATTATGCAGTGCCTCATCAACTTTGAATCCAATGTCACTAATGACAATTACTACATCCTAGATAAACAAGCTTATAGGAATATGTTCCAAATTACACAGCTCAATAACACAAAACTTATACACGAAGGAAATGAATAAAATTGGATAGATGTAAAACACCAAAGCTACACTTTTACGACAAGCCATATGGTCTGGTGATAATGGGAAAATTCTTAGGTGGACCCAATCCACTGCCCCACTTGTGAACCCTGTGGTGAAAAAGAATGCCAAATAAGTATAGTGATGCATCCTAATCTAAGAAAGTGATGTCAGGATGCTTATTTGGCTTTATTTTCACCACAAGGTCCACAAGTGGGGTCATGGACCTAGTCCGTTTAAGAATTTTCTGGTGGTAGCAAAAGCGAAAAAAGGCCAATACAGATATCTTATACACTGCATTGATGGTTATGGTAGCAAAAGGGAAAAAAGGCCAATACAGATATCTCATACACTGCATTGATGGATCATGTACCACATAATCATTCATCAAGAAGAAAGTTTGCCTCCGGAACTTGCAAAAAAAGAAATAAAAGAGGAACTCAACAATGATATCGATTACTTGTGGTCAGAAAAATAGATATGTCAAAATTACTTCAAAGCAAGTAATTCATAATTTTTTAAAAAAGAAAAAAAAAACAAAGAAAGAAAGAAGACAAAGGCACTAGCGAGACCTATCTTCCTAACAGGAACACTGATATCCTTTCTTAAAATTTACCTTACTGGTGATACCAGATAAAAAAGAAGACTAATATCAAACAACTGATAGATCTCAAAGACTTCCAGACAATCATTAAGGCCTTAGAAAACACATGCATCCTAGATACACAATGGACAAAAAACTAGATTCACATTCTTGCTTACGTCTTTCTCGTGCTTCAGTTGTCAGAATCTGGCTAAGCATCATTTGCCTTCGCTCATCAGCCTCCCTATATCAATTACTACATTAGTTACAATCAGGAAAATGCAACAGAAACAAATGTTAATATCACTGCAGTAATACCAAATTACTGGATAAAGTGAGATAAAGAAAAAGATAAACCTCTTAGCTTCCTCCTGCGCGTTTTGCTGATCTGAGTTTTGATGATTTCCCTGTTTAATCAATAATAGTAACAGGTGAGGTACAATAAACATCTAAGCTTTAACATTCAGATGTATACTGCAGTTTTAAAATACATATTCACTAAAATGCACGCATTTACCATGCCATGTTGAGCCATTAGTTCCTGCATTCTTCTTTGCCTAATAGCTTCCAATTCAGGGTCGGCCTATAACATAGTAAAATTCACATTACAAGCACAATAAGCATATGACAGTTTTGCATCATACAACCCCAATGCAACTAATATATTGTTTTACATGCATCAAGTATTGGCTCCAAAGCAATAACTGGATGAGCAGACATAACAGTGGAAAGGAACCACAATCCCCTTCCAACAGCAGCAATCATCATCTCTTTCAATAAGTATATGTAACCAATGGCTCATAAGCAATAACTACATCAACCAAGTTCTGGATAATAAATAATAAGTGAATCCACAAAATGAAGAGTAAAATCGAACCCAAATAATAAGAGAATCCAAAAAATCAAGAGTAAAATTGAACCCCAAATAATATGTCCGTCCAAAATCGAGAGTGAAAATTGCACCCTAATCCCCAATAAGAATCAGCAACTAACTCCTTTTCGATAATTACATCAAACGACATTTGTAAAACTGAAAACACAACAAACATAACATTTCCTAAAAAGAACAAGCAAAACTATGCTCAATTGAACCCATTTTAGCACAAAAACAATGAAACTCAGTATCTACAGCATTAAAAATCACTATACAAAAAATGTCAATTAAAGCTCTTCAAAAGTAGAGCTTCACAACTCAGACTCCAAAAGGGAAAAAAAATCAATCTCAAAGGTTTTATCAACAGATTCAAAATCCACATGAATAAATCCAATTTGCCATAAATCCCCAAATGGAAAATCAAAATCACCAAGCGCAATAAAAAAAAAAAAGATATCCTGCGACTTTATAGTTCAAAATAATTAAGAAAATACACTTTTTAAAAAAAAAAATTTATAACAAGCATCGTGCTTAATATACAGCAGATTACAAGTAATTAGAACATCAAAATTCAAACCCAAATAGTAGCCAACCCTTTATATCAAGTTTACATCTTGAAATCAAAATTCTACGCAAAAATAAAACAGAGAAAAAGTGTGCGATTATTACCATTTTGTTTTTTACGGAGATGAGGCAGACAATCCAAGGTATAAATATTTTTCTGATCAGATAGAGAATAAAAATGGGCTTTGTGCGTTGGCGGATTGGAGTGGGACTGCCATTCTATTGGGTCGGGTCATTTTTCTATTCGGTACCGACCCGAACATACATTCTATAGGCCTAAGGTAGACATAAACCGGTTTACCGGTCTATTCTCTTAATTTTCTAATGGAAACCGATTTTAACTATTTGCTTGATTTGCTAATCGTATCTAACCCTCATTAATCTGTTAACCGCTTAGTTATTATCTAGCGTCACGTATTGCGGGTAATCGAAACAGTATTATATTAAGTTAATTTGATAAAATAGAGAAAACAATTAAAACATAAATACTTTTTTAAATAAAAAAACCACTTATACAATTTCAATAACTTTGAAAAACAAGCAATAAAATTACAAATTGAAGCTACTACATCCACTCTTTTCAAAATAAAAATAAAAGTCAGAAATAAAAATTATTCACAATACCAGAAAAAAATATTTATGTTATGTTTCATATTATGTATCTAAGTTTTATGAAAGTAAGTTTTTTTATTTAGTATCAAGAATATATAAGATAATCAGAGTATAAAAACAAAACATAATATACAAATCAAAAAATTAAATTGAAAGAAAAATCCAATACAATATTTAAGTTTTTGAGTTATCTTAAACTTGAAAATGAAACGATTTAATACTTCATATTTCTATATAATATTCATAAATAACCTCTAAGACATATATGTGGACCGGTTCGGTTAACCGCAGTTTTTAAAAATTGGCATCCAAAACCAGAACTCTTTTTGCAAATGAGGCTCGGTTAACCTAACGGCTTTTAGAATTTGGTTCAGTTACCCTCATTTTTTTGTTCAAAATAAATCGGTTATAGCAGGGTTTTGGTTTTCCGATTAGTTTTGCCCATCCCTATGTACTAGCAAGTCACAAGAATGCAAGACAAATTTTTGCGCCTACTAATTTTAAGGATAAATCACAAAATACCCCTATAATATTACTGTAGACACCAAATTTTGACATATCCTTTAGTTTTTTTTTAATATTTTGGGGTACTTTTTTCCTAAGGTTAATTGCAATTTTTGCGCAAATTGTGATTAATTAGTCGTATTAGAGGCCAAATGATAATTTTAGCATATAAATACCTTTTATTTTATTTTAATTTTTAAATTCATATTCTTACATTTTTTATCAGTTTTTCTAATTTTAATGATTTTTTGAAGTCATTTAGTATTTACTTAGATTTTTGGTATTTTTTAGGTTAATGGAACATTTTCCAATGCATCCTTTTTATTAGTTTTGTGTGAAAAAAATTATATGTGCATTTCATGATTTTTTAGAAGGCATTTGGTATTTATTTAATTTTTTATTTTTGTTTATTAAGGGCACGTTTCTCAAGAATGCGTTAATGATAAAAAATTTTGAATGAAAATTTTAGTACATATATTTTGTGTAATAATGTATTTTGTGTAAAAATGGGTGATTTTTAAAGTCATTTAGTATTTTCGTAATTTTCATAATTTTTGTCATATATGGCAAAATTTTATAGGCACCTTTCTATTAATAATTTTTGTGTGAAAATTTTTATATGTTTATAGATTTTACGTAAGTTTTCATTATTTTTAGAGATCGTTTAGTATTTATTTGAAAATTTTATCTTTTTGTCTACTAATAACACATTTCCCAATTTTTCATCAATGTTTGATTTTTATAATAAAGTTTCTTTCCTGAATTTTAGTAAGTTTCTTTTAATTTTAGAGAGTCCACATTTGATTTAATTTGATTTTGATTTTATTTTATTTTCCTTGCAAAATTATTTTAAGAAAATAAAAACAATAGCAGCAGTATATTTCCCTGCCACCCCACGTCACCAACTCCCCCTACACTCATCATCTCCTTCATATGATTAATCATATCACACTCATTGTGCACTCAATCAGTAGATTTTAGCAGATTTATCATCTTCACATTCAACACAATCAATCACAACTCCCTTCTACTCTCTCCCTCTGGGTTCACTCTACAATTCACATTCACCTCACTTCACCTTCACCAGACACACAATTGCACCACCACTTTCACTCCATCATCTTCAACTCTCACACCACACCCTACCCTCATTTCACCAACACTTGCATATACACACTTGCACAACACAGACAAGCACACACAATTCACCATCAGCTCACCAATTCATTCACCTGTACATCACCACCAAACACACAATTCTCTCAATCTCTCGCAATCTCCTCTCTTAGCCTCTCACACATGCACACATTTGCACACCTCACAAGATGACAATTTTCTTAAAAAATTGTTGTTTTAAAAAAAACTTCCCAAGTAGTGAATGATAAGAACGAAGTGCGGAACCACGCCAAGACCCTTGAAGATTCCAAACAAACACCTCGAGTCTTCTCCAATAAAGATCACGAACTCTTAAGGACCTAAACTTCCCAAGATCACTACTTGGGAAGTTTTTTTTAAAACAACAATTTTTTAAGAAAATTGCCTCACAAGACTCATTAGACAAAAAAAAAAAAAAAAAAAAACACACACACACACACAACCCCCCCCTCTTCTCATATAAACTTTACAGACAACTCTCAACCGAGTTCACAACATCACCTACACTATACTCTTGACGTCACTAAGAAGAACGCACTGCACTCTCAATCTCACTAGGAAGTACACAATGCAAATACACACACAAACCACCTAGAGCATCAAAACCAGCCCCAAAAATCTCTACATTGACCAATTTAAGCCTCCCCTGTCTTCAACCTCCAAAACCACCTAATCAACAAAACAAGACATGACCTGCAATAGCAACACCACTTCCACTGACTGTTTCCACCATTGCAACCACCAATCATTGACTAAACTCACAGCTTCACCTGCAACCCTCACCACCAGTAATTCCAATTCCCACCCCTACCCATCACCAGTACTAAAACAATTCCCTCTTCCTCCACCAAATACCAGTTACCCACTAAATACCAGTTACTAGTATCTCTGTCCCTCCAATCAGACATTTTAACTTCAACCTGACGGCCATTGCCCACCATTGCCATCCACATCCCCCCTGCTCACGAATACCTCTAGTAACCCCCTCCACGTCATCCCATCCTCACACAACCACCTCAATCTCGCACCATCCGCCTGCACCAACACCACCGTCACTTCCCATCTGCTCCACAACCTGAAAACAAAATCACAGCAATTGGAGGCCACATCTCCCCTATCTCCGCCACAATCGACACTAGAAACACCACCAATCGCAGCTGGAGCTCCACCTCCACACCACAAGCGGTCATGACCTACTGTCACTGCCACAACCTCCATAGCTGGCCTATGCCTCTATTGCCACCCCTATCACTGCCCGAATCAAGATGAGATCCTAAGCCTCTCCTCAATTCCTTTGTTCTCTCTTTAAATCAATGAAATTGCTGCATTTATGTTGTGGATATATTGTGTTGCTTTGTGAAAATTCAACGGCTTAATTGGAGGAAAATTATGTTGAGGGAGGTTCCTATGTTTTATCCTGTTGAGGAAAAGATTGTAGGAAGAGGAAGGTTTCGGTTGAGAAGAGAATTTCAGTGGTAGAAGAGAGAAAAAAAGAGTAGAGAGAGAGAACAAAAGAGCAGAGGGAGAAAAGAAAGAGAGAGAGAGAGAAAATCGGAAAGAATAAAAAGAGAAAAACAAAGAGAGAGAGTCGAAGGAGAGAAACGATGGGGAAGGAGAGAGAGAGAGAGAGAGAGAGAGAGAGAGAGAGAGAGAGAGAGGGACGAAAGAAAAGAAAGGAAAGAGAGATGGAAAAAAAACAAAAAAAAAAGGGAGAAAGAAGAAGAAAGAAGGAAAAACGGACAAGAGAGAGAGAAATTCGGGGATTTTAATAGAAGATAACCGATTGGGGAGGGGCATTTTATTAATTTTTTTTATTAGTTATAGTTATAGTTTAATTAAAGTTTAATTGGTCTCTGATTTTTGCTTTATTTAGTTCTTGAATTAGTGATTAATTTAGATAAATAAGATTTTGGTTAATTAATCTAATTTAATTCATCTTTGCATCTTTTGATTTTTGTTTAATGTAGTTCCAAGCTTTATTTTAGTTTAGAGATTTTTCCTTTAGTTATTTCATAATAAAGTAAATATTTATGCTTTAGCCCTTGCTTTCTTGTATATTATCAATTGGCCCCAAAAACTATTTTTTTTCCATGCCATGTAATTAAGTCCTTGTTATTTACCTATTCACCCCTTAGGTTTAGTATCTTTCTACTAATTCTGAATTATTTACGAATTAGTCCTTAAACTTTGCTGAAATTTTAATTTTATCCGTGAATGTTGCTGGAATTTACAAATTAGTCCTTAAACTTTGCTGAAATTGCAATGTTACCCTTGAATGTTTCTAGCATTTACAAATTAGTCCTTTAAGCTTTGCTGAAATTACATTTTACTCCTATGCTTGCTATAGTTTACATTTTTATTCCCTAGGCTTGCTGGAATTTATGTTTTTGTCCCCTTAATTTGCTGGAATTTGCATTTCCCCTAGGATATTGTTGAATTTACATTTTTTACTGCACAAATGGTTGGATTTTATTTTTATTTTTAATTTTATTATCATCATCATCATCATCATCATCATCATTATCATTATTATTATTATATGCTTTATTTATTTAAATAGTGATATCGTTGATATGTTTGTTCGTTTTATTAGCAATTTATACTGACTCTTCACATGGAGGTACCTCTATTATCCTTTTAAATTCTCTTTATGTGCTCCTACTTGTTCCTATGTGTTTTTTTCCTATAATTCTTATGTGTTTATTATTTTATTTATGTATGATCATTTATTTATGTCATGTTATTTACTTGAATTTAATTTTAATTATTCAGAGGAATATAATAGATAGGTGATATTTCCATTTAATAAAAATTTGTATTTAGATAGGTACATAATAGATAGGTTATATTTTTATTTTGTATTTTTAGATAGAAAATGTAATAGATAGGTTAGATAGGTCGTATTCTTATACTTTGCTTGTCTAGATTGTAATTAGATTTCCCCAGTGTAATGGTTAGGATTTTTTGTGTTCTCCCTATGTGCTTCCGTGTTTTACTCGCTTTCTTTAGGATTTTGTATATATAATATTATGTTTATGTGTTATGTGCTATTATGTGTTTATTTAATTTTATTATGCTTTGATTGATGTTTATTTGTTGTTAGTGTATTCTTTATCGTCTATACTTGTATTTCCATGTTACTTATTTGATTGATAAAGTCCTTAGAATATTGACTATGTATTAGAGATTGTAAGGGTTACGATTATGAGACTCTAATACATAAAGTCATATTCTTAAATATCCCTAGTCATAGTATGAATGAGATTGGACATCATTAATGCGGATAGACTAGCACATACTTTGCCTCTACTTATGGTAAGTAGTAGCTGATCTCATTGACTATGGTGTGCGTGACACTTAAGCTAGTATGTGAATGCTTGTTTGAGAACAAGTTCATTGGATTGATCCACCAAGAGTTTCAATTATAGTGCCAATAGTTGAACTCTTAATGGCAATGGTGTAAGCGATCCTTTGACTTGAGATTGCTATAGTATCTTGAGTGTGGATTGTTATACTTTGACTCTATTCCTCGGTGCCCGTAAAAGGGTAGCTCATAGGTTAGAGATTGGGTATAGTTTGAAGCATGGAAAGATAGTGAATAATCAATATAGGATTCACCACTCCTTAATAGGAGAGTACATCCCTTTATGGCCACTTGTTGGAAATATTAACTCATAAATCTTCTGCAGAAGTGATAGTATAACTTGGAAGTAGTTTCAAGGTTATACATCATGGAGAGTTGTATTTTTGGAACAAGAAAATATAAATTAGTCATTTAAAAATATGCACTATACTTATAGGCTAATTGGAATATAGTGTGGTGAAAGGTTATTAATTACACGGTAACATTGTCATTGAAGGGTATGGTCTACCATATGATTTTCTTATTCACTTGGGTGGTCATGATACATTGCTAGATGCCACTCATGATCTATAAGTATGAATTGATTAATTAGTGAATTAATGATAAATTAAAAGTGTTTAATTTATCTAGCTCAATTAATGAGTTATAATTTATACTTATTGCCAACGTCAATTGAACCTAATGGGTCACACACATAAAGAACAAAATCTTTGGGTTAAAATGTAATGAAGATAAGTATGAGATACTTATGAGGTTAATTTATTAGATAAATTAACTTAAAGGACTTATTTATAAATATTCTAAGTCTTGCAGGAAATTGGTTTCCTAAAAGAAATAAAGTAACTAATTGGTTTCCTTATGGAATAGATTTCCTAAAGGAGAAGGATTAGCTTAAAGTAAGTTACCTAAACCTTCTTGGCTTCCAAGTAGCTTTATTTCCTAAAAGACTAGAATACTTCCTCTATAAATAGGTTCGTGCTTTGACTCTTGAATTATTGTTGCAACACAAAAAGAAAACTAGTGAGAGAAAATTGAAGAAAGAAACAGGCACGCCTCTTTCTCTCTCTAGGCGTCTCTCTCTCTCTCTCCTAATTGTTAGGTTTTTCTTCTTCTTGTGTTCTTAAATAATTCAAGAGAGCTAGCACTCAAAAGTCAAAGCAAGCAACCCTACAAGGTTTCCAAAGAAGTTGTTCGTGTGGATATCGTTAGAGACTCTATGCTTGGAGGGCTTATTCGTGGTAGATCTAACATCTTCTTCGAAGGATCTTTGCCTAGAAGCATAGAAATCTTCTGTGTTTAAGGTAATCTTCATGCAAACCCCCTTGTTAATCATATAGATATGTCAAAGAGATCTGTGGTTAAGGTAATAAATTTTTATTTTTCCGTTGCGTTACCTATGCTATTACCTTACAGTGGTATCAGAGCCTTCTTTGATTATATCTATATGATTTGTGTTTATATAATTGTCATAAATATGGATGGTTTGTTCTTGATGAAATTTGTCTCAAAATTGTTTTAGAAAAATCAAGAGTTTAATTTTTAAGATAAGTTCTTTAGGTTGTTTCTAGGGTTTCTAAATTGTTTTTGACGTGCTAAAAGGGTTTTAACATGTTTTGATTCAAAAGAGTTTTGAAAAATAACAAAGAATTTCAAAGATCGTATTTTCTGGACACAAACCGCGCGAAAACTTGTGCGCGTTTTGACCCGCGGTCAAAATCCTGTAACTTCTGTCCACAAACCGCGGATGAAACCGCACGCGGTTTGTCCCACGGTTTACAAACCACGGATGAACCCGCGCACATTTTGTCCCACGGTTTGTAGGCAGAATCGTAGCGGGATTTTTCCTAAATTTTTGAAAAAACGCGAATTTTGATAATTTCTCTATTAAAACACTTTCCAATTTTAATTGTTAATAGTTGGAAAGTTAAAATTTGGAAACCTATACCTTCTATAACTATGTTTTTTAGACAAATAAATTTCAAGAGCATTAATCTAATTTATTTAGACCATATGATTTATGACTAGAATTTAATAAATTAATTTATTTAATTGTTAAATGGTATGATGGCATGGTGGATGATTATGGAATAGCCCAATGTGATTGAATGGTTATTAGTTCTTTTATGGTTGGCTTGTATTGGTCTTATAAATGGGGTCTGCGCGTCCTTCCCTCTCTATTTTCTGATGTAATTCTCTTCTCACCTAAACTCCCCTTGAATGTAACTCGAGATTTCTTGATCAATACTTGTAATGTACAAAGTACAGGTTAGGAATAGGTTTATTTTAAATTGTTTAGACTAGAATTATATATGTAATGTACAAGAAGATAGAGGTGGCACCAAAGAGCAACCAAGGAGGCGCATCAAGGAGTTGAAACGTCCCTTAGGAATTTTAACCAAATATTTTCTTCAAGGCTCGAAGGAGATATTACTAGTTAAAGTCCATAGTCATCCACGTTTATTATGCTTTTATTTTATATGTTAATATATTTTAATTACATAATATGATGAGACATTATTTAAAATTAAAATCCTTCAAATTTAAATATTAAGTCATCTATTTAAGTTGCCTCCTATTATTATAACAAAAACGAAAAGTTCCTATTAAGTGTTGACTTGTTGGCCCACCATCAAGGTCATCTTACTTGGAATATGTTTTTGTTATGAGATTTGATCTCTGAATAATGGGTATGACTTAACAAAAATTACATAACTTGTTGGCCTACCGTCAAGATTATGGTATTTTTGAGGCAAACATTAACTTCAAGGGTTGATGTGAAAATAGGAGTCACAAGGGTTGTGATTGGTAAAAGTTATCTACCTAATCAAAATTAACTTTGGGTTGTTGACCCACCGTCAAGCTTAAAGATAATTAGATGAGATCTTAACCCACTAGGAATTTCCAATGGATTCCCGAATCAATATTGAGGGTTATTGATTTGAAGTAAAATAGTGGGAGCAAACCAAATAAATTTACGAATCCACATTTTTGGTTTGCATATATAACATAAAACAAATACTTATTTTCTGTCTTTACTTTTGTAGAATGTCTAATGTGAATTTGCGACCGATTCTTGACAACAAACTCAATGAAACCAACTTTGAGGATTGGAATATCAATTTGAAAATTGTTCTCAAACATAAAAAAATTGAGTATGTCCTTGATAAACCCATGCCCCCTCCTCCACTCGCTACTGCATCACTTGAGGACATAGATGCATATGAGATGTACAAACCCGACAATGATTCTGCAACATGTATCATGTTAGCTGCTATGTCCCCGACATTGCAAAAGAAACATTTTAAGATGGATGCTCCGTCTATGATTGTGCACTTAAAAGAAATGTTCGACACACAAGGTAGGACTGAGAGGTATGAGACATCAAGGGAGTTTTATCAATGCAAGATGGCAGAGGGATCTTCAGTGACTACCCATGTACTGAAGATGATCGGGCTAATTGAAAAATTAGCTGATCTGGGATACGTCTCTGACAATGAGTTAAGTATTGACTTAATTCTTCAGTCCCTCCCTGAGAGCTATTCACAATTCATCCTGCACTTCAACATGCGAAAAGTTGAGTGCACGTTGATTGAATTGATGAACATGCTTGGTAGGCGTGTAATTAGGTCTAAAAATATAGCAAATAATCCAATTATATCACACACAAATAATCAAGTTATAAAACCTAATTACCCTATATACTGCAAGTGCACAGATCGTATTGAGTATAGGGTAACAGGGTCGATCCCACAGGGAAAAGGTTATCGAAGTATTAAGGCTTTATTGCTCTCCTTATTATCTAAACAACCAATTAACAATGAGAATATCAAAGTAGAAAATAAACAGCTAAACTAACAACTCTATAAAATAACAATATCTAGAGGAAACTCGTAATCTTAAGACACTAGGGAATAGATTCCACTAATGACCAAGCATAAGATTGAATGGATTAATTCATGCCATGGATTCTTGTATTGTTTAGGATCCAATTCCAATTATACTTAACCTTCACTCTCATGACAAGTTAACGATTACCTCCCTACTAGTTCTTTCCTACTCTCGTGGTAAAGATACTAGTATTGGTTCATTAATCACATGAATTGCCTAATTGACCCACCTAGGAGCACCACTACTCTCGTGTGACATGCAACCTAGACTTCAGCTATTCCTTTTCCATTATCATTACCAACTCTCGTTGCATAATAACAACTATCAATTCATAGTTGGTGATCAAGCAACTACAAATCCATGCAAACCAAAATAGAGAACAAACAAGCACAAGATAACATGAATAATCATAATCAAGTCATATGCATGAAGCGATTAGTTTTCTCTAACCCTAGATTAACAATTTAGCACGTACCCATGGTGGATTTCACATAAAAGATCAAAACTTTAATAGACAAATCCATATAAATCAAGAAAGAGACAAAAATAGAATAAAGAAAACTTATTGATTGATGAACAAGTTCAAATCTTCTATTCTTCCTCCAATCTTGATGTGTACAAGAGAATCCTCCAAATAGCACTATTCTATAGAGAGATTTACTAATCTAAAGGGGTGGCTCTCTCAAAGAGAGAAAATCTCTCTAAGAGAGACCCTTCTTATTCTATGCTATGCTCTCTCTATGCTATGCTACGCTTCTCTCTTGTGTTTCTAGCACTCTCAAACCCTCCAAAGATGTAGTCTATGTTAGTGTATGCCCTAAAACCAAGATGGTTTAAGGTGTTTTTATATTTACACTTATTTATGTTATATTTATTCATGTGGTATTTTTCTTTATCATCTATACTTGTATTTCCATGTTACTTGTTTAATTGATAAAGTCCTTAGAATATTGATTGTGTATTAGAGATTGTAAGGGGTTACAATTATGAGACTCTAATACATAAAGTCATATTCTTAAATATCCCTAGTCATAGTATTAATGAGATTGGACATCATTAATACGGATAGACTAGCACATACTTTGCCTCTACTTATGGTAAGTAGTAGTTGATCTCATTGACTATGGTGTGCGTGACACTTAAGCTGGTATGTGGATGCTTGTTTGAGAACAAGTTCATTGGGTTGATCCGCCAAGAGTTTTAACTATAGTGCCAATGGTTAAACTCTTAATGGCAATGGTGTAAGTGATCCTTTGACTTGAGATTACCATAGTATCTTGAGTGTGGATTGCTATACTTTGACTCTATTCCTCGGTGCCCGTAAAAGGGTAGCTCATAGGTTAGAGATTGGGTATAGTTTGAAGCATGGAAAGATAGTGAGTAATCAATATAGGATTCACCACTCCTTAATAGGAGAGTATATCCCTTAATGGCCACTTGTTGGAAATATTAACTCATAAATCTTCTGCAGAAGTGATAGTATAACTTGGAAGTAGTTTCAAGGTTATACATCATGGAGAGTTATATTTCTGGAACAAGAAAATATAAATTAGTCATTTAAAAGTATGCACTATACTTTTAGACTAATTGGGATATAGTGTGGTGAAAGGATATTAATTACACGATAACATTGTCATTGAAGGGTATGGTCTACCATATGACTTTCCTATTCACTTGGGTGGTCATGATGCATTGCTAGACGCCACTCATGATCTATAAGTATGAATTGATTAATTAGTGAATTAATGATAAATTAAAAGTGTTTAATTTATCTAGCTCAATTAATGAGTTATAATTTATACTTATTGCCAACGTGAATGGAACCTAATGGGTCACACACATAAAGAACAAAATCTTTGGGTTAAAATGTAATAAAGATAAGTATGAGATACTTATGGGGTTAATTTATGAGATAAATTAACTTAAAGGACTTATTTATAAATATTCTAAGTCTTGCAGGAAATTTGTTTCCTAAAAGAAATAAAGTAACTAATTAGTTTCCTTATGGAATAGATTTCCTAAAGGAGAAGGATTAGCTTAAAGTAAGTTACCTAAACCTTCTTGGTTTCTAATTAGCCTTATTTCCTAAAAGACTAGAATACTACCTCTATAAATAGGTTTATGCTTTGACTCTTGTATTATTATTACTACACACAAAAGAAAACTAGTGAGAGAAAATAGAAAAAAAATCTGCACGCCTCTCTCTCTCTCTCTAGGCGTCTCTCTCTCTCTCTCCTAAGGGTTAGGGTTTTCTTCTTCTTGTGTTCTTAATAATTCAAGGGAGCTAGCACTCAAAAGTCAAAGCAAGCAAGCCTACAAGGTTCCCAAAGAAGTTGTTCGTGTGGATATCGTTAGAGGCTCTACGCTTGGAGGGCTTTTCGTGGTAGATCTAACATCTTCTTCGAAGGATCTTTGCCTAGAAGCATAGAAATCTTCTGTGCTTAAGGTAATCTTCATGCAAACCCCCTTGTTAATCATATAGATATGTCAAAGAGATCCATGGTTAAGGTAATAAATTTTTATTTTTCCGCTGCGTTACCTATGCTATTACCTTACAGTGGTATCAGAGCCTTCTTTGATTATATCTATATGTTTTGTGTTTATTTAATTGTCATAAATATGGATGGTTTGTTCTTGACGATATTTGTCTCAAAATTGTTTTAGAAAAATCAAGAGTTTGATTTTTAAGAAAAGTTCTTGATTGTTTAAAAGTGTTTTAAATAATTAAGATAAGTTCTTAAGGTTGTTTTTATGGTTTCTAAATTGTTTTTGATGTGCTAAAAGGGTTTTAACATGTTATGATTCAAAAGAGTTTTGAAAAACGCTAAAGAATTTCAAAGATCGTATTTTCTGGACACAAACCGCGCGAAAACTCGCGCGCGTTTTGACTCGCGGTCAAAATCCCGTAACTTCTGTCCACAAACCGCGGATGAAACCGCGCACGGTTTGTCGCGCGGGTTACAAACCGCGGATGAACCCGCGCACGTTTTGTCGCGCGGGTTGTAGGCAGAATCCTAGCGGGATTTTTCCTAAATTTTTGGAAAAACGCGAATTTTGATAATTTCTCTGTTAAAACACTTTACAATTTTAATTGTTAAGATTTGGAGAGTTAAATTTGGAAACCTATACCTTCTATAACTATATTTTGAGACAAATAAATTTCAAGAGCATTAATCTAATTTATTTAGACCATATGATTTATGACTAGAATTAAATAAATCAATTTATTTAATTGTTAAATAGTATGATGGCATGGTGGATGATTATGGACTAGACCAATGTGATTGAATGGTTATTACTTCTTTTATGGTTGGCTTGTATTGGTTTTATAAATAGGGCCTGCGAGTCCTTCCCTCCCTATTTTCTGATGTAATTCTCTTCTCACATAAACTCCCCTCGAATGTAACTCGAGGTTTCTTGATCAATACTTGTAATGTACAAAGTATAGGTTAGGAATAGGTTTATTTTAAATTGTTTAGACTAGAATTACATATGTAATGTACAAGAAGATGGAGGTGGCACCAAGGAGCAACCAAGGAGGCGCATCAAGGAGTTGAGACGTCCCCTAGGAATTTTTAACCAAATATTTTCTTCAAGGCTCGAAGAAAATATTATTAGTTAAAGTCCATAATCATCCACGTTTATTATGCTTTTATTTTATATGATTGATATATTTTAATTGCATAATATGTTGAGACATTAATATTTAAACTAAAATCCCTCAATATCAAATATTAAGTCATCTATTTAAGTTGCCTTCCATTATTATAACAAAAACGATGAGTTCCTATTAAGGTTGACACGTTGGCCTCCGTCAAGGTCACCTTACTCGGAATATGTTTTTGTTATGAGATATGATCTCTGAATAATGGGTTTGACTTAACAAAAATTACATAACGAGTTTGGCCTCCGTCAATGTTATGATATTTTTGAGGCAAAGTTGGGTAATACATAAGATGTAATTTTCAAAGAGTTGATACCCAACTATCTAGGAGTCACAAGAGTTGTGATTGATAAAAAGTTATCTACCTAATCGAATTTATCTTTGGGGCATTGGCCTCCGTCAAACCCAAAGCTAATTAGATGGGATCCTAGCCCACTAGAAATCTCCAACGGATTTCCGAATCAATATCGAGGGTTATTGATTTGAAGTAAAATAGTGGGAGCAAACCAAATAAATTTACGAATCCACATTTTTGGTTTGCATATATAACATAAAACAAATACTTATTTTCTGTCTTTACTTTTTGTAGAATGTCTAACGTGAATTTGCGACCGATTCTTGACAACAAACTCAATGAAACCAACTTTGAGGATTGGAATATTAATTTGAGAATTGTTCTCAAACATGAAAAAATTGAGTATGTCCTCGATAAACCCATGCCACCTCCTCCACCCGCTACTGCATCACCTGAGGACATAGATGCATATGAGATGCACAAAGCCGACAATGATGCTGCAACATGTATCATGTTAGCTTCTATGACCCCGGCATTGCAAAAGCAACATCTTAAGATGGATGCTCCGTCCATGATTGTGCACTTAAAAGAAATGTTCGACGCACAAGCTAGGACCGAGAGGTATGAGACCTCAAGGGAGCTTTATCAATGCAAGATGGCAGAGGGAACTTCAGTGACTACCCATGTACTGAAGATGATCGGGCTGATTGAAAAGTTAGCTGATCTGGGACACGTCTCTGACAATGAGTTAAGTATTGACTTAATTCTTCAGTCCCTCCCTGAGAGCTATTCACAATTCATTCTGCACTTCAACATGCGAAAAGTTGAGTGCACGTTGACTGAATTGATGAACATGCTCAAGACTGCTGAGCCTAATCTTAAGAAGGAGAAGGGCACCGTTATGCTTGTCTCGGGCTCCAAGAAAAAGAAGCCCAATTCTGGGCTTAAGAAGTCCAAGAAGAAGAGAACTAAGCCTAAGGGTGGGGTCAAGAAGGACAAACCCAAGGGCACATGCTTCCATTGCGGACAAGATGGGCATTGGAAGAGGAATTGCAAGGCCTACCTTGACTCTCTGAAGTCAAAGAAGCTTGGTGAAGCTTCAACCTCTGGTATGTTTATGATTGAGATTAATTTATCTACTAACCAAGACTCATGGGTATTAGATACCGGATCTGGATCTCATATTTGTAATAATATGCAGGGTCTTAAAGATAGTAGAACTCTAGCAAAGGGAGAGGTCAAGCTGCGCGTGGGTAATGGAGCAAGAGTTGCTGCATTAGCCGTAGGAACCTATGTACTCTCTTTGCCTACTGGGCTTATTTTAGAATTAAGAAACTGTTATTTTGTTCCCGTACTTACAAAGAACATCATTTCTATCTCATTGTTAGATTTGGATGGATTTACCATCATTCAAAGGAATAAAAGTTGTTCTTTTTCACGTGATGGTATTACTTATGGTACTGGTACATTATTTAATGGTTTATATATTCTAGATGAAGAAAAGTCCATTCTCAACATAAACACCAAGAAACAAAAATTAGATATTGTTAACCAAACATACCTTTGGCATTGTAGACTTGGTCATGTAAATGAGAAACGTATATCCAAGTTACATAAAAATGGATACTTGGACTCATTTGATTATGAATCATTTGGGACATGTGAATCTTGTTTACTTGGCAAGATGACCAAGACACCTTTTACTGGAAAGGGTGAACGTGCTAGTGATCTTCTTGGGCTTATACATACTGATGTTTGTGGCCCAATGTCGATCCATGCTAGAGGTGGTTTCTCCTACTTCATCACTTTCACGGATGACCATTCTAGATATGGTTATGTGTTTCTAATGAAGCACAAATCCGAGGCTTTTGAAAAGTTCAAAGTCTTTAAAGCTGAAGTTGAGAAACAACTTGGCAAGAGTATCAAAACACTTAGATCTGATCGAGGTGGAGAATACTTAAGTCAAGAGTTCCAACAATATCTAGAGGAAAATGGGATTATTCCTCAATGGACTCCTCCATACACGCCACAACTAAATGGTGTGTCTGAAAGGAGAAATCGTACTCTATTAGATATGGTACGTTCTATGATGAGCCATGCATCACTTCCTAGTTCGTTTTGGGGATATGCCTTAGATTCCGCCTCCTATATACTCAACCGTGTTCCATCAAAATCTGTTGATACCACACCTTATGAGATTTGGTATGGTAAGAAACCAAATCTTAATCATTTAAAGGTTTGGGGTTGTTCTGCTTATGTGAAGCGGAACATGTCAGACAAGCTAGAGGCTAAGTCTGACAAATGCTTGTTTGTGGGATATCCTAGAGAGAGTCGTGGATATTACTTCTACAATCCCCTTGAACAAAAGGTGTTTGTTTCAAGACATGCTACTTTTCTAGAAAAATTGTTTATTCTTGAAAGAAGTAGTGGGGGTAAAGTAGAACTTGAAGAAATTCAAGAACCACAAAGTAGTCAACAGTTGGAACAAGAGCTTACGCCACATGTTGATGAGGCGCAGTCGGAAGCTCAAGTTACACAAGAACTTCGTAGATCTAGTAGAACACGTTATGCTCCTGAGAGATATGGATTTCTCATAAGTGAGAGCAATGATGTGTTAGTCATAGATGATGACGATCCTACTAGTTACGAAGAAGCTATGTCTAATGTAGACTCTTTGAAGTGGCGCGAAGCCATGAAATCCGAAATGGATTCCATGTACGAGAACAAGGTATGGACCTTGGTCGAGCCACCTGAAGGGATAAAACCTATAGGGTGCAAGTGGGTCTTTAAAAGAAAGACTGACATGGATGGTAACATTGTTACCTATAAAGCAAGGTTAGTGGCAAAAGGTTATAAACAAAGGCAAGGAATTGACTTTGAAGAAACTTTTTCGCCGGTAGCTATGCTTAAATCCATAAGGATTTTGCTTGCGATAGCTGCTTATTATGACTATGAGATTTGGCAAATGGATGTCAAGACTGCATTCCTTAACGGAAATTTGCAAGAGGATGTGTACATGACACAACCTGAGGGTTTTGACTCCATTGATAGTCATAAGGTATGTAAGCTACAAAAGTCCATTTATGGACTCAAGCAAGCTTCGAGGAGTTGGAACATTCGTTTTGATGAGACAATCAAAGAGTTTGGTTTTCTTAAGAACGAAGACGAGCCTTGTGTATACAAGAAGGTGAGTGGGAGCGCTGTCGTTTTCTTAATACTTTATGTGGATGACATACTATTGATGGGAAACGACATACCTTTATTACAAACTATAAAGGTATGGCTGTCCAAAAGTTTCTCCATGAAAGATCTAGGAGAGGCAACCTATATTCTGGGAATAAGGATCTATAGAGATAGATCCAAGAGGTTGCTTGGTCTCAGTCAATCGACATACATAGACAAGATGCTAAAGAGGTTTAGCATGGAGCAATCGAAGAAGGGGTACTTACCTATGAGACATGGGATTACTCTTTCAAGAGACATGTGTCCTAAAACACCTGTCGAGATTGATAGCATGCAAAAGATTCCTTATGCCTCGGCAATAGGATCCATTATGTATGCTATGCTATGTACAAGACCCGACGTCTCCTATGCTCTAAGTGTTACGAGTAGATTCCAAGCTAACCCTGGTGAGGGTCACTGGGTAGCTGTCAAGAGTATTCTTAAGTACTTGAGAAGAACTAAAGAATTATTCTTGGTTTATGGAGGACACACTTTGGAAGTGTGTGGTTTCACTGATGCGAGTTTTCAGTCTGACAAGGATGATAGTAAGTCGCAGTCTGGATTTATATTCACGTTAAATGGTGGTGCTGTGAGCTGGAAGAGTTCGAAGCAAGAAACTACCGCTGATTCTACAACTGAAGCCGAGTACATTGCTGCTTCTGAAGCTGCAAAAGAGGCTGTTTGGATCAAAAAGTTCGTCACCGAGCTAGGAGTGGTTCCTTCCATTGTTGATCCTATACCTTTGTTTTGTGACAACAATGGTGCCATCGCCCAAGCAAAGGAACCTAGGTCTCATCAACGATCCAAACATGTACTTAGGCGCTACCATCTTATTAGAGAAATAGTTGGTAGGAATGATGTAAAGATAGAAAAGGTTCCCACTGATGACAATATAGCTGATCATCTCACTAAGGCCTTGTCCCAGAAAAAGCATGATGCTCATGTAAATGCTTTTGGCCTAAAACAAATGAGTGATTGGTTTTAGTGCAAGTGGGAGTTTGTTAGTGTATGCCCTAAAACCAAGATGGTTTAAGGTGTTTTTATATTTACACTTATTTATGTTATATTTATTCATGTGGTATTTTTCTTTATCATCTATACTTGTATTTCCATGTTACTTGTTTAATTGATAAAGTCCTTAGAATATTGATTGTGTATTAGAGATTGTAAGGGGTTACAATTATGAGACTCTAATACATAAAGTCATATTCTTAAATATCCCTAGTCATAGTATTAATGAGATTGGACATCATTAATACGGATAGACTAGCACATACTTTGCCTCTACTTATGGTAAGTAGTAGTTGATCTCATTGACTATGGTGTGCGTGACACTTAAGCTGGTATGTGGATGCTTGTTTGAGAACAAGTTCATTGGGTTGATCCGCCAAGAGTTTTAACTATAGTGCCAATGGTTAAACTCTTAATGGCAATGGTGTAAGTGATCCTTTGACTTGAGATTACCATAGTATCTTGAGTGTGGATTGCTATACTTTGACTCTATTCCTCGGTGCCCGTAAAAGGGTAGCTCATAGGTTAGAGATTGGGTATAGTTTGAAGCATGGAAAGATAGTGAGTAATCAATATAGGATTCACCACTCCTTAATAGGAGAGTATATCCCTTAATGGCCACTTGTTGGAAATATTAACTCATAAATCTTCTGCAGAAGTGATAGTATAACTTGGAAGTAGTTTCAAGGTTATACATCATGGAGAGTTATATTTCTGGAACAAGAAAATATAAATTAGTCATTTAAAAGTATGCACTATACTTTTAGACTAATTGGGATATAGTGTGGTGAAAGGATATTAATTACACGATAACATTGTCATTGAAGGGTATGGTCTACCATATGACTTTCCTATTCACTTGGGTGGTCATGATGCATTGCTAGACGCCACTCATGATCTATAAGTATGAATTGATTAATTAGTGAATTAATGATAAATTAAAAGTGTTTAATTTATCTAGCTCAATTAATGAGTTATAATTTATACTTATTGCCAACGTGAATGGAACCTAATGGGTCACACACATAAAGAACAAAATCTTTGGGTTAAAATGTAATAAAGATAAGTATGAGATACTTATGGGGTTAATTTATGAGATAAATTAACTTAAAGGACTTATTTATAAATATTCTAAGTCTTGCAGGAAATTTGTTTCCTAAAAGAAATAAAGTAACTAATTAGTTTCCTTATGGAATAGATTTCCTAAAGGAGAAGGATTAGCTTAAAGTAAGTTACCTAAACCTTCTTGGTTTCTAATTAGCCTTATTTCCTAAAAGACTAGAATACTACCTCTATAAATAGGTTTATGCTTTGACTCTTGTATTATTATTACTACACACAAAAGAAAACTAGTGAGAGAAAATAGAAAAAAATCTGCACGCCTCTCTCTCTCTCTCTAGGCGTCTCTCTCTCTCTCTCCTAAGGGTTAGGGTTTTCTTCTTCTTGTGTTCTTAATAATTCAAGGGAGCTAGCACTCAAAAGTCAAAGCAAGCAAGCCTACAAGGTTCCCAAAGAAGTTGTTCGTGTGGATATCGTTAGAGGCTCTACGCTTGGAGGGCTTTTCGTGGTAGATCTAACATCTTCTTCGAAGGATCTTTGCCTAGAAGCATAGAAATCTTCTGTGCTTAAGGTAATCTTCATGCAAACCCCCTTGTTAATCATATAGATATGTCAAAGAGATCCATGGTTAAGGTAATAAATTTTTATTTTTCCGCTGCGTTACCTATGCTATTACCTTACAGTCTAACCATTCACAAAGAGTATGAATTGCCCCCTTGAAAGATAGCCCCAAAGTGCCTCAAAATCGTACGTCTGCGCCCCGAACCCGCGCCTGGAACCCGCGGTGAGGATACAGCCGCGACTTCAATTAATAACTTTCTGACCGTACCTGCGGTGCGTACCCGCGGCGCGGATTCAGCCGCGGGTTCGGTCCGAAATTTGGCCAAACTAGCTTTTACTCTGAACATGAAAGTTATAGCCCTTTTAGTTAGCTTTCCAGGAGCACAAAAATCAGGTCATTTGGAGTTGTGTACACAAAGATATGGCCAAAACATCAAGACATGGTCGGAAGAGCATCGCTGCACAAGAATGCTTCAGTAATGTGGCAATTTGACATTGTAAACGTGAGAATCAGACTTTGAGGCCTTCATAAGAATTGTAGATAATTATCTTAGCTTTAAATTGCTTCAAGAATCATCTCAATTCACTCTCTCTAACTCCAGTTCTGACCAAACTACCAAAACCTGTCGGTGCAGTGAAATCCTTTCATCACCAATTCTTCTTCTATCGTTGCTTCATCATGCCACATCATTGGTCCTCTTCTCTTGCCACTTCTCATCAACTTCAAATCACATTTAATATCATCCCAATATGCTTCATTTGATCCAAAGTGATGATCGTTATAGCTAAAACCTACAAAATACAAAGAATTGCATATTAAATCACACATTTGCACATTTTAGCTACAAACTTAAGATTGGAAGAAATAGACATAAAAGTAACTATTGTTCATTATTTAATCCCTAAAAACTAGCATAAAATACTAATGTAGACACACTAAGAAATATGCAAACTATACGCTTATCAATGCTCAAGACTGCTGAGCCTAATCTTAAGAAGGAGAAGGGCACCGTTATGCTTGTCTCGGGCTCCAAGAAAAAGAAGCCCAATTCTGGGATTAAGAAATCCAAGAAGAAGAGATCTAAGCTTAAGGGTGGGGTTAAAAAGGACAAACCCAAGGGCACATCTTCCATTGTGGACAAGATGGGCATTAGAAGAGGAATTGCAAGGCCTACCTTGACTCCTTGAAGTCAAAGAAGCTTGGTGAAGCTTCAATCTTTGGTATGTTTATGATTGAGATTAATTTATCTACTAATCAAGACTCATGGGTATTAGATACCGGATCTAGATCTCATATTTGTAATAATATGCAGGGTCTTAAAGATAGTAAATCCTTGGCAAAGGGAGAGGTCGAGCTATGCGTGGAGAATGGAGCAAGAGTTGCTGCATTAGCCGTAGGAACCTATGTACTCTCTTTGCCCACTAGGCTTATTTTAGTATTAATAAACTGTTATTTTATTCCCGTACTTACAAAGAACATCATTTCTATCTCATTGTTAGATTTGGATGGTTTTACCATCATTCAAAGGAGTAAAAGTTGTTCTTATGGTACTGGTACATTAATTAATGGTTTATGTATTCTAGATGAACAAAAGTTCATTTTCAACATAAACATCAAGAAACAAAAATTAGATATTGTTAACCAAACATACCTTTGGCATTGTAGACTTGGTCATGTAAATGAGAAACGCATATCCAAGTTATATAAAAATGGATACTTGGACTCATTTGATTATGAATCATTTGGGACATGCGAATCTTGTTTACTTGGTAAGATGACCAAAACACCTTTTACTGGAAAGGCTAAATGTGCTAGTGATCTTCTTGGGCTTATACATACTGATATTTGTGGCCCAATGTCGATCCATGCTAGAGGTGGTTTCTTTTACTTCATCACTTTCACGGATGACCATTCTAGATATAGTTATGTGTATCTAATGAAGCACAAATCCGAGGCCTTTGAAAAGTTCAAAGTCTTTAAAGCTGAAGTTGAGAAACAACTGGGCAAGAGTATCAAAACACTTAGATCTGATCAAGGTGGAGAATACTTAAGTCAAGAGTTCTAACAATATCTAGAGGAAAATGGGATTATTCCTCAATAGACTCCTCCATACACGCCACAACTAAATGGTGTATCTGAAAGAAGAAATCGTACTTTGTTAGATATGATACGTTCTATGATGGGCCATGCATCACTTCCTAGTTCGTTTTGGGGATATGCCTTA
This sequence comes from Mitragyna speciosa, assembly GCA_024721245.1. NCBI lineage: Eukaryota > Viridiplantae > Streptophyta > Magnoliopsida > Gentianales > Rubiaceae > Mitragyna > Mitragyna speciosa. The sequence goes on along the minus strand of CM045552.1, from coordinate 17,761,826 downwards.
GATTTCACCTCCTTTACACTCAACAGTGTTTCTACAAAATTTGCTGATGCCACACCTTATGAGATATGGTATGGTAAAAGACCGAATCTTAATCATTTAAAGATTTGGGGTTGTTCTGCTTATGTGAAGCGGAACGTGTCAGACAAGCTAGAAGTTAAGTCTGACAAATGCTTATTTGTTGGGTATCCTAGAGAGAGTCGTGGATACTACTTTTACAATCTCCTTGAGCAAAAAGTGTTTGCCTCAAGCTATGCTATCTTTTTAGAGAAAGAGTTTATTCTTGAAAAATGTAGTGGGAGTAAAGTAGAACTTGAAGAAATTCAAGAACCACAAAGTAGTCAACAGTTGGAACAAGAGCTTATGCCACATGTTGATGAGCCGCAGTCGAATGCTCAAATTACACAAGAACTTCGTAGATCTAGTAGAACACGTTATGCTCCTAAGAGATATGGATTTCTCATTAGTGAGAGCAATGATGTGTTAATCATAGATGATGACCTAGGTTATCGCTTTTAGTACATTTTCTATTGTAATTTTTAGAAGTATCCTTATTTAATAAAATCTGGGGTGGCGCCCCTTCCCGTGTATGGGGTTAGCCAAAAAAAAAAAATCATAGATGATGAGGACCCTACTAGCTACGAAGAAACTATGTTTAATGTAGACTCTTTGAAGTGGCACGAAGCCATGAATCCGAAATGGATTCCATGTATGAGAACAATGTATGGATCTTGGTCGAGCCACTTGAAGGAATAAAACCCATAGGGTGCAAGTGGGTCTTTAAAAGAAAGACTGACATGGATGGTCACATTATTACCTATAAAGCAAGGTTAGTGGCAAAAGGTTATAAACAAAGGTAAGGAATTGACTTTGAAGAAACCTTTTTGCCAGTAGCTATGTTTAAATCCATTAGAATTTTGCTTGCCATAACTGCTTATTATGATTGATAAGCGTCTAGTTTGCATATTTTTTAGTGTGTCTAGATTAGCATTTTATGTTAGTTTTTAGGATTTAAATAATGAACAATAGTCACTTTCATGTCTATTTCTTCCAATCTTAATTTTGTAGCTAAAATGTGCAAATGTGTGGTTTAATATGCAATTCTTTGTATTTTGTAGGTTTTAGCTATAACGATCATCACTTTGGATCAAATGAAGCATATTGGGATGATATTAAATGTGATTTGAAGTTGATGAGAAGTGGCAAGAGAAGAGGACCAAAGATGTGGCATGATGAAGCAATGATAGAAGAAGAATTGGTGAATGAAAGGATTTCACTGCACCGACATGTTTTGGTAGTTTGGTCAGAACTGGAGCTAGAGAGAGTGAATTGAGATGATTCTTGAAGTAATTTAAAGCTAAGAGAATTATCTACAATTCTTATGAAGATCTCAAAAGTCTGATTCTCACGTTTACAATGTCAAATTGCCACATTACTGAAGCATTCTTGTGCAGCGATGCTCTTCCGACCATGTCTCGATGTTTTGGCCATATCTTTGTGTACACAACTCCAAATGACCTGATTTTTGTGCTCCTGGAAAGCTAACTCAAAGGGCTATAACTTTCATGTTCAGAGTAAAAGCTAGTTTGGCCAACTTTCTGACCGAACCCGCGGCTGAATCCGCGCCGCGGGTACGCACCGCGGGTACGGTCAGAAAGTTATTAATTGAAGCCGCGGCTGTATCCTGCGCCGCGGGTTCCAGGCGCGGGTTCGGGGCGCAGACGTACGATTTTGAGGCACTTTGGGGCTATCTTTCAAGGGGGCAATTCATACTCTTGGTGAATGATTAGACTACATCTTAGGAGGGTTTTAGAGTGCTAAAAACACAAGAGAGAAGCGTAGCATAGCATAGAGAGAGCATAGCATAGAATAGCAAGGGTCTCTCTTAGAGAGATTTTCTCTCTTTGAGAGAGCCACCCCTTTAGATTAGTAAATCTCTCTATAGAATAGTGCTATTTGGAGGATTCTCTTGTACACATCAAGATTGGAGGAAGAATAGAAGATTTGAACTTGTTCATCAATCAATAAGTTTTCTTTATTCTATTTTTGTCTCTTTCTTGATTTATATGGATTTGTCTATTAAAGTTTTGATCTTTTATGTGAAATCCACCATGGGTACGTGCTAAATTGTTAATCTAGGGTTAGAGGAAACTAATCGCTTCATGCATATGACTTGATTATGATTATTCATGTTATCTTGTGCTTGTTTGTTCTCTATTTTGGTTTGCATGGATTTGTAGTTGCTTGATCACCAACTATGAATTGATAGTTGTTATTATGCAACGAGAGTTGGTAATGATAATGGAAAAGGAATAGCTGAAGTCTAGGTTGCATGTCACACGAGAGTAGTGGTGCTCCTAGGTGGGTCAATTAGGCAATTCATGTGATTAATGAACCAATACTAGTATCTTTACCACGAGAGTAGGAAAGAACTAGTAGGGAGGTAATCGTTAACTTGTCACGAGAGTGAAGGTTAAGTATAATTGGGATTGGACCCTAACCAAGACAAGAACCAATAGCATGAGTTGATCTTTTCATTTATATGTTTGCTCATTAGTTAACTCTATGCCCTAGTGTCTTAAGATTGTGAGTTTTCTCCAATATTGTTATTCTATGGAGTTGTTAGTTTAGTTGTTTATTTTATACTTTGTTCTTCACATTGTTAATTGGTTGTTTAGATAATAAAGTGAGCAATAAAACCTTAGTACTTCAATAACCTTTTCCCTGTGGGATCGACCCTGTTGCCCTATACTCAATACGATCTGTGCACTTGCAGTATATAGGGTAATTAGGTTTTATAACTTGATTATTTGTCTGTGATATAATTGGATTATTTGCTATATTTTTAGACCTAATTACACGCCTATCAATGACTATGAGATTTGGCAAATGGATGTCAAGACTGCATTCCTTAATGAGAATTTGCAAGAGGATGTGTTCATAACACAACCTGAGGATTTTGACTCTATTGATAGTCATAAGGTATGCAAACTACAAAAGTCCATTTATGGACTCAAGCAAGCTGCAAGGAGTTGGAACATAGATTTTGATAAGACAATCAAAGAGTTTGGTTTTCTTAAGAACGAAGACGAGCCTTGTGTATACAAGAAGGTGAGTGGGAGCGTTGTTGTTTTCTTAATACTTTATGTGGATGACATATTGTTGATGGGAAACGACATACCTTTACTACAAACCGTAAAGGTGTGGCTATCTAAAAGTTTCTCCATGAAGGATTTAGGAGAGGCAACCTATATTCTGGGAATTAGGATCTATAGAGATAGATCCAAGAGGTTACTTGGTCTCAGTCAATCGACATACATAGATAAGATGCTAAAGAGGTTTAGCATGGAGCAATCGAAGAAGGGGTACTTACCTATGAGACATGGGATTATTCTTTCGAGAGACATGTGTCCTAAGGTACCTATCGAAATTGATAGCATGCAAAAGGTTCCTTATGCCTCGGCAATAAGATCCATTATGTATGCTATGCTATGTACAAGACCCGACGTCTCCTATGCTCTAAGTGTTACGAATAGATTCTAAACTAACCCTGGTGAGGGTCACTGGGTAGCTGTCAAGAGTATTCTTAAGTACTTGAGAAGAACTAAAGAATTATTCTTGGTTTATGGAGGACACACTTTAGAAGTGTGTGGCTTCACTGATGTGAGTTTTCAGTCTGACAAAGATGATAGCAAGTCGTAGTTTGGATTTATATTAAAGTTAAATAGTGGTGCTGTGAGTTGGAAGAGTTTGAAGCAAGAAACTACTGCTAATTCTACAACTGAAGTCGAGTATATTGTTGCTTCTGATGCTGCAAAAGAGGCTGTTTAGATTAAGAAGTTCGTTACCGTGCTAGGAGCGGTTCCTTCCATTTTTGATCCTATACCTTTGTATTGTGACAACAATGGTGCCATCGCCCAAGCAAAGGAACCTAGGTCTCATCAACGATCCAAACACGTACTTAGGCGCTACCATCTTATTAGAGAAATAGTTGGTAGGAATGATGTAAAGATAGAAAAGGTTCCCACTGTTGACAATATAGCTGATCATCTCACTAAGGCATTGTCCCAGAAAAAGCATGATGCTCATGTAAATGCTTTTGGCCTAAAACAAATAAGTGATTGGTTTTAGTGCAAGTGGGAGTTTGTTAGTGTATGCCCTAAAACCAAGATGGTTTAAGGTGTTTTATATGTTATATTTATCCATGTGGTATTTTTCTTTATCGTCTATACTTGTATTTCCATGTTACTTGTTTGATTGATAAAGTCCTTAGAATATTGACTATATATTAGAGATTGTAAGGGTTACGATTATGAGACTCTAATACATAAAGTCATATTCTTAAATATCCCTAGTCATAGTATTAATGAGATTGAATATCATTAATGCGAATAGACTAGCACATACTTTGCCTCTACTTATGGTAAGTTGTAGTTGATCTCATTGACTATGGTGTGCGTGACACTTAAGCTAGTATGTGGATGTTTGTTTGAGAAGAAGTTCATTGGATTGATCTGCCAAGAGTTTCAACTATAGTGCCAATGGTTGAACTCTTAATGGCGATGGTGTAAGTGTAACATCCCGCGTCTGAACTGGCCGAATAACTTTTGAACTTTAAACCACGGGTTCAAAATGCTTAAACTAAGTTATTTAGTAGCCCGAATGTAGGATGTTATATATTATTCTTTTTTTTCTTACTCCCACCGATGTGGGATATCACAGTAAGTGATCCTTTGACTTGAGATTGCCATAATATCTTGAGTGTGGATTGCTATACTTTGACTCTATTCCTCGGTGCCCGTAAAAGGGTAGCTCATAGGTTAGAGATTGAGTATAGTTTGAAGCATGGAAAGATAGTGAGTAATCAATATAGGATTCACCACTCCTTAATAGGAGAGTCTATCCCTTTATAGCCACTTGTTGGAAATATTAACTCATAAATCTTCTTCAGAAGTGATAGTATAACTTGGAAGTAATTTCAAGGTTATACATCATGGAGAATTGTATTTCTGGAACAATAAAATATAAATTAGTCATTTAAAAGTATGCACTATACTTATAGGCTAATTGGGATATAGTGTGGTGAAAGAATATTAATTACACGGTAACATTGTCATTGAAGGGTATGGTCTACCATATGACTTTCCTATTCACTCGGGTGGTCATAATGCATTGCTAGACGCCACTCATGATCTATAAGTATGAATTGATTAATTAGTGAATTAATGATAAATTAAAAGTGTTTAATTTATCTAGCTCAATTAATGAGTTATAATTTATACTTATTGCCAACGTGAATGGAACCTAATGGGTCACACACATAAAGAACAAACTCTTTGGGTTAAAATGTAATTAAGATAAGTATGAGATACTTATGGGGTTAATTTATGAGATAAATTAACTTAAAGGACTTATTTATAAATATTCTAAGTCTTGTAGGAAATTGGTTTTCTAAAAGAAATAAAGTAACTAATTGGTTTCCTTATGGAATAGATTTCCTAAAGGAGAAGGATTAGCTTAAAGTAAGTTACCTAAACCTTCTTGGCTTCCAATTAGCTTTATTTCCTAAAAGACTAGAATACTTCCTTTATAAATAGGTTCGTGCTTTGACTCTTGAATTGTTGTTGCAACACAAAAAGAAAACTAGTGAGAGAAAATTGAAGAAAGAAACAGGCACGCCTCTTTCTCTCTCTCTCTCTCTCTCTCTCTCTCTCCTAATTGTTAGGTTTTTCTTCTTCTTGTGTTCTTAAATAATTCAAGGGAGCTAGCACTCAAAAGTTAAAGCAAGCAAGCCTTCAAGGTTCCCAAAGAAGTTGTTCGTGTGGATATCGTTAGAGGCTCTACACTTGGAGGGCTTATTCGTGGTAGATCTAACATCTTCTTCGGAGGATCTTTGCCTAGAAGCATAGAAATCTTCTATGCTTAAGGTAATCTTCATGCAAACCCCCTTGTTAATTATATAGATATGTCAAAGAGATCCGTGGTTAAGGTAATAAATTTTTATTTTTCCGCTGCATTACCTATGCTATTAATCTCATCCCTTGTATGCATTCCATTCCACTTTCACGCATTTTTCTTTATTTTAGGCCCTTCTCCATTTGCGTGATATTTTTTTATATTATCTTATTTTTTTATATATATGTATATTGCATGACATTTAGATTTGCATATCATATAGAATTTTTAGGATAAATAGGTCATTTGTTTGTTTAGGGTAGAAAAGTCAATCTTTTGAACACGGGAATAGCGAATATGGTTTTTGTAACCTTAGCACGCTATTTATCCCTCTGTAAGTTGTCACGAGTCTTCGTTTCCCGTGCCCGTTATGTTGCATTCCCTTTCCTTGGTCACTTATATCTTTATAAACTCTATTTTATTTTATTTTATTTTGAGTCTCATTTTGCATCACTCATGACCCCCTCGAGGTTTCTTTTAGAGTTTTGCAATTAATTATGATAATTCCAATTTAACTTTGAAGGGATATTTTGTCCCTCTTGGTATCTCTTTTAGGTTTAGGTTCTGTATTCATGTAGCATGCACAAATGTGATAAAATCTTATCTTATATTAGGAAAATTTCAACTAAACCTTGCAACAATTCTCAGTTAGGTTGAAAGGATACCTTAGGTGTAAACCTTTGCCTTCCCTTTCTTCAACTGTTACTCCAGAACCCATTTTTCTCTTGTTTTCAAAGACCTGGAGCTGTTCAGAAAAGGGTTTTCTTGTTTTTCTTATATTTTCCTCAAAAAATATTTTCTAAAAAAAAAAAGCATTCTTGTCATTCTTCCCTTTTATAACAAAATATTTTCTAGTGACTCGGTACACCAAAACTCAATATCAAGTGGCGACTCCTTTCTTTTATAAAAACCTTTTTTCAAACTTTGTTTTCTGGCCAAAACTGTTGCAATTTTCAAAAGTCCTGGCCTTTTTGTTGTTTTGCTTTCAAAAAGTAAACTCCTTTTTTAAAATCCATTTTTTGAAAAACTAATTTTTTTCTTCTTATTTATTTTTTCTCTCTTTTCAAAATAGGGCGCGACAATTACATCAGGAACAAATTGTCCTCGCATTTAGGAAATACATAATTTGCTCCCTTGAATTGATAAAAGACATTTTTTTTCTTCTATACGTTGAATTGATAAAAGACATTTTTGCCCTTCCATACACAATGCTTTGAAAATTTTTTCTTTTTTCGTGCTAAAAATTAAAATTATTATACCACCCATCAGCAGATGGAACAAAATGATAATGTGGATAGAAGTCGCAAACACATGAAGACACACAAACACACACACACTACATGCATACATACATTCATACTTACATACATAACATATAGTTCTGCTACTTTTATTAATAGATGTAGTTGGTCTTGCGTTGTTTTGTTTAGAAACACAATTTTGAAATTGCTATATATTTTTTTTGTTGTCACTAGCAGAAATGACATTATCAGCATTTATTGATACTCTATTTTGAATATATTTGATAGAAATCACAAGTTTATCTTCCCTTTGTAAGTTGCTCGTTATACATCATGAAAAACCAAAGTTCATGTATTTTTTCATACTTTTCTCCATCTTGAATACAAATTATAGGAATAGTTTGTGACGAAAATTTTTGCAATTTTGGAGTAATGGCTTTTTATATAAGAGTGCAATAACCTTGTTTTATTTCTGTATAACAAATTAACAAGAATAGTAATATTAAAAATTTATGAGGGCAAATTTGCCCTCATAAAGGTATAATGTGCATGAGGGGATAATTTGTTACTAAAATAGGAGGCAATTTGTATAACACAAGAGGTAATTTGTTACTTACTTAACATTACAAAGGGGATTTTGAGATTAAGCCAAAATTCTATCACTAAACTATTTTTTTTTGACAAAATAGTTATTCAACTATTAAACAATGAGAGTCTATTTGATAAAATTGAAGTATGAAATATGAAGTGTAAAATCTAAAATTGATGTATTGAGTATATTAAGTTTTCGAATTGATAAAGATATATCTGTTTGATAATTAACTAAATTCAAATATTGCATTTTAATATCTCACTTTAGTTTTCATAATTTTATCTTAAAATAATGAAATATTTAGAGATGATGTATGTAAGATAATGAATCACTTAAGCATTTATTATTCTCATATGAATAACTCAAGCTTTACTAATTCATTTTCTATTGCTACATGCATTTTCCAATGTCAAGTAACAACTTATGTTAGGCCCCAAAGCAACCTAAGAGGGGGGGTGATTAGGTTGAATGACAATGCTAATCCCAAGTAGTTGTTTTTTTTTTCACTCCAAAAAGATAAACAATACACAATAAAGCAAATGATTTAAATAAGAAATGCTTTTAAGAATTTAAAAAGAAAAGGTAGAGAACACAACTAATTTGTAGTGGTTCGGCATCAAACTTGATGCTTATGTCCACTTCCAAGTAGATCACTTGGATTTTCAATTCACTTGTGAGCTTCTTCAATTGGTGAAGCTATACCAATCATACAACTTTGAGGGATTACTTTTGTTCACACCAACCTCCTTTAGTTGAGCCAAAAATTTTACAAATTCACTCACTTTAACCCTCCCAAGTTACAATTGAAAAGCTCTCACACAACTAAGAAACAACTCCACTAGTATACCACAATTATCTCACTTGAAGGAACAAAGCTTTTACAAAGGAGAGTATCTTTCTCACAAAAATTACTCTTAACTCCCAAAATTTAAGTAGACAAAAGTACTATTTAATTCTACACGCTTCTTCTTTTATAGGGAGCAATAAAACTGCCCAAAATGGGCTCTAATGGTCAAATTTAAAAACTAGCCGTTAGACACAGAATTGTTGGTCCGGACGTCCGCAAGGAGGAGCCCGGACGTCTGGATGATAGTCCAGAACATCATGCAGATTGACTTCCGGATGCCTTTGTTTATCTTCAAGTGATCCGGATGTCCGGATGGTCGTCCCAAGCTATTGACATTCTTCATCTTGAGGGTTCAAGTGATCTGGACGTCTGGATCCTCGTCTGGATAGCTACTGACTTTCTTCATCTTGAGGTCTTTAGCAATTCGGACGTCTGGATGCTCGTCCGAATGCTCACTGCTGCTTTTGATCCTGTGCATCCCAACGATCCGTATTACCTCCTAATGTGTTTGGAAGGTCGTCCAGAAAACCTTTTTGCTGTCTTTTTCAACCTGTTTGATTATGACTGCAGAGAACACTTGTTTAACCATTAGTTGCTTTCATCATAGTTTTAGTTAATCATCAAAACTAAGAGAATTTAGACCACATGGTCTTCAATCTTCCCCTTTTTTATGATGACAAACTTATGATAAATAATAGGCACTATGAACTTAGCAAGAGAAAATAAGATAAGATAACCCTCAACATATGCTTCCCCTCGATATATGCAAAACATCAACATATGCTCCCCTTATTATGATATTCTCTCTCTCTCTCCCCCTTTGGCATCATCAAAAATAAAGAACGATAGAAGAAATACAAGAAATCATCATCCATGAAATCATAAGATAAAAAACATAAGATAAGTCAAAACGTAAAAACCATCATCCATGAAATTATAAAATAAGTCAAACACAAGAGGTTCTTCACTATAAAAGAAACATAAAGACAAAAACAGCAATTCAACCACAAAGCCTAATCTAGGAGCTTCCACTGGAGAGATCTTTACTAAGAGAGGAGGAATCATGTCTCGCCTTTCTTCTATGCTCTTGCCCTTGTCTTCTTGTTCTTGTATAGGTTGGAAAATTTGCCTGATCATCGGAGTCCCATCCATACTCGTGTGCCAGTTCAATGCGATCAAGCCTGTGATGAAGACCTTGCACTTCCTGCTGAAATTTCCCTTGTAAATTGGTCATTTGAGTGCGTAACCGGAGAGGTCATTTTGCATGTGAGACATATAAGTTGATAACACGTTTATGGCATTGAGAAGTCTACTTTCCCAAGTAAATGAAGAAATGTGAGATGAAGAGGGACCAAAATGAGGAATACAAGTATAAGGAGTGGGGGAAGAAGGATGAAGATGAGAATCATCTATATTCGTATGATGTGGAACATCCTCTACATGTGCAATAGTATAATCAAAAATAAAATCTCGCATCCAATACTCGGGAGAATGTCCATTTTTCAACTTACTTTGCCTATAAAGCCACCTACCTCCGTGAAAAGCTAAATGAAGTCTTTTAAAACATTCTCTATCAATACGATCCCATTCACTAGGACGAGTGCCCACTATCCCCTCAAAGGAAACCCTGTTGTTCCGAAAAAGGGAAGTCAAAATACATCCATATGCTAAGCCTTTGTTGGAATCTAGCTTACAAGTAAACATATATTCAATCATAAATGCACCCAAATTGATAGGAATTGATCTCATAAGCCCATAAAATAAATGGAGTGCTATGTGAGTCACATCAGTCTTGTATCCACTAGTAGGTGCCAAGATACTCACAATAATATGGTATAAAACTCTATTTGAGGGAGTAAAATGATTCATCCTATAGTATGAAAGGCTAGGACGATCAGGATTCCCAAAGAAAGACCTTTTAAGATTGTCATAATTGATAATAGGTGATGGTTCTTTAGAGACACAAAAATCACTACTCTCATTTTGCATGCCAAATAATTCATTCAACTCACGAGCATCAAATGTGAAATGTGTGTTATTCACAATGGATTCTACATTACCATCAACTTTCCTCAAGTTTGCATAGAATTGTTTTACTAAATCAACATACACAAAATCATCCACTTCACAAATTCTATCCCAATGATTGGCTCTTAATATAACAGGAATATCATCTAAGCCATTGTCAAAACGATAAAAAACACAAAACTTCATTCCAATAACATTCTTATTGTCCAAATTTTGGTATAACTCCAACGAAGGGGGATCAAAAAAGGTCTTACCAAGAAATTTTATAAACCCCTCTTGACTGATAGTATAGTTGACATTACCACGCCCTCTACCACGTCCACCCCTTCCACCTCTACATGCTTAATGAGAACTAGCCATATGAGGTGCAAACACTACAAGAAATTCAGTTTTTGCCCACACATAAAATTGCTACACATAATATGTGTGGGTATTTAGCTACACATTTATTTTATATGTGTGGGTAAAATTAATAAGAATAATTACTATATATTTGACATTTATTTAATGTAGGTAAAAGTTTTTAGTTTCATATGAATTTGGCGGGAGTTTTTCCCTCCAAAATTAGTGATTAGCTTTATTCTCAAATTTTTTTAGAATGCTTATGTGGCTTTTTTGTTATTTATATTAAGTGTAGGTAAAAGTTTTCCGTTACGTATGAAATTGGTAGGAGAATTTCCCTCCAAAATTTAGAGATTGGTAGAATTTTCAAAATTTTTGTAATGCTAATTTTTCCTTTTTGTTAATTATATTAAGTGTAGGTAAAAGGTTTCCGTTACATATGAAATTGGTAGGAGAATTTCCTCCCAAAATTTAGAGATTGGCGGCATTTTCAAAATTTTTGAAATGCTGATGTGTCCTTTTATGTTAATTATGTTAAGTGTAGGTAAAAGTTTTTCGATACATATGAAATTGGTGGGAGAATTTCCTTCCAAAATATAGGGATTGGTGGAATTCTCAATTTCTTTTAAATGTTGACGTGTCTTTTTTATTAATTATATTAAATGTGGGTAAATGTTTTCCGTTACATATGAAATTGGTAGGATAATTTCCCCCCAAAAGTTATGGATAGGCGGCTTTAATACTCAATTTTTTGGGAATGCTAATATGTTTTTCTTGTAATTAATATTACCCACACATAAATAAACATGTTGAGTATGTGTGGGGAATACGTATGTTTTACCTGCATATCTTATGAAATGTTAGCAATGTGTAGGTGATACTGGGCAGCAGCATGATAAGGTGAAAAATTGCCACATTAGATATAAATATATATCAAATATTACATGCACAATTACTAATTTGTTCATCCTTCTTTAAAAAATTATGATTGTTAATATCTTAGAATTGTTAACAATAGAGGTTAATTTTGTAAATATCTATTTCTAAATTAAACTTAATAAAAAATAAAAAAGAAGAACCAACAACTACAAGAAAAATGATCATTAGTGAGACAATTTTAGTGACAATATAGTTATGAAGTCAGTTAACTGTGAAATGTAACATAGCGTGATACTTTATCATTGGTTCGACGTAGGCTTAATAAATGCACCAAAAAATGGGGCCCAAGTTTATAGTCCTAGCTGATGCAAGCTGAATAAATGTACCAAAATTGGACTGAAGGTAATAGCGTAACCACAACGCCAACAAATTAACAAGCTACGGCCCAAGGCCTATATTTCTAAAGCTGAAAAATCAGTTTTACCTAGTCAAAAAGCTTTTATTTTAAAAAATAGTGAGACTCTGGTTAGTGATAATAACATCAAATATTGGGAAACAAAGAATTTTCTCTTCTTGCACAAACTGTAAACAAAGTTTAGAATTTAATCCTAAGAAATAAAATACACAAATCTGACATAGAAGCCAATCAAACAAATATTCAAATTAGTATTTTTACCCTTCGAAAATAAATTTATGCATAATTGCATAAAATTCATGTGGTTATCTTATCAGGGGCCCTCCTATCTCCACTCTCCCTTTTTTCTTCTCCTGAGAAAGAATTTTCCAAAATTCAAATTTAACTGATATCCCATCGAACCTAGAAATCGGGTATGCCTCCAGTCACTGGAAGCAACCTGAGCAAGGTGAATGGTGGGACGAAGAGTATGATGTCACTTGCCCTATTGTTGTCACTGAACCTCTACCTTTTTCTAACAACCACTCCTTAGTGACAATCCAAGTGTCATTGAATTTAAAACTTTTTTTTTACAATAATTGTATGTTGTCACTGAAGTTGGAATATATCTAAAGCATTAGTGACAATATATGTCATCACTAAAGAGATATATATACACTCATGCACACACAACATGCGTGTGTATATATTATGTGTGATATACACGCACAATATGTATATATACTTACATGTACCCGTACATATACACATATAGATATACACACGATTTGTATATATACATACTTATATATGTACATATACACATACAAATGTAGTTTATATATACAGATGTATGCTTACTAGGTACATATGCTGCATACAAACTAAACACACACATGTGTGTGTATGTATATGTACTATATGTGTGTGTACAAACCCCCATACTATACATATATATTGTACTCACACACACACACATATATATGTATCTATATGTGCTTATATGTATTTATATGTATGTTATATGTATGTAATATTATACATGATCTAGATAAATGTATATATATTTGCATTAATTGTATATACATGTGTGTGTATAACACACACATATATATTTATATGTATGCACATATTTGTACATATTCAAAACTTCCTTTCAAGTGTATTTTTGTTGCGGAATCTTAGGAATAGTCCAAATTTAATAAATCTTGTTCAATCTTTTCTATATTATATTTAGTAAAATTTATTCTATTAATTTCATTATCATCTCTTGAATCTATATCAGATCTAGAATCAAAACTTCTTCTAGCACTAATAGATCTACAACTTAAATTTCTTCGAATATTTGCCATTATTCTATTTCATTATTCTAATCAAATTTTTTTAATTATTTTATATATACATACATACATATACACACACGCACATTTATGTATGTATACACACGCACACATACGTATATCTATATGTCTTTCTATATGTATATTTATGTACATATATGTACAAACATAATCATATACTTATGCATATATGTGTGTGTACTATTTATATTTTACTGTTTACTCTAAAATAAAAAAAATATTTCATGTTGGCAACATGATTCTCCCTCCCCCCAACACCAAATTTTCACCAAAAATCAAATTCCCTCCTCCCTTACCAAATTTCCCCCTCCTCTCCCCCCTCTTTCCTCTCCCGCCCCTTTCCTCTCCCGTTGCCCTTGCTATCTTCTTTTATTTTCTCTTTCTTCTCACACCTTACTCTCTCTCTCTCTCTCCCTCCCTCCCTCTCTCCCTCCCTTTCCCCACCACCGAGACCTTCACCTGTTCCTCTTCTATCTCTCTTCCCTCTCTTCCTCACATCACACTAGCTCTACCACCTTTAATCCCATCTCAATTACTTTGTCCATTAACTTTCTTTTACCTCTCTATCTCTCTCCCACTTCACTCTCTAGTCACTGCCGCCACTACTACCACCTCTTCCAAGATGGTTTAGCTCATTCTTCAAATCCTAACCCACCACAAATCATCTTTCAGTCTTCTCTCTCCTCCCGAATTTTGACCTGCAAGCATCACACTCGCAGCCCCAAATTGCATAAATCATCAAAGTTGATCTCAATTCCTCATTTTTCTCGTCATCGTCCTCATCGTTTGCCATACAATCAAATATGGAGAATATCAACAGGGGAAATCAACAAGTTTAAGGAGGTCATACAGAACATCATCGTGCATGGGTCTACACTCGATTGGCTCCCGCTCCCTTTTTGCCCTAGATCTCCTACTGGGTCCCCTTTCTTAATCACTGAAACTACCCACATGGAGGTGTTGTTGAGATTATTGGGGATTGTCTATTGCTAATTATTTTTATTTTTAAATAAAAATAACAAAAAATGAGTCACGGATCTTTTGGTGTCTAAACTTATTTGACTTGTCATTTTCTCATTTTCTTTTTCGCATTTATTTATTTGGTTTGCCTATGCTTTGAAACTTTTAGCCATAGATTTCAAGTTTACCGATCAAGTTGTAGATCTTCAGTAGAACAAGCGAATTGAGGCTTTTTTTCCCTTTTTAATTAGGTAAGAAACTTTACATGGGAATTTGTTCAAGATTCTTTAAATTTATCATTCTTTAGAAATAGTTTTAACATCTGCATTGCTAGATTGTTGAAGAGAATCTATTTTTCAGAAAGGAAAGAAGGTGGTCCAAAGGCCAAAGGCCTGCATTCTTGTGAACGGATAAACCATTTTATTTTGAAAAAGCTACTGCCAGGTGAAAGTGCATGAAAGCTAGAATTTTCCTTTTCTAAGTTTTTCTAATTTTATGTTTTCTCCCTTTAATTATGGTTGGTGATGACACTGTGGTTGTTTATTTTAGAGATCGATTTGGTAACAATGAGTTATTTTTCTCATTGAAGTGTCACTAATTGTTTTGGCCTTTCTTGATCTTAATTTTACTTTTACCGTAGGAGATGTTGTGAAGTTTTTGGGATGCTTCTTAGTGACTTTTTTAGTTCTTAGTTTATAGATTTTTTTTATTCTTACCTGCTTTGATGGTGCTTGACTCTCTTTGATATGGTGGATGGATTATAATAGTGCATTTTTTTTCCTTTCTCGGATGGTGCAAATTGTGATGTTATTTAAGCTTTTCCTCATTATTTAGTTGGATTATTTAGTTAGAATATGTATGGAGCTATGCCCATTATTTAGTTAGTTGGTTATTACATTTAAAAAACGTAGAGCTATTCCTCATCTGATCTTTGATATGGGATTGCCTCTGCCTTTTCATTTCTTGAATTCTTTGCTAAGAGAAAGGGTGAATTTATTGGTTTGTGCCCAAATATATGCATTTTTTAGTGATATGTCCAAAGTGCAATTCTTTTAGCTTCTGGAAGTGAAAAGTGAAAGACTTGTTCTTTATGGTTTGCTACAGAGTTTTTAGACTAATTGGGTTGAGATTTGAATTGGGTTTTTCTTAATTTTTGTTATTAATTTGGGTATAGCTCAACTTTTTGACAATTTTGACAATTTTTGGAAGTGTGGCCCGCTGGATTTGAGGTTAAACGATTTGAACTTCATAGTCAATTCTTGAGTTATTTAGGCAAGTTACCTTGAGATTTGGATTGGATTTTTATTAAATTTTGTTGCTGGAATTTGATTATTAAAGAATAGTAGAATGTCTTGGAAGAGCAAAGTCAAACTTTGAAAGTGTTGTGTCTCAAAGATTCGCAATTTTGCTTTGTAATGGATGCTTTTGTGCTGGTACACTCTTCACCTGACAGGTTTGTTCCATCTGATATTTCTTTACATTTCTAGTCATTTATTTTTTTTAAATTTTGCATTAGAATTACTTGACTTAGTCAATTCTTGAATCAATTTGGGAATTGGTTCATTTGAGGAGTGAATATTCAATAGAAAAGTTTTACTCTTTGATTGGGTGAAAGGGCATCAATTTTATTGGATTTCTAAAGTGCTTCTCTTGATAAGTTGATAACTGTGAAGGAGTTATACGGTGGACAAGATGATTGTTTTTTCCTATTTGATTAAGCCGAAGGACAATTCTTTGATATGAATTCATCTGTTTTTTAGTTGCTTTTACATCCAGAAAACTTTCATGGCCACTGACATTAGAATTATTATGGTTATGCACATTCATGTTTTTAGGCTTTTGCTGCCTATTTCAGTTCTTTTTCGTAAGCCACAATTACTTCATTTAATTGGATGCTAAATTCGGTTTTGACTTACCTTATTCATGTTTGCATCTTCTTTACTTGCTGTTAGTTAGAACCGTCAAATTTCTCACTCATCTAGGTCTCTGCTTCATTAAGTTCTTAAAATAATTCATACGCATTCTAGTCCAATGTTTTCCCAATTTCCATTTTTCATTCTGTTATACTAGTTACCGACTCATTTTAATCAATATATACATGCTTGAAGTTACACTAATAAAAGAGTTTAAAAGGAAACTTATCACATTAGGACTTTTTGAAAAAAAGTGCAGTCTTGTATCTGCAAAGAGATTCCCTTAGCTTAAAATTATAAAAAGCATGGACGTTACTTTGTTCGGTTCTTTCCAAGTAGATTATTCTTGTTTTGGTGGCTTAAAGCTTTCTGATTGATCATCTCAATTTGAGAAGGCAAATTTGACTTTTGTGATTTTAATCATTTTTTCCCATAAATAGGAAAAGCAGAGAATGTTTCTAGATTTTGAATTTGGAAAGATGTGGGTTAGGTTCAATTGAATTCCCCAATCACTATACATTAGACTGCATTTTCACTTGGCAGCTTCTTAGTTATTTGTTGCGTACATTTGCTTGTAATATACATCAGGCTTATTAGAATCTTGTGATGATAGAATGTGGGCAGTCCCAAGAGCTAAAGGTATATCAAGGACATCATCATCAATTGAAGACATAAAGCTAAAGCTAATTGTGGAGGATTGTCGTTCCAAAAATGTGAGTTCCAAAAAGAATTGAGGACTGCATTATAAAATCTCATTTTCGTCTTGGAGATTGTCATTGGGTGCTATTTTAAACACGCAATCAATCCCATTTTTTACATGCTATAATTTAATGAACTTTAACTAAAAGAAGCACACATTTTTAATAATATTTTGATCAGACTTCTCTTGATGTACATTTACTTTTCTTACTTCAAGCAAACATTTATTGGTTTCCTTTCCTTACATCATCTTCGTCTACAAGTGTTTTTGTTATGTTTTAGTTGATAAGTATGCTTATAGTCTATGGGTCTTGCACTTGTGTAGTGAATGAGCAGTTCTTTTCTCCAATAGTTAGTTTGCTTAGTACTTCTCTCAGTGGCCTATCCATGATGGACTATTTATTACGAATGCAAAAAGATGCCTTACATTCAACTAATGGTGCAATATCTTCTTGTGACATGTGCACCATTGTTCACATTTTTAAAAAGCTAATGGTCGTTTACGGTTTTAGGTGCAATATATTTATGTCAAATAACTACTATAGCTCATAGGAAGACATCTTCTATAACTATTAGTTGGGAAAAAAGTGATACTTTTTATTTGATGCATTGCAGAATGAAGACAACAATGATCGCATAGCATATTGGCTTTCAATTACCTTCACCTTCTTGTTCTTCTTCTAGGAAAGCTTAAAAGCTGCCGGTGCTGGTTGACAACCCCAATTCATAAACAGTAAACTCCAGCATCTCTCTTCGGGAGAATGGCAATGGTGCCGAGGAAAACGCTAAAAGTATTTGATGAGTTGTTTAAAATTGGTTGTTTGGTCACAAACAGCAAACTCCAACATCTCTCTTTGGACACATTTGTTTGGTTGTTTAAAATTGGTATTTGGATAGTATTATGGACAGTTGTTTGTTTGTTTGGTTCTTGTATTTTATTAAATATGATATATATAATATCAAATTTAAATTTGATATTGGTAATTTTTACTTACACATACAGATAATTTTTTTCACATATAGAGATCGGATTACATATGTATACGGATGCTTTACCGACATGTACGAGTATTTTTATCTACACATAAAGATGTTTTACCTACAAATGCAATTGCTTTTATATACACATGTGGATGTTTTTACCCACGCATATGAATTTTTGACCATCATATGTACGAAAATTTATCCACACATACACTACTTTTACCTACGCATAGGGTTTTTTACCCACACATAATTATTTTTGCCTACACATATTGTTAACCTTTTATCTACACATAAAATAAATGTCATGACACATTAGATGCCACATCATATGACACATCATCATACACGTCATACACAATTTGCCAACAAAGAAGCCACATCAGCATCCGCGACATACGCAATCTGCCAACAGAGAAGCCACAACAGCATCCACGTCAGCTTCCACGTCATTATCACATATTCGACAAACAAATTACCCACACATATTGTAAATACTTACTGACATATATATGTGTAGGTAAAAGTTTTATCTTTACCTACACATAAGTATATGTGTAGGTAAAAATATTTCTCCGCAAACCGATAGAGACATATACTAACATTTATTTTATGTGTGGGTAAAGATATTTGTTGACATATAATGAGTTTTTATCCACACATCATATGTGAGGCTAAAAGCTTTATTTCTTGTAGTGAAATGCTAAAACAAAATGGAGAAAGAAAGTAGGAATAAAAAATCCCCAAATCAGGAAAATTCTAAGGATGGAAGAGAGAGAAATTGGATGATGATTGAATGAGAAAAAGAGAAAGATTTTAAGATTAATTGAAATTGAGTGTGAAAATTGGATGGAATTTTGCTTGAAAAGTGTTTTGGAACTGTTTTGGCTTGAGAGAAACTGAGGAGGCTCGAATAATCCGAAGAAGCACAACTTGCATAACTTAAAGTTACGCGATCCGGATGTCAGGATCTCATGCTTCGTGTCCGGACCAAGCGTCTGGATGATGAGCTGGATGACTAAAAATAAAAAATGACCATCCGGACGTTTATCCGGACATCCAGATCCACTCAATGGTTGTTCGGATCAAGCTGAAGAAAGATTTTTCAAGAAAAAAATCAGTGAAAACATTTTTCTACTACTCCTAACTTGTTTCTAAGATAGACGAATCTATCCTCGGGAAGAGCTTTTGTGAAGATATCAGCTAATTGGTCTTTGGTAGGAATATAATCTAAACTAATCTCACCTTTCATTACTAATTCTCTTATGAAATGATGCTTCACATCAATATGCTTAGTTCTAGAGTGTTGAATGGGATTTTTGGAGAGATTGATAGTACTAGTATTATCACAATAAAGAGGCACACAATCGAAAGTAATGACAAAATCAACAAGAGTGTATCATCCACATAATTTGAGCACAACAACTACCAGTAGCTATGCATTCGGCTTCCACCGTGGATAGAGAAATAGAGCCTTGTTTCTCACTAAACCAAGAAACTAATCATTGTCCAAGAAAGTTACAAATCCCACTAGTACTCTTTCTATCAATTCTACAATCGGCAAAATCGGAATTCGAATAGCTTATTAAATTAAAGAAGTTTGTTCTAGGATACCACAACCCATAGTTAATACTATCTCTTAAATATCTCAAGATCCTTTTCACAACAATTAAATGAGAATTTCTTGGCGGGGATTGAAATCTAGCACACAAACAAACAGCAAACATAATATCTGGTCTACTAGCAGTTAAATATAGTAAACTGTCAATCATACCTCAATAACTCTTTTCATCAACTTTTATACCTTCCTCATCTTTGTCCAACTTGGTTGAAGTGCATATTGGAGTTCTCACTTGTTTTGAATCCTCCATACCAAACCTCTTGAGTAACTCCTTTGTGTATTTCAATTGATTGATAAATGTTCCTTCCTTCAATTGGTGAATTTGAAATCCAAGGAAGAAGTTTAACTTACCCTTCATGCTCATTTCAAATTCCCTTTGCATCATGTTAGAAAAATCCTTGTACAAATTCTCATTAGTAACACCAAATATAATATCATCAACATAAATTTGCACAATTAAAATGTGGTTATTATGAATTTTTGTGAAAAGAGTAGTATCAACACAGCCTCGTTTGAAACCATTTTCAATCAAAAAACTACTTAACCTATCATACCAAGCTCTTGGAGCTTGTTTCAATCTATATAAAGCTTTAGAAAGTTTGAAAACATAATTTGGGAAATTTTCATGTTCAAAACTCGGTGGTTGTTCAACGTACACATTTTGATCAATAAAACCATTGAGAAAAGCACTTTTCACATCCATTTGATAAAGCGTGATATTTCTATTAGAAGCATAGGCAAGAAACATTCTAATAGATTCTAATCTAGCAACTGGTGCAAAAGTTTCATCGTAATCAATTACCTTCTTCTTGTGCATAACCTTTTGCAACCAATCTAGCCTTATTTCTAACAATTTTACCTTTGTCATCCAATTTATTCTTAAATATCCATTTTGTGCCTATAATTGGGTGATCATGTGGTCTCTCAACTAATGTCCAAAATTTATTTCTTTCAAATTGATTCAATTCATCTTGCATGGCCAAAATCCAACACTGATCTTTTAGAGCTTCATCTATATTCTTGGGTTCTACGTGAGAGATAAGAGCAAAATTATCCATTAGAGGCCTATTAGAGGAATGAGTTCTTACCTTTTTGGAAGGGTCACCTATAATAAGATCTTGTGGATGATGTTGAGTATATTTCCAAGTCTTTGGTAGCTCCTTTGGAATGTTATCTTCATCATGGTCTTTTTCTACATCCATTTGTAGAAGATTGTCTTTGTTTGATGTGCCTTGATCATCATTGATCTTCAATTTTTCAAGACCTTATTACACACCTAAATTGTCATCTTCACAAGAATTATTAGTAATGACATCATGTGATTCATCAAAGGTAACATGTATGGCCTCCTCAATAGTAAGAGTTCTCCTATTATACACTCTAAAAGCTCTCTTATCATGGGAATATCCTAAGAAAATCCCTTCATCAGCTTTCTTGTCAAACTTACCTAAATGCTCCTTAATATTCAAAATAAAACATTTATAATCAAGAAACTTTAAAATAACCAATTATGGGTTTTTTTCCATACAAAAGCTCACAAGAAGTTTTGTTCAAAATAAGTCTAAAAAGCACACGGTTCATAACATAACAAGCGGTATTGATAGCCTCGGCCCAAAAATACTTTGGCAGATCACACTCACTAATCATAGTTCTAGCGACCTCTTGAAGTGTCCTATTTTTTCTTTCTACAATACCATTTTGTTGAGGAACTCTAGTAGTAGAAAAATCATGAGATATACCATTTGAATCACAAAAATCGGGAAAACTACAATATTTAAATTCGGTACGATTGTCACTTCTAATCTTAACAATGTGCACATTCAACAAGTTTCACACTTTAGCAAATAAAGAAACAAAGTTCTTAAAAGCCTCATCTTTATGAGCTAAGAACACTACCCAAGTAAATCTAGAGAAATCGTCAACAACAACAAATGCACATTTTTTTCCTCCTAAACTAGCAACTTGAGTAGGACCAAACAAGTCTAGGTGCAATAATTCCAATGGTCTAGAAGTAGAAACATAGTTTTTGGGTTTGAAAGAAACTTTAGTTTGTTTGCCAAATTGACATGCATAACAAATTTTGACCTTTTTCAAATTTAATTTTTGGCAATCCTCTAACAAGATGTTCCTTAGCAAGTTCACTCAACAAGTCCATATTAAAATGACAAAGCTTTCTATGCCATAACCGGGATCATTATTAGTAACAGTAAGACATTTTACCTTGTCATGATCTAATCATTCTAAATGCACAACATAAATATCATTATGTCTATTTCCTTTAAACACAAATTAAAATTTATGTCAATAATTAGACACTCGTGTTTCTTGAACAACACATATAGATTTCTATCACATAATTGACTAATACTAAGCAAGTTATAGCTCAAGTTATCAACTGGAAGCACATTTTGAATAAAAGTATCACCATCTTTACCAACATCTCCAATACCAATGGATTTGGCCTTCTTGTCATCGCCGAATGTAACTGTACCATTACTTTTTGCCTTGAGATTGATGAATAGTGAAGCATCTCCTGTCATGTGCCTAGAGCATCCACTATCTATATACCATCTTGATCCCATGTTGGCGTTCTTTAAGCATACCTCATCATCTCCTATAGCTATGAAGGCCATTTGAGCTGTTTCTATTTCTTCATCCACTTCTCTTTCGGAGTTGCAATCCTCCCAAGTTAATTGAAAGTTGTTGATAGGCTTCCTTCTTCCACCTTTTGCTTCCTTCTTTTTCTTCATTGGACATTCATTCATATAATGTCTTGGATGCCCACACTCAAAACATTTATCATTTTGCTTTTTATTTCCATCTTGCTTTCCTTTGCCTTTGTTATGGATGAAATTATTTGAGCCACCTCTTCTACTTCTCCTTTTGTTGAGAAAGTACTTTTTGATACCTTTTGTGATGAGTGCAAGATCATTGTCATCCATATCTTTTTCTTCATCATCAATAGAGTACGAATCATTTTCTTCTTGTTGAACAACTTTGAGAGCAATGCTTCTTTTAGCTCTAGCCTCCTCTTCATCTAACACCTTGGATTTAAGCTCCAATTCAAAAGATGTTGGAGAATTTACAAGTAATTCAATAAACACAGTATTTAAATCCTTTGCCTCTTCTATTGCGGTCACTTTACTCTCCCACTCTTTTGGCAAGGCATTTAAGATTTTCTTATTTTTCTCACCAATGTGGTATTGCTTGTTTAATACTTCAAGATCCTTTATAATATCATTAAAATGACAATACATCTTATCTATTGTCTCATGAGGTTCTATTTTGAAGGATTCATACTTAGTCACTAAGAGGGCCTTCTTTTGCTCTCTTACACTATCACTTCCTTCATATATCTCCTTCAACTTATCCCATACCTCTTTTGCAGTCCTATACCCCTTAACTCTAGTAGACTCATTAGCATCCAATGCATTTTATAAAACATTCATATCCTTAGCATTGAGAGTAAGATTTGTTCTATCTTGAGGTGTAAGTTCTTGTCTAGTTTTGGGTCTACGAATACCATTGGCCAAATCATCAACATAGGCTTCATAGGGACCTTCATTCATAATATACCATAGTTCAATATCTAATGATTGAAGAAAGATTTCCATTCTTTCTTTCCAACTCAAATAATTGACACTATTGAACATAGGTGGCCTAGTGATAGATTGACCTTCCATAAACAAGGCATTGTTGGTTGCCACAATCAACTCTTAGCTAGTTAAGCTTCAAAGAATTAGAGTCCTTGCTCTGATACCAATTGTTAGGCCCCAAAGCAACTTAAGAGGGAGGGGTGAATTAGGTTGAATGACAATGCTAATCCCAAGTAGTTTTTTTTTTCACCCCAAAAAGGTAAAAAATACACAATAAAGCAAATAATTCAAATAAGAAATGCTTTTAAGAATTTAAAAAGAAAAGGTAGAGAACAGAACTAATTTATAGTGGTTTGGCACCAAGCTCGATGCCTACTTCCACTCCCAAGTAGATTACTTGGATTTGAATTCACTTGTGAGCTTCTTCAATTGGTGAAGCAATACCAATCATACAACTTTGAGGGATTACTTTTGCTCACACCAACCTCCTTTAGTTGAGCTAAAAGTTTTACAAATTCACTCACTTTAACCCTCCCAAGCTATAATTGAAAAGCTCTCACACAACTAAGAAACAACTCCACTAGTATACCACAATTATCTCACTTGAAGGAACAAAGCTTTTACAAATGAGAGTATCTTTCTCACAAAAATTACTCTTAACTCCCGAAATTCAAGTAGACAAAAGTACTATTCAATTCTACACACTTTTTTCTTTTATAGGGAGCAATAAAACTGTCCAAAATGGGCTCTAAGTGTCAAATTTAAAAACTAGCCATTAGACACAGAATTGTTGGTCTGGACGTCCGCAAGGAGGAGCCCGAACGTCCAGATGATCGTCCGAAACATCATCCGGATTGACTTCTAGATGCCTTGTGTTCATCTTCAAGTGACCCGGACTTCTGGATGGTTATCCGGATGAGCGTCCGGATAGTTACTTACATTCTTCATCTTGAGGGTTCAAGTGATCCGAATGTCCGGATCCTCATCTGGATGAGCATCCGGATAGCTGCTGACTTTCTTCATTTTGAGGTCTTTAGCAGTCCGGACGTTTGGATGCTTGTCCGGATGAGCGTTCGGATGCTCATTGTTGCTTTTGATATTGTGCATTCCAATGATCCGGATTACCTCCTAATGCTTCCGGAAGGTGGTCCGAAAGACCTTTTTGTTGTCTTTTTTAACTTGTTTGAGTATGACTGTAGAGAACACTTGGTTAACTATTAGTTGCTTTCATCATATTTTTAGTTAATCATCAAAACTAAGAGAATTTAGAACATATGGTCTTCAACTTAGATGACTTGTTTAAGTTGGTCATGCAAAAATAAGTGTTAAAACTTGAACAAGTAAACAAACAAATGCAACCTTAGTAAGTGTATATTAATTAAATCATGTTTGTTGATTCGTTAGCTTCATCTACATTATGGATGAAGCCCTTAGTTCAACATGGTTAATGAAACAACTAAAAGTTCAAATTCAAGACAAGAATTCATATCAACAAATGAAAGTAAAAGAGAAAGAGTTTAGAATTCCTCAACCAAAGTTGGAATAAGCTTCTCTTCTATTCACCTTCAAAATTTGAACCACGAGTTCTTTTACAATGAACCCCACTATTCTATTGAAGGATAGAGAAAAGTCTACTAATTCTCTAACAAAATTAGTACAAGACTAATGCCAACAACTATTATCTACTTTTAATTCTCTCTAAAACCTTCCTCCCAATGCATTACAAATGACTTCTATTTATAAACAAATATTCTTCATGTCATTTTCCAACTTACAATTGCATGCAATGCATGGAAATGATGATGATTGCATTGAGATTCCAAATGGATATAAAAGTCTTCATTTGCATGCTCCGTGGTGTGACAGCCCCACCTTACCCAGAGGCGCACCAAAGGGCTTAGCGGATTGCCTACCTGGCTCTCGCCAGGACTCAAATCACGCACTCACTCGGAACATCCAAGCGTACTTAACCCAAAATAAAATACATTCATAATGAAATACATTCATTTAATTCATTTGAAAGTACAAGTATCACAAGAAGTTTACATCTCAAAATATACATAGTATTTACAATAAAAGCCTACACAATTAGGCTATCAAAATACATGAAACAAAACATTTACTATGTCCAAAATCATCTTTTCCAGCTTTAGTATTTTTGGAAACCTGGTTAAAGAAAACAAATAAACGGGATGAGCTATAATAGCCCAGTGAGTGCCCAAGTCATGCAACCATACCAAGAATTCATTATTTTATGGAATAAAATAATTGACAAGATTAAATAAGTAGGGTATGAACAATTTAATTAACAAGTAGTCAATGGCGGATACAACTCAAAGGGAAAGAACACCACGCCCTAAAACACCCAGCACCTTATATCCTCCCAAGCCTGTCTGGGTTGACTATCCATGAAGTAACGGTAAGTTAGTCACGAAAGTCTCACGCACAAGTAACACATTGGATAATGAAAGCATATAACACATTGCAGAATAACTGTGATAAAGTACACATCTTTCGTCAAGTAACACATGTCATAAAATAACAATTACAAGTATAGCATAATATTTCATAACATAACATTCTCAAGTATGACAAAGCATTTCATGCATCATGCACACATAGAGACACTCACTTGAAATGCTTTAAGAAAATATTTCGTAATATGGTCGGGAATCACTTTCGAATCCTGAAATTCAAAAGAAAATAGTCGTATAAAAACCCGACTAAAATCTAAGCAATTCGATTAGAAAATTCGAGCAATACCTCAAGTCTTTCTAGGATTTAATTTCTAGGGTTTTGGAGTTTAGAGTTTTACCCTAGGGTTTAGAGTTTTCAAAATTAGGGTTTTCTAAATTTTTTGGGTTTTTGCTCGAAAAGGTTCAATTCACTAATAGCTCATCTTACGGAAATTTTTGCATGTTCTAATCACTAAATTACAGCTTATAAAGCTGTAAATCATAGCCTAATCACTTTATTTCTTAGGTTTTACCGAAATTTCGGCAGCATCTCCCCTTAAAATTGGACTACCCAAAATTTTTACCTGCAAGAAATCAACCAACCAATCCAATTTCCAACAAGTTATATAGCTTCCATATTTAATTCAAACTTAATTTCACTCAAAATTCCACTCAAATCCAAGATTTCAAGCCCAAGTTTCTTCAACCATTCATCACATAATACATGAAATTTCAAGGTTTAAACATTATCTACTAGTCCATCTAACCAAGAAAACACTTCAACTAGCAAGTAAAATTTCATTTCAAGCTTAAATCTTCAAGTACTAATAACAAGTACCTATTATAAAACTTGAACAAAAGGCTAATTAAAACTTGAAATTAATAGCAAAAGTTCATAGTAGGTACCTCAAACAAGCTTAGATCTTTTCTTAGGAAGAAGAGAAGCTCACTTTCTACGGTGAAGATTGTCTAAAATTGGAGAGAAAGTTCCATGAAAATGAAAACAAAAGAGAGGAAAAGAGAGCAAGAGAGAGAAAAAAATAGGGAGAATAATTTCGGCCAAGAGGAGAGAAAAGAAGAAGAAAATTTGGCCAAGAATAAAGAAAAGAAAGCAAAAGAATAAGTGAAATTTTTGGATAAAATTGAGCTAAAGTTCAATTGTTCAAAAGACTAGAAAATGGTAGGATGAAGTAGTCAAAATTAAACACTATTATAAACTAATAATCCAATGAAATTAATCCAAATTGGGTACTTAGGTGTCCCACTTAATCACGAAAGAATCTCATTTACTTAACCTAATTTACTTAAGAAATCTTCCAACTAATAAATCAAAGATTAACATTAAACCCTAAATAAAAGAAATCTCCTTATAAAATGCATTTCGGTTTTCCTTTTGTTTTCTTCTCTCTTTCTTCTTCTTTTTTTTTTCTACTAATGGACATAACATGAATTAAATGGGTTTTGATGTGAATTTCTAGGGCGTTACACATGGAATCTACAACCTAAAAACCCTATCTCCATCTGAAAATGTCTACAAAAACATGTGGAAGGAGATGCAAGTTGCAAGCCCTATAAGTTGCTGGCTGACTTTGATTCGTGGGTTGATCTATGGGGCATCGATCCGCGAATGATCACCTACGGATCGCACACCTCACTTGATTTTCTGATTTTGCTAAGATGAAGTCCACGTGCGCAGACTTTTTCCACGCATTTCCACATATTTTTGGTGAAGAATTAGGCCTCTCAATTATTTTTGCACAATTATTCTTCAATTATTCTCCAAGTGATTCATGCAATCTAAGTCCCTTGGTCACATTGGATTTCCATTCTCCTTGACTACAATTAATCCAAATTGAGTTTAAGTACGATGAACCTAAAAATTTGTATAAGAATTGTGCATTAATTTGCTCAAAATAACAATTCCTCCTCAAAATCCTAATTTCGAGAGAAAAACCCTAATTCTATAAGAAGTTGGAAAATGAGTCATTCGTAATCAAAATTACTATAATAATACTAAATCCTACCAAAAATACATAATAAAACATATAGTAATGTTGGTAAATTTATTACTTATCAAACTCCCTTACACTTGAATCATTGTTTGTCCTCAAGTAATGAAAAATTAAGAGATCAAAACATCATTCAAGTGTTTAAAATAATATATGCCCCATTTTTTAATGCAATTCCACAAGATAAAGCCAATAGATATTATGCAATTCCTTGTAATGTTTTTAATACTAATCATATAAAGTAAAACGGAAATGATTATATCAAGATTAAAGCTAGTTTAACAAAATCTATTTGCCTTACAAAACTTTACACCATAAGTATCTAATTTAGACAATTATATACAACTCAATTTACACAATAGGGAAATGTTGAATTTTGTAATTACAAATATCTTTTGGCATGAAAGTTGACATTTTTGTATGAAAATTTCTAGTTACTCAACATTTTAATCAGATTTACCCTCTAATGCTAGAGGTGAGTTAAGATTGATTAGAATAGGAATTCCTGCTATTAAAATAAATAAATGATTGTTCTCATTTTTAGCTTTTATTATTATTTTGTAAAAGGAGTAGTACTTCTAATTTATGCTTTAATTTTATGTACTTATGAACGTCAGGTTTATGTCCCCCTTGTTAGTGTATGCCCTAAAACCAAGATGGTTTAAGGTGTTTTGTGTTACACTTATTTATGTTATATTTATCCATGTGGTATTTTTCTTTATCATCTATACTTGTATTTCCATGTTACTTGTTTGATTGATAAAGTCCTTAGAATATTGACTGTGTATTAGAGATTGTTAAGGGTTACAATTATGAGACTCTAATACATAAAGTCAAATTCTTAAATATCCCTAGTCATAGTATTAATGAGATTGGACATCATTAATGTGGATAGACTAGCACATACTTTGCCTCTACTTATGGTAAGTAGTAGTTGATCTCATTGACTATGGTGTGCGTGACACTTAAGCTGGTATGTGGATGCTTATTTGAGAATAAGTTCATTGGATTGATCCGGCAAGAGTTTCAACTATAGTGCCAATGGTTGAACTCTTAATGGCTATGGTGTAAGTGATCCTTTGACTTGAGATTACCATAGCATCTTGAGTGTGGATTGCTATACTTTGACTCTATTCCTCGGTGACTGTAAAAGGGTAGCTCATAGGTTAGTATTGGGTATAGTTTGAAGCATGAAAAGGTAGTGAGTAATCAATATAGGATTCACCACTCCTTAATAGCAGAGTATATCCCTATATGGCCACTTGTTGGAAATATTAACTCATAAATCTTCTGCAGAAGTGATAGTATAACTTGGAAGTAGTTTCAAGGTTATACATCATGGAGAGTTATATTTCTGGAACAAGAAAATATAAATTAGTCATTATTAAAGTATGCACTATACTTTTAGACTAATTGGGATATAGTGTGGTGAAAGAATATTAATTACATGGTAACATTGTCATTGAAGGGTATGGTCTACCATATGACTTTCCTATTCACTCGGGTGGTCATGATGCATTGCTAGACGCCACTCATGATCTATAAGTATGAATTGATTAATTAGTGAATTAATGATAAATTAAAAGTGTTTAATTTATCTAGCTCAATTAATGAGTTATAATTTATACTTATTGCCAACGTGAATGGAACCTAATGGGTCACACACATAAAGAACAAAATCTTTGGGTTAAAATGTAATTAAGATAAGTATGAGATACTTATGGGGTTAATTTATGAGATAAATTAACTTAAAGGACTTGTTTATAAATATTCTAAGTCTTGTAGGAAATTGGTTTCCTAAAAGAAATAAAGTAACTAATTGGTTTCCTTATGGAATAGATTTCCTAAAAGGAGATGGATTAGCTTAAAGTAAGTTGCCTAAACCTTCTTGGTTTCCAATTAGCTTTATTTCCTAAAAGACTAGAATACTTCCTCTATAAATAGGTTCATGCTTTGACTCTTGAGTTATTATTGCAACACAAAAAGAAAACTAGTGAGAGAAAAATTGAAAGAAGAAGACATGCCTCATTCTCTCTCTAGGCGTCTCTCTCTCTCTCTCCTAACTATTAGGTTTTTCTTCTTCGTGTGTTCTTAAATAATTCAAGGGAGCCAGCACTCAAAAGTCAAAGCAAGCAAGCCTACAAGGTTCCCAGAGAAGTTGTTCGTGTGGATATCATTAGAGGCTCTATGCTTGGAGGGCTTTTTCGTGGTAGATCTAACATCTTCTTGGAAGGATCTTTGCCTAGTAGCATAGAAATCTTCTATGCTTAAGGTAATCTTCATGCAAACCCCCTTGTTAATCATATAGATATGTCAAAGAGATCCATGGTTAAGGTAATAAATTTTTATTTTTCCGCTGCGTTACCTATGCTATTACCTTACAGTGGTATCAGAGCCTTCTTTGATTATATCTATATGATTTGTGTCTATTTAATTGTCATAAATATGGATGGTTTGTTCTTGATGATATTTGTCTCAAAATTGTTTTAGAAAAATCAAGAGTTTGATTTTAAGAAAAGTTCTTGATTGTTTAAAAGTGTTTTAAATAATTAAGATGAGTTCTTAAGGTTGTTTTTATGGTTTCTAAATTGTTTTGACGTGCTAAAAGAGTTTGAACATGTTTTGATTCAAAAGAGTTTTGAAAAACACCAAAGAATTTCAAAGATCGTATTTTCTGGACACAAACCGCGCGAAAACTCGCACG
Organism: Mitragyna speciosa; assembly: GCA_024721245.1. NCBI lineage: Eukaryota > Viridiplantae > Streptophyta > Magnoliopsida > Gentianales > Rubiaceae > Mitragyna > Mitragyna speciosa. The sequence continues at coordinate 17,731,248 of CM045552.1, read as the reverse complement.
CGTTTTGAACGGCGGTCAAAATCCCGTAACTTCTGTCCACAAACCGCAGATGAAACTGAGCGCAGTTTGTCCCACGGTTTACAAACTGCGGATGAACCCGCGCACGTTTTGTCGCACGGTTTGTAGGCAGAAACCTAGCGAGATTTTTCCTAAATTTTTGAAAAAACGCGAATTTTGATAAATTCTCTTTTAAAACACTTTGCAATTTTAATTGTTAATATTTGGAAAGTTAAAATTTGGAAACCTATACCTTCTATAACTATATTTTTGAGACAAATAAATTTCAAGAGCATTAATCTATACTATTTAGAAAATATGATTTATGACTAGAATTAAATAAATTAATTTATTTAATTGTTAAAAAGTATGATGACATGGTGGATGATTACGGACTAGACCAATGTGATTGAATGGTTATTACTTCTTTTATGGTTGGCTTGTAATGGTTTTAAAAATAGGGCCTGCGTGTCCTTCCCTCTCTATTTTCTGATGTAATTCTCTTCTCACCTAAACTCCCCTCGAATGTAACTCGAGGTTTCTTGATCAATACTTGTAATGTACAAAGTATAGGTTAGGAATAGGTTTATTTTAAATTTTTTAGACTAGAATTACATATGTAATGTACAAGAAGATGGAAGTGGCACCAAGGAGCAACCAAGGAGGCGCATCAAGGAGTTGAAACGTCCATTAGGAATTTTAACCAAATATTTTCTTCAAGGCTTGAGGGAAATATTACTAGTTAAAGTCCATAATCATCCACGTTTATTATGCTTTTATTTTATATGACTGATATATTGTAATTGCATAATATGATGAGACATTAATAATTAAACTAAAATCCCTCAATATCAAATATTAAGTCATCTATTTAAGTTGCCTTCTATTATTATAACAAAAACGATGAGTTCTTATTAAGGTTGATACATTGACCTCCGTCAAGGTCACCTTACTCGGAATATGTTTTTGTTATGAGATATGATCTCTGAATAATGGGTTTGACTTAACAAAAATTACACAACGAGTTTGGCCTCTGTCAATGTTATGATATTTTTTTGAGGCAATGTTGGATAATACATAAGATGTAAATTTCAAAGAGTTAATACCCAACAATCTAGGAGTCACAAGAGTTGTGATTGATAAATAGTTATCTACCTAATCGAATTTATCTTTGGGGCATTGGCCTCCGTCAAACCCAAAGCTAATTAGATGGGATCCTAGCCCACTAGAAATCTCCAACGGATTTCCTAATCAACATTGAGGGTTATTGATTTGAAATAAAATAGTGGGAGCAAACCAAATAAATTTACGAATCCACATTTTTGGTTTGCATATAACATAAAACAAATACTTATTTTCTGTCTTTACTTTTTGTAGAATGTCTAACGTGAATTTGCGACCGATTCTTGACCACAAATTCAATGAAACCAACTTTGAGGACTAAAATATCAATTTGAGAATTGTTCTCAAACATGAAAAAATTGAGTATGTCCTCGATAGACCATTGCCCCCTCCTCCTCCTGCTACTGCATCACCTGAGGACATAGATGCATATGAAATGCACAAAGCCGACAATGATGCTGCAACATGTATCATGTTAGCTGCTATGACCCCGGCATTGCAAAAGCAACATCCTAAGATGGATGCTCTATCCATGATTGTGCATTTAAAAGAAATGTTCGATGCACAAGCTATGACTGAGAGGTATGAGACCCCATAGGAGCTTTATCAATGCAAGATGGCAGAGGGATCTTCAGTTACTACCCATGTACTGAAGATGATTGGACTAATTGAAAAATTAGTTGATTTGGGACACGTTTCTAATAATGAGTTAAGTATTGAATTAATTCTTCAGTCCCTCCCTGAGAGCTATTCACAATTCATCCTGCACTTCAACATGCGAAAAGTTGAGTGCACGTTGACTGAATTGATGAATATGCTCAAGACTACTAAGCCTAATCTTAAGAAGGAGAAGGGCACCGTTATGCATGTCTCAGGCTCCTAGAAAAAGAAGCCCAATTTTGGACTTAAGAAGTCCAAGAAGAAGAGAACTAAGCCTAAGGGTGGGGTTAAGAAGGACAAACCCAAGGGCACATGCTTCCATTGCGGACAAGATGGGCATTGGAAGAGGAATTGCAAGGCCTACCTTGACTCTCTGAAGTCAAAGAAGCTTGGTGAAACTTCAACCTCTAGTATGTTTATGATTAAGATTAATTTATCTACTAACCAAGACTCATGGGTATTAGATACTGGATCTAGATCTCATATTTGTAAAAATATGCAGGGTCTTAAAGATAGTAGATCCTTGGCAAAGGGAGAGGTCGAGCTACGCGTGGGGAATGGAGCAAGAGTTGCTGCATTAGCCGTAGGAACCTATGTACTCTCTTTGCCTATTGGGCTTATTTTAGAATTAAGAAACTGTTATTTTGTTCCCGTACTAACAAAAAACATCATTTCTATCTCATTGTCAGATTTGGATGGTTTTACCATCATTCAAAGGAATAAAAGTTGTTCTTTTTCACGTGATGGTATTACTTATGGTACAGGTACATTAATTAATGGTTTATACATTCTAGATGAGCAAAAGTCCATTCTCAACATAAACACCAAGAAACAAAAATTAGATATTGTTAACCATGCATACCTTTGGCATTGTAGATTTGGCCATGTGAATGAGAAACACATATCCAAGTTACATAAAAATGGATACTTGGATTCATTTGATTATGAATCATTTGGGACATGCGAATCTTGTTCACTTGGCAAGATGACCAAGACACCTTTTACTGGAAAGGGTGAACGTGCTAGTGATCTTCTTGGGCTTATACATACTGATGTTTGTGGCCCAATGTCGATTTATGGTTGAGGTGGTTTCTCTTACTTCATCACTTTCACGGATGACCATTTAAGATATGGTTATATGTTTCTTATGAAGCACAAATCCGAAGCCTTTGAAAAGTTCAAAGTCTTTAAAGCTGAAGTTGAGAAACAACTTGGCAAGAATATCAAAACATTTAGATCTAATCGAGGTGGAGAATACTTAAGTCAAGAGTTCCAACAATATCTAGGGAAAAATGGGATTATTCCTCAATGGACTCCTCCATACATGCCACAACTAAATGGTGTGTCTGAAAGGAGAAATCGTACTTTACTAGATATGGTATGTTCTATGATGGGTCATGCATCACTTCCTAGTTTGTTTTGGAGATATGCCTTAGATTCCGCCTCCTATATACTCAACCGTATTCCATCAAAATCTGTTGATACCACACCTTATGAGATTTGGTATGGTAAGAAACTAAATCTTAATCATTTAAAGGTTTGGGGTTGTTCTACTTATGTGAAGCAGAACGTGTCAAACAAGCTAGAGACTAAGTTTGACAAATGCTTGTTTGTGGGGTATCCTAGAGAGAGTCGTGGATACTACTTCTACAATCCCCTTGAGCAAAAGGTGTTTGTCTCAAGACATGCTATTTTTCTAGAGAAAAAGTTTATTCTTGAAAGATGTAGTGGGAGTAAAGTAGAACTTGAAGAAATTTAAAAATCACAAAGTAGTCAACAATTGGAACAAGAGCTTACGCCACATATTGATGAGGTGTAGTCGAAAACTCAAGTTACAAAAGAACTTCGTAGATCTAGTAGAACACGTTATGCTCTTGAGAGATATGGATTTCTCATAAGTGAGAGCAATGATGTGTTAGTCATGGATGAGACGATCCTACTAGTTACGAAGAAGTTATGTCTAATGTAGACTCTTTGAAGTGGCGTGAGCCATGAAATCCGAAATGGATTCCATGTACGAGAACAAGGTATGGACCTTAGTCGAGCCACCTGAAGGGATAAAACCCATAGGGTGCAAGTGGGTCTTTAAAAGAAAAACTGACATAGATGGTAACATTGTTACCTATAAAGCAAGGTTAGTGGCAAATGGTTATAAACAAAGGTAAGGAATTGACTTTGAAGAAACCTTTTCGCCGGTAGCTATGCTTAAATCCATAAGGATTTTGCTTGCCATAGCTACTTATTATGACTATGAGATTTGGCAAATGAATGTCAAGACTGCTTTCATTAACGAGAATTTGCAAGAGGATGTGTACATGACACTACCTGAGGGTTTTGACTCTATTGATAGTCATAAGGTATGCTAGCTGCAAAAGTCCATTTATGGACTCAAGCAAGCTTCAAGGAGTTGGAACATTCGTTTTGATGAGACAATTAAAGAGTTTGGTTTTCTTAAGAATGAAGACGAGCATTGTGTATACAAGAAAGTGAGTGGAAGCGCTGTCATTTTCTTAATACTTTATGTGGATGACATATTGCTAATTGGAAATGACATACCTTTACTACAAACTGTAAAGGTTTGGCTGTCCAAAAGTTTCTCCATGAAAGATTTAGGAGAGGCAACCTATATTCTGGGAATTAGGATCTATAGAGATAGATCCAAGAGGTTGCTTGGTCTCAGTCAATCGACAAACATAGACAAGATGCTAAAGAGGTTTAGCATGGAGCAATCGAAGAAGGGGTACTTACCTATGAGACATGGGATTACTCTTTCGAGAGATATGTGTCCTAAGACACCTGTCGAGATTGATAGCATGCAAAAGGTTCCTTATGCTTCGGCAATAGGGTCCATTATGTATGCTATGCTATGTACGAGACCCGACGTCTCCTATGCTCTGAGTGTTATGAGCAGATTCCAAGCTAACCCTGGTGAGGGTCACTGGGTAGCTGTCAAGAGTATTCTTAAGTACTTGAGAAGAACTAAAGAATTATTCTTGGTTTGTGGAGGACACACTTTGGAAGTGTGTGGCTTCACTAATGCGAGTTTTCAGTTCGACAAGGATGATAGTAAGTCGCAGTCTGGATTTATATTCACGTTAAATGGTGGTGCTGTGAGCTGGAAGAGTTCGAAGCAAGAAACTATCGCTGATTCTACAACTGAAGCCGAGTACATTGCTGCTTCTGAAGCTGCAAAAGAGGCTGTTTCGATCAAGAAGTTCGTCATTGAGCTAGGAGTGGTTCCTTCCATTGTTGATCCTACACCTTTGTATTGTGACAACAATGGTGCCATCGCCCAAGCAAAGGAACCTAGGTCTCATCAACGATCCAAACACGTACTTAGGCGCTACTATCTTATTAGAGAAATAGTTGGTAGGAACTGATGTAAAGATAGAAAAGGTTCCCACTGATGACAATATAGCTAATCATCTCACTAAGGCCTTATCCTAGAAAAAGCATGATACTCATGTAAATGCTTTTGGCCTAAAACAAATGAGTGATTGGTTTTAGTGCAAGTGGGAGTTTGTTAGTAGATGCCCTAAAACCAGATGCTTATTTATGTTATAGTTATCCATGTGGTATTTTTCTTTATCATCTATACTTGTATTTCCATGTTACTTGTTTGATTGATAAAGTCCTTAGAATATTGACTGTGTATTAGAGATTGTAAGGGTTACAATTATGAGACTCTAATACATAAAGTCATATTCTTAAATATCCCTAGTCATAGTATTAATGAGATTGGACATCATTAATGCGGATAGACTAGCACATACTTTGCCTCTACTTATGGTAAGTAGTAGTTGATCTCATTGACTATGGTGTGCGTGACACTTAAGCTGGTATGTGGATGCTTGTTTGAGAACAAGTTCATTGGATTGATTCCGCCAAGAGTTTCAACTATAGTGCCAATGGTTGAACTCTTAATGGCTAATGGTGTAAGTGATCCTTTGACTTGAGATTACCATAGTATCTTGAGTGTGGATTGCTATACTTTGACTCTATTTCTCGGTGCCCAGTAAAAGGGTAGCTCATAGGTTAGAGATTGGGTATAGATTGAAGTATGGAAAGGATAGTGAGTAATCAATATAGGATTCACCACTCCTTAATAGGAGAGTATATCCCTATATGGCCACTTGTTGGAAATATTAACTCATAAATCTTCTGCAGAAGTGATAGTATAACTTAGGAAGTAGTTTCAAGGTTATACATCATGGAGAGTTATATTTCTGGAACAAGAAAATATAAATTAGTCATTATTAAAGTATGCACTATACTTTTAGACTAATTGGGATATAGTGTGGTGAAAGGATATTAATTACACTGGTAACATTGTCATTGAAGGGTATGGTCTACCATATGACTTTCCTATTCACTCGGGTGGTCATGATGCATTGCTAGACGCCACTCATGATCTATAAGTATGAATTGATTAATTAGTGAATTAATGATAAATTAAAAGTGTTTAATTTATCTAGCTCAATTAATGAGTTATAATTTATACTTATTGCCAACGTAAATGGAACCTAATGGGTCACACACATAAAGAACAAAATCTTTGGGTTAAAATGTAATTAAGATAAGTATGAGATACTTATGGGGTTAATTTATGAGATAAATTAACTTAAAGGACTTAGTTTATAAATATTCTAAATCTTGTAGGAAATTGGTTTCCTAAAAGAAATAAAGTAACTAATTGGTTTCCTTATGGAATAGATTTCCTAAAGGAGAAGGATTAGCTTAAAGTAAGTTGCCTAAACCTTCTTGGTTTCCAATTAGCTTTATTTCCTAAAAGACTAGAATACTTCCTCTATAAATAGGTTCATGCTTTGACTCTTGAATTATTATTGTAACACAAAAGAAAACTAGTGAGAGAAAAATTGAAAGAAGGAAAGACACGCCTCATTCTCTCTCTAGGCGTCTCTCTCGTCTCTCTCCTAACTGTTAGGTTTTTCTTCTTCTTGTGTTCTTAAATAATTCAAGGGAGCTAGCACTCAAAAGTCAAAGCAAGCAAGCCTACAAGGTTCCCGAAGAAGTTGTCCGTGTGGATATCGTTAGAGGCTCTACGCTTGGAGGGCTTTTTCGTGGTAGATCTAACATCTTCTTGGAAGGATCTTTGCCTAGTAGCATAGAAATCTTCTATGCTTAAGGTAATCTTCATGCAAACCCCCTTGTTAATCATATAGATATGTCAAAGAGATCCATGGTTAAGGTAATAAATTTTTATTTTTCCGCTGCGTTACCTATGCTATTACCTTACACCCCTTCATTCCTTATTTGATTTTAATAAAATATAGGAGTGGCGCCCTCCCCCAAAATTGGGGTTAACCAATAAAAAAACATTTTAATCATTTTGCCAACATTTTAATCCTTAGTTTGAGAAGTGGAATTACCTTTTGATGAAAGGATCGATATTTTGTGATGAAGACCCTTTATTGCTCAACAATTCACTTTCAATCAAACTTGCCTTGCATACTCTTAATTCAATTATTGTTTGACGTGAAAATCAACATTTTTAGATGAAGATTCCTGATTATTAAGTAATTTGAATAATTTAAGTAGAAATAAATAAACATACATCAATTTTCTCATACTAACTTAGTCACTTTATTCAAATAATGCACAAGTACACTTCTTGTCCATATCTACCACTTATAATGTAAAATCATATAAAGAAAAGAAATTTAAAATCAAACATACCAAATCAAGACATAATTATAACCATTTTACAAGATATACTTTCTTTAAAACAAAACTTTTAATCACATAATAACTATTTTTTCATACATCTGTAGAAAATATTCAAGTAAAGTTGCATAAATTACTTCAAAAAGTAGAGAATTTAACAAGTTCATGGCATAAAAACATATGATTTAAGCAAAAATTGGAATAGTTTTAGCCATAATTTACTAAAACAATATCTTGACATAATTATTCCAAAACCAAACCAAATATACTCATATACCTTTTATACCTCCCCCCCCCCCAAGTTAAAATATCACATTGTCCTCAATATGTAAAGGAAAAGATAAGAAACAAAAATAGAATAAAAAAACTCCCCTTGTTTTGTTTATATGTCCAAATGTGATATTGTTGTTGTTCTTTAAGTCTATTTTCCATGACAAATTCCTTTTGTGATTCTTCGCCATTTCTCCATTATGTCCAACCCTTTTTTAATTTTTTTATAAGTCATTATGTCCAACAGACTTGCTTGCCTACTTCAAAAACACTCAATTGTTATGCTAGATTATGAATGAATAGCAAATAGGCATAAATGCAAACATAGCATGTTTTGACTTACATGTTTTCCCCCATACATGGTTTGTACAATATAACTCAAGAGGGTGAAAATCTAAAAAAAATTGATATGAGCAAATAAATTATACATGGATGAAGTTAAAGACAAAAGAAACTTATTCAAATTTGTTTCATATTAAAAGTCCACTTTTGTATTCCATTTAGTAAAGATATAGAATGAAAATGGAATACTGAAAATGCAAGATTAAAACATATTAAAGTGCTAACTAAGATGTTTAAAACATGTACACAAGTCATGCAAAATAAGTTGCAAAAGAACCAATGGAAAGCATTGAAAATCATCATGAAAAACAAAATATGCTTGTGATTCGCGGGTAGGGTACCCATAGTTCAACTGGCCATCCATGGATCACTACAATCGCGGTTTGAACATGTAAGGTAATAAGGGGAGTAACGCAGCGGAAAATTTAAAAATTTATTACCTTAGCCATGGATCTCTTTGATATAATCTATACGATTGAAGGGTGTTTAGCACAAATACCTCAAGCATAGAAGGTTTCTATGCTTCAAAGGGCAAGATCCTATTCGATGAAGGTGTTGATCTACCACGAAAAGCCCTCCAAGTGTCGAGCCTCCAACGGTATCCACACGAACATGATCTTTAGGAACCTTTGGGCTTGCTTGCCTTGCCTTTTGAGTGCTAGCTCCCTTGAATATCATGAAGAACACAAGAACAAGAAGAGGAGGAAGACGAAACCCTAACCCTTAGGGAGAAGAGGGTGTGGCGTTTTTCTTGGGAGAAAACACGCCTCTCTCAATTTTTCTCTCTCTAAATTTTATCTTGTGTTTCATCAATCTTCCAAGAGTCAAGGCATGGACTTATTTATAGATGTAGTATCCTAGTCTTTAAGGAAACAAGAGCAATTAGAAACCAAGAAGGTTTAGGAAGCTTACCTTAAGCTAATCCTATTCCTTTAGGAAACCTATTCCAAAAGGAAACCAAATAGCTTCTTAATTCCTTTTAGGAAACTAATTTCCATCAAGACTTAGAATATTTATAATTAAGTCCTTTAAGTTAATTTATCACATAAATTAACCCCATAAGTATCTTATACTTATCTTAATAACAATTTAACCCAAAGACCATGTTCTTATTGTGTGTGACCCATTAGGTTCCATTCACGTTGGCAATAAGTACAAATTATAACTCATTAATTAATTAATTAAGAGCCAGATAAATTAACACTTTAATTTATCATTAATTCACTAATTAATTAATTTGCACTTATAGATCATGAGTGGCGTCTAGCAATGCATCATGATCACCCAAGTGAATAGGAAAGTCATATGGTAGACTACACCTATCAATGACAATGTTACCGTGTAATTAATATCCTTTCACCACACTATATCCCAATTAGTCTAAGAGTGTAGTGCGCACTCTTTAAATGACTAATTAATGATTTCTTGTTCCCGAAATATAACTTTCCATAAAAGTATAACCTTGAAACTCTTTCAAGTCATACTTTCACTTTTGCGCAAAAGATTCTTTAAGTCATATTTCAACAAGTGGCCAATCCGGGATATACTCTCCTATAATAAGGAGTGGTGAATCCTATATCGATTACTCACTATCCTTCCATGCTTCATACTATACCCAATCTCTACCGTATGGGCTACTCTTTTACGAGCACCGAGCAATAGAGTCAAAGCATAGCAATCCACACTCAAGATACTATGGTAATCTCAAGTCTAAGGATCACTTACACCATTGCCATTAAGAGTATAATTCATTAGCACTATGAATAGTAACTCTTGGCGGATCAATCCAATGAACTTGTTCTCTAACAAGCATCCACATACCAGCTTAGGTGTCACACGCCATAGTTGACGAGATCAACTACTACTTACCATAAGTAGAGGCAAAGTATGTGCTAGTCTTCCCATATTAATGATGTCCAATCTCATTAATACTACGACTAGGGATATTTAAGAATATAACTTAATGTGTAATAAGAGTCTCATCATTGTAACTCTTACAATCTCTTATACACAGTTAATATTCTATGGACTTTATCAAATAAACAAGTAATATTAATAACAAGTATTAAATGACAAAGAAAATGCCACATATATAAGTATAACACGAAATAAGCGTAATAAAAATCCCAAAAACCAACTTGGTTTTAGGGCATACACTAACAAACTCCCACTTGCACTAAAACCAATCACCTATAGGTTTTAGGCCATGAGCATGACTATCATGCCTATTCTAGGACAAGGCCATGGTGAAAGGATTAGTGACATTTACATTGTGGGAACTTCCTCTATCTTTTCATCATTTGTACCAAACTATTTCCACAAATAGATGGTGGCACGAACCTACACTTTAGGATCATGGATGAGACTTTAGTTCCTTATTAAGCGATGGCACAATTGTTTTCATAAAACAATAGAAGGAACTATTCTTTGTCCAACAAAGAATCCCTTGATCCATAGTAACTTCTAAAGCTACCATGTACTCGCCTTTGTTGTAGAATATGTTGTAGTGTCTATCATAAAACGCTTTTATCCACTACAGTTCAACGTGAACACCAATTCATCTCATGATTTACTTATCATCCCTATTGGATTAAAAGCTTGTATCTTTAAATCCACACACTTCTTAAGTGTAATCTCCATAGTCAAGAATAGTCTTTTAGTGCTTCTCGAGTACTTAAGAATATTCTTTGATAACCATCTAGTGACACTCACTAGAATTGCTCGTAACACTTAAAGCCAGAAGACATCGGGTCTCGTACATAGGATAAGCATATACAATAGAACCTATTGCAAAAGCATACGGGATCTATTAATGCTATCAATCTCAACAAGTAGTCAAAGACACATGTCTCTCGAAAGAGTAATCTCCTATCACATAGGTAAAACCCCTTCTTCGATTGCACTATGCTAAACCCTTTAGCATCTAGCCTATGTACTTGGATCTAGTGAGACCAAGCAACCTCTTGGATCTATCTATATAGATCTTAATTCCCAGATTAGAGATCGCCTCTCCTTTATTAAGAAATTCTTGGACAACCATATCTTTATCTTTAAAGTATGTTGTTTCCATCAACGATATGTCATCCACATATAGTATCAAGAAAATGACAATGCTCCCACTCAACTTTACATTTACACAAAGCTTGTCTTTGTTTTCAAGAAAATCTAAACTCTTTGATTATCTTATCAAAACAAATGCTCCAACACCTTGACACTTGCAAGAATCCACAAATGGACCCTTGAAGCTTGCTTACTTAATGACTATCAATGGAAGTGAAGGCCCAAGGGATGTGTCATATACATACCTTTTAATTCCCGTTAAGGGATGAAGTCTTCATAGTCCATTTGTCATAGCCAAAAAGCAGCTATTGCAAGTAAAATCTTAAATGGATTTAAGCATGGCTATTGATGAAAAGGTTTCTTTCAAAGTCAAGCCTTCAAATTGAATCCTTTTCCATTAACCTTGCTTTATAGGTAAGTATGTTACCATCCATGTCAGTCTTTCTCATAAAGACCTACTTACACTCTATGGGTTTTATCCCTTTAGGTGACTCGAGCAAGGTCTATACCTTGTTCTTGTACATGGAATCCATTTTGAATTTTATGGCATCTTGCCACGTCAATGGAGTCTACATTAGACAAAACCTCTTCATGACTAGTGGGTTTGTCATCATATATGACTAGTACATTATTGCTCTTTCTAATGAGAAATCTATATATCTCATATGTGAGAAATCTGTATTTCTCAAGAGTATAACGCACTCTACCAGTCTTTTGAAGATTTTGTGCACTTTGAGCTTCCGTTGCGCCTCATCAACATGTGGCATAAGCTCTAGTTCCAACTATTGATCTTTGTCAATTCATGGTTCTTGAACTTTTCAAGTTCTATCTTAGCTCCCACTGTCTCTTTTAAGAATAACTATTTTTTTAGAAAAAGACATTTCTTGAGACAAACTATTTTACTCGGGGAATTATAGAAGTGGTGGCCATTGTTTTCACAAGGATACCCCACAAATAGACATTAGTTGAGTGTATGGGAGTGGCGTCCAAGGCAAGAACCCCTAAAATGAGGTTAGGAATTGTAGTATGGCTCATTATGGTTTGCATCCATATCTCATAAGGTACAACTTCTCCTCTTTCACACATCATCAACAATGGTGTGTCAAGTGGAGACATTGAGAAAGAATCACATTCTTCTTTAATTATTTTGAAACACTTGACATTGAGTATTAGCCACATAGATCAAATCTTTAGTGTTTTAATACTCTTGTCAACTTTGTTTTTCTTACTTCAATGCTAATGACTTTGAACACTTCAAAGGCCATGGATGCGTGTATCATATGATACACATAATCATATCCCATATGATCATCCATGAAAGTGATGAAGTATGATAAACAACCTCTAGCATAGATCGACATTGGGCCAAAAACATCTATATGTTGAAGGTCTATGAAGATCACTAGCATATTCACCTTTTTATAATAAAAGGTGTTATGGTCATCTCTCTAAGTAAATGAGAATCGCATGTCTCAAACGATTCACAATTGAAATGAGTCCAAGTACACAACTATTATGTAATTTAGAAGTGCGTTTCTCATTCACATGACCAAGTCTATAATGCCAGAAGGATAGTTGTTTCAAAATATAGAGTTTTTGTCTATGTTTGAGAATGGACTTATCAAGGTCTAGGATTTATAAAACGTTGTTTTAGTGATCTAATAGCACAAAGAACACCACTACGTAAAAGAACAGTATATATTCTCTTTTGTAATGGTAAATCTTTTCACATTTAATGTGAATTGATTTCGTGCTCTTTTGTAAGTATCACAACATAATAACAATGTTTTAAATTCTAGAACAAGCCCAGTTGGTAAAAAGTGTATAAGTCTCTACAGTTAGTGTAGCAACTCTTGCTCCATTCATCACACGTAGTTTGACTTTCTCTTTCCTTATTGTCTACTATGCTTATGACCTTGCATATTTTGCAAATATGGGATCTAAATCTAGTATCTTATACCCAATGGTCTTAATTAGTAGATGAATTTATCTCAAAATATAAACATACTTAGAAGTAGAAGCTTCACTAAGCCTCTTTAACTTCTTAGTATTGAAACGAGCCTTACAATTCCCTTTCCAATAGAATTGGAAACATGTGCCCTTAGACTTGTCCATTTTGATCACACCTTTAAGCTTTGTCATAGCTACATGGGTCTTCTCAAGGACCACGCTAGGTTTTACCCTTGACAAACAATAAAGTGCCCCTTTCTTCCTTGATAGACTACTCTTTAGATATCTCATATCTAATGGTCCTAGATTGTGTATCAACAACTCTTTGAGATGCACAATCACAGACAAAAAGATCTATCAATTTGTGCTACTTTTATAGCTTAGGAATTATAGATGACATTATGATATAAGTAGCAATATCATTATCATCTTTTATGCATCTTGTATGCACATTAGTTTCCTAACTATAATTGTCACTGTAGGACAAGTGGAAGTGGGTATCAAGGACATAGCCAATTGTGCTTAAGAACTATTCTCAAGTCTTACACTAGTTCAAGAAAATCGTATATAATGGAGATATAGGGTGATAAGTGTGTTCATGTGTACATGTCATTCTACAACAAGTGAAAAGATAGTACAAGTATTTGTTTCATGTTATAATTGCAAACCAAAAATGTGGGCTTCGAATTTATTTGGTTTGCTCCCACTATTTTACTTCAAATCAATAACCCTCAATCTATTGATTCGGGAATCCGTTGGAGATTCCTAGTGGGCTAGGATCCCATCTAATTAACTTTGGGTTTGACGGAGGCCAATGGCCCAAAGGTAACTTCGATTAGGTAGATAACTTTTATCAATCACAACTCTTGTGACTCCTAGATAGTTGGGTATCAACTCTTGATATTCACATCTTATGTGTTTCCAACATTGCCTCAAAAATATCATAACATTGACGGAGGCCAAACTCGTTATGTATTTTTGTTAAGTCATACCCATTATTCAGAGATCACATCTCATAGCAAGAACATATTCCGAGTAAGGTGACCTTGACGGAGGCCAACGTGTCAACACTTAATAGGAACTCTTCGTTTTTGCTATAATAATGGAAGGCAACTTATATATTGACTTAATATCGCCTCAAAAATACTATAACCTTGATGGAGGCCAACAAGTTATGTATTTTTGTTAAGTCAGACCCATTATTTCGAGATCATATCTCATAGTAAAAAACATGCTCTAGGTAAGGTGACCTTGACGGTGGGCCAACAAGTCAACACTTAACAAAAACAATGATTTTTACTACAATAATGGAAGGCTAGTGACTTAATATTTTATTTGAGGGATTTTATGTTAATTATACAATATACAGTCTCATCATAGCATGTAATTAAAATATATCGACATATAAAATAAAAACATGCATAATAAACCGTGGATGATTATGGACTTTACTAAGATATTTTCCTCGAGCCTTAAGGAAAATATATGGTCAAATTCCTAAGGGATGTGATCAACTCCTTGATGCATTCCTTGGGAGGTCTTCAACTCTTGATGAGCCTCCATGGTTGCTCCTTGGTTCCATCTCCATCTTCTTTGTACATTACACATGTAATTCTATTCTAAACAATTTAGAAAATTAAAACCTAACTCTAACCTACACAATGTACATTACATGTATTGACTAAGAAACCTCGAGTTACATTCGAGGGGAGTTAGGTGAGAAGAGAATTACATGAGAATAATAGAGAAGGCAGGACGCACAGGCCCTATTTTAAAAACCAATACAAGCCAACCATCAAAATTGATAAAAATTCAACCATTCAATCACATTGGTCATAGTCCATAATCATCCACCATGCCATCATAATATTTAACAATTAAATAAATTACTCTATTTAATTCTAGTCATAAGTCACATGGTCTAATTTAATTAGATTAATATTCTTGAATTTATTTGTCTCAAAAATAAAGTTATAGAAGGTGTAGGTTTCCAAAATTTAACTTTCCAAATATTAACAATTAAAATTGGAAAGTGTTTTATAGAGAAAATTCCAAAAATTTGCGTTTTCCAAAAAATAGGAAAAATCTCGCTAGAACTCTGCCAGCAAACCGTGGGACAAACCGTGCGTGGGTTCATCCGCAGTTTACAAACCGTGGGACAAACCGTGCGCGGTTTCATCCGCGGTTTGTTGACAGAACATACGAGTTTTTAACCGTGGGTAAAAACGCGCGCGAGTTTTCGTGCGGTTTGTGTCCAGAAAATACGATCTTTGAAATTCTTTGGTCTTTTTCAAAACTCTTTTGAATCAAAACATGTTAAAAGCCATTTAGCATGTAAAATTATTTAGAAACCTTGAATACAACCATAAGAACTCATCTTAATTATTTAAAACACTTTTAAACAATTAAGAACTTATCTTAAAAATCAAACTTTTGATTTTTCTAAAACAATTTTGAGACAAATTTCATCAAGAACAAACCACCCATATTTATGACAATTAAATAAACACAAATCATATAGATATAATCAAAGGAGGCTCTGATACCACTGTAAGGTAATAAGGGGAGTAATGCAGCGGAAAATTTAAAAATTTATTACCTTAGCCATGGATCTCTTTGATATAATCTATACGATTGAAGGGTGTTTAGCACAAATACCTCAAGCATAGAAGGTTTCTATGCTTCAAAGGGCAAGATCCTATTCGATGAAGGTGTTGATCTACCACGAAAAGCCCTCCAAGTGTCGAGCCTCCAACGGTATCCACACGAACATGATCTTTAGGAACCTTTGGGCTTGCTTGCCTTGCCTTTTGAGTGCTAGCTCCCTTGAATATTATGAAGAACACAAGAACAAGAAGAGGAGGAAGACGAAACCCTAACCCTTAGGGAGAAGAGGGTGTGGCGTTTTTCTTGGGAGAAAACACGCCTCTCTCAATTTTTCTCTCTCTAAATTTTATCTTGTGTTTCATCAATCTTCCAAGAGTCAAGGCATGGACTTATTTATAGATGTAGTATCCTAGTCTTTAAGGAAACAAGAGCAATTAGAAACCAAGAAGGTTTAGGAAGCTTGCCTTAAGCTAATCCTATTCCTTTAGGAAACCAATTCCAAAAGGAAACCAAATAGCTTCTTAATTCCTTTTAGGAAACTAATTTCCATCAAGACTTAGAATATTTATAATTAAGTCCTTTAAGTTAATTTATCACATAAATTAACCCCATAAGTATCATATACTTATCTTAATAACAATTTAACCCAAAGACCATGTTCTTATTGTGTGTGACCCATTAGGTTCCATTCACGTTGGCAATAAGTACAAATTATAACTCATTAATTAATTAATTAAGAGCCAGATAAATTAACACTTTAATTTATCATTAATTCACTAATTAATTAATTTGCACTTATAGATCATGAGTGGCGTCTAGCAATGCATCATGACCACCCAAGTGAATAGGTAAAGTCATATGGTAGACTACACCTATCAATGACAATGTTATCGTGTAATTAATATCCTTTCACCACACTATATCCCAATTAGTCTAAGAGTGTAGTGCGCAATCTTTAAATGACTAATTAATGATTTCTTGTTCCCGAAATATAACTTTCCATAAAAGTATAACCTTGAAACTCTTTCAAGTCATACTTTCACTTTTGCACAAAAGATTCTTTAAGTCATATTTCAACAAGTGGCCAATCCGGGATATACTCTCCTATAATAAGGAGTGGTGAATCCTATATCGATTACTCACTATCCTTCCATGCTTCATACTATACCTAATCTCTACCGTATGGGCTACTCTTTCACGAGCACCGAGCAATAGAGTCAAAGCATAGCAATCCACACTCAAGATACTATGGTAATCTCAAGTCTAAGGATCACTTACACTATTGCCATTAAGAGTATAATTCATTAAGCACTATGAATAGTAACTCTCGGCGGATCAATCCAATGAACTTGTTCTCTAACAAGCATCCACATACCAGCTTAGGTGTCACACGCCATAGTTGACGAGATCAACTACTACTTACCATAAGTAGAGGCAAAGTATGTGCTAGTCTTCCCATATTAATGATGTCCAATCTCATTAATACTATGACTAGGGATATTTAAGAATATAACTTAATGTGTAATAAGAGTCTCATCATTGTAACTCTTACAATCTCTTATACACAGTTAATATTCTATGGACTTTATCAAATAAACAAGTAATATTGATAACAAGTATTAAATGACAAAGAAAATGCCACATATATAAGTATAACACGAAATAAGCGTAATAAAAATCCCAAAAACTGACTTGGTTTTAGGGCATATACTAACAGAACACACCTCCTAAAAGTTGATCTGCAAGTGCAATCCACGTCACTTCCTAAAACAGGTAGTGAGTTTCCTTTTTCTGCAGGTTACTATTCCATTAATTAAATCCATTTTTGCAACAACTTCAAACTTAATTTAAATTTGTTTTTGAACCAATTAACACTCAGAACAAGTTGAAATAATCAAATTACACATGTGCAAACACAAATTTCTCAAATTTGCATCAAAATCGCGACTTTTTCATGAATTGAACTTGATTCTTCAAAGTTGTAGGAATTGCAAAACTTGAATACACATTTCAAACCAACAGTGCACACATGTTTATTTGAACATACTAAGCATATAAACAAGGTCAAATATCATATATTCTCAATAAATCATCAAATGACCTTTTTGATTAAAAAGTTTTCAAATCATGAATAGTAACTACTATGGATTTGAACTTCAAAAACACATAACATACTATGCATAAAACATGTTTAACCTACTTCTAAGTATGAAATGGATTCATAAAGAGTTATCAAAAGCAAACTCATGGTCTAGAAACTTCTTGATTTACTCTTGCACCTCATGTTCCTTATTAAAAACCTGCCAAACAAACAAAACAAACACACTTCAAACTACATAATACATATTAAACCAAACTAAAATTTCACAAAAATATTTAAAAAATTGGGTTGCCTCTCAACAAGCGCTTCATTTAGAGTTGAGAGCTATACTCCTTGATGTATGCTTCAATAAATAGGACCATAACCCAAAGAATCCTCCATTCCTTTGGGTGTAGATATATCAATGAAGTTTAATTGGTCATTTCTTCTTGAATTTCTTCTCTTGGTACTTCCAAGACCTACATATGTGAAACTTGGCACATCATCACATTCATCAATCATATACAAATCAAAAGTAGAAGATGGATGTTTCATCATGTCATTTAATTGAAAAGCAACTTCTTCATCTCCCACTGATAGGTGCTTAGGTAGAGTAGTATTGTAGGATGGTTAAGTAGTGTTTTATTTGTGATTTTAGGGAATTAGGTTAAGGTTAGGTTAGAATGTCTTTTTCTTAACCTTTGAGTTGTTATTTATTGAGTAGATATTTATGCTATTCTCATATTTTTTGTAGGAAATTGAGTATTTCATCATCAGTTTAGGTCATCCATGGGAATTTTGATGAAGATTTGGTGTGGCTTGATTGTGGTGAAAACTGGACAAAGAAAGGAGAAGTGAAGACAAGAGAAAAAGGCTAAAAATAGAAGAAGGAGCAGTATAAGCGAGGGTATCCGTTCTCGAATACTCATTGCAAATATTTTCTTAGCCGCGAGCTTAACCTGTTGTGGATACGCGTCGGGAGAACAAAAAACCTTCTGGTGCGCAGCAGACGTGAACAATTTTTTTAACTCGAATAAAACACTTGTCTTGGGATTATTCACCGGGAGTCACTTATTTTCTTTTTATTGTACTAGAGAGGTAGAATACTCTCTAGAGAGTAGTTTTAGTTAGGGTTTTCTACGTAGAGTAGGGTAGAGAGAGAATAGTAAAGGTATTGAAGAGAATTCTTGTAACAACTCAAGGAGGGAGAAAAAGTGTAGTCTTTTGGAAGACTATTCATCCATCAATAAGAATAAGCCTTTCTTTACTAATCTTTCCTCCTATTCTTGTTTTGTTATGGTTTTATATTGCAAAGATTCGATTTTTAGTTGCTTGCCTTTCCCATGGGTAACTAATTGGTTTGTCTAGGATTTAGAGGAAACTAGTGATTGAAGGGAATGTGTATTGCCTTAAAGATTCATGCTTTAACTTGTATTTATTATTCACTATTTTGCATGTCCATGATTTATGATTGACTAGCCATCAATTGAGATTCTAAATTATTATTATAGCAACGAGAGTTGGTAATAATGGTGGAACTGAAGCAGACTGAAAGTCTAGGTTGTATGTCACACGAGAGTAGTAGTATTCCTAGGTGGGTCAATTAAGCAATCCATAGGGCAAATGAACCAATACGAGAATCTTTACCGTGAGAGTAGGAAAGAACTAGGAGGGAGGTAATCATTAACTTGTCACGAGAGTGAAGGTTAAGTACACTTGGGATTGGGACCTGAACGATACAAAACTGAGGCTTGAATTGAGTAATTTAATATCACCCTAAGGTCACTAGTGAAATCTAGATCCTAGATACTTTACATACTCTTTCTCTCAATTCTCTCAATTCTGTGTTTTAAGTTAATTCCTTTTTTTTTAGTGTAGTCAACTTATACTTGTTGGTTTGTCTAAATAATAGAGTAAATTCAATAGTCCTCGTACTTTGAGTCCGTTCTCTGTGGGTTCGACCCTGTTACCCAATACTACTACACGATTTGTTCTCTTGCAGACAATAAGGTAATTAGGTTTGATAATTTGATAATTTTGTGATTGGGATTGTCTTCAATTACTATATTCTTAGCCTAATTATGCCCTATCAAGTTTTTGATGCCGTTGCTGGGGAACGGTGTCTTAAATATTATTACTGAAGAAGCTCTATTAATTTAGACTTAATTTTCATTTTTCATTTTTATTTTTACTTTTCTCGCATTTAGTTTTTATTTTTTTGGGTTGATATTTGTTTGATAGTCTTATGCACAGGTGATGCGCTCAACGGAAGAGTAGACGGTCCAAGACTCTCGAAATCCAAGTATGCAACCCAATCTTCTTGACCCCTTCGTAACTTGTCGAAGACCCCAAGAACAACTTGGATTGTTTTGCTTCAAATTCAACTAGATTCGTTGAACTCCCCCCTTTAAGAAACGATCCTAGACCCCTAACCAACAACGTGGTGTAGACACCTAGTCGACAATCTTATTGGACAGATTCAAACCCTCAAAGATGAACCCTAAGCGAAGATTCTTGAATACTTAACAAGATCTTTGCCAAGCAACCAAGAGTAGTTCTTTAGCCAAAGAACTAAGAAAGCTCAATTTGCACTCGCTGCACAATTGAAGAGAAAAACTCAATATTATTGATTAATGTTGTTCAAAATTCGGATGAATAGTAACACCCTCTATAAAGAGGCGCATAACATCAAGATATAAACTAAATATGGAAACTAACTTAACCCTAGTTGCACCATAACATAAACGTACAACTAAAGGTACAACTTGGGCTATTAAACTAACAAACTAAGCCCATGAAACCCATAACCTCAAGTGGCAAACGGGCTCTTCAATCGAATCCAAGTCCACGACCTCCAAGCTCCTCCAACTCTAGCCCAAAATAGGTGAATAGCCTTGTAGGTTCTTGTTTCAACCAAGTAGCTTCATCTTCATGTAATTCTATAATCAAATCCTTGCAAAGCTTGTTTCATCCTTTTAGCTTTCAACCTAGTCATTGGACCTCCCATATCTTGAAAAGGACTCTTGGTAGCACCTCCATGATCACGAGCCTCTCCAACTTGACCACGACCATTGATGTCCTCATCATTCCCTCCTTCCTCGAGAAGATTCGCCCTCGAATCACCTACATCATACAAAGAAAGATCAGCCACATTGAAAGTTGCACTAACATTACCATACTCACTTGGCAAATCGATCTTATATGCATTGTCTCCAATTCGTTCAAGAACTTGAAAAGGACCATCTCCTCGTGGACTCAATTTAGATTTCCTTTGTTGAGGAAATCGTTCCTTCCTCAAGTGAATCCAAACCCAATCTCCAGGCTCGAATTGCACCTTGACTCTTCCACGGTTTGCTTGCTTTGCAAATTGCTCATACTTCTTCTCAATGTTAGCACGAACTTTGGCATGCAATTCCTTGACAAATTCTGCCTTTCTCTTGCCATCCATGTCAACTTGTTCACTAGAAGGCAAAGACAAAATATCTAAAGGTGTTAGAGGATTGAAACCATAAACAACTTCGAAAGGAGAATAAGAAGTAGAGGAATGGATAGTGCGATTATAAGCAAACTCTATGTGTGGCAAACACTTTTCCTCAATTTTTGAGATTGTGTTGAATGATTGCTCGTAGTAATGTCATGAGTGTACGGTTAACCACTTCAGTTTGTCCATCCGTTTGAGGATGAGCAACAGTAGAGAATAGCAACGTCGTCCCCAGCTTACTCCAAAGAGTGCGCCAAAAGTGACTCAGAAACTTGACATCTCGATCACTCACTATGGTCCTTGGTAATCCATGCAAACGAACAACCTCCTTGAAGAACAAATCTAGCAATATGAGTTGCATCATTAGTTTTAACACAAGCAATAAAGTGTGCCATTTTACTAAAACGATCAACTACAACAAAAATACTATCTTTGCCACTCTTGAGAACGTGGAAGTCCTAGAACAAAATCCATAGAAATATCAGTCCAAGGAATAGTAGGA
Organism: Mitragyna speciosa; assembly: GCA_024721245.1. Classification (NCBI taxonomy): domain Eukaryota; kingdom Viridiplantae; phylum Streptophyta; class Magnoliopsida; order Gentianales; family Rubiaceae; genus Mitragyna; species Mitragyna speciosa. The sequence continues at coordinate 17,709,492 of CM045552.1, read as the reverse complement.
ACAGGCAATGGACTATAAAAACCATGAGGCATCACTTTGGACTTAGCTTTCCTACAAGTAATACACTTAGCACAGAAAGTTTGCACATCACGTTTCATATGAGGCCAATAAAAGTGTTCATGCAAGATATCCAAAGTCTTAACAACACCAAAATGCCCCATAAGACCCCCTCCGTGAGCCTCACTAATCAGTAAATTACGCATGGAACAAAAAGGAATGCACAATTTATCCTTTCTAAACAAGTAACCTTCATGCAAATAAAACCCTCCATGCACACGACCTAATGGTGAAGACTGATTCATACAAATATGCCAAATGTCACCAAAATCACGATCATTCACATAAGAATTCTTCAAGTACTCAAAACCAAGTAATTTAGCATGCAAGGAAGTAAGAAGAGTATACCTACGAGATAATGCATCAGCAACAACATTCTCCTTACCTTGCTTATACTTGATCACGTATGGAAAAGTTTCAATGAACTCGAAGCCATTTAGCATGCCTCTTGTTCAACTTACCTTGAGACTTGAGAAATTTTAAGCTTTCATGGTCAGAATGTATGATGAACTCCTTTGACCACAAATAATGTTGCCAAGTTTGAAGAGCTCGAACCAAGGCATAAAGCTCCTTGTCATAGGTTGGGTAACTCAAGCTCGCCCCTTGAAGTTTTTCACTAAAATATGCAATTGGCTTAGAATCCTGCATTAAAACAGCACCTATTCCAATTCCACTAGCATCACATTCAACTTCAAAAACTTTGTCAAAGTTAGGCAAACTAAGCAATGGAGCATGAGTGAGTTTATCCTTCAACAAATTAAATGCATCTTCATGCGTTTTCTCCCATTTAAAAGCCACATTCTTTTTAACAAGTTCATTCAAAGGTGCAGCAATTGTAGAAAAATCACGCACGAACCTTCTATAGAAACTTGCTAAACCATGAAAAGACCTTACCTCATTAGCAATAGTAGGAGTCGGCCACTCCATAATGGCTTTCACCTTGGTTTCATCTACACTTATTCCGTTAGAGCTCACAACAAAACCAAGAAAGATAACAGAATCCATGCAAAAAGAACACTTTGTCAAGTTAGCAAACAATTGATGTTCTTTAAGTAATTCAAAAACAGCACGTAAGTGTTCAACATGTTCTTGCAAGGACTTGCTATACACAAGAATATCATCAAAGTAAACTACTACAAATTTCCCAATTAAATGACGGAAAACATGATTCATCAACCTCATAAAAGTGCTAGGAGCATTAGTTAAACCAAAAGGCATAACTAACCATTCATAAAGACCAAACTTAGTTTTGAAAGCAGTTTTCCATTCATCACCCTCTTTCATTCGAATTTGATAGTAGCCACTTTTCAAATCAATTTTAGAAAATAATTGTGAACCATGCAATTCATCCAACATATCATCTAACCTAGGTATAGGATGACGATACTTTACCGTGATTTTATTGATGGCTCTACAATCAACACACATCCTCCAAGTACCATCCTTCTTAGGCACGAGAATCACAGGCATGGAACATGGGCTAAGGCTTTCACGCACAAAACCCTTCTCCAACAACTCATCCACTTGCCTTTGAATCTCCTTTGTTTCCTCAGGATTAGCTCTATAGGCAGGACGGTTTGGAATGCTTGCTCCAGGCATGAAGTCAATTTGATGCTCAATTCCCCTCAAGGGTGGCAATCCACTTGGAATATCTTCAGGGAATAACTCTTGATATGCCTGCAACAAAGAAACAACAACACTAGGAATAGAATGGTCAAGTTCATTAGTGGAAAATGAAAATATCTTTATACAAGATTACAAGTAATTGTTGCTTTGCCAACAATGCACTCTTAATCTCACTTTTCTCAGCATAAGCACTCACTTTTCTTTCCCTCTAATCACGCCTTCCCCTTTCTTTTTCCTCTCTTTTCCTTTTTCTTCACTCTTACGATCTTTCTCTCTCTCCCCTAGCGATCCACTTTGATCATTTGCATCCCCTCGGATTGAGCTCCTTTTGGTTTGTCCCTTGGTATTTCACGAACCTTGCACTCTTTTGTGATGCGAGCTTGGTCAGCATAAGCCTCCATAGGCGTCAATGGCTTCAATATAAACTCCTTTTTCTTCCAAGTTAGGCGATAGGTATTTTTGAAACCATCATAAAGAACACGCCTATCAAATTGCCATGGACGTCCCAATAAGATGTGACAAGCATGCATAGGAATAACATCACACAACACCTCATCCACATATCCTCCAATAGCAAATGCCACTAGCACTTGCTTGGTTACCTTCACATCTCCAAAATCCGTCAACCATTGCAAGTAGTATGGTTTTGGATGTCGAATTGTAGGCAACTTCAATTTCTCTACAAACAATGTACTAGCAACATTAGTACAACTACCAGAATCAACAATAACACTACATACCTTGCCTTGAACAACGCATCTAGTGTGAAATATGTGCTCCCTATGCATCTCCTCTTCCTCCTCCTTAGGTTGAATGCTCAATGATCTCCTAGTCACCAATATCTCACCACTAGGTGGATCAACCTCGCGTGGATCTCCCTGACACGAATCATCATCACTAGGACCTTCGAGTAGGAGGCATCTCATCATCACTTGAATGCTCACTCTCCACATCTCCATTATCAAGGATGATTATGTTTCTTCTAGTTGGACATTGAGATGAGATATGCCCATAACCTTGACACTTGAAGCATTTAACATCTCTTTGCCTCATAGGAGTTTCAATCTTATCCTTGCTTGGCTGGCTTAGATGAAGAATTCTCACCCCTTGGCTTATTGCTCATGAAACTCGACTCACCTTTCTTCCAAGTCTCCTTGGGCTTTTGTGGTGTTTGATCAAACTTTCTATCTCGAGAGTCCCTCCATAGTGCCACTGACTTTGAGCCCCTACAAACGCTCGGTTCCTCTTGCTTTGAAGTTGGCGCTCCACCTTTTGTGCCTTTTCCACTAAGTCTTGAAGCTCCACATAATGTTGTAATTCTACAATATATGCAATTTCAGAGTTCAAACCAGCTATAAATTGGGCAATGGTGGCCTCTTCATCCTCTTGGATGTCAGCACGAATCAAGAGTGTCTCCAACTCCTTGTAGTATTCATCAACTGTGAAAGAACCTTGCTTCAAAGTTTGTAGCCTCCTATGCAAATCCCATGAATAGTTACCTGGAGTAAATCTTTTCCTCATAATCACCTTTATGGCAACCCAAGTGTGAATTGGTTCATCCCCACATCTCTTACGAGACTTCACAAGTTGATCCCACCAAATGTTAGCATACTCCACAAACTCAACTACAGCAAGTTGAACTTTCTTTTCCTCAGAATAATTGTGAACATCAAACACGTACTCAACCTTTCGTTCCCACTCCAAGTATGCCTCTGGATCATTCTGTTAGTGTATGCCCTAAAACCAAGATGGTTTAAGGTGTTTTGTGTTACACTTATTTATGTTATATTTATCCATGTGGTATTTTTCTTTATCATCTATACTTGTATTTTCATGTTACTTGTTTGATTGATAAAGTCCTTAGAATATTGACTGTGTATTAGAGATTGTAAGGGTTACAATTATGAGACTCTAATACATAAAGTCATATTCTTAAATATCCCTAGTCATAGTATTAATGAGATTGGACATCATTAATGCGGATAGACTAGCACATACTTTGCCTCTACTTATGGTAAGTAATAGTTGATCTCATTGACTATGGTGTTCGTGACACTTAAGCTGGTATGTGGATGCTTGTTTGAGAACAAGTTCATTGGATTGATCTGCCAAGATTTTTCAACTATAGTGCCAATGGTTGAACTCTTAATGGCAATGGTGTAAGTGATCCTTTGACTTGAGATTACCATAGTATCTTGAGTGTGGATTGCTATACTTTGACTGTATTCCTCAGTGCCTGTAAAAGGGTAGCCCATAGGTTAGAGATTGGGTATAGTTTAAAGCATGGAAAGATAGTGAGTAATCGATATAGGATTCACCACTCCTTAATAGGAGAGTATATCCCTTTATGGCCACTTGTTGGAAATATTAACTCATAAATCTTCTGCAGAAGTGATAGTATATCTTGGAAGTAGTTTCAAGGTTATACATCATGGAGAGTTGTATTTCTGGAACAAGAAAATATAAATTAGTCTTTTAAAAGTATGCACTATACTAAATATAAATTAGTCTTTTAAAAGTATGCACTATACTTTTAGACTAATTGGGATATAGTGTGGTGAAAGGATATTAATTACACGGTAACATTGTTATTGAAGGGTATGGTCTACCATATGACTTTCCTATTCACTTGGGTGGTCATGATGCATTTCTAGATGCCACTTATGATCTATGTATTTCTGGAACAAGAAAATATAAATTAGTCTTTTAAAAGTATGCACTATACTTTTAGACTAATTGGGATATAGTGTGGTGAAAGGATATTAATTACATAGTAACATTGTCATTGAAGGGTATGGTCTACCATATGACTTTCCTATTCACTTGGGTGGTCATGATGCATTGCTAGACGTCACTCATGATCTATAAGTATGAATTGATTAATTAGTGAATTAATGATAAATTAAAAGTGTTTAATTTATCTAGCTCAATTAATGAGTTATAATTTATACTTATTGCCAACGTGAATGGAACCTAATGGGTCACACACATAAAGAACAAAATCTTTGGGTTAAGATGTAATTAAGATAAGTATGAGATAAATTAACTTAAAGGACTTGTTTATAAATATTCTAAGTCTTGCAGGAAATTGGTTTCCTAAAAGAAATAAAGTAACTAATTGGTTTCCGTATGAAATAGATTTCCTAAAGGAGAAGGATTAGCTTAAAGTAAGTTGCCTAAACCTTCTTGGTTTCCAATTAGCTTTATTTCCTAAAAGACTAGAATACTTCCTCTATAAATAGGTTCATGCTTTGACTCTTGAATATAATTGCAACACAAAAGGAAAACTAGTAAGAGAAAATTGAAGAAAGAAAAGATACGCCTCTTCCTCTCTTTCTAGGCATCTCTCTCTCTCTCTCCTAAGGGTTAGGTTTTTTTTCTTCTTGTGTTCTAAATAATTCAAGGGAGCTAGCACTCAAAAGTCAAAGAAAGCAAGCCTATAAGGTTCCAAAAGAAGTTGTTCGTGTGGATATCGTTAGAGGCTCTACGCTTGGAGGGTTTTTTCATGGTAGATCTAACATCTTCTTCGAAGGATCTTTGTCTAGTAGCATAGAAATCTTCTGTGCTTAAGGTAATCTTCATGCAAACCCCCTTGTTAATCATATAGATATGTCAAAGAGATCCATGGTTAAGGTAATAAATTTTTATTTTTCCACTGCGTTACCTATGCTATTACCTTACACATTCATCCCATTGAATGGTGGAATTTTCATCTTTATGCTCCCAAAATTGCTATCACGTTGTTGAGGAACCCTCCTCCCTTGATGGGACACTACTTCCTCAGAATCATAGCCATCATCAAAATCATCACCTCGAGCATTCTGAGCCACATGTGATTTTCCCTTGACAGCCGAGTCAATATCCTCTAACTTGGTGAACACACGCCTTAATTCATCTTGCATGGCACGCATGTTAAACTCTAAAGCACTGAGTCTTTGCTCACTTTGTCACCGATAATAGAAACCTATCAAAAAATAAAAGTAAAAAAACCTACACAAAAATGTTAGTAGCACAAGAAAAATCAAGAAAAATATCCTCACTCACTCCCTTTCATGATTCACTCTTCACTCATGTATCACACCAATGAAACTTAGCTTTTACCTGATGATGAGCTTACACCTTAGCCTCTTACCACTTCTTGAGCTTACCTTGTATGCCTTTGGATAAGAGCTTGCTCAATTGAACTTGACAAAAACTCCAATCAAGTATTCAAGATGAGTAGTAGTGAAAATGGAAGCCTAGAGTAAGGTTTGAACCAAATAGAAGTCAAGAATTCAAGACACTAAACATTTCATATTTGAGAAGCACAGATGACACCCCTAGTGTGTGGCTTTTCTTGTATAAATTTTGATTTTTAAAAGTCCTTTAATAACTTTAATGCACTTATGTTCAAACAGAAATAACAAGAAACTCCACCAAAACACCCAGAAACAAGAAGAGTAGAATCTAGTCAATTAAACTTTCGTACGTGGCGTTGTTCTCTGTCCAACGATCTGGATGTTTCAATAGGTCTATTCGGTTGCACAAGGACAGCATTCCAGCCAAATATACTTCAGTTTAATTGGTTTAGTTCATGTTCTTGGCTTTTATCACCTTGCACGCCTCTTTAGCTTTCCTTTGTATTGCACGACTTTTCTTTGTGCAAGACTTTGTTTTTTCCTTTTTTTTTTCACCCAACTTTTGGCTTTTCTTATAGAATCTCACAAATTTGTCTTTTTCCACTCACAAAATTTTTTTTTTTCAATTCTAACAACCTCTCTCCCTTTTTTTTTTAACAACACAAACAACTCACAAAATATAAAAGTCAACTCCCAAAAACAAATAAAAAAATAAACTGAAAAATTTTTCTAGGAAAAAAAAAAAAAAAATTTTGGATGAACAGTAACCGGCGATGAATAGTACTCCGCCGTGTGAACAGTACCCCCTAGGTGTGAACAGTAACGATGGGATGAACAGTACGCTACAGTATTGTAAACAGTGACGATGAACAGTACATTTTTTAATTTTATTTTTGGACCAGAAATCAAGAGTAACCTTCAGGAAAATTATTTCAAGGTTCTTATTTAGGCTAAGATTCAATTTTCTCAAAAGTTTTTAACACAAGAAAATTAAAACACTAAAGAACAATTAAAAACAGCAAGAAAACAAGTTTAAACCACACAAAAACCTAGAATTCTTGATATGCAAATTGCAAGAACGACTCTATAGACTAGGACCACCCTAAAGCACGAACAAAAGACACAAAACATGAATTAAAGTGACTAGAAACATGGAGAAACAAAACCGGATAGATTGGACAACAAGAACAAACGCAAAAGGACACCACAAGAACGATAACAAAACACGAAAGAATTCAAGAAGAAAGAAAAAAAAGGGATATAACCAAAATCTTCCAAAGGAAAATTTGGCTTAGAAAACCTGGATTTCAAGATGAACCAAGGCTCTGATACCAATTGATGCATTCAACAGAAGAGTAGACGGTCCAGGATTCTCGAAAACCACGTATGCAACCCAATCTTCTTGACCCCTTCGTAACTTGTCGAAGACCCCAAGAACAACTCGGATTGTTTTGCCTCAAATACAACCAGATTTGTTGAACTCCCCCCTTTAAGAAACGATCCTAGACCCCTAACCAACAACGTGGTGTAGACACCTAGTCGACAATCTTATTGGATAGATTCAAACCCTCAAAGATGAACTCCAAGCAATCAAGAGTAGTTCTTTAGCCAAAGAACTAAGAAAGCTCAATTTGCACTCATGCACAATTGAAGAGAAAAACTCAATATTATTGATTAATGTTGTTCAAAAATTCGGATGAATAGTAACACCCTCTATAAAGAGGCGCATAACATCAAGATATAAACTAAATATGGAAACTAACTTAGCTCTAGTTGCACCATAACATAAAGGTACAACTAAAGGTACAACTTGGGCTATTAAACTAATGAACTAAGCCCATGAAACCCATAACCTCAAGTGGCAAACGTGCTCTTCAATCGAATCCAAGTCCACGACCTCCAAGCTTCTCCAACTCTAGCCCAAAATAGGTGAATAGCCTTGTCGCTTCTTGTTTCAACCAAGTAGCTTCATTTTCATGTAATTCTGTAATCAAACCTTGCAAAGCTTGTTTCATCCTTTTAGCTTTCAACCTAGTAATTGGACCTCTCATATCTTGAAAAGGACTCTTGGTGGCACCTCTATGATCACGAGCCTCTCCAACTTGACCACGATCATTGATGTCCTCATCAACAGGTCTCTTTGCCCTATGGTTCTTTTTTATCCCGAGATCGAGAGGACTGCAAGGAGACTTCATCAACAATGAAGAGCACAAGAGCAAGTGGAGGAGAGCATTAGGGATAATTTGGAAGAGCTAATACCACCTGAAATGGCTGAACTACTGGGAACACCCAAAAATCTCCAATTGCCTTAGGATCAACAACAAAGGAGAGTATTGAGAGACTACGCCTTGCCTAATATCGAGGTGCACAAACAAGTATTGCAAGGCCAGCCATCAATTCAAATAATATCAAGATCAAGCCAGCTTTGATCCAGATGATCTAGAAAGAGCAGTTTGGAGGGATTGCAATAGAGGATCTAAATGTGCACCTGGCCAATTTCTCACAGATTTGCGACACTTTGAAGGTGAACGGAGTAAGTGATGATGCAATTAAACTCAGTCTTTTTCCTTTTTCTTTGAGAGGCCAAGTGAAGTTATGGTTGCACTCTTTCCTTCCTAATTCCTTTACCACTTGGGCAGATTTATCTAGAGCATTTTTAAATAAGTATTTTCCACCTTCTAAAACTGCTAAGCTTCGCATGGATATTACTAGTTTTAGTCCGTTTGAAGGGGAATCATTATATAAATTGTGGGAACTATTCAAAGAACTACTTAGGAAGTGCCTGCATCAGGGACTTCCTGAATGGTTAATCGTTTAGACATTCTACAATGGTTTGAACTATGCTATTAAATTGAATGTAGATGCAGCTGCAGGTGGAGCATTGATGGAAAAATCTATTGAAGATGCTCAGCAATTGATAGAGGAGATGGCTGTAAACAACTATCAATAGGCCAACAAGAGAGGTAATGTTAGAAGGACAGCGGGTATGTCTATCTTTGATAGGGATATCCTGCATAATTTAATGCACAAATATAACAGGTATTAGACCTTTTAAATAACAAAGTTGGTCCTAATTCACAGACGCAGTAGGTTAGTAGTGCATGTTGTACCATATGTGGCGAGTTTCATGAGACTAATATATGTCCTATTGCTGAGCAGGTACAATATGTGAACAACTACGGCCACCCATCCCAGAATAACCCGTATTCAAATACGTATAACCCGGGGTAGAGGAATTATCTTAACTTAGGATCGAAAGACCAAGGGGCTCAACAAAGACCACCAAACCCACTAGGACTTCAATAAAGACAAATTCAAGGGGTAGCCAAGCCTGAGTGGGAAGTGGCCTTTGAGAAGCTGTCACAGGAGATAAACAGACAGTTCACCACTATGCAGATACATGTGGATACACAGATTGGTCAGTTGGCATAGGCAATAAGACAAAGGAACAAGGGTGAGTTGCCAAGCCAACTGGAGATTAATCTAAGGGAGCATGTCAATGCAGTGTTTCTGCGTAGTGGGAGATAATTAGAAGAGCCTCCTATGAAAGAAAGTGAAGAACCCAATAAAAGCTATAAGGAAACAGGTGAGGAGCTTTTGAGGGAAGACGAGTCACTCAAGTTTGAAGTTGAAGCACAAAGACCCTCAGATGTAGTCCACATACCATCAGTGCTTTTTCCACAAAGGCATAAGAGGGAGAATGAGAACTCCCAATTTCATAAATTCCTGAATGTTTTTAAGAAGTTGCACATTAACATACCTCTTATAGATGCTATTTTGCAAATTCCTTCGTACACATGATTCTTGAAGGATTTAATGCCACGGAAGAGGAAGCTTGTAGATGTCAAATTTTGACGCACCTTTCATAAAATGTGCATTTTACTTCATTTAGGGGTACTTTCTATTTTTCGGGGGTTAATCGCAGTTTCGTGTAAATTATGACTAATTAGTTGTATCAGGGGCAAAATGATAATTTTAGTATGATGATACTTTGTGTTTTATTTTAATATCTAAATTCATTTTTTTAATGTTTTAATGATTTTTCTAATTTTAATTTTAATGATTTTTTGGTGTCATTTAGTAATTATTTAGAATTTTGGTATTTTTAAGTTAAAGCGTATTTTCCAATGCATCTATCTTATTAAAATTTTGTGTGAAAATTTTGCATATGTGCATTTCGTACATTTGTAGATTTTTTGTAAAAAATTTTATGATTCTTAAAGGCCATTTAGTACTTTTGGCAGATATTTTGCAAAAGTTTGGTATCCATGGCCCTTCTTGATGTTTATGTTAATCTATCCCATCGATTGAATCTGTTGAGCATGTTTTTAGTTTGGGAGAATGCTCTATTTTACTTTGGGATTTTTTTGGTGTAGTTGTGGGATTTTCGTCTAACCATTATCATTTACGTAGGAGGATTATGGATTGGTGGTTGCTTCCTGCAGCTAACTCATATGTTGATTTTTTGCATCAAATCACTCCTATTCTAATCTTGTGGCACTTTTGGAAAGCCAGGAATGAATTTATTTTTGCAAGCAAGTTTCCTTGGGATCATATTGCTAGAAAGATTTTTGGAGATATAAAAATGACATTGGAGCAAAAATTCAGTAAATCTATTAATGCTAGTAGCTGGATGGATTTTTACTGTAATATTGGTATGCTAAAGACGAAAATTTGTTTTACTATGGTAAGATGGAGCTCTCCTGTGGATTACTTTAAACTCAATGTGGATGGATGCTCCAAAGGGAACCCAGGTGACTGTGGAGATGGTGGAATCCTTAGAGACACGAAGGGTAAGGTCATTTTTGGGTATGCTTGTTCATTAGGATATGGCTCAAGTCTGGAGGCAAAATTTCGTGCTGTACTACATGGTGTTTGGTTATGCTATCAACAGGGAATTCAGTTACTTCATGTGCAATTGGACTCGCTTGTTTTGGTTAATAATGCAAATGGGAAAATTTCGTGTCTGTGGTATTTATATTCATTATTTGAGGAGTTACGAAGTTTCAATTCACATATTGTGATTTTTACGCATTGTTTTAGGAAAGAAAACAAGCCAGCAGACACCTTGTCAAATGAGGGATTACTATCAACAAATGACTAGTTTTTTGAGAATTTTGCATCTCTTCCAAAACAAGTCCGAGGAGCGGTCAGACCAGATCAATTAGGCAGTCCTGCTTTTAGATTAAAAAAAATCTTTAGTTTTATTTTAATTTTACTGTGTAAAGGGAGGTAGTTGTCCTTATTTCTTTTTCGCTAAGTTTTTACATATGTAATCATTAAGGTCAGGTTTATGTCCTCCTCATATTTGCTTTTAAATTATTGATAAAATTTTGGAGTGCCACCCATCCTCGTCTATGGGGTTAGCCAAAAAAAAAAAGGCAATTTAATATTTATTTCAAATTTTAATCTTTTGGTCTATAAACGGCATATTTACCAACGTTACATTAACTTTTAATTTTTTACATTGTATTTTTTTTTTCCATCTTGTAATGCTGAATTTTAGTATAATTTTAAGGATTCCATGTGATTTTATTTTATTTATTTCATTTTCTTTATTTTTCTTACAAATTTAAAAAAAAAGAAAAGAAAAGAAAAAGATAGAGCTGCTACTTACGCAGCTATAATAGTTTTACTATGGCGGTTGCTAAATGCAGCAATAAAGCAAAATCAAATCTATTAGCCACGGCTACAAAATCAAACATCCTCACTGTAGACACCAAATTTTAACATATCATTTATTTTCAAATGTTGGGGGGGGGGGCATGTTTACATTTTTTGGGCCAAATTTTAACTTTTCAATAATTTTGGGGTCAAAATAATAATTTTTATCTGTAAATATTTTTTTATTATTAGCTTTGGGGTTTTAAATTCATATTTTTACTTTCATGCGAATTTGTTAATTTTTAATGATTTTTTTGGATTTAATTGGTATTCTTTTTATTCATGTTTACATTTTTTGGACCAAATTTTAATTTTTCAATAATTTTGGGATCAAAGTAATAATTTTTATCTGTAAATATTTTTTATTATTAGCTTTGGGGTTTTAAATTCATATTTTTACTTTCATGCGAATTTGTTAATTTTTTATGATTTTTCTAGATTTAATTGGTGTTCTTTTTATATTTTTACCAGCACAAGGGTAAAATAGAAATTTCGCCTCACGAACACCATTTTAGCCCATTTTAGGTCCCAAATTTATTTTTCTAATTCTTTAAGCATGTTTCTAAATTTTTTGATTTTTTTGGGGACGATTGCTATTTTTTCTGTAAATACCGCATTCAAGGGCAAAATCATCATTTTACAGTTTAAATATATTTTTTTGCCAATTTTGAGTCATAAATGCATTTCCTAGGGTTTTAAACTTATTTTTAATTTTTGGTAATTTTTCGAGGTCCATAGCTATTTTTCTGTGAATTTTCATTGTTGAAGGGCAAAATCATCATTTTACAATTTAAATTCATTTTTTGTCAATTTTTGAGTCATAAATGCATTTCCTAGGGTTTTAAGCTTATTTTTAATTTTTGAGGTCAATAGCTATTGTCGCGCCCCATTTTTCGAAAATAAATAGAAAGTGTAAAGAAGATGTCGGGAAAAGGGAAAAGGAAGTATTAAATGTGATGTTGTGGTTATTAAAAAAGCGTGTAAATTTTTTGTAAAAACTAATTTTTTGAAAATGCTTTGTAAAAGATGATTCGATAAAAATGTGACAAAACAAATGCTTTACTTTAAAAAATAAAAGAAAAAGGGCCTAAAATGGGACTTTTGAAATGCGACGATTTTTGGGCCCGAAAATAGAGTCTAAAAAGGGTTTTTTTAGTGAAAAAGGAGTCGCCACTTGGTATTGAGTTTTGGTGTACCAAGTCACCCGAAAATATTTTATAAAAGGTAAGAAAATTAAGAATGATTCATTTAAAGAAATGATTTTGGCAAAATATAGGAAAAACAAGAAAAACCCTTTTAGACGACTCCAGGTCTTTGAAAACAAGAGAAAAAGGTTCGGGAGTCACAGTTGAAGAAAGGGAAGGCAAAGGCTCGTGCCTAAGGCACCCTTTCAACCTAGCCGAAACTAGTTGCGAGGTTTAGTCTAAAAATTTTTCTAATGTAACCCTAAAGTTTTATCACATTTGGATGCAACTATATGAATGCAAATCTAATCCTAAAAATGATGTCGATAAGGGACGAAATGTTCCACTGAGGTTTGGTCGGAGATTATCGCATTAATTGCGAAACCCGAGTCTAGACCTCGATGGAGTCACGAGTATAGATGCAAAATGAAATGCAAAAGGAAAGGAAAATAGTAATATAGATAGTAAGTGAGCAAAGAAAGTAGGGATGCAAACATAACGGGATACGGGGGACTAATAGACTCGTGACTAACTGTTTCTACTCACGGAGGGGGGAACGACATGTACGCCATCGCTTCCCACGTGAGTAGATGACTATTTCTAGTCAAATCACACAAATGACCTAAAATTCTATGTGTAGTGGAAGTCTAAATGTCATGCACCAAACATGTAGATGTTAAAAATAGATAATAAATGATAGAGTATGTATATAAAAATCATTACAAAATGGAAAAAGGCCTAAAAGATAAAAATGTGTGTGAAATAGCATGAATGACACACGAAAATGATCCTAATGCTAAAATGATCTAAAGGCTTAGCATTGGACTAGCCTATTTTCTATAAATTCTCCGCTAGCGTTGGACTAGCGAAGAAAACGAAATTAACCACAACTAGCTTTGGACTAGTGTGGCGACGATACACATATATAATTAAAGCAAGTAAATAAATAAAGCATGTATTAAAGCAATAAATCACATAAAAGCAAGTAATAGCAAGTAGGAGCACATAGCACATAAGCATGGTATTCTAGATGCAAGTTCCTAGGAAAAGCGAATAAAACACACAAGCACATAACACACATAGCACACAAAGCCCTAACTATTACATCGGAGAATAACCTAATTGCAGTCTAAAAATAACCTATCTAACCTATCTATTACACTTTCTATCTAAAATGCATAGGCTTTAATTAAATAGATAAAACGTAAACTATCTATTACATTAACTATCTAAATACAAAAAAATTTTTTTTGCTAAATAGAAAATTACCTATCTATTACATTTCTTTGAATAATCAAAATTAAATTTGAATAAATAATATGACATAAATAAATAAACATTCATACATAAACAAAAATTATAAACACAAAAATACATTAAAACACATAGAAAAACACATAGGAGCACATAGAATTACATAAAAAGAAATTAAAAGGGTAATTGAAATACCTCCCGTTCGTAAACTCGGTACAAATTGCTACTAACATGAACAAACATGTCAAAAATACCACTATTTGATAAATAAATCAATTAATTAAATAAATTAATACCAAGCACTATGAACATACTAAAATAATTCAAACAACAAAAATAAAAGAAAGAAAATAATGATAATAATAATTGATTATTTAAAAAGAAAACGCAACTTGTTTAAGTAGGAATAAATAAGTAAATAAAACAAAACAACGAAAATAAAGAAATAATGATAATATAAGATAAAATACAAAAATACATATTTAAACTTTTAAAAAACCAAATAAGAATTATTAAAATAACTAAAAGAGAAATAAAGAAAATTAATTTGAACATTAATTAGACTAACAATACCCAATTTTAGAACATTAATTGTAAAAAAAAAATTTTTTTAATAAATAAAGAAAATGTGAAAAGAAATAATTTAAAGTTTTGAAGACATAACTAATTTTAATTAATACTTTTTTTTTTTTTTGCAAAAATAAAATATTATAAGATTTGGATTAAAAGTGAAAATTTAAGCAATATTCTAAAGTGAAAAATGTAATTTGCAACAAGTAAAAAGGTAAAATTATAATTTTAAACCCTACTTACGGTAATGACATAGTTTACAATGAATTTAAAGGCTAAAACATAATTTTCAGGCAACTATAATGCCCAAAAACAAAAATTCCAGCAATAAATAAAAGACTAAAATAAAATTTCTAACAATTAATGGAGGTCTTAAAACAAATTCCAGCAACATAAAGGACCAAAATATAAATTTCAGCAACAATAGGGGGCCAAAAATAAAGTTCCAGCAAGTGTAATAACTCAAATAAAATTCCAGCAAAGTTGGGGGGATAAAAATGAAATTCCAGCAAGTATTCTAAGGCAAAAATAGAATTTCCAGCAATGTATAAGGGCCAAAATACAATTTTCAGCAACATTTAAAGCCTAAAATATAATAACAGCAAGTTTGGGAGGCAAGATTGCAATTTTCATAAATATCAGAGGGTAAAAATGCAATTCCAGCAAAATCTAGGGGTCAGAATGTAATTACCGAAAAATATAGGGGTCAAAATGGGAAATTGAATAGTTCAGGGGCAAAAATTATAAATATCTAAAAGTTGAGGGACCTAAATGCAATTAATCGGGACCTAATTGCAAAGAAAATTTAATTATGGGGGTCAATCTACAATAAACAGAAATTTAAATGCACAAATCAAACATTTCCAGGGCCACAGTAGCATTAATGAAAGTATAAGGACTATAAAATAAATACCTATTATTAATTAAAATCAAATTAGAAAACTAAACTAATCAAAACGACGTAGTTTTGAGTGAAACTACGTCAAAACGACGTAGTTTCACTAAAACACTTTTTTTTTTTTTTTTTTAACCGGTTTTACTTTTCTTTTTTTTTTTTTTTTCTTTTCTCTCTTTTCTCTTTCTTTCTTTTCTTTCTTTCTTTCTTTTCTTTCTTCTTTCCCCCCCTGGTTCTGTTCTCTCCACCCGATTCTCTTCTCCACCTCTCGCCGGACTTCTCTCTCTCTCTCTCTCTCTTTCCTCGGTCCGGTTCTCTCTCTTTCCGTCCAAATACCCGATCGGTCCTTGACAAAATAAGCCAATTCCTATCAAACTAAACCTCCCAAATTCCTACCCACTTTGGTCCAAATCAAACAAAATTTCGCCAAAATCATTTCGTGGATTCAACGAATTAATAGACAATTAGTATTTAAAGGGGGGGGGGGGTGAGACTTTTACCTGGGCTACGGGGGATTCCAGTGGCGAGCTGAGGCCGTCAGTTCTGGCGGTGATTTTGGGGCGGCGCCACTGGTGGATAAGTGGTGGTGTCGATGTCTGGTGTGATTGTTGTTGCTGTTGTTGTTGTTGTTGTGCTGCCTGTTTTCCCTTTTTTTTTTTTTTTTTTTGATTTGCAGGGGTTTGTATGCAGGTGTGTTGTGTGTGCGTTTCTGTGTAATGGTGTGTGTATGCAGGGGTGTGCAGGTGTGTGAATGGTGTTTGTGTGTTGCTGGTGCGTGTGTGTATGTGGGACAGTGATTTTTGTGTGATTGTGCTTGTGCGCGTATGTGTCCTGAGTGTGTTGTGGATTTTGTGAAGTTTGTGTGATGACTGTGAGTTGTTTTTTTTGCGGGTGACAGTGTGTTTGTGTGAGGATTGTGTGGGTTGGACTGTGAGTTTGCAGGGGGAGAGCAAGCCGAGAGAGTGAGGGGTTTGTGCTGTGTGTGCAATGGTGTCTGTATGGTGTGTGTGTTAGACTGTGAGTTTGCAGGGGGAGAGCAAGCCGAGAGGGTGAGAGGTGTGTGCTGTGTCTGTGTTGTTTGTGCCTGTATGGTGAGTGTGTTAGATTGTGAGTTTGCAGGGGGAGAGCAAGCCGAGAGAGTGAGAGGTGTGTGCTGTGTCTGTGTTGTTTGTGCCTGTGTGCGAGTGAAGGGGGGGGATGCAGAGGGAGTTAGGGAGACCGAGAAGGAGATGTGAGAGTGTCTGCAGGTGAGTGCGAGGGAGGTGCAGGTGGAGAGGTGAGTGAAATGCAGTTGTGTTTGGCCGAGTGTGTGTGTTCTGAGCCAAGAGAAGTGAGGGAAAGCTGTGAGATTTTCTGTGAATCAAAAACTGATGACTGAAAACTGGTGAGGTGTGTGTCTGGTTTGTGGAAGTGCAGGGGGGAAGAGTGCAATTGAGTGAAAAACTGTGTGCAAATGAGAGTGAGGGAGTGCAGGTGTGAAACGTGAGAATTGAGAAGAAGATGAGAGTGCAGGGGAAAGGGGCTTTGTGCAGGTGAGTGTGTGTGAGGTATGCGTCTGTGTCTGTGTGTGATTGCAGGGAGAGGGAGAAAGAAAAATGCAGGGATTGAAAACAAAAATCAAAGAGAGATTTTGTGATGATGGTGAGTGGGTGGAGAAGAAAGAAAATCCACCCAAAATCCCTGCAAATCTGCTGAAATCTGGTCATGAGGCTGATGGCAGCCATATTGCTACAGTGGCCGGCTGCAGAATGCAGCCTGCTACTTTTTTTTTTTTTTTTTTTTTGTGTGGAAGGAAAATAAAGGAAAACAAAAATGAAATAGAATAAAAATAAAAATATTGGGATCTCTAAAATTACTAAGAAAATACTGAAATTTATAGTCATATAAAAAATAAATAAATAAAATTTATCGCAAAAATTCAAAAGTTAACATAACATTAAAAAATGTGCGATTAATAATAAAAAAAATAATAATAACAAATAATAATAATAATAAAGTACTAAAATAAATATTAAAAATTTCTAGAAAATTCATGAATATATGAGATATGCATAAAAAAAATTAATTGAAAAATTTCTCATAAAAAGAATGCATTGGGAAACGTGCTATTAATAAACAAAAGATAAAAATTAAATAAATACTAAACGACCTCTAAAAAATTATGAGATTTTTACAGAAAATTTATGAGTATTCAAAATGCAATATATAAAATTTTTCACTTGAAAATTATCGTAAAAATAGTGCATTGGAGAACGTGCCGCTGAATTAAAAATAGCATATTTTTAAATAAATAACAAATGACTCCTAAAAATCATTAAAATCATAAATAATGATAAAAATAGTAAAATCAATGTATTTAAGAAATAAAATAAAATAAACTAATATTTATATGGTGAAATTACCATTTTGCCCCTGACTACGACAAATTAGACATAATATGCGAAAATTGTACTCGACCTCCAAAAATAAGAAAATAGCCCCTAAAATAAAAGTGGCACATATATTTTAACAAAAGGTGTGTCAAAATTTGGTGTCTACAGCTTGCCCCTCTTTGTCGGGAATCTCGCAGAGATTTCAGACAAAGACGTAGACAACACCAAATTTTGACTCACCTAAACACAAAAGCAAAGATAAATATCTGAACATACAAGATGTAAGAATGTAAACAAATGAAAGAGTGAGAAAATGACCGAACTCTCCAAGAGCTGCCTACGTATCCCACATAAGGGAATCAGGTCAAAACGTAGTTCGAATGGTGAAAGTAAAATTTTGGGCTGCCCGACTTGAAAAAACAAATTAAAATAAAATATGAAATGTACAGTTTGCTGGAGAAGTGTGCAGCCTAGTTTGCTAGGATTGATGAAGTGCAAAGGAAATTAAATATGAAGGTCCAGTTTGCTGGACATGCACCCAGTTTGCTGGCGTGAAATGCAATGCAAAGTTTGGTTTGCCAAACTTGGAAAATAAACGTGAAGGTCCAGTTTGCTGGACATGCACCCAGTTTGCTGGGGTGAGATGCAATGCAAAGTTTGGTTTGCCAAACTTGAAAAATAAACGTGAAGGTCCAGTTTGCTGGACATGCACCCAGTTTGCTGGGGTGAGTACAAGAAATTAAACGTAAAAGTCCAGTTTGCTGGACATGCACCCAGTTTGCTGGGGTGAGATGCAATACAAAGTTTGATTTGCCAAACTTGAAAATAAACGTGAAAGGTCCAGTTTGTTGGACATGCACCCAGTTTGCTGGGGTGAGTACAAGAAATTAAACGTGAAAGTCCAGTTTGCTGGACATGCACCCAGTTTGCCGGGGTGAGATGCAGTACAAAGTTTGGTTTGCCAAACTTGAAAAATAAACGTGAAAGGTCCAGTTTGCTGGACATGCACCCAGTTTGCTGGGGTGAGTACAAGAAATTAAACGTGAAAGTCCAGCTGTGAAGTTCCAGTTTGCTGGACATGCACCCAGTTTGCTGGGGTGAAAAACAAGAAAAATCAAACGTGAAGGTCCAGTTTGCTGGACATGCACCCAGTTTGCTGGGTGGAATGCAGTACAAGTTTGGTTTGCCAAACTTAAAATGTAAAACATGAAAGGTCCAGTTTGCTGGACATGCACCCAATTTGCTGGGGTGAAAACTTAAAAATGTAAACGTGAATGTCCAGTTTGCTGGACATGCACTCAGTTTGCTGGGGTGAAAACAAGAAAATTAAACGTGAAGGTCCAGTTTGCTGGACATGCACCCAGTTTGCTGGGGTGAGATGCAGTACAAAGCTTGGTTTGCCAAACTTAAAAATGTAAACGTAAATTAAACGTGAAGGTCCAGTTTGCTGGACATGCACCCAGTTTTGCTGGGGTGAAAACAAGAAAATCAAACGTGAAGGTCCAGTTTGCTGGACATGCACCCAGTTTGCTGGGGTGGAATGCAGTACAAAGTTTGGTTTGCCAAACTTAAAATGTAAACATGAAAGGTCCAGTTTGCTGGACATGCACCCAGTTTGCTGGGGTGAAAACTTAAAAATGTAAACGTGAATGTCCAGTTTGCTGGACATGCACCTCAGTTTGCTGGGGTGAAAACAAGAAAATTAAACGTGAAGGTCCAGTTTGCTGGACATGCACCCAGTTTGCTGGGGTGAGATGCAGTACAAAGCTTGGTTTGCCAAACTTAAAAATGTAAACGTGAAAGGTCCAGTTTGCTGGACATGCACCCAGTTTGCTGGGGTGAAAACAAGAAAATTAAACGTGAAGGTCCAGTTTGCTGGACATGCACCCAGTTTGCTGGGGTGGAATGCAGTACAAAGTTTGGTTTGCCAAACTTAAAAATGTAAACATGAAAGGTCCAGTTTGCTGGACATGCACCCAGTTTGCTGGGGTGAGTACAAGAAAATTAAACGTGAAGGTCCAGTTTGCTGGACATGCATGAAAAAGTTTTTTTTTTCTTTTTTTAGTCGAAAAGCAACCCACAAAACAATGTGAAACGTTTAATTGCTAGACAAGTACGTGAAAAGGATAAATATGTTGCAAACGATCCACAGGTCAATATGAAATGTTCGGTGTGCTGGACAAATACGCGACAAAGATTTTTTTTTTTTTTTTTTTTTTTTTGCCCCAGTATTAAATCTTGTATCAATTTGAAATCTCTCCCTTAAGATCTCCTCTTTTCCCTTGTTAAAATCTATTTGAAATAGATAAATAAATAAATAAATAAAATTTTATACCAAAATTTTTCCATAGTATAAATCAAGTGAAATCAATTTGAAATTCATTCTTTAAAATTTGCCTCAGTGTAAGTTTGAAGTTAGTCCTTTTCAAGACGGATTCAAACATGAGATGTCAAAATCAATGTGAAACCAAAATTTTTTCAAAAACAATTTTTTTTTTTCAGTGTAAATTTGAAATCAGTCATTCTCGCAGTGTATTTAAACATAAAGCATCAATGTGAAATCAAATTTTTCTCAAAAAAATTTGCCCCAGTGTCAGCTTAAAATCAATCTTTGATTGGAGTTACGCTCCAATTAGATCATTGTTAGCTACAAAAGACTTGCCTCAGTCTTATCTTTTGATGGAATATCAATGACGAACTCATGATTTTACCTGCAGCTCGAAAAATGAAAAGATGATTAAACAGCGTGCCGCCACCGTGTGACCCCTCAGGCTTTACGAAACGTGTAAACATGAGTTCTTGATATTGACATCTAATCCCAAATCCATCCCTGTGAGCCATTTCTGATCTTTGCAGTCTATCAGCATCCACCAATTGTCCTTTCACTATGACTTGCAAACATCGAATGCCGTGATTTTCATGATAAATTAAGAGGATTGTCTCTTGACACAAATTCAATGAATGGACTAATGCAAACGATTTATTTAATTTCACTATCCTTATATATACATATATATGTACACATAGATATTTTATGCAATCATCATCTTTCAATAATTTGAAAACAAAATTACAAAATGGGAAAACAACACATTGCAACAAGTAAAGGTAGGTGTAAAATGATTTTTTTTTTTTTAATATAAGTTTAGAATTTCAACTATGACAAAACGATTATTCCGCGAAGTTGAAACCAGGCTTTTGACCAAGAATATCACATTTGACCCTTTTGGATATTATCAATCAGAAGCTTGATACTGCCAGAAGAAGAACAACCATAAAGAGAAAACCCAGGCGAACATAGTCACCAGCTCTTCAGCTTCGTCTTTTCTCCTCCATCCAGTTTCGTTTAGGTGCACAAGATTCCCACCTTAGTGCCCTTTCAGGTTTTCACTAAGATTTCCCCCTCCCTTTTTCTTCTTTTTTTTTTTTTCTTATTCTTTTTTTTTTTTTTTTTTTGAGGCGCCCTTTCGGGTTTTCACCTTTGCAAACGAAGACATAGAACAACAATCATTCGAATCTTGAGTGGTCATTCCCCATTTCATTAAATCAGACTAGTATTTGAAAAATATTTGGCATCAGTAAGACAATCTTCCCTTGATAAACTTGGAATAGATATATTAACATCATCTGCCCATTTTGATTTGCAAATTTTTTATATCAAAATTACCACAAAATAAAGACGGAGGTCGGTAACATTCTCGGCTTTCAATATGGGGTCAGGTTAAGGTGTTCGAAAAAGTTAAGGCCGGAAAGCAGAATTTGTGAAAGGGTTGATTGTCTTGAGGTTGCATTTTCTCAGAATGAATTATTCCAACTTTTATTTTCTTACTTTTGCTCCCTTCTCTCCTTTTTCTCTTTTTTTCTTTTCTCTTTTTTTTTTCTTTTTTTTTTCACTAAAAATTTGCCCCAGTTTATCACTTTCTCGTAGGTTTTTTTTTTTTTTTTTTTAACGAACGAACAACAAAACAAAACTTTGCCCCAGTGTGGGGTGCAACCATCAAATGGGTTATGAAACGAAATTTATACATTCTAACAGCTCAAAGGGGAAAATTAGAGGAGAAAAATGTTTAAGGGAAAAGAAAGAAGGCCCGCCTTTGATCCGTCTCTTTTCGCAATAATTTTGAAAGAAAATTTACTAATCAAATGTAAAACTTTTTTACCAAATCTGAATTGATAATTTGAGGAAATTCTTGACCATCCATCTCCGCCAGCACGAGACCTCCACCTGATAATACCTTCCTGATAATGAATGGACCTTGCCAATTTGGAGCGAATTTCCCTTTCGCCTCTTCTTGAATAGGAAGAATTCGCTTTAAAACCTTGTCTCCAATCTCGAATTGGCGAGGTCTGACTTTCTTCTGATAAGCGCGGGCCATCCGTTTCTGGTAACATTGTCCGTGACAGACGGCATTTACCCGCTTTTCGTCGATCAGTGACAACTGCTCATGACGTTCTCTGACCCATTCAGCTTCTTCCAACTGAGCATCCATCAATATACGCAAGGACGGGATCTCAACTTCAGCAGGTATTACCGCTTCCATTCCGTACATTAGAGAATAAGGAGTTGCCCCAGTAGAAGTCCTTATGGCAGTTCTATACCCCATCAATGCATAAGGTAACTTCTCATGCCAATCCCGATGTGTGTCAGTCATCTTTCGAATGATCTTCTTTAAATTCTTGTTGGCAGCTTCCACAGCTCCGTTCATCTGGGGTCTGTAAATGGCAGAGTTTCTATGATTGATTTTGAATTGTTCACACAACCCATCCACCATGTCGTTATTGAGATTTTTGGCATTATCAGTAATTAACGTCTCGGGCACTCCAAAACGACAGATGATATGATTTTTCAGAAAATCTGCCACGACTTTCTTAGTCACATGTCTGTAAGATGCAGCTTCGACCCATTTGGTGAAATACTCTATTGCCACTAAAATGAATCGATGTCCATTTGAAGCAGGAGGATCAATGGTTCCAATTACATCCATTCCCCACATCGAACATGGCCAAGGAGCAGTCATACTATGTAGTTCCGTAGGAGGAGCATGTATCACATCACCATGCATTTGGCATTTGACACACTTTCGAACAAAATCTACACAGTCGTGTTCCATAGTAAGCCAAAAATATCCCATTCTCATGATCTTTTTAGCCAACAAATGCCCATTCATGTGCGGTCCACACACACCGCTGTGAACTTCTTTCATCATTTGGTGGGCCTCTTCCTTATCAACACACCTTAACAGACCCAAATCAGACGTTCTCTTGTACAGTATTTCTCCATTCAAAAAGAATTTTGAAGACATTCTGCGCAAAAAGCCTTTTGAAACTGCATTAGCACCAGGAGGATAAGATCCAATTTAATGAATTCTTTGATATCATGGTACCAAGGCCGACCGTCTGAAACTTCTTCTGCAACCCAACAATGAGCTGGCTCCTCTTGAAGCCGAATTTGGATGGGTTCAATTACCAATTCATCGGGATGTTTAATCATTGAGGACAAAGTAGCCAAGGCGTCTGCAAACACGTTACGTGTCCGTGGAATGTGCCGAAACTCCAAATTTCTGAACTTGGAGGCCAGACCGAGTAGACTGCAATGATAGGGGATGATTTTAGAATCCCGAGTTGCCCATTGCTTGAGCGTCTGATGTATGAGCAAGTCGGAATCACTAAATGCTATCAAATCTTTAACCTCCATCTCTAATGCCATCTTCAATCCAAGAATACAGGCTTCGTATTCGGCCATATTATTAGTGCAAGGAAAACATAGCTTGGCAGTTGCCGGATAATGCTTCCCTTCGGGTGAAACTAGAACAGCACCGATTCCAGCCCCAAAAGCATTTGAAGCGCCATCAAAGAACAATCTCCACCCCGAGTACTGCTCACTCATATCTTCAATTGCACCAACGAACAAGATTTCTTCATCTGGAAAATAAGTATTGAGTGGCTGGTAATCATTCTCTCTTGGATTTTCCGCCAAGTGATCTGCTATAGCCTGCCCTTTAATCGCCTTCTGCGTGGTGAAAACAATGTCAAATTCAGAAAGAATCATTTGCCATTTGGCCATCCGTCCAGTAAGCATTGGTTTTTCCAACAAATATTTCAAAGGATCAGAACGAGAAATGAGGTAGGTGGTGTGACTAAGCAAATAATGCCTTAGTTTTTGAACCGCCCAAGCCAACGCACAACAGCTTCTCTCCAGAAACGAATAATTAGCCTCATACGCAGTAAATTTCTTATTGAGATAGTAGATGGCCTGTTCTCTTTTTCCCGATTCATCATGTTGCCCCAAAACACATCCTACAGCTTCGTCAAGCACAGATAAGTACATAATCAGAGGTCTATCAGGTTGGGGCGGCACTAAAATTGGGGGATTCAACAAATAATCTTTAATTTTATCAAAAGCCTTTTGACAATCCTCATTCCATTTGATGGGTACATTTTTCTTCAACAACTTGAACAAAGGTTCACAAGTAGAAGTCAGTTGGGCGATGAACCTGCCAATGAAATTGATTCTTCCCAAAAAACTTTTTACATCTCTTTGAGTCTTCGGAACTGGCATGTCGCGAATTGCTTTGATTTTGGCAGGATCTATCTCGATGCCTCTCTGGCTAACAATAAACCCCAATAATTTGCCTGCCGGAGCTCCAAAAGCACACTTAGCAGGATTCAGCTTCAAATTGTATTTCCTCAATCTCTCAAACAATTTTCTCAAATCCACCAAATGATCCTCGACCCTCTTAGATTTGATTATGATGTCATCCACGTAGACCTCCATCTCTTTGTGGATCATATCATGAAACAAGGTGGTCATTGTCCTTTGATAAGTAGCTCCAGCATTTTTCAATCCGAAAGGCATCACCCTATAGCAAAATATTCCCCAAGGGGTGACAAAAGTAGTCTTTTCTCTATCTTCCTTCTGCCATCAAAATCTGGTGATATCCCGAAAAACAATCTCCAAATGATACGACCTCGTGCCCTGCAGTATTGTCCAAAAGGATATGAATGTTCGGCAGAGGAAAAGTCATCTTTCGGACTTGCCTTGTTAAGATCTCTATAATCCACACAAACTCGCACTCTCCCATTTTTCTTTGGGACAGGAACGGGATTTGAAAGCCAAATGGGATAATGAGACACCATAATGATTCCAGCGTTGAGTTGCTTTACAATTTGCTCCTTGATTTTGAGACTCATATCTGGTTTGAACTTGCGAGGCTTTCTGCTTCACGGGTGAAATATTTGGATCAGTTGGCAATTTATGAACTACTATGTCTGTAGAGATTCCAGCTACATCATCATATGACCATGCGAAAACATCTTGAAATAAAGTCAAAAATTCAATCATTTCCTGCTTTTGCTTCTTATTCAAATGAATGCTGACTTTGATTTCCTTAACTTCTGTTTCATTGCCAATGTTAATGGATTCTGTCTCTTCTAGGTTCGGTTTGGGTTTCTCTTCATATTGTTCAAGAGTTTTTGACAAAGATTCATATTCTCCCTCGGTATCAATTTCGTTTTGAATTTCAGATTCCATAATTTCAAACTCATGAGAGATATCGAGATTGCAATCATCAACTTCTAGAATTGTGACATCCAAAGGGTCAAATGATTTTATCGATGGCCATCTGAAAAAGATAACACACACACAAGACAAATAAAAGAAATTATTGAAAATTAATAAGAAAAATTCTTCATTGCTTCAAATTTAGAAATAAACGGTAAATCAATAAAAGACATCATCTTTATAGATAGGGATCTTACTCGAGGACACATTCATTTTGAAACTCTAGACCGAGAACAAAACATATTTCGACTTACAAGACATTGACATATGCAACAGGGAATTAGAGTCAATAAACAAAAGCAAGTCACTAAACAAAATATCCTAAGTAATGCCCTATCTAAGCATGAGTCTGAACAAAAGACAATCCTCTGAATTTACCGAAACTCCCTTTGAATTGGGAGATAATCAGCTGTCCAATTTTGAAGGGCACCCTCAGCGATTGCTGGAAATTCAGAAGATTCTGACGGGGTGACATCACAGATAGCTCCGACGAACAACTGAGATATACCCAATTCAATCCCATCTGCAGAATTCTCTTCATCGAGATCAGATATCACCACCCCAGATGAGCGAGGAAAAGTGTAGCACAATGGCGGAACATGCATCTCGAACCGCTTTCCTTCCTTTTCGGCAAGTTTTCGGATTCTCATCTCCCTTCTATCTTTTGCAGTTGGATGAAATCCTAATCCGAAGGTGTCCTTTTGCATTGGGAGCTCTATTGGTTCCAGAAGTCCTTGCAAATTTCTTCCGAGACCCTTCCCTATCTCATAACCTCCTCGAATCATTTCTTTAGCCATCATGACACTAGCTTCAGATACATCTAGTTCTGATGAATGATTCGTTCTTCATAATCCACCCCGTAGAGATAACATCTTCAACACGATGAGCAGAAACATGAAGGTTTTTCCCGCCTCTCCATCTTTGAATTGGCATTAATCACCATCATTGCACAGTCATCTTCAGCGAACTACAGGTAATTAACTGATCATTTCACAATGAATCTGAGCATCTGATGCAGCTGAAGAAGGCACCAAGTTAGAAGTATGTATCCATGGTCTCCCAACTAGAACATTATAAGCACCAGAGAAATCCATGACTTGACAAGAAACTTGAAACTGAGCTGGGCCAACTTCTAAAACCAAATCGATTTCACCCATCGGCTCTCTCCTAGTTCCATCAAAGCCTCTCACCACGACAGCTGATGTGCGAAGCTTAACATCAGATAGCTCCAAGTTTGACAATAGTAGCCCACGGACAGATATTTAAAGCTGATCCATTATCCACCAAAACCCTTGGTAACAGCTTTCCGTTACAACGCACTGATATGTATAATGCCTTGTTGTGTGCAATCCCTTCTGCAGTCAAATCGTCGTCAGAGAAACTAATATGAGCTGAGGTGAGAATGCTGCCCACAACATTAGAAAATTTGTCAACGGGAATATTTTAGAAACGTGAGTCTCATTAAGCACTTTGAGCAAAGCTTCCCTGTGTAATTCAGAAGTCAAGAGCAAGTTCAGGAAAGAGATATGGGCAGGTGCCTTGTCCAGCTGTTCCACTATCTTGTATTCACTTCTCTTAATCAATTTCAAAAAATCCAAAGCATCCTTTTCAGATACGGGTTGCTTAGGCAACAGAGAATTTCCTTGAGCTTTGGGTTGGGCATTTGTCTCGAACTCTCCTAGAACTCTCCCAGATCTAGTGACAGCATCAACTTCTTCCTTCAACAACTTCTTATTCCCAATCAACAATGCGGGTTCCTCGTAATTCCATGGTACTTCCTGTAAACTATTCACAGGCATCTGTTCTGGAAATTCGATTACAACGGGTTCAGGCATATCCAATTCAAAAGGGGGCAGGTCCAAAATGAACGGATCAAGACATCTTTCTAATACAAAAGGTTCATCTTTTCTGGGTACTGACTTGTTTCAGCTCATCTTTGAAGATGCCCTCCTCGTCATTTACTACTGGCACTTTAGCAGAAAACCCTTCCTTCATCTTGACCAAATCAGCTTCCATTATACTCTCGATCTCATACTCATCCACAATATACGAAGCAGGATCATCCAATTCCTCGTCAGCAGTGATGGCTCCTACAGTGTTTCCATGCTCTGGAAGAGGGTTTTTGCTCACACTGGGTCCCTGCTCCCCCGGTCTTCTAAGAACGATCTCTCCAGACTCAATCATGTCCTGAATATGATTCTTTAAAGTCCAACAATTGACCGTTGAGTGTCCTGGACTCCCTGAATGGTATGCACAAATAGTGTGGGGATTGTATCCCGCAGGCAAACCCTTATTGTAAACTTTTGCAGGGATCACTCCAATTTTGCCAGCGGCTTTCAACTGCTCATATAGTTGGTCAATGGGACGGCCCAGATTGGTGTAAGTTCGGGGTGGCCTTTGAATTTGGTCTCGGTTAGCTTGAAATGGGTTTGGTGTGATATGGATGTTGTTTTGTTGTGGTGGTCTTGGGTTATATGGAGGACGAGGGTAATTTTGAAAGTTGGTCGGGAAGCTGGTAGTGGGACAGAAAAATTTGGATAGTTGGGTTGATGATGATGATGCTGGGTGTTAGTGTGATAGACTGGTTGAGGATGGAGAGGTTGTTGGTAAGGGGTTGTGTATGGAGGATAATTTTGAATTCTGGGTCTGAAGGATGGGCCTTGATCCCATACAAAAGCAGTCTCTCCTTCCTTCTTTTTGAACGGAGGTTTCTTCCCATTACTGCCTGAATTTTGATTTTGCAAAGCTTCTAATTGCAACTTCAATGCTGTCACATTAACAATTTTGCCCGCCTTGACAAACTCATCATACTCCTCTAGCTTGTTGATGATGGCAGAAAACGAACTTCCTGACATGCGAAAGATTTCCTCAAAATATGGCGGGTCGTGGGCCTTAATGAAAGTTCGGAACAATCTCCTCTTCATTCATGGGAGGTTCCACCTTGGCAGCCAACTTTCTCCAACGTTTGGCGTATGTCTTATGATCCTCTGAAGGCTTCCTCTTAGTACTCTCCAGCGTGGTTCGTGTTGGAGCCAATTCACAGTTGAATTCATACTGCTTGACAAAAGCCGTTGACAGATCTAACCAACTCTTTATCTCCTGAGGCTTCAAATTCGAATACCAGTCTAATGCATCACCCTCCAGACTCTCAGGGAACAGACGCATTGGTAAATTTTCATCGTCTACCGGTTTGCCAAGTTTGTTGGCAAACATCTTAAGATGCGTCTTGGGGTTTCCAGTTCCATCATACTTAGTGAATTTAGGTGCCTTAAAACCCAATGGCAACTGAACGTCTGGAAAAAGACAAAGATCATCATAGCCTAACCCGCCATGCTTGTGTAGCCCTTGACTTTTCTTCATGAAATCCTCAAATCGATCCAATCTTTTTAGCAAATCTTTATCCGCAGTGGTGGCATTTTCATCCATGGCTGGTTTTCCTTGAGAAGCCACATCCCAAACAAAAGGTTCTGCAGTTTGATGATGAGGTACTTGAAAATTGGGTGGAATGTTTGGGTTGATATGTGGATGAGATTGGGGAATTGGGTAATTAGGAAGGTTCGCTTGGACGTAATTAGGACGCATGTGTAAAGGATCAGAGTTAAAATGGGCCGACGGTCCTTCAATGGGATTGGCAAAAGGTGGAATGGAAGCAGCTTGCGTATTGGTTGTGAGAGGCAATTGGTTAACCTGCTCAGGGGTGTGGTCAACTGCTGGTGTCGGGTTGTTTGGAGCACAACCACTGCTGTTTGCCACAAGTTGATCGATTACACGCCTTTGTGATGCCATTTCTGCACTCAATTCATTAAACTTGCCCAACACTTCACTCAACTGAGCTCCCAATGCAGAGAAATCCACAGACACTGCTTGAGTTGGCCTTTCTGAAACATCCGGAGTCGAACTCATGTTTATACGTTTCAAAGCTTGACTTCGGGATCTGGTAACGATGGGGCTTCTTTGAAATGAAGCTATGATTTAAAGTACCTGGAACGCACATAAAAAGAAGGAAGGTTTAGTCGCCCCATCGTCATTGTCACTGTCAATTTTATTATCATAAAAAAGAGAAAAAGACTAAAATTAGTAAGTATATAAATGATTCAGATGCATGTCTTAGGGGGTGCCCTTATTATGCCAAGGGTAGGCCTAACATGAAATGCAATCCTTTAGGGTGAGACCTCCTTTTTAATTGTAGATAGGCCAGATCCGCCAGGAAGAGATGCCTCCATTTTGCTCGTATTATCTTACCTAGGGTCTCACCTGCCAGGATTTACCGAAAATATAAACGTGTATGTCTTTTAGGGTTACGTACCCAAGACAAAAGGATGGCCTTCTTATCATGGGATTCCCGAAATGGCATTCCCTCTAGGGTTTATGCATGATGTCAGTTTATTAAAGCAAGTTAAAATATGCAAAATTGTCAAATTTAAGAAAATGTCTTAAAGATTTTTG
Organism: Mitragyna speciosa; assembly: GCA_024721245.1. NCBI lineage: Eukaryota > Viridiplantae > Streptophyta > Magnoliopsida > Gentianales > Rubiaceae > Mitragyna > Mitragyna speciosa. The sequence goes on along the minus strand of CM045552.1, from coordinate 17,679,745 downwards.
ATCTAATAATGATGCAAAACTTTTTCGAGAACGATGGACCATAAACTATACAAAAGAAATTATTGACTTCAAAAATATTTGATTGAAAAATCAAACCTCCAAGAGGTTATGAGACACAACATTGAAAGAAAACAGAAGTTTTGACTTTATAGAGAAATATACAAGTCAAAGTGTCAGTTTATTAAAGCTAAATGAAATACGTGCTAAAATCACTTTTTTTGTGTAATGTGGGATGGGTGGGCGGGGGATACGGCAAAAATGATGCATAATTGATTTGAAAAAGACACATATAAACTGCACAAAAGTTTGCCCTTGGGTTTATTTATTGACTCGACCTTGAGAAAATTTGGTTCGAATAAAAATGACAAATACAACAAGAATGAGTAATCTTTGAAAAGGATTTAAAACTAAGGATTTAAAAACTACAATTTTTATTCAAGAATATACAAGACAAAAAAAATCAAATTTTTTAGAATTTTTAAGAAATTCACAATGATTGATCCCTTGGGTATTATAACAAAATGCAATTTGTAAAAAATTTATGAAATTCCGTTTTCATCTTTCTCGGAGAAATTAATTATGAAAACGAAATTTAAACGTGCCAAAAGAGGGTTGGCTTCCTACAAGAGCACCATGCCAGGGCTCTTTATTCTATGGTCGTGAATGCAATCAAAAAGAAGAGAAATTGCGTTAGTTTATTCAACAAATATCACATAACACATTGACAAAAACAAATAATATACATAGATAACAAGGAAAATAAATGAGGTTGGTTCCCTCCTCTCGTGCCTTAGTGTGCCTGACAGGGTAAGGCTGACACTACCCTAGGTTATTTTACATGGATGCATGAGGTTAATCTTACTAATGCATCTAGACTCGAAAAGGTTTCGGTTCCCGAACCTTCAGACCGAGGGATCCAAATAAATCCGTCAATTCCAAAAATCCCAGGTCGGTGGTTCGAGTGATCCCCTAGACATCGCTACATGCACGAATGCGATGGCCGCATGTCTAGGCAGATCGATCCTAGTCCTAAAGGGATGGGTGGGTGGCAACCACCAAAAAGAGAAAAAGGGATAAAATAATCGTATGCACGTATGATGGTGCTCCTTATGAGAGGAAGGAATGTAATATTAATACGCGTGGGCTCTAAGGGTGACTGACCCCCTCCCAAATGCAAGCGCGGTCGAATAAAGCAATAACAAGTAAATGAATCATACATCACATAAGTGGCCGAGAGACGGGAAGCGTACGAGATGCGAAAGAAAAACCTAAAAACCTAAAAAGAAAAATGCAATCCTAACATCCAAATGTGATAAAAATGAAAGGGTTAGAAAAGGAATAAAATGACTAAACCTAGTGCTCGGACTCACTAGTGATTCCCCAGTGGAGTCGCCAGCTGTCGCGCCCCATTTTTCGAAAATAAATAGAAAGTGTAAAGAAGATGTCGGGAAAAGGGAAAAGGAAGTATTAAATGTGATGTTGTGGTTATTAAAAAAAGCGTGTAAATTTTTGTAAAAACTAATTTTTTGAAAATGCTTTGTAAAAGATGATTCGATAAAATGTGACAAAACAAATGCTTTACTTTTAAAAATAAAAGAAAAAGGGCCTAAAATGGGACTTTTGAAATGCGACGATTTTTGGGCCCGAAAATAGAGTCTAAAAAGGGTTTTTTTAGTGAAAAAGGAGTCGCCACTTGGTATTGAGTTTTGGTGTACCAAGTCACCCGAAAATATTTTATAAAAGGTAAGAAAATTAAGAATGATTCATTTAAAGAAATGATTTTGGCAAAATATAGGAAAAACAAGAAAAACCCTTTTAGACGACTCCAGGTCTTTGAAAACAAGAGAAAAAGGTTCGGGAGTCACAGTTGAAGAAAGGGAAGGCAAAGGCTCGTGCCTAAGGCACCCTTTCAACCTAGCCGAAACTAGTTGCGAGGTTTAGTCTAAATTTTTTCTAATATAACCCTAAGATTTTATCACATTTGGATGCAACTATATGAATGCAAATCTAATCCTAAAAATGATATCGATTAAGGGACGAAATGTTCCACTTGAGGTTTAGTCGGAATTATCGCATTAATTGCGAAACCCGAGTCTAGACCTCGACGGAGTCACGAGTATAGATGCAAAATGGAATGCAAAAGAAAAGGAAAATAGTAAGTATAGATAGTAAGTGAACAAAGAAAGTAGGGATGCAACATAACGGGTACGGGGGACTAATAGACTCGTGACTAACTGTTTCTACTCACGGAGGGGGGAACGACATGTACGCCATCGCTTCCCACGTGAGTAGATGACTATTTCTTAGTCTAAATCACAGCAAATGACCTAAAATTCTATGTGTAGTGGAATCTAAATGTTATGCACCAAATAGATGTTAAAATAGATAATAAATGATAAAGTATATATAAAAATCATACAAAATGGAAAAAGGCCTAAAAGATAAAATGTGTGTGAAATATCATGAAATGACACACGAAAATGATCCTAATGCTAAAATGATCTAAAGGCTTAGCATTGGACTAGCCTATTTTCTATAAATTCTCCGCTAGCGTTGGACTAGCGAAGAAAACGAAATTAACCACAACTAGCTTTGGACTAGTGTGGCGACGATACACATATATAATTAAAGCAAGTAAATAAATAAAGCATGTATTAAAGCAATAATCACATAAAAGCAAAGTAATAGCAAGTAGGAGCACATAGCACATAAGCATGATATTCTAGATGCAAAGTTCCTAAGGAAAGCGAATAAAACACATAAGCACATAACACACATAGCACACAAAGCCCTAACTATTACATCGGAGAATAACCTAATTGCAGTCTAAAAATAACCTATCTAACCTATCTATTACACTTTCTATCTAAAATACATAGGCTTTAATTAAATAGATAAACATATAACTATCTATTACATTAACTATCTAAATACAAAAATTTTTTTTGCTAAATAGAAATTACCTATCTATTACATTTCTTTGAATAATCAAAATTAATTTGAATAAATAATATGACATAAATAAATAAACATTCATACATGATAACAAAATTATAAACACAAAAATACATTAAAACACATAGAAAAACACATAGGAGCACATAGAATTACATAAAAGAAATTGAAAGGGTAATTGAAATACCTCCCGTTCGTAAACTCGGTACAAATTGCTACTAACATGAACAAACATGTCAAAAATACCACTATTTAATAAATAAATCAATTAATTAAATAAATTAATACCAAGCACTATGAACATACTAAAATAATTCAAACAACAAAAATAAAGGAAAGAAAATAATGATAATAATAATTAATTATTTAAAAAGAAAACGCAAATTGTTTAAGTAGGAATAAATAAGTAAATAAAACAAAACAACGAAAATAAAGAAATAATGATAATATAAGATAAAATACAAAAATACATATTTAAACTTTTAAAAAAACCAAATAAGAATTATTAAAATAACTAAAAGAGAAATAAAGAAAATTAATTTGAACATTAATTAGACTAACAATACCCAATTTTAGAACATTAATTGTAAAAAAAAAATTTTTTTAATAAATAAAGAAAATGTGAAAAGAAATAATTTAAAGTTTTGAAGACATAACTAATTTTAATTAATACTTTTTTTTTGGCAAAAATAAAATATTATAAGATTTGGATTAAAAGTGAAAATTTAAGCAATATTCTAAAGTGAAAAATGTAATTTGCAACAAGTAAAAAGGTAAAATTATAATTTTAAACCCTACTTACGGTAATGACATAGTTTACAATGAATTTAAAGGCTAAAACATAATTTTCAGCAACTATAATGCCCAAAAACAAAAATTCCAGCAATAAATAAAAGACTAAAATAAAATTTCTAACAATTAATGGAGGTCTTAAAACAAATTCCAGCAACATAAAGGACCAAAATATAAATTTCAGCAACAATAGGGGGCCAAAAATAAAGTTCCAGCAAGTGTAATAACTCAAATAAAATTCCAGCAAAGTTGGGGGGATAAAAATGAAATTCCAGCAAGTATTCTAAGGCAAAAATAGAATTTCCAGCAATGTATAAGGGCCAAAATACAATTTTCAGCAACATTTAAAGCCTAAAATATAATAACAGCAAGCTTGGGAGGCAAGATTGCAATTTTCATAAATATCAGAGGGTAAAAATGCAATTCCAGCAAAATCTAGGGGTCAGAATGTAATTACCGAAAAATATAGGGGTCAAAATGGAAATTGAAATACGTTCAGGGGCAAAAATTATAATATCTAAAAGTTGAGGGACCTAAATGCAATTAATTCGGACCTAATTGCAAAGAAAATTAAATTATGGGGGTCAATCTACAATAAACAGAAACTTAAATGCACAAATCAAACATTTCCAGGGCCACAGTAGCATTAATGAAAGTATAAGGACTATAAAATAAATACCTATTATTAATTAAAATCAAATTAGAAAACTAAACTAATCAAAACGACGTAGTTTTGAGTGAAACTACGTCAAAACGACGTAGTTTCACTAAAACACTTTTTTTTTTTTTTTTTTTAACCGGTTTTACTTTTCTTTTTTTTTTTTTTTTCTTTTCTCTCTTTTCTCTTTCTTTCTTTTCTTTCTTTCTTTCTTTTCTTTCTTCTTTCCCCCCCTGGTTCTGTTCTCTCCACCCGATTCTCTTCTCCACCTCTCGCCGGACTTCTCTCTCTCTCTCTCTCTCTCTTTCCTCGGTCCGGTTCTCTCTCTTTCCGTCCAAATACCCGATCGGTCCTTGACAAAATAAGCCAATTCCTATCAAACTAAACCTCCCAAATTCCTACCCACTTTGGTCCAAATCAAACAAAATTTCGCCAAAATCATTTCGTGGATTCAACGAATTAATAGACAATTAGTATTTAAAGGGGGGGGGGTGAGACTTTTACCTGGGCTACGGGGGATTCCAGTGGCGAGCTGAGGCCGTTAGTTCTGGCGGTGATTTTTGGGCGGCGCCACTGGTGGATAAGTGGTGGTGTCGATGTCTGGTGTGATTGTTGTTGCTGTTGTTGTTGTTGTTGTGCTGCCTGTTTTCCCTTTTTTTTTTTTTTTTTTTTGATTTGCAGGGGTTTGTATGCAGGTGTGTTGTGTGTGCGTTTCTGTGTAATGGTGTGTGTATGCAGGGGTGTGCAGGTGTGTGAATGGTGTTTGTGTGTTGCTGGTGCGTGTGTGTATGTGGGACAGTGATTTTTGTGTGATTGTGCTTGTGCGTGTATGTGTCCTGAGTGTGTTGTGGTTTTGTGAAGTTTGTGTGATGACTGTGAGTTGTTTTTGCGGGTGACAGTGTGTTTGTGTGAGGATTGTGTGGGTTGGACTGTGAGTTTGCAGGGGGAGAGCAAGCCGAGAGAGTGAGAGGTGTGTGCTGTGTCTGTGTTGTTTGTGCCTGTGTGCGAGTGAAGGGGGGGATGCAGAGGGAGTTAGGGAGACCGAGAAGGAGATGTGAGAGTGTCTGCAGGTGAGTGCGAGGGAGGTGCAGGTGGAGAGGTGAGCGAAATGCAGTTGTGTTTGGCCGAGTGTGTGTGTGTTCTGAGCCAAGAGAAGTGAGGGAAAGCTGTGAGATTTTCTGTGAATCAAAAACTGATGACTGAAAACTGGTGAGGTGTGTGTCTGGTTTGTGGAAGTGCAGGGGGGAAGAGTGCAATTGAGTGAAAAACTGTGTGCAAATGAGAGTGAGGGAGTGCAGGTGTGAAACGTGAGAATTGAGAAAGATGAGAGTGCAGGGGAAAGGGGCTTTGTGCAGGTGAGTGTGTGTGAGGTATGCGTCTGTGTCTGTGTGTGATTGCAGGGAGAGGGAGAAAGAAAAATGCAGGGATTGAAAACAAAAATCAAAGAAAGATTTTGTGATGATGGTGAGTGGGTGGAGAAGAAAGAAAATCCACCCAAAATCCCTGCAAATCTGCTGAAATCTGGTCATGAGGCTGATGGCAGCCATATTGCTACAGTAGGCCGGCTGCAGAATGCAGCCTGCTACTTTTTTTTTTTTTTTTTTTTGTGTGGAAGGAAAATAAAGGAAAACAAAAATGAAATAGAATAAAAATAAAAATATTGGGATCTCTAAAATTACTAAGAAAATACTGAAATTTATAGTCATATAAAAAATAAATAAATAAAATTTATCGCAAAAATTCAAAAGTTAACATAACATTAAAAAATGTGCGATTAATAATAAAAAAAATAATAATAACAAATAATAATAATAATAAAGTACTAAAATAAATATTAAAAATTTCTAGAAAATTCATGAATATATGAGATATGCATAAAAAAAAATTAATTGAAAAATTCTCATAAAAAGAATGCATTGGGAAACGTGCTATTAATAAACAAAAGATAAAAATTAAATAAATACTAAACGACCTCTAAAAATTATGAGATTTTTACAGAAAATTTATGAGTATTCGAAATGCATATATAAAATTTTTTACTTGAAAATTCTCATAAAAATAGCGCATTGGAAAACGTGCCGTTGAATAAAAAAAAAAAATACTAAAATTTTAAATAAATAATGAATGACTCCTAAAAATCATTAAAATGATAAAAATAGTAAAATCACGTATTTAGGAAATAAAATAAAATAAACTAATATTTACATGGTGAAATTACCATTTTGCCCCTGATATGACGAATTAGACATAATATGCGAAAATTGTACTCGACCTCCAAAAATAAGAAAATAGCCCCTAAAATAAAAGTGGCACATATATTTTAACAAAAGGTGTGTCAAAATTTGGTGTCTACAGCTATTTTTCTGTGAATTTTAATTATCTAGGGGTAAAATCGTCATTTTACAGTTTAAATTCATTTTTCGACAATTTTGAGTCATAAATGCATTTCCTAGGGTTTTAAGCTTATTTTTAATTTTTGGTAATTTTTGAGGCCAATAGTTATTTTTTGTGTATTTTTTGTTTGTCAGGGGCGAAATCGTCATTTCACACCCAAAGCCGTTTTTTATCAGCTTTAAGCTCTAACTTTTACTTTGAAATCTACTTTGAATTTGTTGAAAAATTTTGGAGATTATTGTCATTTCTTTGTATTAATTTTTTAATTTTTTGGGTTAAAAAATATTTTTTAAATAAAATTAAAATTTTTTATAACTGGTGGCGTTTTTTGTTATTTTGTAGTATTCTTGGTGACCAAGACAATTGGCCCTATAAATACCCCCTTTAATCAGAAAAAATTGAGAAAAAAAAGTAAACCCTAAAAACACGTACATGTTCCTCCATTTTTAGATCAAAACACACATATTCACACACCAAAAAACACACACATATAGCCGTTCATTTTCAAGAGGCCACTATTCATCTTCATCAACGACTGGGTATTGCTGTTCATTATTAGACCACTTTTGAAGTTTGAAAGGTATGTTCTTCTCTTTATTTTATTGACTTTCTTTTTCATTTTGTAGACAAATCTGATTAAGTTTTTGTATATTTGTTTGGGAAATTTTATTTGAGCCATTAAATTCTCTTTTTGTTTTAGTTTTTTTGGATTTTTTTTAGTTGTATTTTTGGGTTATGTTCTTATTCTTGAGTGGCTTTCTCTCCTCTCTCTCTCTCTCTCTCTCTCTCTCTCTCTCTCTCTCTCTTTCTCTCTTTCCACCGCCTCTCTTCACCCCCATTAACTATCTACCTCCACCAATCCAACACCATTAACTACCATTTCTTTCCACTTTCAGGCAACCATAAACCCCAAATTCATCATCCCTAGAACTTCAACCAGAACTCCACTAGAAACAAACCCCAGCTTCTCCACCGCCACCCCTACTGGTAAGGTCCTCAACCACCCACCATCTAACCCTCTGCCATCCCAAGCTACATAGAGTCAGTCCCAAGCTCAATCACCCCTATACAATCATAACCTCCCTTGTCCCCTTCCACCTCTACCAGATCACCATCACCAAGCTCCAGAGCCACCCATTAGAGAAAGAGCCCGAAGAACTGGACCAATCAGTCCATCAATGCCCTTCCTACAACCTGCACATATCATAGTCAAAATCTCACATAGTCCTGTCTCCACCGTCCCTGTTGCCAGACAATCATCAACAACCAAAAGCCAAAACACACCGTACAGTCCCAATAATCACAAATTAGCCTAGTCACCACCACCGCACGCCTCAAACAACCACAAAATGGCAAGAACAGACCAACTAAAGTCATCCCCTTCCAATCAAAGCTCCAATTCACCTGCAAATTAGCCATTACACATCACAATTCCATTGCCCCCTTACTGCAGATTGTTAGTGTATGCCCTAAAACCAAGAGGGTTTAAGGTGTTTTGTATTTACACTTATTTATGTTATATTTATCCATGTGGTATTTTTCTTTATCATCTATACTTGTATTTCCATGTTACTTGTTTGATTGATAAAGTCCCTAGAATATTGACTGTGTATTAGAGATTGTAAGGGTTACAATTATGAGACTCTAATACATAAAGTCATATTCTTAAATCTCCCTAGTCGTAGTATTAATGAGATTGGACATCATTAATGCGGATAGACTAGCACATACTTTGCCTCTACTTATGGTAAGTAGTAGTTGATCTCATTGACTTTGGTGTGCGTGACACTTAAGTTGGTATGTGGATGCTTGTTTGAGAACAAGTTCATTGGATTGATTCGCCAAGAGTTTCAACTATAGTGCCAATGGTTGAACTCTTAATGGCAATGGTGTAAGTGATCCTTTGACTTGAGATTACCATAGTATCTTGAGTGTGGATTGCTATACTTTGACTCTATTCCTCAGTGCCCGTAAAAGGGTAACCCATAGGTTAGAGATTGGGTATAGTTTGAAACATGGAAAGATAGTGAGTAATCAATATAGGATTCACCACTCCTTAATAGGAGAGTACATCCCTTTATGGCCACTTATTGGAAATATTAACTCATAAATCTTCTGCAGAAGTGATAGTATAACTTGGAAGTAGTTTCAAGGTTATACATCATGGAGAGTTATATTTCTGGAACAAGAAAATATAAATTAGTCATTTAAAAGTATGCACTATACTTTTAGACTAATTGGGATATAGTGTGGTGAAAGGATATTAATTACATGGTAACATTGTCATTGAAGGGTATGGTCTACCATATGACTTTCCTATTCACTTGGGTGGTCATGATGCATTGCTAGACGCCACTCATGATCTATAAGTATGAATTGATTAATTAGTGAATTAATGATAAATTAAAAGTGTTTAATTTATCTAGCTCAATTAATGAGTTATAATTTATACTTATTGCCAACGTGAATGGAACCTAATGGGTCACACTCATAAAGAACAAAATCTTTGGGTTAAAATGTAATTAAGATAAGTATGAGATACTTATGGGGTTAATTTACGAGATAAATTAACTTAAAGGACTTATTTATAAATATTCTAAGTCTTGTAGGAAATTAGTTTCCTAAAAGAAATAAAGTAACTAATTAGTTTCTTTATGGAATAGATTTCCTAAAGAAGAAGGATTAGCTTAAAGTAAGTTGCCTAAACCTTTTTGGTTTCCAATTAGTTTTATTTCCTAAAAGACTAGAATAATTCTTCTATAAATAGGTTCATGCTTTGACTCTTGAATTATTATTGCAACACAAAAAAAAAAAAAACTAGTGAGAGAAAAATTGAAGAAAGAGGCACGCCACTTTCTCTCTCTCTCTCTCTTCTAATTGTTAAGTTTTCTTCTTCTTGTGTTCTTAAATAATTCAAAGGAGCTAGCACTCAAAAGTCAAAGCAAGCAAGCCTACAAGGTTCCCAAAGAAGTTGTTCGTGTGGATATCGTTAGAGTTTCTACGCTTGGAGGGCTTTTTCGTGGTAGATCTAACATCTTCTTCGAAGGATCTTTGCCTAGAAGCATAGAAATCTTCTGTGCTTAAGGTAATCTTCATGCAAACCCCCTTGTTAATCATAGAGATATGTCAAAGAGATCCATAGTTAAGGTAATAAATTTTACTTTTCCGCTACGTTACCTATCCTATTACCTTACACAGATCACCTGTGGACCACCTTTTCTCCTCGGACAGCCCCGTCACAACCTCCATTTCCACCCTCAATCCTCACAGCAGTAGCCTGCCCACCAGCCAACCTCATGGAGCAGCTTATCCAGCTACTTCCCCATTCCTTAATCGCCACCTGCAAAAACCCAAATTTACAACAGAAATATCCTCAATTAGCACCCAAATCTGCCCAATTCCTACTAGTTACAGTCCATATAAACCACCAAAAGTCGCAAATTATGCCGAATCGCACCATTAATCATCACCCATAGCCACACTAGATTCTTCCTCCTCCTTCCACTCCAACGCCACACCATTGTAGAGAAGGGAAAAGACAGAGGGGAAAGAAAATCAGAGATAAAAGTAGCAGAGAAACAGCGAGAGAGAGAGAGAGAGAGAACGAGTAAGAAAGGGCCGAAGCATAGAGAAATCAAACATATAAAAAACTGAGAGAATTAGAGGAAAAGACTAGAAAAGATGAGAGAATGAGAGAGAGAGAATTAGATCGAGGGAGAATCAAAATGAAGATAGAGATTAAGAGAGAAAAGGAAAATAGAGAGTGAAAAAGAAAGAACAAAAAGAAAGAAATTAGACAGAGGAAGAAGCAAATCTGAGGGAGAGAAGAAAAGAAAATTGAGGAGATAGAGAAAGAGGCGAGACAAAGGGAGCGAGATGGAGAAGAAGAAGAGAGAGTGAGTGAGAAGAATAGAAAACAGAAAAGAAAATCTGGAGAGGAGAGGAAAATCAATGAGAAGGAGAAGAAAATGTGAAAAAGGATTTTCAGAGATTTTTTGGGGAGAAATTGTGTTTAAGAGTCATAAGGTGGAAAGTTTTTGTTCTTTTTTGCTTAAAGAAATCTGAAGCTGAATTTGGGAATTTGGATTAAGTATAAACTGATTGGGTATTTGGAGGCTTGAAGGTAGTTTTAGTTGGTTAATGGACCTTTCTTTTTTTCCTTTTTCTTTTTTGATTCTAAGTTTAATTTAATCAATTCAATACTTAAATGTTTGAGTATTACTTTGATTAATCTGTTTTAGTCTAATTGATTCAATTAACTTTATCTAATTCAGAATTTGATTAATTTCGTTATGCAAAGTGTATTTTCTATTTCATTTATTTTTAGCCCTTTTAACTTTGGAGAATCATAATTGTGCCCCCCAAAAGTTTTTATTCTTATTGCATTCAAGCCCCTCCTAATTACGGATTGAGCCCCCTTAGTTTTAATTTCTATCAATCAAGTCTTGATTAATTGCAAATGTGTCTTGGCTTCCTAGAATTTATTATTTTGCCCCCAGTTTACTTTAATTTTGAATCTCTACTGCTAGACTTATGTGAATTTTCAATTTTGTCCCTTAAATTTTATTTTAGTCCCTTTAATTGCTAGAATTTATATTTTTTCCTAATTTTGTTAGGATTTCATATTCTAGCCTTTGTTTGTTTTGTACCAAGGTACCTTAACATGTTTTTTGTGTGTTCTTAAGCATTTGTACCGGGTCTTCGAGAGGTACCCCTATTTCTCACTATTTCATTTTTATGTGCCCCAATGTGACTTTATGTGATTTTTATGCATGTTTCTTCACATATTTCTTAGTTTACATGTTTTTTGCGTATTTGTTTATTTTATGTTATGTAAATTCAAATTTTGTTATTTTGGCCAAAAAATGTAATATTTTTTGTATTTTAGCTAGTCAATGTAATAGTTAGATTATTTTTTATATGTTTTTTTGCAAAATTTTGTATTTAAGATATCGAGTGTAACATATAGGTTATTTTACTTTTTTCCTATTAAAATTGTAGCTAACTTCCCCAGTGTAATAGTTAGGACTTGTGTGTTTTTTGCGTGCTTACGTGCTTATTTGTTTTATCGCTTTCATTAGGATTTTGCATCTAGATATTATGCTTATGTGTTATGTGCTCCTACTTGACTTTATATGTCTTTATATGTTTAATTTGCTTTTAATTCACGCTTTACTATTTAATTCATGTTTTATGTTATTCCGTCACCACACTAGTCCAACGCTAGTTGTGGCTTTATTGTTTTCCCACTAGTCCAATGCTAGTGGGAATCCCTAGAAGGGGCTAGTCCAATGCTAGACCCTTAGGACATTTTAGTATTAGGTACACTCGTGTGCTTTTTACATCCCACTTCACACATTTTTAGTTTTCTTTCCATTCTGCATGATTTTTATTATTATTATTGATATTATTTATTTATTTATTTTGACGCATCTTCAAATGCATGACATCTAGGTTGCATTTTCACTTAGACTTTTAGCATATTTTGTGTGATCTGACTAGAAATAGTCGCCTACTCACGTGGGAAGCGGTGGCGTACATGCCGTTCCCCCCTCCGTGAGTAGGAACATTCAGTCACTAGATATTAGTCTCCCGTACCAGTTATGATGCATTCCCACTTTCTTGGACACTTACTATCTATACTATTTTCCTTTTTCCATTTTGTATTTCATTTTGCATTCACACTTGTGACTCCCTCAAGGTCTCGATTCAGGTTTCACAATTAATGCGATAATCCCGATCAAGACTCGACGGATCATGCCGACAGTATTTGCATTTATTTAGATGCATCTGAACGCGATAGAAATTAAGGTTAATTTAGGAAACTTTTAGGAAATTTTTATTAAACCTTGCAACTAGCCTCGACTAGGTGGAAAGGGTGCCTTAGGCGCAAGCCTTTGCCTTCCCTTTCTTCAAATGTGACTCCCGGAACCTTTTTTCTCGTTTTTCGTAGATTGGCGTCGGAAAAGGGTTTTAAATGATTTTTCGAAAATTTTATTTTTTGTTTTGTTAAAATGATTTTTCGAGTGACTTGGTACACCCTAACTCAATACCAAGTGGCGACTCCATTTGTCTAAATAAAACGCTTTTTCAAATCATTTGGCCAAATTGTCACATTTTTAGTCCCGGCCTTCTTTTGTTTTCCAAAATACCATTTTTCCTAAAAAAACACTTTTTTACTAAAAACTCAATTTTTTCACACACGCATAGTTTTTGAAAAAACCTATCTTTTCAAAAAGGGTCAGCGGACCGAACCGCCTTTTTTGGGTGCAATAATCAATGACCCGACGACCCCACTATTATCTTTACTTGCGATTTTTAGGACGCGACACTCACACCACCATCCCCACTTGCAAACATTTCACCAGATTTTGAGGGGTTTGTTGCTGAATTTCCTTCACTTGATCATCATCACCTCTCAACTAGCACACAACTCTCACCTCTCCCTCTCGATCATTAACACCTCCCCTTACCACACCTGCACACAGTGGTGGAGCCAGAAAAAATTTATAGTGGGGGCAAAAACGATATTAAAATTTCTTACTTAACATTAAAATATTTTACTTACTCTTTTACTTTTTTTTCTTTTGTCACATAACAAGAAGAAATAATGCATATATTTCACATAAAATATAAGTGAATTTATATTCAAAATTACTATTGTAACAGTAATTTTGTTTCAAAAGGTAAACCAAACCATTTACAATTGCTCACGATGAGTTTTTATCTTTTGATGATGGTCTACAACCTTCTTATTTTCAACTTCACGAAGTATTTTTTTTCAATGTACGTAACTAAATAATCACTCATCTAAGTGTCTCATATTCTAATCTACAAGGGAAAGAAAATGAGTAGCCACTAGAATATCAAAGTAGTTTAAGAGGAGGTAGTGGGGGCATATTTAAAAATTTGTCTAAAACTCATGAGCATCAAAAGAGGCTAAGGCGAGCCAGTGGGGGCCCATGCCCCTAGAGCCCCCACCTTGCATCCACCCCTGCCTGCACACAATTCACACCCCTTTGCCGTTTTTTCACCAGACAATTTCACAACTCTCGCTCTCCCTCAACTCTCACTCACCATCACCACACAACACTCAGTCTTGCACTCTTCATTCCAGACATCTCCTTCTTCAGAGCACTCATAGACACAAATAATTCACTCACTCTCGGACCTCCCTCACACATCACACACTCACTCTGCCATTCTCTGCAGTTGTTTTCCCTCACCAGAGCACCAAACACTACACACAAAAGCTCCACAATTCATCACAATTCACTCAACCTCTCTCGGCCTTCTCTCACACAAACACATTGGTTTCATAATCACCCACAAACACACCATTGTCACACACAGACACAAGCACACACACAATCAATACACACACAAGTGCACATCGGCTCAAACTAGTCGCACCACCACCACCACCACCACCACAAACAAACCAAAAAAGCCACCATCACAGCAAGCTATCAAACTAGATAGCACACAACAACCCGCCGCCAGGCTACCTCTTTCACTACCGCCAACAAGGAACCTACCATTACAACTACCTCAAACACACCATCAAGTTCCCAACCTAATTTTACAAACATAGCCATACTCCAATATAGCTATATTCACCTCCAGATAGCAACTCCACCACCTCAGCTGCCTGACCAAACAACTTTCACCGCTCAAATCAGAAGTAAATCTTGGCCTTCTTGCTTTAATTCCTATGTGTAATATTTGACCCACGAAATAAGATAAATGCTTTGATTTACGGTTGAATTTCTTTGTGAATGTGGAAGACTTGTGATTTGGATTGTTGACTTCAAGAAACCTTGAGGATTTGAAGATTTGATTGAAATATGAAATTTTAGGGTTGGGGCTTAGAGTTAGATTTTGGAGATTTATTTTTTGAATTGGGTTAAGAAAATTTTAGAGGTCCTGAAGTGTAGAAGAAACGAATTGGGGAGGGGATTAAATTTTGGGATTTTGGTTGAACTAAGGGATTTTAGGAAGGCAACGATATTTAGGATTTGGAGTTCCAGAGGAGTTTTTGTTTGAAGATTGAGAAGAAGGGGCTGCTTCGGTTAAGAGAAACAATTGGGGGAGTTTTGGTTTTGATTTGTTGAAGCTTTTTCTTTTCTTTTTTAGGTCAAGAATGATGGTGTGGAGGAGTTTTCTTCTTGGGTGTAAGCATAAAAAATGAATTACAAAGGCTGTTGTCCTTTTGTGTTTTGTTTTCTTTATTTTCTTTTAGTTTTAAGTTAATGGTGGATGATTATTTATGATTTGAATTTAATTTAGTCTTGTTTTAGTCTTGATCTATTAATTAGTTTAATTCACCAAGTTAAGCATTTAATTAAGTCAATTCGGTATTGTTTTTTGCCATTTGATTATGTAAAAATATAAATTTATGTTTTAGACATTAAGTTCTAATTAGTGTTATTATGCCCCCAAAAACTTGTCATTTTCTGCATTTTAGTTCTTAATTATAAATTCATCTCTTTAGATTTAATTCTTTCTCAATTAGATTCCAACTAGTTCGTAATTTCCACATGCTTGCTTTAATTTGTGATTGAACCCTTTTTGCTTACTAGATCCCTAAATTAATCCCCTAATACTAGATTGATTGTTCAATTAGCCCCTACAACTCCTTGATATTTTCAATTTTTAGTCCCTTTTAAGTTGTTGAAAATTCTTTTATGTTGCTGGATTTGGGTCTTAGTATTTACATGTTATAGGAATTTAGTCTTAATAGCTACATATTGCTGGAATTTGTGTTTTAACCCTTGTGCATTGCTAGAATTTGTGTTTTAACCCTTTGAAATGGATAGATTTTTAATTTTAAGCTCCTATTTGTTGCTAGAATTTATATTCTAGTACTTATAGTTGCTCGAATTTATACTCCCCTCCCCCCTTTCATTTTGGCTTTCAAGATGCTAGAACTCATTTTTATACTTTATTTTACCTAAATGATGGTACCTTAATATGTTTGTTTGTGATTTTAGCATTTATGCCTTGTCTTCATGAGAAAGGAACCTCTATTATCCTTTCAATGTCCCTTCATGTGCTCCTACGTGCTCCTATGTGTTTTTTTCATGCATATTTTGTGTTTATTATTTTCATTTATGTGTGAGCATTTATTTATGTCATGTTATTTATTTGAATTTAGTTTTAATTATTCAAAGAAATGTGATTGATAGGTGATATTTTATTTAACAAAATTTGTATTTAGATAGTTAATGTAATAGATAGGTTATATTTTTATTTATTTAACAAAATTTTTGTAGTTTAGATAGAAAATGTAATAGATATGCTAGATAGGTCATTTTCTTATCTATTTCCCCATTTAGAGTGTAATTAAGTTTTCCCGATGTAATAGATAGGGCTTGGTGTGCTATGTGTTTTTGCATGATTATGTGCTTATGTTGCTTTATCCGCTTTCATTAGGACTTTGCATCTAGAATACCATGTTTATGTGCTACGTACATCTATGTACTATTATCTGCTTCTATGTGCCTATTGCTTTAATTTATGTTTTCTATTTATTGCTTTGCTTTATTAGGATACATATGTATCGTCACCACACTAATCCAATGTTAGTTGTGGTTCATTCTTGTTTCCTCATTAGTCCAAAGCTAATGAATAATTTGTAGATACGGGTTAGTCCAACACTAGACCCTTAGGCCCCTTTTTGCATTAGTCTCATCCCTTGCATGCATTTCATTCCATTTTCATGCATTTTTCTTTATTTTAGGGCTTTTCTCCATTTGCATGATATTTTCTTATATTATTTTATTTTTTATATATGTATAATAGACGTCATTTAGACTTGTGTCTCATATAGAATTTTAGGACATAGATGGGCCATTCGCTTTCTTAGACTAGAAAGAGTCAACCCTTCGAACACGTGAATAGCGAATATGATTTTCATAGCCTTAACACGCTTTTTATCCCTCCGTAAGAAGGAATATTTTATCACGAGTTCTCGTTCCTCGTACCCGTTATGTTGCATTCCCTTTCTTTGGTCACTTATATCTATATAAACTTTAGTTTATTTTATTTAATTCTCATTTTGCATCACTCGTGACCCCTTCGAGATCTCATTTTGGATTTTGAGATTAATGTGATAATTCCAATTTAACTTCGAAGGGACATTTTGTCCCTCTCGATATCCTCATTAGTTTTAGGATTTGCTTCCATTTAGACACATCCAAACACGGTAGAATTTAGGGTTATATTAGGAAAATTTCAAATAAACCTCGCAACTAGCCTCGGTTAGGTTGAAAGGTGCCTTAGGTGTAAACCTTTGCCTTCCCTTTCTTCAACTGTGACTCCCGAACTCATTTTTTCTTGTTTTCAAAGGCCTAGAGTTGTCTAAAAAGGTTTTTATCGCTTATCTCACATTTTTTTCAAAAACATTTTCCAAAGAAATCATTCTTGATTTTCTTACATTTTATAATCAAATGTTTATTGGTGACTTGGTACACCAAAACTCAATATCTAGTAGCGATTCCCTTTTTATAAAAATCCTTTTTGGATTCTATTTTTTGGGTCCATATCGTTGCATTTTTAAAGTCCTATTTTAGGCATTTTTCTTTTTTTTTAAAACATAAAAAATCATTTTTCAAAAACCATTTTTACAAAACCTATTCTCTTTTCCACACTTATCTTTTTCCATTTCGAAAAAGAGAAAATTGTAATTTTGGTACCAAATATTTGAGACATTGGCAATTTCAATCCCTAAAGCTTGGACAAAAGCAAATCTAGTACCAAATGTTTCAAATTTTTAGCATATTTAGTCCTATTGACTAGTTTTATAAAAATCTTATCGGAATCTAATATGTGATACCCACGTGTCGATTATAGAAATTTTCAAAAAGAATTAGATTAAAGAAAAAAATTTTAATTGTTATGATTTGTATTTAAAGGCACTAATTTGAGTTCATATATGATAAATAAGTAGACAAAATTGAAAAAATCTACCTAGGTAGTGCATTTGCGCTTGTGCCTTTAATTACAAATTACAACAATTAAAATTTTTTCTTTTTTTAATTCTTTTTGAAAATTTTTGTAATTGTCACATGAGTTCACGTGACTAGATTCTATCAAGATTTTGAAAAAATTGATCAATAGGACTAAATTTGCTAAAAAAATTGAAACATTTGGTACTAGATTTGCTTTTGTTCAAACTTTAGGGAGTGAAACTGCCAATGCCCCAAACATTTGGAACCAAAACTACAATTTTCTCTTCAAAAAATGGGGTGCGACAAAGCTCATTGATAACAAGGTGATTGCTCTGTTAGAGGAATGTAATGCCTAGGTGCATAACAAGTTGCCACCCAAATTGAAGGACCTGGGTAGCTTTTCGATTCCATGCTGTAGCACCCTAGAAAATGCACATACAAGAGACATTTTTTTTCTTATTTAGGGTTAAGTGTTAATCCTTGATTTATTAGTTGGAAGATTTCCTTAAGTTAATTAGGTTAATTAACTAAGATTTTCATTATTGAGCAAGGACATTTAAGCACTACCTTTAGAATAATTTTACTTGACCATTTAATTTATATTAGTGTTTAAATTTTGCTTAGCTTATTCTATTATTCTCTAGCCTTTTTACTACTTGAATTTTAGCTCAATTTTACTCAAAAATTTCACTTATTTTCTTGCTTTATTTTCTTTTCCCTTAGCTGAAATTTTTCTCTTTCTTTTCTTTTTCTTTTTGGCCGAAAATTCTTTTTCTTTTTCTTTCCCCTTAGGGCCGGTTTCTCTCTCTCTCTATTTTTACTCTCTTTTTGCTTTAATAATTTGTGTCCTATTATTGCTTATATTAAGTGATAAGAGTTAATGATCTCCACCAATCAAATTAATCCAAGTAGCTACTCTTGCATTTAAAGACCAACTTTTTTGCTTTACTCTTGTGAGATTTTAATTGGTTGCACTTTCCTCCATTATTCTTCTATTTCTTTTATACTTTCTTGACTGAATTCTCTCCCATTTTCTTCCTCCCTCTTGGCCGAACTCTCTAGACCTCTCTCTACCCTCTCTTGTTCTTCATTTTCTTGAAGCTTTCCTTCCAATTTTAGACAAACTCCACCATAGAAAGTGAGCTTTTCTTCTTCCTAAGCATAGTTCTAAGCTTGTTTAAGGTATGTACTATGAACTCTTACTATTAATTTCAAGTTTTATTTAGGTTTTTGTTCAAGTTTTATATAAACAGTCATGCTGGACCAGCTTTAGTAAAACTTTCATAACTTGATGTAGATAACTTGGATTCGAGTGATTCTTGTTGTTTTAGAAACTAGATTGATAGGGCTTTCCAACGGTGTAAAGCTTGCACTGTGGTTCATTGTGTATTAATCGCAGAAAGTTTGCAAAGTTGGCTGGAAATTTGATTCTGCGTAAAACAGTTTTGATGATGAGTCAAATTGAGGGCTAATTTTGAACCTGTTCTAGTTGGAATTTTAAGTGATGATCTTCACGAAAGTTGTAGCCCTATAAACGTACTTTCAAACCATGTAATCACAATTCCCTGGTTCTTGGTGGAGTGACCCCAACAATGGCACGAAGTTGGCTGAAAATCAACCCTGTGCAGATTTGGGTGATTATTCTTGGAGTAGGAATTTTTAATTTGAGTGGAATCTTGATTAAATTTGAGTTTAAATTGAACATAGAAGTTGTAGAACATGTTGAAATGGATTGGGTGGTTGATTTTTCATGCAGGGAAAAATTTTGGCTAGTCCGATTTTAAGGGGAAATGCTGCCGAAATTTCGGTAGAATTAAAAGAAGAAAAATGGATAAGTGAAATTTTAAGCTTAGAATGTGTTCAATTGAGGGAAATTTAGGTGCAGGAATTTTTAGAAATGATCTAGTGATAGATTAAGTTTCTTAGAATAAGTAAAAACCCTAAACCCTAGAAACCCTAAAACCAAAACCCTAGAAGTAAGTGGGGTATCTTCTAGACATTTTCTTACTAAATTTACTAGGGTTTTAATTGAGTTTTTATGTTATTATTTCTTTTAAATTTCAGGGTCCGAAAACGCATCACGACCATTTTACGAGATATTTTCTTAGGCATTCCAGGTGAGTGTCTTTATGTGTGCATGATGCATGTAATGTGCTATTTCCATTTTGTAAATATTATGCCATGACTGCAATCGCTATGTGATTAAATGTGCTACTTGAGGAAAGATGTGTACTTTATCGCATCTATTCCGCAACGTGTTACCTGCTTTCATTACCCAATGTGTTACTTGTGCTTGAGACGTCCGTGACTAACTTCACCGTTATTTCACGGATGGTCAACCCGGCTGCACGTGGGAGGACATAAGGTGTTGGGTGTTTTAGGGTTTGATGTTCTTTCCCTTTTGAGTTGTGAATCCTCAAAGAGGCCAACTCCGGATTGAACCTGCTTGCTTGTTGGCCCTCCAGGGTTGAGAATATCTCCCTGGATGTGGTAGCCTGTACGGAGGTTATAAGGTGAACGGTGGTTAGGGTTCTTGCTTGCTTGCTTGATAATACTGGCATGACTCTTGATACAGACTTGAGCTATTATCTCAGTCCTAACATCGTGATTTCATGGTCAGTGCATGCTCTTCCTGCGGTTAAGCTTGCTTCCGTAGATGAGCCCCGTATCCGCCATTGACTATTTGTTAATTGAAATGTTCATAACTTGTCTACTTAAATTGTCAATTATTTTGTTCAATAAAATAATAGATTTGTGGTATGATTGCATGACTCCGATACTCACTGGGCTATTATAGCTCATTCCATTTTATTTGTTTTCCTTACTCAGGTTTCCTGAAAAAATTAAAGCTGGAACGACTGATTTTGAGTATGCTAGATGTCTTCGTTATTGTAATAGCCAAACTGTATTAGGCTATCTTTGTGAAAAAAATCATGTATATTATGACACGTAAACTTTTGATGTGAATTGTACTTTATGTTGAATAAAATGAGTGTATTTTATTTATTCCATTTTATTTTAGTTTATTTTATTTTAAGTTAAGTACGCTCGGACGTTTGCGTGAGTGCGTGAATCGAGACCTGGCTGAGAGCTAGGCAGGCAGTCCGCTAAGCCCTTTGGTGCGCCTCTGGGTAAGGTGGGGCTGTAACAATGCACCATAGGCAATTGTAAGTTTTATCGTGCTTTCTAAGACCTAGGCACGAGTGTTTCATTGATTCCCCTATCTATGGCTAGAAGGCTAGGCTTAATGGAGTTAAGTAAGACCAACATGGTGTTACAATTAGCTGATAAGAGTATTAAACATCCTTGGGGAGATAGAAAAATTTACAGTCCCCATTGATTTTGTTATTTTAGACATTGAAGAGGATGCTAATGTACCTATTATTTTTGGTTGTCCTATCTTAGCTACAGCTGAAGCTATAATTGATGTTAAACTGGGAAAATTGAAATTTCAAATAGGGGATGAGGAGGTAGAATTTAATTTGGATGAAATAGTTAAGAAATCTTCCGTTATTGATAATGTCTTTGCTTTTGATACTATTGAACTAACTCAAGGAAAGAGTCCAGTCATGAGTGATTGTACTTCTCTTGGAGTATGTTTGAATGATGTAGGGACATATCAAGGAAAATGTGCAAGTTCTGTTGAAAAGGAGGCCTACATGGATTCTCAAACTCCATGCAAGGAGTTTAAGACAAGTGAGAATCCTTGAAAAAGCACTGTGGAAGTCCCATTGTTGATAAGGGAAGCCAAATGGTCACCATGATAGGTTTGGCTAAGGCTTTAAAGAGCTCAAGGAAGATGTGGAGACCCAAACCACTGAGGAAGAGTAAGATGAGTCCTGAAGGAAGCATTTCCCCTTTAGGGTAACTCTGGAGTCACCTGAGGATCTGAGAAAGTCTGGCTGAAGACTATAAACTAAGTGCTAGTTGGGAGGCAACCCAACAACGTCTTTAATAATTTATAGTTTAAGTTTTTATAGTTTCTTTGTGTTAATTTGTTTAGTTATGGTTGTTGTGCAGGAAACAATAATGAGGAAGCAAAGCTTAAGCTTAAGGTTTAGATTTTGGTCGTCAAAGTAAAGGATAAGGGAATGTTTCATCCTTTAAATTCCTTTATCATATTTGATTATGCTTATTCCTTGTACATTTGAGGTCATTCTGATGTTAGGTGTCAATTTAAGGAGTTTTGTAGGATGTTTAAAGTGAGAGGGAGCGGAAACCATAACCATTTTGGTTCTTGCAACTGTTCTTGTTCATGGGAACCTGTCACGGGTACACTCTAGAAAGTTTTGGCTTTTTGCGACTCCGTATGCTTGTCACGGAGAGGCTAGGGAAAAGTTCCCGTGACAGTGACAGTACCCGTTTGTGGGAACCTGTCGCGGGTACAATATGGAAGAGAGAGTATTCTCGCGGACATCTATCCGTCAGCGGGAAGCGAAAAAAAAATTTTTGTCCTTCCCCAAGTTCGTTTTCTCTTTCGCACTACACACTTCATGACCTTTATTTTCTTCTTCGATGTCCCTAACACTTAGTCTTAATTTGATTACATTTCTATTTTCTTTCTTTTAGGATGTTCTCGATTTAAGTACATTGCTCATCACTTGTCCTGTGTTGGTGTTTTCTAGGGGTGTCACTGTTATGGACATATACATGGATGTGGAATGGATGACCAATTGTTCATTAGGGGAGTGTTGCTATTTATTTTTATATATCAATCTTTTCTTTATTTTCCATTCTTGCACATTAGGGACAATGTGCCATTCAATTGTGGGGGGAGGAATACCTTATTTGCTTTGAATTGTTGATTTAATTTTTCAAGTTATTGGCACTAGCATAGGAGACATTAGCATGGTGAATATTAATAGGTCAATTTTCCCTTTAGAGTGGAGACAAGTTAGTATTAATTACCTAGGGATTGGCCATTATGAGGTTAGAATTTTTTATTTGAAAAAAAAAGGAGTATATTAAGTAAAGTACGAAATATGCCTAGACTTTGTGGGTTTAATGATGTTCTCCATTTTTACTAGACACTACAAGAAATTAAGCTTTTGCCCACACATATGATGTGAGAGTAAAACATAATTATGCGTCGACAAACGTCTTTACCTACACATAAAATAAATGTTTACATATGTCGCTATAGTTATGCGGAGAAATGTTTTTACCTACACATATACTTTTGTGTAGGTAAAGATAAAACTTTTACCTACACATATATACGTTGTTAAATATTTACAATATATGTGGGTAATTTTTTTGCTTTACGTGTGATGATGACATGGAAGCTGACGTGGATGCTGACGTGGCTTCCCTGTTGGCATATTGTGTATGACATGTATGATGACGTGTCATGTAATGTGGCATCTAATATTTCATGACATTTATTTCATGTGTGGATGAAAGTTAACGATATGTGTAGGTAAAACTAGCTCTATGTGTGGGTAAAAGCAATCTTATGCGTAGATAAAAGCAACCCTATGTGAGGGTAAAAGTAGTTGTATGTATAGGTAAATCTGCATATGTATGATGGTCAAAATTTCGTATGTGTGGATAAAAGCATCTACATGTGGAGATAAAAGTAGTTGTATATGTGGGTAACACATCTCCATGTGCAGGTGAAAAAACCCATATGTATGGTTGAAAATTTTAAATACAAGAAAATTAATAATCATTCATCCAAGATAAAAAAAAACCAAATATTTCATAAAAACAAAAGCATCTAGCAAACGTAAACCAAATTCTAGTAGTTAGATACAAAAATCATTCACCACTCTACTAATTTTTTGCAAATAAAAGTTATTCTAGGACTATGGTAAGCATTTATGCAAAAAAGTCCCAACCAAAATAGCAAAAATATACTAAAATGTATGCTTCAATCAATCTTCAAGTAGACAATCCAATTAATCTTCATTTGCTATCACCTGTACACAAACAAAAGTACATACATTAAAATGTAATCTAAGCGATTTACAATAAAATAGAACAAAATCCAATTTAAAATATGTCTTGTATCCAATAAGAACATGGAGTTGGTACTGTAATTCAGGAAAAGATTAAAATAAATGGTGCAATCAAAGATAAAGCACATTAAGAGATAGTCAGAATTATGCAAAAAATGCAAATAACTAAAGCTTACTAGCATCTGATCTATAGTGTCTCTAACTTCTTCCGAGAAATAGTTTCGAAATTGGATATCCCTTGCAATTATTCTTTGGAAAATGAGCCATTCACTTGAATCTTTAAAAGGAGAAGTTCCTAAAAGCATTTGGTACAATGTGCAACCAAGTGCTCGTAGGTCATTTCTGGTTCAATATAACCGTAAGGGGTAAATTAAGTTTTTGACAGCCCATAGAGATACATTGAATAGAAGTAGCACATAATGATTAGGAACGGAGTTGCTATATCGCCTAAACTCATTCATGTATTAGTCTAACGAGCTAATATTGCATAAAACATATGAACATCTACACCAACTTAAGTGAATGAAAGATATAGGCATTCCAAGAGGGGACTACCTTACTCGATAGTTGCAAGAGATGAATTTAGAACTTTTGATATAAGTAAGCAACTATTCCCACAAAGGTATAGGCCTTGACATCTGGAGAGAAAATTGAAATGATCATATCAATGAGAAAATAATAAAATGAGTAGTAAAAGCTAGAAATTTTAGACTAGTAAAGCAAGTAGTGTAAGCTAACAATAAATAATTATTAACTTGTGTCTTGTTTTATTTTCCAAAAGGATATATAAGACAAATCTAAGAGCCCCTTGATTTCTTTTCAACAAATAATCAAAGAAATAAAAGGTTTTTTTTTAAATGGTCCTTTCATGGGCACTTTAAACTTTTGAAGTTATTTGCAATAGTTGAACTGCATACACATCTTATATTTGTTAGTGCAATTCAATCTCATCTTGAAGTGCACTAAGTTCAAAATTCCAGATTCCAATAGACTATTAAATATCCTCCCAGTAACATCTAGCAAGATAACCACTGCAGATGTATTTTATTTTATATCTTAATTCAAATAAATCCCACTATATGTAGCTAAAACTTCTTCATCTATCCAGATTCTTGTAACTTATAAAATATAAAGAAGATTAAGAAAAGATGTCTTTGTACACAAAGAAGATTAAGCTGAACCTCTACGGGTGTTAAATAGGACTATAGGCCAACTATGGCAAATCCAGAAAATTGATAAATAAATAAAAACTATAGAGTAGAACAGCATAAGAAAAACATCATAACCCTAAACCCTAAACCCTAAACCCTAAATCCTAAGACATAGAACAATAGTATTGTTCTCCTAAAAAAAAAAATCCCCTAAGACATAGAACAATAGTATTGTTCTCCTAAAAAAAAAATGATACTACCTTGTAGTTAGAATAATTTTTCTCATACTAGCACTTTTTGAATCGATAATTGACAAATTTGTTCTTCGAATTTCCGTTGTTGTTTGGCAAGGAAATATATCTTCGTCTAGTTGTGCAACCATTCTACAAGCAAACATGGTATTAGGAATAAAATAATTGCACAGATTGACTACAAAGCTCAACATCCACTAAGTGCTTATAGCAAAATAACAAAGGAACCTGGATTTTGTCTAGAGGATAACATGTAATATATGTCAACAAATTTACCTTTTTAAATAAGTCAACCTTGAGATTGCCTTGTGAGTATAATCAAGAAGTACTTTTGACTCGTGCTGCACTTTAGAACTCTTCTCTTCTACAATCATTTTTCTTAAAAAAAGATTGGGGCCATCACTTGAAGGAAACAAGATTTCCTTTTCTCTTGGAAAGCAAAATGAGGGGCTGAGGAAGGAACTCTATCTTTCCTATGATACTTGTAAAATTCCAAAGTGCTTTCCTCATAAAAAGTACTGACCACCACGCCTGGCGCCAGTAGGGAGGGGGGAAAGGAGCAATTTAATTATCACATAGCAGCAGAAAGGATAAGTTTTGTTGTCAACTATTTCTGAAACTCTCTAATACATGCAATGATGAACCTCACCATGTGAAGGATGTTTCCCTTGGTATTGACACTATCTATCATACGATAACATATGAATGTATACTTGATAATCAACGAATATCCTTGGAAGGGGTTCATCATGCTCTTTTGTATTGCAAGCCGAAAGAACATCCACCACTAAATCCTATGGTAGCAAAACCACTTGGAGAATATATAATATTTGGCAGATTGATATCCGTTTTGCTATACTATGGATACTTTAGGCAAGTGCACCTATCGTTCCTAGTAGTACAGTGTACAAGAGTACCGAGTGTCGATCCCACAGGGACTATGTGAGTACTAGTACTAACCTTCTTTTTATTATCTAACCTCACAAAGCGAATGGCAAATTAATTGAAAATACAAATTAACTAAACTAATTACCTAATTAAAGTACAATCTAGAATTCAGTAGAGAGAATGGACAAAAGTAGAGGCGAATCAAGATGAAGAATACCCTAAATCAAGCATGCTAAGATTATACCTTGATTAATGAATAACCCAATCACTTAGACCCTAGAATCCCTTAATTAGGTTCAATCTTTTTCAAGTATTAACCCCCTATTCCCTTGGTTGATTGATTGGAATCTCTTCTCAATCAAAACCCCAAAGAGAAGCATTAAGTTTCTATGGATTCTATGGTTTTGGTTAGGTTTGAATCTAACCGGGGAGACTTATGTGATTCTATCTCTAGCAACCCATGAAAGCCTCTTTATTCAAGAGATGATCTAATCAAATAGGTGATTTCTCAATCCAACTATATGAAATCAATATTGAATCTAAGGATGCATGCAATTCCCAATTCAATAGCCAATAAACTCAAGAATAAATCTAAAACAAAGTGGGTCTTCTTATTAAACAAAGAATGAAATCATAGACATAAGAATTTAGGGTTCATCCCATCTAAATCATAAACAACCCAATTCATAAGTACAAGAATACAATTAACAAAAGACAAGAAAGAAAGAGAAAGCTCATTCTCATGCAGCCCTCTTGAATCCTCCCTTGCATCTTGATAAAACCTTCTTGCTTTCCACCATTGAAGCCCTTGAGTTGTCCCTCTACTCTTGCTTTTTCCTCTCTACATCTCTCTAGATGTGTGCAAAAGTGTGTTTTTGATGTCTTTGGTGCGTGTGTAATGCCTCCCCAAGAGGTAGGGTTCTTCTTTTAAAAGATTCCACCCAAAACAAAGAAAATCGCAGGTTTTCGTGACTGAGCCACGGTGCCATCCGCAGCACGGCCGCGTCCGCGGATGAAATACGTGACTTTCTGGTCCCATCCGTGGCATCATCCGCGCCGCGGGTGACGTCGCGGATTCGGACAGAAGCTCAATTTTTACTTCTATGTCAGATTTGACCTGAAAGACGGTGGAATTAGCTTTTCCTCAAAACACGAAAGTTGTAGCCCCTTGCGATAGCTTTCCAAAACAGTAAAAATAAAGTCATTTGAAGCTCTGTAGCTCGAGATATAGTCGAAATAATGGGAACTGGTCGGAACTGCCTCACAGGATAGATGTGCTTCAGTAATTTGGAAATTGGACCATCAAAACGTGAGAACTGGACTTGGGTGTCTTCATATGAATTGTAGACCATTGTCTTAGCTTTAAAATGGCTCAAGAAGCATCTCAATCCAATATCTCTAGCTGGATTTATTGCCAAAACACTGAAACATGTCCTGGTTGCAAACCCAATTCTTTCCAATTCTTGTTCTACCATTGATTCTTTGCACCAATTTGAGGGTTTCTTGACTTCAACTCATCTCCAACTTTAAATCATCTTAAAATATCATCCAACTTGGTGACGCAATGTGAAAACCCTATGAAAACACAAGAATAATGCAAATAATTATCTTTAACACACGATTTAGCTATTAAACTCAAAAATAAGAAAGCGAGTAAATAGAGGAAAACTCATGGAAAACCCTACAAACCTAACCTAAAAGCCTACTAAAAACTAGTATATTTTAGCACTTATCACAGATCCACGTTCTACAAATGCCCCGGCAGGTGCTCACTCATAGCCCTCACACGACAATGTATTCATAAGTTGTAATACCCTAATAGAAAAGCATAGCCAAAAGAATTAAATAGCCAATTAAATAAGAATTAAATAACTGGGTTCACAGCATGCACAAGTATATTCCAAAAGTATAACAAATTTTTCCTAGTGTGATAAAGTACACCCCGAATTCATAACACATACACGAGCAAATTGATCAAATTCACAATAAAAATGTATTAAGCATGTTCAAAAACAATCAAATTTTAGATCTAAGATCTATGTATAATCTAAAGTCACATAAACACATTCATAAAATGAAATATGGTAAAACAGATAATTCTTTGGTTTTGAAAATATAATAAATTAATGGACACTCATTGATAAGTTTAGTTGCTCGGGAAGCTCCTTAAATGTCTTGGGTTCCTCTATCCAAAGTTCCTATTAATGAAAGGCGAAATGATTAGTTTTTAAGCTCAAATTAAATAGACAAGTTCGTTAAAAATTTTTAGAGCTCATAGAGCAATTTATAAAGACCAGTTCATATTTTGACAAGCAAAGCTGGAATTTGATTCAATGAAATTTTTTCACTTGAGACACTTCTAGAAGCAAGATTCACTTGGGAATATTATCCGTAAAGACAACAAGTTTAAACATGCACCACATCTTTCTCAAGTTCCAATCAACTATTAAATTTTAGACCAATATAATTTTCAATAGAAAATTCACTAGGGTGAGGCACTTATGTGTTTAAAAACAATATTTCAAGGGTTATAATTTTCATGAGGAACATAAGTTTAAATTTGATATTCCTTTAGCTACACTAGGGATACTTAGGCAAGAGCACCTATCGTTTCCAGTAGTATAGTGTATAGGAGTACCGAGTGTCGATCTCACAGGGACTATGTGAGTACTAGTACTAACCTTCTTTTTATTATCTAACCTCACAAAACGAATGACGAATTTATTGGAAATACAAATTAACTAAACTAATTACCTAATTAAAGCACAATCTAAAATTCAGTAGAGCGAATGGACAAAAGTAGAGGTGAATCTAGATGAAGAATACCCTAAACCAAGTATGCTAAGACTATACCTTGATTAATGAATAGCCCAATCACTTAGACCCTAGAATCCCTTAATTAGGTTTAATCTTTCTCAAGTATCAACCTCTATCCCCTTGGTTGATTGATTGGAATCTCTTCTCAATCAAAACCCTGAAGAGAAGCATTAAAGCTCTATGGATTCTATGGTTTTGGCTAGGTTTGAATCTAACCGGGGAGACTCATGTTATTCTATCTCTAGCAACACATGCAAGCCTCTTTATTCAAGAGATGATCTAATCAAATAGGTGATTTCTCAATCTACCTATATGAAATCAATATTGAATCTAAGGATACATGCAAATCTCAATTCAATAACCAATAAACTCAAGAATAAATCTAAGACAAAAATTGAGAATTCATTAACTAAAGATTCAAATCATAGTCATAGAAAGGTAGGGTTCATCCCATCCAAATTATTCACAACTCAATCATATGTACAAGAATAAATCCAACAAAATACAAGAAAAGAATGGAAAAACTCATTCTCATGTAATTCTCTTGATTCCTCCCTTGCATCTTGATGAATCCTTCTTGCTTTGTACCATGGAAGCCTTTGAGTTGCCCCTCCACTCTTGCTTTCTTCTCTCTACATCCCTCTAGATGTGTGCAAAAGTGTGTTTCTTGTGCCTTAGAACCCAAAGAAACCACCTTTTCCTTTCCCCAAAGAGGTAGGGTTCTCCCATCAAAAGATTCGCCCAAAAGTGCTTAAAAACGCGACATTCCGTAACTAGGCCGTGGCACAGCCTTACCCACGGCCTTGTGTCCTCCTTTTCTGACCAAGGCCGCACCCCAGGCCGTGGCAAGGCCTTACCCGCGGCCTTGGTCAGAATATTTTACTTCTCTTCCATGCAAAATTTAACCTCGAAAACGGCCGAACTAGCTTTTCCTTAAAACATAAAAGTTTTATCGCTTTGCATAAGATTTCCAAATCAACAAGAATCATGTCATTTGAAGCTCTGTACGCTGAGATATAGCTGAAATACTAAGAACTGGTCGGAACAGTACTGCAGTACAAATATGCTTCAATAACTTGAAATTTTGACCTTCGAAACTTAAGAACTGGACTTTGATGTCTCATATGAATTGTAGATCATTGTCTTAGCTTCAAAATGCTTCATGAATCACCTTAATCCAATATGTCTAGCTCAAGTTATTTCGAAATCACTGAAATATGTCCAGGCTGCCAAACCGTTTCTTTTCCAATTCTTCTTCGCCTATTGCTTCTTTGCATCACTTTGAGGGTTTCTTGACTTTAACTCATCACCAACTTCAAATAACCTCAAAATATCATCCAATTGCCATCCAAATTGATCCAATTTGGTGATGCAATGTGCAAATCCTACTGAAAATGACACAAATCACATGTAAATCACACCTTTACACAATTTGGCATTCAAATCACAAATGAGAAGAAATAGCTAAGAAATAGAGGAAAACTCATAGAAATACCCTAAAAACCTACTAAAAACTAATGTACTTTAGCACTTATCAAAAGTCCAACAAAAGCAAGTCGAAAATCAACCACAAATTTTGTTCATCACCAATCTTGTCTGCACATGGTTGGTTTTCCAACTACTTTGTGTGAACTCTATAGTTCATCGACTAGGAACTAGGGAATCGAGGTTATATAGTTGAAAAATAGATTTTAAAATCTACAACTTTTATGAAAAACATCAACTCAAATTCCAACAAAATCATGTTCAAAATCATGCCACAACTTGGCTATTCAGGAAACCTGTTACTACAGTTCTTGAATTTCAGCCTATTTCTTAAGATTTTTGGTATTCAACCATGACTAATTAGGCTATGTGTCTTATAGCATTGAAAATCCCTATGAATCTTGTTTTTAAAACAGAAAGAATCACCCCATTTTGAGTCTTCTACAATAAGTTATGACTATTTTACTAAAACTAGTTATGCAAGCCTGCAGTAAGATTTTATTCAACCCCAGTCTATTCCATCTAGCATATCTCATGTTATACTCAATAACAAATCATGATATTAGCATATTTGTAAACTAGATTCAATATATATTAATTTCTTAAAAGCCTTCATGCTCAAGTTCTACTTTAATCTTGATAAAACTCTACCACAACTTAGGTGATTCTCAAGTTACAGTATTTTGTTCATGCTTGACAACATCCATCTTTTCAGATTTCAAGCGTGATTTTTATACACAAATCATCAAGTATTCATTATAATGATTTAAAACTCTAAAACACTCAAAGGATCAAGGACTTTTACCTTTCCAAGTATTGTAATTTCCATTCTCTTACTTCCTTTCTATTGAACTTTTTCTTTGGCCTTGAATTTTCTTTCCTTTTTGCCCTTTCTTATCTTGGACAATTCCTCTCTAATTAAAATAACTTGATGCAAACAAAATAAAATTAAGTAAGAAAAGGCAAGTGCCTTCTAAATAACAGGGAGACAACATATTAAAATTAGTCTAAGCTAGTGTCTTTCCTAATAACAGGAAAAGATATAAAAAGTTAGGAATAGATGCTTATGATATACAATTACTTATAATGACACTACATTTCCATCATAGCATTCAACTCCATGCCAATAACAAGGATTAATGCCAAGAATATTAAAAGCTCTACCATACCACAAAAATTCCACCTACGATCAACAAAAGTTTTGCCCAAAAAGAACCCAAACCCCATAAAACCCAAAATCCAGTAGAGACCAAGATCAAAGGTTACAAAATTGCATCTTTTTCAACTCTTAAAACCCCAAAATTTAGCTATAAGAAAACATAGGATCTACAATCACTCACAAGAGCGGAGAAATGGCATCGAAGGAGCTGGCTGAGCAACAGTGCAGGAGAGACAGTGTAAGAGAGGTTGTGACTTAGAAGAAATGGTGAGAGAGAGAGAGATAGAGAGAGAGAGAGAGAGAGAGCCAATTTGTGGTTTTGGTCATTCTTTTCTTCTTTTTATCTATTGCAATAGAAAGTATATATAATCTATAAAAAAAAGAATTGCAGTATGATGTGGCTTTTTGCCACATCATCATGCTCTAATAACTGCCTAAACTTTTACCTACACATATTTTACATTTCATAATATGTGTAGCTAAATTACTAACGAATTACCCACACATATATTTTATTTTTACTTATGTGTGGGTAATAAAAATTAAAAAAAAAACTACATCAGCATCTAAAAATTTTCCATAATCCCGCCAATCTCTAATTTTGGAGGGAAATTTCCCTCCAAATTTATATGTAGGTGAAACGTTTTATCTACACATAATAAATGTCAAACAATATAGCAACTATTCTTATTAGGTCTACCCGCACATACAAAAAAAATGGGTAGCTAAATAACCACACATATTGTGTGTCAATTTTATGTGTGGGTAAAAGCTTAATTTCTTGTAGTGAGATTCTATGAGTGATAATTAGAGAAGTTGATAAGCAATGTAGGATGTTTATAGCTAGAGGACTCTTAGAACTAGGGACTTGATTTTTCTTTATCTAAAAAGAAAGAGAAAAGAAGAAAAAAATTGAAGAGTAGAATAAGTAGATTTAAGGTTTACTCCTATGATTTTGGTATTGAGTAATTGGGTGTTGGCATGAACCAAAGTCAGCTTTCGTGTCAAAAGGTACTAGAATTATGAGTATGAAAAGCAACCTAGGAAGATGAAATACTAAGTAACCAGGGGTTTGCATTAACAAATGGGAGCACTTGTGTAAAAGGGTGATATCATCGGACTGGAGAAAGGCCTAATCTTCATGATATGTAGAGAAAAAAAAAGGTGTGCAATAAAAGTCCCGTATTCTAAGTAGTGTAATGGTTATAGATGTTTGAAGCTGTTTTTCAATTATGGTGATACACATGTATACTTGTAGAGCTAAGTAAAAGGGAGAATGGAGTTAGACTAGCAAAATGGAAGTATGATTACTTTTTCTTTGCTCAGTATAATGTGTATTTAAAGAGTTGTGACTGATTTTGTAATGGCAATGAAGTGGGTGCTTATGGGAGGCTCATGTATAACTCATCTTAACAAATTTAAGTTGTTGTTTTGAGAGCTTATTGCTTGAGGACAAGCAATAACTTAAGTGTGGAGGAATTTGATAGGTGTTTAGGTAGAGTAGTATTTTAGGATGGTTAAGTAGTGTTTTATTTGTGATTTTAGGGAATTAGGTGATAAGTGATAAATTTACCTATTTTAGCATAGTATTTTATATATAATTTTAGTGTGTTTTTAGTATGATTTTAGTATTTTTATTATGAAATTGGTCATTTTCATTAAGTTTCTTCCATTTGAAGAATTTCTCAAAAATTAGAGTTTTTACCCGACTTTTATGGTTTTGAAGCGAAATTTATATTTTGAGCAAATTAATGCATAATTATGTCTTAGCAAATTTAAGTTGTTTGTTTTGAGAGCTTATTGCTTGAGGACAAGCAATGACTTAAGTGTGGAGGAATTTGATAGGTGCGTAGGTAGAGTGTAGAGTGGTATTTTAGGATGGTTAAGTAGTGTTTTATTTGTGATTTTATGGAATTAGGTGATAAGTGATAAATTTACCTATTTTAGAATAATATTTTATATATAATTTTAGTGTGTTTTTAGTATTTTTATTATGAAATTGGTCATTTTTATTAAGTTTCTTCCATTTGAAGAATTTCTCAAAAATTAGGGTTTTACCCGATTTTTATAATTTTGAAGCGAAATTTATATTTTGAGCAAATTAATGCATAATTTTGTATAATCTTGCAGGTTTTTTTTACATTCAATCGTAATTTGGATCAATTGGAAAATAAGTCATCAAATTCATAGTAGATTCACAGATGATTGGATTAAGAGTTCAACGGAACAACTTTTGCATTCAAATTTGGAGGATTTTTTGCTTAATTTTGGAAAATTCTCATCATACAAATTCACCATATATTTAAAGGGTCAACATCACAAAAAGGTCTCAAGGGCATAGGAGGAATAACAAGCAAAAAAGAAATGCAAAGAAGCAATAGAAGTGAAGAATTGGAGAAAACTAGGTGTCTGCAATAAGACACATTTTAGGTTTGTGGACATATCTTGAGCTCAAAATATTGGATTGAGATGATTTTTGTAGCATTTCAAAGACAAGAGGATACTCTACAAATCTTATAAGACATCAAAATCTAGTTCTCACATCTTCATAGCCAAAAATTCAAATTACTGAAAAACGAGGTTCTCCCAACCATGTCTTAGTATTTTGGCCATATCTTTGCATGTAGAAGTCAAAATGCCCTAATTCTTCTAGTGTTGAAAAGCTAATTCAAATTTCGACAACTTTCATGTTTTGAGGTAAAGTTGATTCATCCATCCTCTAGGCACAACATGCGGATCAAAATCCACAGACCAACAACTTGTGAATCTAGCATGTCGGTCTGAAAATGATGGCTTCAACTTGCAGCTTATCTTCCAGCCCATTTTGATGACTTTTTGAATATTCTTTGCACCTGCACTACCCAAGAAAACATTGTAAAATTCAATGGAAATCCTTTTGTGTTTTCACGACAACTTTTCCTGCAAATTGTTATGCCAATTGTCTAGGTGATTAGGGTGAATTTGTCTATAAATAAGAAGCTCTTGCAAGGCATTTGAAATATGTCTTGAAGGGAGAAACACTCCCAAGTAGGTTATAGTAATATTTTTTTTTATAATTTAAAAGAATTTTCATTATTTGTAAGAAAACTCTTGGAGAATTCATGTTTATCAATTTATATCAATGAGAAATGAAACTTTGGAGCCATGTTCTGCCAACAAATGAGCATTTCTTAACTTAGCTCTTTAATTTCTTACTTTTTTATGATACGTGCTTGGTGATGCCTGTCTTAGTCTTAGAAGCTTCACCAATGGATATGTCATCCTGTGCAAATTGAAAGTTTCAAAATGGTCAAAACATGGCAATGGAGCATGGAAGATGGCTTACTTAGCATCCATTCAAGGGGCCAAAGGCTGGTGGTCGCATCTAAGGTCGAAAGTATGAGGTAGAATTTTCAAAGGACAAGACCAGAAGCCAGTCGCAAACGTTCTGATGGAGGCCGCACTCCAGGCCGTCCCACGACCTTCCCCCACGGCTTGGATCAGAATGCGTGCCAAGGCTAGAATTGCTTCTGACAAGGCCGTGCCTGAGGCCGCCCACAGCCTTGCCCGCGGCCTTCGTCCGCAGCTTTGAAATTTTATTATTTTAATTAGTTTTATTTAATTTTTAGTTTTATTTAACTTAAACTTTCCATATTTAGTTTTAGGGTTTGTACGCCTATATAAGGCTAGCTGTTGTCGTTTATTATTTTTAATTACAATGCTGAATTATGATTTGATCAATGAAAATTGGTTTTCTCTCTTTGAGAGTTTCATGAGTTCTTGAGATGAGAACTTGTTTAGCCTTTTCAAGAGTGATTCTTGTTAGGTTTTCTATACCTTAAGTTCTAATCAACAAGTGTGATTAGGGTTTAGGTTTTCCTCTTATTAGATTCAAACGGTTTCATTCCATAGGGTTGGATTGGGGTCGAGAGATTCGACGAGAGTTTGTATTATTTGATAATTTGATTTAGATCTGCGGGAAGGTTTGAGTTAGATTGTCGCCTGATCTTCAAGACGGTCCTTTGGGAATGTTCCTGTGCGAAGATTCGAGGGTTTTAGGAGCGTCGTCATCCTAGGGTCCCCGATTTTCTCTGTCATTTTATGAGTTATTTCTATTATATGCTGTTCATACAAGCTATGTTTAACTAAATTCATGTCTTAGGGTTAGATGAAGCTAATTATATGATTTGAATGTTATTATACTTGTATAACTTGTGTTTGCTTGTTCATCTATCAAGGTTTAATATTTGTAGTAGCTTGATCACTATTGCAAATCATTTAGATGTTATTTGACATTAAGAAATGCTTATAACATCGAAAACTGGTAGATGAAGCCTATACTGTACACATATGTAAATAGTGGTATAGATAGGTGGATTGAGGTTGTTCAACACCACAATTCATGCATTTCACAAGGTTCATTATGGAAATGGTTGAACTCTAGTCAATTCTTTGTGAAAACAAGTCTTGATTTCATAAGGAATTGCAATCCTAAGTGAGACAAGATTAATATAGCAAGGTGTTAATTTATTCAATATATTAATAACAATTAGTGAATTCTAAACCCTAAAACTTGTGTTTGTGAATTTCTTCCAATTGTTTTACTTAAAGTAATTGGATTTTCTTACATTGCACACTAACTATTTGATATTTTGTCTAGAAAATAGAGCAAGTTAGTAGCTTTGGTACTTGCTAATTCTTGTTTCCTCATGGGATCGATCCTAATGCATCACCTACTATAATTGTCCCGTGCACTTGCGGAAAGCAGTATTAGGTAATAAATTTTATTACTTGTTTGTGTGAATTTTGCTTAATTTTGATAGTACCTATTGTAGACACCAAATTTTGACATACCATTTACTTTTCAAACATTGGAGATGTGTTTTTATTTTTGGGGTCAAATCTTAAATTTTCAATAATATCGGGGGGCAAAATAGTAATTTTTATCTGTAAATATTTTCCATTAGTTTTGGGGGTTTTTAAATTCACATTTTACTTTCATACATATTTTTAATTTTATGTGATTTTTCCAAATTGAATTGGTATTCTTTTTATATATTTTGGCCCAAGGGCAAAATCGTCATTTTACAGTTTAAATTCATTTCTGTCAAACTTTGAGCCGTAAACGCATTTTTCTAGTGTTTTAAGCATATTTTAATTTTTGGTAATTTTTTGAAATCAATAGCTATTTTTTGTATATTTTCGTTATTCAAGGGCAAAATTGTCATTTCACATTCTAAATTCATTTTTTACTAATTTTTGGGTCTCAAATTCATTTTTAGGTTTTTAAGCATGTTTTAAAGTTTTTTCTAATTTTTTTTAGGGTGAATTTCTATTAACAAATTTGTTATTTACATTTTTCTTAATTTTTTCATTTTTGTAAGAGAAAATAGATTTTTAAAGATAAAATTGTAATTTTGGTAGTTAAGGGCATTTTGGTCTTTTAATCATTTCTTGGAGGTTAAGACTTGTGCACTATAAATATCTCCACTTAGGGATTAAAAAAGGGAGGGAGAAAAATAAAAATCCAGGGAAAGTTTTTAGCTTTTTTAGTTTTTTTTTTTAGTTTTTTCATTTCACCGAGAACACCAAGAACACACACTTTTTTTACACATATCTTCAAATTTTCACCAAGAACACACACTTCTTTTTTACACACATCTTCAAGTTTTCACACACTACACCAAGAACACACACCACACATCTTCAAGTTTTCACACACCACATCAAGAACACACACTACACACACTCACACTCTATCTCACACACTACACACACTTCATACATTTCTTGCATTTTCTCTATCACATACTAGTTCATAATCTCACACACAGCCACGCATACTCACATTTGCACACACAACCCCTTCACAAATACACACACAAGCACACATAAACACACTCAGTAACTCACACACAAACAATACACAGGCACACACACTCACACACAGAGTAACTCGCACGCACACACACGCTCATATTCACACAGTCTTACAGTCTGCTCACACGCACAACTTCACACACTAATTCACACAGTTTCACGCGCAATACACACACAGACATTTCAATTAACCACCTCCTTGACCAGCAAGAAAAATAGAACAACCAAACCCATTACAACTCAGTCACACAACCCACCATGCACAATCGTCACGCTGTCAATCGATTCACCAATTCAGTCTCCAATTCCATCCCAGACCCCTGCAACCCCACTTTCTACAACCCCCTGCAAACCATAGCCCCAAATCCAGAAATATACATATAGTCGCACCACATGCAAATTCACACAAACAGCAAACACAGCAGAAACACACATCCACAATAATCATCAAACGGCCACAAATCAACCCCAAAAGGCCCAGCAATCAGGCACTATCCAAATACAACTATTACCAATACCCCAAACTCAACAGCACTCCCACACAGGACCACTGCCCAGACTCCCTGCTACCATCAATTTCCACCAATTTGCACAAAATTCATCAAAAATCCATCACCATAATCTTCACCAACTTACTAACAACCCATTAATCTCTCCTCCACCACACACCGTTCATCACCCAAATCCACAACTCACAGCTACAAGCCCACAGTTCCAGCCCCTACGCACCACCACCTCTGGTCATCGTCTATCTCCTCCTTCATGCCATCGCAGCTCCTTCCACTACCCTGCCACCAAGTTCCATATTCAACCACCAGCAACAGTTTCCCATCTACAATTGCCCAAAACAGCCCCTACCATCACCACGAATCCACCTCCCCTCCAATTGCCCATAAACTACAATCGAAACCACATACAACCAGAAATTCAACCCACCCAACATACAGTCAATACTTTGAATCCTAGACTGATTACATAGACAACTACACCACACGGTCACAATCCACAGTCACTGCAATCCTATCTGTTCATTGATAAACCTTCAATCAACAGCTCAATAAACACCAATTCGCAACCACCATTGCCACTTCTTACCTGCAAAAGAAACAACCAAATAGCTAGAATCTATCACCACAGATCCACTGCTACAACCCCAAAATCTTCCTGAAACCACTATCAGAACTAACCCTTGCCCACCCTTTGACCACACCAAGCCTTCAGCAGCGACTAATCTTCACCGTCACCAGACTGTGACCAGCAAGCGAGACCGCTCTTGCTCATCAATCACCCCTGATAACCGGCGACTTGTTTTCTCCGCTACCTGGAAATTTCGTCACCATCTCCATCGACCCATGGAGTCACCATTTTTCCCCTGATCCAGGCAAGATGTCCAGTTATTCTCCCTTTAATTTCTGATGAATCATTTGATTGATGAAAGTCCTGTGTGTGTTTGTTTGATTTTGGAATGGATTTGAGCGAGGGGTGAGCACTTAGCCGTGGTTCAAGGATTCAGATAATGAGAACTCGAGATTTGAGGGAGTTCAATTGGGTTTTCAGCAAACCCAAGTAGAAAGAAAGAAGCTGAAAATGAGAGAGAAAGAGAAAGAAAGAGAGAAGCTGAGAAATTAGTAGAGGGGAGAAGGAAAGAAAGAAACAAGAGAGCTGGAGAAGAGAGAGAGAGAGAGAGAGAGAGAGAGAGAGAGAGAGAGAGAGAGAGAGAACTTGTCAGCGAGAAAAAGAAGGAAAAAGAGGAAAAGGAAAAATCGAGAAAACAAGCAGAGGGAGAATGAAGGCTAGACACAGACGGTGAGACCAGGGATAGAAAAAGAGAGAAGAAGAGAGATTAGAACTGGAAATCTGGGAACCGGTTGGGAAATGTTTAAGAGGATTTGGTATTTTTCATTAGTGTGGGGCTTACATTTGATTAGTTTAGGGTTAGGGGGTTAATTTCTGTTTTTGTTTCTTTACTTAGTAGTTAATTCAGTTAATTAATTAAATCAATTAAACTAGTTTAGCTTTTAATTTGGTAGTCTTCTTGATTTTTTTCTTTTCTTTTTTCCGATTTTTATGTCATGAAAATGATTATTTAAATTTCAACCTCTAACGCTCTTGAATTAGTATTAATAAGCCCGTTGGTATTTGGTATCTTTCATTTTGATATTCTCATATTGATCCCCTTAGATTTCATCTTATTTATTTTTGATTAATTGCAACTGTGTCCTTGCTCGAATTTATTGTTTTGTTCCCTAATTTACTTTAATTGTGCATCTCTATCCTCTTAGACTTATATGAATTTTTAATTTTACCCTTTAAGTTTTATAGAGTTTTATTTTTAGCTCTTTAGTTGCTAGAATTTATTTATTATTATTTTTATCTCAATTTGTCAATAGTTATATATTTTAGATTTTATTTGTTTATATCGAGATACCTTGACTTGTTTGTTCATGTTGGGTAGTATTTGTATCGGGTCTTCAAAAAGGTATTTTTCGTTACCTTTTAATTGCTTCTTTATGTGCTCCAACGTGCTCTAATGTGATATTTTATGCATTTTTTTATGTGTTTCTTATTTTATGCACTTTTTGCGTATTTATTTATTTTGTGTTGTTTAATTTTAAATTTTATTATTTTGACGAAAAATATTATATTTTGTATTTAGCTAGTCAATGTAATAGTTAGGTTATTTTTCTCATATTTTAGCAAGAATTGTGTAATTAGATAGAAAGTGTAATAGATAGGTCATCTCTACCTTTTTCACCCCTTAAATTGTAAATTAAAACCCCCCGGTGTAATAGTTAGGGCTTGTGTGCTTTTGCGTGCTTACGTGCTTATTTGTTTTATCGCTTTCATTAGGATTTTGCATCTAGATATTATGCTTATGTGTTATGTGCTCTTATGTGATCTTATATGTTTTTATATGTTTAATTTGCTTTTAATTCATGATTTATGGTATTCCGTCACCACACTAGTTCAATGCTAGTTGTGGCTTCTTTCTTTTCTTGCTAGTCCAACGCTAGTAGGATTTTTTAGAATGGGCTAGTCCAACGCTAGACCCTTAGGACATTTTAGAATTAGGTGCACTCGTGTGCATTTTTACATCACATTTCACACACTTCTAGTTTTTCTTTCCATTTGGCATGATTTTATTATTATTATTATTATTATTATTATTATTATTATTATTATTATTATTATTATTATTATTATTTTGACACATTTTTAAAATGCATGACATCCAGGTGGCATTTCACTTTAGACTTTAGGACTATTTGTGTGATTCGACTAGAAATAGTCGACTACTCACGTGAGAAGCGGTGGCGTACAGGTCGTTCTCCCCTCCGTGAGTAGAAACATTCAGTCACGAGTTATTAGTCTCCCGTACTCGTCATGATGCATACCCACTTTTCTTTATTCACTTATTATCTATATTATTATTTTCTTTTCTTTTTGCATCACATTTTAGCATAAAAACTCGTGACTCTCTCGAGGTATCGACTCAGGGTTTCGTAAATTAATGCGATAATTCCGACCAAGTCTCGACGGAACATGCCTGACCCTCCCGATATTTACATTTAGATTTAGGATTTGCATTCATATAGACACATCCGAACAGCGATAGAATCTAAGGTTAATTTAGAAAAATTTGATTAAACCTCGCAACTAGCCTCGGCTAGGTTGAAAGGGTGCCTTAGGTGCAAGCCTTTGCCTTCCCTTTCTTCAAATATGACTCCCGGACCATTTTCTCTCGTTTTTCCGTAGACCGGAGTCGAAAAAAGGGTTTTAAAACATTTTTTTTAAATTTTTATTTTTATTTTGTTAAATGATTT
Organism: Mitragyna speciosa; assembly: GCA_024721245.1. Classification (NCBI taxonomy): domain Eukaryota; kingdom Viridiplantae; phylum Streptophyta; class Magnoliopsida; order Gentianales; family Rubiaceae; genus Mitragyna; species Mitragyna speciosa. The sequence goes on along the minus strand of CM045552.1, from coordinate 17,638,600 downwards.
TTCGGGTGACTTGGTACACCCTAACTCAGTACCAAGTGGCGACTCCATTTTTCAAAATAAAACCCTTTTTCTAAAAATTATTTGGCCAAATCTGTCGCACTTTTAGTCCCAGCCTTGTTTTCTTTTAAATACCATTCTTTTTTTAAATACACTTTTTTACTAAAATTTAATTTTTCTCACATACGCACGGTTTTTTCTAAAAAACTTGCTTTTCAAAAGAGTCATCAGACTAGACCTGCTTTTTCGAGACGCGACAGTCACGACCCTACTACCATCCCCTTTGCCTTCACGATTTTTCGGACGCAACACCTATACCTCACAATCATTAGGTTAGGTTATAATGGTTTTTTCTTAACTTTTGAGTTGTTATTTATTGAGTAGATACTTATGCTATTCTCATATTTTTTGTAGGAAATCAAACATTTCATCATTAGTTTAGGTCATCCAGGGGAGCATTGATGAAGATTTGGTGTGGCTTGATGGTGGTGAAAGTTGGACAAAGAAAGGAGAAGTAAAGACAAGAGAAAAAGGCTAAAAACGGAGAAGGAGCAGTATTCGCGATGGTATCCGTTCGCGGATACCCATCGTGGATATTTTCTTGACTACGAGCTTAACCTATTGTGGGAAGGAGGTATCCGTGAACGTAACCGGTCACGGTTACACGTCGTGGGAACGGAAAACCTTCTGGTGCATAGTAGACGTGAACAATTTTTTTAACAGGAATAAAACACTTGGCTTGGGATTATTCATCGAGAGTCACTTCTTTTCTTTTTATTGTACTAGAGAGGTAGAATACTCTCTAAAGGGTAGTTTTAGTTAGAGTTTTCTACGTAGAGTAGGGTAGAGAGAGAATAGCAAAGGTATTGAAGAGAATTCTTGTAACAACTCAAAGAGGGAGAAAAAGTACAGTCTTTTGGAAGACTATTCATCCATCAATAAGAATAAGCATTTCTTTACTAATCTTTCCTCTTATTCTTGTTTTGTTATGTTTTATATTGCAAATATTTGATTTTTATTCCTTGCCTTTCAATGGGTAACTAATTGGTTTGTCTAGGATTTAGAGGAAACTAGTGGTTCAAGGCAATATGTGTTAATTGCCTTAAAGATTTATGCTTTAACTTGTATTGCTTATTCACTATTTTACATGCCGTGATTTGTGATTGACTGGCCATCAATTATTAATTCTAAATTATTATTATGCAACACGAGTTGGTAATAATGGTGGAACTGGAGTAGATGAAGTATAGGTTGCATGTCACACGAGAGTAGTGGTACTCCTAGGTGGGTCAATTAGGCAATCCATAGGACAAATGAACCAATACGAGAATCTTTATCGTGAGAGGAGAAAAGAACTAGTAGGGAGGTAATCATTAACTTGTCACAAGAGTGAAGGTTAAGTACACTTGGGATTGTGCCCTGAACGATACAAGATTGAGGCATGAATTGAGTAATTTAACATCACTTTAAGATCATTAGTGGAATCTAGATCCTAGACACTTTGCATACTATTTCTCTCAATTCTTCCTATTCTGTGTTTTAAGTTAATTCTTTCTTCAATTTAATTAACTTATACTTGTTGGTTTGTCTAAATAATAGAGTAAATTCAATAGTCTTAGTACTTTGAGTCCATTGTCTGTGGGTTCGACCCTGTTACCCTATACTACTACATGATATGTTCTCTTGCAGACAATAGGATAATTAGGTTTTATAATTTGATAATTGTGTGATTGAGATTGTCTTTAGTTGATATATTTTTAGCCTGATTACACCGTATCACCCACTTTCAATCTTTATGTACCATTTTTCACATCGATAATTGCATCGGCGGTAGCAAGAAAAGATCTACCAAGTATAATAGGCATGTTAATATCATCCTCCATCTCTAAAACAATAAAATCTACTGGGATAATAAATTTGTCCACTTTGATTAAGACCAAGAACATCAAGTGGACGCCTCATAGATCTATCAGCTAGTTGCAAAGTGATGTTTGTGCTTTGAACTTCTTTGAACCCTATCTTTCTTCCTATTGACATAGGAAGTTGTGAGACACCAGCACCTAAATCACATAATGCATTGGAAAAATTAACATTACTAATAGTGCATGGGATAGAAAAACTCCCTGGATCCTTGAGTTTTGGAGGCAATTAATTTTGGATCCTAGCACTACATTCTTCTGTTAGTGCTATGGTCTCAAAGTCATCAAGATTTTTCCTCCTTGTCAACAAGTCCTTCAAAAATTTCCTGTACTTCAGAACCTACAAAAATGCATCTACAAAAGGAACGTTAATATGTAATTGCTTGAGCATTTGTGCAACTCTTCCCAATTTCTTTTCTTGCTTTTCATTCCTAAGCCTTTATGGAAATGAAATTTGTAGGGGAATAGATAGCTTGTGATGGAGAATGATTATTTTCATCATGAACTTCTTTATCACTCACTATCTCTTTTCCTTTTTCTTTGTTTTCATCTCTCACTTCCACATTCTTCAATGATTGGTTCATTTAACACCTTGCCACTCCTCAATGTAATAGCTTGAACATGTTCCCTGGGATTCATTTCGGTTTTACTTGGTAACTCTCCTTTTTTCCTAAAGTTCATTTGTTTGGCTATTTGAACAATTTGATTTTTCAAAGATCTAGCCATTCCTAACATTCAACTTTCAAATTGCTCCATCCTTTCTACCATTTTTTCATTAGCCACCTCCCAAGCCAATTTATTTTGTGAAAATTTTGGGTTCTGTTATCATCTTTGGCTTCCTCCACCAAAGATTTGGATGGTTTCTCCATCCCAAATTATATGTGTTTGAAAAAGGATTATTAGTAGAAGAAGAAGGTTTGTAATTATTGACATATTGAACTTATACACGATAATATGGATCATGAGAATCATCGCACAAATTATAATATGTAACACTAGATGAACCTTGACTACTTGAGACATGCTTATTGAAAACATTCATTATATTTTGCATTTGAGCACGTAGCATATCTAAAGTATCAATTTCATACATACCTTGTGGTCTTCTATAAATACCTTTTTCACTAGCCCATTGGAATGATTGGCCGCTATTTCTTCAACCAACTCTTGAACTTCTTCTGCCGACTTTGCCATGAGTGCCCCCCTGTAACTGCATCTATATTGATTTTTGTTTGATAATTTATTCCATTATAAAATCTTTGCATTATTAGCAAATTAGGGAGTCCATGGACATTTTCTTATTAGTTCCATAAATCTCTCCCAACCTTCATAGAGAGGTTCTTCTTCACATTGGTAGAAACTAGATATGTCCATACGAAGTCATGTGGTCTTCTTCGGTGGGAAATATTTGTTCAAAAATGCTTTGAAAATATCTGTCCATGTAGATAGGTATTTGATAGAAATGATTGAAGCCATTGATTTGATCCAAGGAGCACTCACACTTGTTAGACTTGGACTTGAACATGGTGAGCTTAGGAGGGGCGTGTTCTTAGTGGAAGTTGATCTACATGGTTGATGGTTGAAGCTTATGCACAGATTTGAGCTTGTTTGGATGCTTGAATTTCACTTTATTTATGGTAGCACATTGGGCCAAGGAGTGGAGCGTTGGTTGTGGATCAAGTTCATCTACAAAGATGATCCAAAAGAAGCAAAAAAGCTGTCTATAACATGCATTCAAGGGGCTGGTTACTTGGACTCACTTGGAGGGCTCTTAAAGTTGCTAAATAGAGGCCCATTGGAACTTAATGAAGGATGTCCAGCCCATGATGTGATCTTGGACGAATTTTTTTGTTTTTTAGTTGTTAGAATTACTCAACAATTGTGTTTTTAGCTAAGTATTATTGCTAGCTTAGCTATAGACTTAGTAGTTACTTAATTCTTCAATTCTAGAATGTTCTATGTAGGCCTATTTATAGGGCTAAAACCCTATACGAATTTTTTGGATTTTGAAGAATAAAATTTCAAGTGTTTTCTCAAAATTGAGAATTTTCTTGGTTCTTGGATTAGAACTGCTTTGGTCTTATCAAGCTTGCTTGTGGCGACCTAGACCTAGCTTAGAGTTATTCCATCTTGTTTTGTTTAGGGTCCTTTAGGTTGGCTTAGTCCCCTAAAGGTTCGTATTCATCGAAGAAGGGTTAATTCAAGGCAAAACAACTCCATGTCAAGGGTTCTTTGGTTCACGAATCAGACGAGGTCTTGAGTTCAACGAGTTGCATATTGAAAATTCAAGGTTCCTGACCGTCTACGTACTTCCATGCGCATCAAGTGGTATCAGAGCCATCTTCTTGGATTTTTTTCAAGTTTTTTGAATCCAATTTTTCCTTTGGAAAGATTCAGATATGTCCCTTTTTTTCTATTTTGTCGTTTATCAAAGAGCTTCGAGCCTGGTTAAGCAACTTGTGTTTTATTTGTTTTTCTTTCTAAGTCGTTGTCAAAGAGTTTCGAGCCTGGACACCAAGTTGTTTTCTTTTGTCTTTACTTTAATTTCTTGAAAAAAATTCTGCCATAATTGTTTCGTTGCTTTCTTTGTTAAAAATCGTGTCTTAGGTTTGTTTAGAGTTGTTCTTGATTGCTTCTCAATCAAGAATTCTAGGTATTGTGTGGTATTTTGTGATTCTTGACTTTTTTTTGTGTTTTCTTGATTTTCTTGTGTTAAAAACTTTCAAGAAAAGGAGATTCTTGAACTTAAAACATTCACAAATCAACTTTCTTGAAGTTGTAAGTCGTTCATGTGTTGTTCTTGAAGTAAAAAAAAATAAAAAAAGAAAAAAAAGGCAGAAAATTCGTGTGCAAGAAAGGAAAAGCCAAAAGCACAAAGAAAAAGAAGGAAAAGAGAATAAAAAAGAGTGCACATCAAAGCAAAACCCATGCACAACAATTTGTTCAAAGTTTCTTGATGTTTTGATACAAGTTCATGAAGTTCTTGAACTTACTTTTGCTAGTTTCTTGATTTTGCACCAACTTGTTCTTGAGTTCTTCAAGCTTTTGTGTTGCTGGAAATTTATTGACTGGTTTCTTGAAGTTCTTGGCTGATTTCTTGTACTTTCTTGATCAAATCTTGAAGTTCTTGAAGCTCTAAACCAACAGTCAAAGGGGTTTCTTTATAAGATAGGGTTTTGTTAGGGTTTTGCTCCATGATAGTTGCTGAATTTTGGTGTTTTTGGTGGACGAGTTTCTGGTTTGTTTTTCCAGAAATTTTTGGTGTTTAAAAGGGTTAAAAGGGTGTTAGTTTGGTTTATATAGAAGCTAGATATCTTTGGGAAATCCATTGGGAAAAGGAAAGTAATTACAAAGGGAATTTGGAAACTTATTCAACAAAATCAAATAGTTTCCTTTTCTCTTTTGGAAGGTGGCAATTAGGCTTTGTTTCACTTTTATTTTTTCCATGTTTTCACATTAGGGAAGGCTGTCTCGTCCATATTTTTACTTTCCTAATTGGTTGTGTGTTGGTTTTTAATTATTATTTGTTCAAGAATTCTTTTTGGAAAGGGAGTTCTTTCCCATTCCTTAAAGAAGTGTTGGAGTTTTACTTTTTTGCACAAGAATATTATTATTTTTCAACAGAACATTAAAAATCAAGAATTTTTACACATTTATACCACACATTAGGGTGTCTATTTTGTGCTAATTCTTGATTCTCATCCATTCTTTGATTTATTCTCTTGATCATAAACACTCTAAGCTAATTTTTCTTATCAACGCAACCATGCGCACATCAAGCAGTATCAGAGTCTTCTTGTGCTAATCTTGTTTCTTTTCATTCTTCTTGATTATTCTCTTTGTCATCCATACTCTTAGCTTAATTTTTCTTGGCCTCTACATTTACTCAATTATAAGTTGAGGTTACTATTGGTTCTTGGTGGGAATTGATTGAGTTGGTTCTTCATCAAAGAGCCTACAAGAAGATTCTTTGAGTGGAAAAAAGCTTAGCGGTGAGCTCATTTGAGGTTAAAACCCAATTTGCTTGAGGGAATCGAGTGCCAAACACTAAGGGAGTGCATCACATATTCTTGTTTATTTTTCTTTTTATTTTCTAACGATTTTCTTGCAGGAATTTTTCGAGCATAATGGTGGCTCCAATGGATTCAAACAATGATCTTAAATTTTTTAGGGAAGCCATTGTTGGAGATTTTGAGAGAAAGATGCACATAATGAGAGATAAGATCTATGAAGAGCTTGAGAGACGTACACACTCATTTAACATCAAAGCTTCTGCATCAAAAAATCCTTTTGAAAAGAAGGATAAACCATCAACTTCAAGGCCTAAGGAGATGCAATCATCGCAAGATGGTGAACAAGTGCAACAAGTTGAATTCTAAACTAGATGTACTGTGAAAAACAAGGTATGTAGTATGTGCATCAACCATGATAGTTGCATTAATTTGGCGAGGACTATGTGTGTTGGGAAGCTAGGATTACCCTTGTTGAAGCATCCAAATCCATACAAAAGGTTTACTGATAATGGAGAATTTGAAGTAACCAGTCAAGTTGGAGTTTTCACTTAGCAAATATCGTGTTAAGGTTCTTTGTGATGTAGTACCAATGGAGACTTGTCACATACTCTTGAGGCATCCAAGACAACTTCAAAATAAGGCCAAGTATGATGAGGTGAACAATAACTACTCTTTCAAATGGAATAGGAGGAATGTCAAGCTAATTCCTTTGCCTTCACTTGAGGTAAATAATGATAAAGAAAAAATTCCAAGAGATTGCAAAGAGTGGGAAATTTCTTTGAAAGCACAATCAAAAGAGGTTACATGTGAGGCTACCACTCCATCATGCGAAGTTGATCTTAAAGCATCATTGGAAACAACAAAGGTTGAAACATCACCCTTGGAAGCAAAGCTAAAGAGTGCACTCGAAGAAGAAAGTGAGGATAATCCAAAAGAAGAGTGTGTGCAAGAGAAGAGTGAGGATAGCATAGGTCTTGAGGCAGAACAAATTGAAAGGAAAAATTTTGAGAAAGAAGAGAAAAAAATAAGAGAGTGGAAGTGGAAGCTAGCAAAAATGTGGAAAAAATTACTTTGATTGAAAGGCCTAAACTTGTTGTACCTATGTACAAAGAAGTATATTATTTTGCTAACACTCCTAACACTTGTTTCCCTAGTATTTTTGCTTCTCCTTTGCAGCAATTTGGAAGTCAATTTCAAGACAAAGTGTTGCCACATGTAAATTGTTTATTCAATGGCGTTAAGTTGCAAGTTTCTAGATTTATATCACCAAGCAAGAAGATGCAAGTGTTTCAAGGACATGACTTGATGAAGAAGAGATGTTTTAAGACAAAAATCTAGTCTCTTGCCATCAACATCAATTGGTTGATCAAATATATGTTTGATTGGTGGCATGGTGTTAATTGGATTATTTACTAAGTCCAAACGCCACAACTGAATTGATGAATTTGCTGGATTTTATTGATTTGTGGCATAAGTCTTTGTGTTATTTTCATTTTAATTGTTTTAATTTGCATCTTAATTCTATCTTATGTGTTTATTCTATTGGAGTAGATAGTTATGTTTTGCATCTAAGTTGTTTTGTTTCATCTAGTGTAATCTGTCTTAGGAGTTTTCTTGTGATTTCTCATCACGTTTGAAAGGAATTTTTGCATATTTTATGTGATTTTTCATGCACTGATGCATGTTCTAAGCTTTATATAATCGTTTATACATTTCGCCCAATGCATTCTAGCGTTTTAGTTTACGACAATGTTCATTTTTTTTAGTCCTTGGTGCATCATATAGATTATTCAAGTTTGTTAGCTAGTAGTGAAGTTCATGATTTTATTTTGCATGATTCATGTAGCACTTATATGCATGAGTCTATCTGTTTGTTGTTTTCTTCTTTTGATTATCTTTGTTATTTTTTAGCACTTATATACTCCACGCATGCTTATTATTCATGTTTTTAGGGATGGTAATCATTTAAATAAGTCCATTGTACTTAGATGTCAATTTGTCCTTGCATCATCAATACGTGTTTTTGATTATTTTGTTTCATCCTTAGAGAAACTTGAGTTTTTCTTAACTCGTGCTCATGAATACTATGTGTCATGCGATTTGCAAGCCCTATCCCATGAGTTGTGTATTCTTGATAATTATACTTATTTATTTAGCCTTCTTCTAGTTACTAATATTGATTTATATGTTGTAGAAGATTCGAGGATGAATCTTTTCGAGGAAGGAGGGATTGATGTGATCCAAGGAGCACTCACACTTGTTAGACTTGGACTTGAACATGGTGAGCTTAGGAGGGGCGTGTTCTTGGTGGAGGATGATCTACATGGTTACTGGTTGAAGCTTACGCACAGATTTGAGCTTGTTTTGATGCTTGAATTTCACTTTGTTTATGCTAGAACGTTGGGCCAAGGGTTCTTTGGTTCACGAATCAAATGAGGTCCGGAGTTGCATATTGGAAATTCAAGGCTCCTAACCATCAACGTAATTCCGCGCGCATCAACCATTGCTTGGCTTTATCTCTCAAAGAGAATGGAAATAATCTTAGCCTTATGGCATCTTTGAAAACACCATTTAATTTAATTGTATCACATATTTTCATGAAACTTGCCAAGTGTGAATGTGGATCTTCATTTACATTACCACCAAATTGATTTTGTTGAACTATTTGAATTAGTCTCGGCTTAAGTTTAAAATTAGTAGCATTTACTGATGCTTATATTATGCTTGTATGAGAACTAGTTGGATCTGACAAGCATTAATTAGGTCTAAAAATATAACAATAAATCTCAACAATATTACACAAATAAAGTCAAGTTAAATTAACCTAATTACCCTGCTTACTGCAAGTGCACAGTTCGTGAAATAGTACAAGGTAACAGGGTCGATCCCATAGGGAAAATATTATAGAAGTACAAAGGCCTTATCGCTAGCTTTATTATCTAAACAAACCAAATAAAGAGAAAAGACGGAAAATAAACAAAGAAATAAATAAAGTAATCAACTCTATCGAATAACAATATTGGAGAAAATGAACAATTGTCAGATTCTAGGGAATAGATTCCACTAATGACCAAGCATAAGATTGAGTGGATTAATTCATGCCATGGATTCTTGTATTGTTTAGGGTCCAATTCCAATTGTACTTAACCTTTACTCTCGTGATAAGTTAATGATTATCTCCCCACTAGTTCTTTCCTACTCTCATGGTAAAGATACTAGTATTGGTTCATTATCCCCATGAATTGCCCAATTGACCCATCTAGGAGCACAATTACTCTCGTGTGACATGTAACCTAGACTTCAACTATTTCCTTTCCATCATTATTGCTAACACTCGTTGCATAATAACAACTAAGAATTTATAGTTGGTGATTAAGCAACTACAAAGCCATACAAACCAAAATAAAGAACAAACAATCACAAGATAGCATGAATAATCACAAACAGGTCATATGCATAAAGCCATTAGTTTCCTCTAACCCCAGATTGACAAATTAGCACATACCCATGATGATTTCACATAAAAGATCCAAGCTTTAATAGAACAATCCATCATAATTAGGATAAAGAAAGACACAAAGTAAAGAAAACTTATTCAATTGATGAACAAAGATCCAATGCTTGTATTCCTTTCTCCAATCTTGATATGTACAAGAGAATCCTCCAAATATGTTATGATATAGAGAGAAATCACTAATCTATGGTGGTGGCACTCTCAAAGAGAGAAAATCTCTCTAAGAGAGACCTGCACTATTTTATTCTATTCTCTCTCTATGCTATGCCACGCTTCCCTCTCGTGTTTTTAGCACTCTGAAACCCTCAAAAGATGTATCCCAACCGTCCACAAAGAGTATGAATTAATCCCTTGAAAGATAGACCCAAAGTGCCTCAAAATCGTACATTAGAGGCCCGAACCCGTGCCAGAAACCGTGCCAAGGATTTTGCTGCGGCTTTATTTAACAACTTTTTGACCGTACCTACGGTGCAACCTGCAGCGCAAATTCAGCTGCAGTTTCGGTTAGAAAGTTGGCCAAACTAGCTTTTAATCCAAACATGAAAGTTATAGTCCTTTGAGTTAGCTTTCTATAAGCATAAAAATCAGGTCATTTGGAGTTTTGTACACAAAGATATGGACAAAAAATTGAGACATAGTTGAAAGAGCATTGATGCACAAGAATGCTTTAGTAATGTGGAGATTTCACATTGCAAACGTGAGAAGCATACTTTGAGGTTTTCCTAAGTATGGTAGATAATTCTCTTAGCTTTAAAATGCTTCAAGAATCATCTCAATTCATTATCTCTAACTCTAGTTATGGCCAAACTACTAGAACATGTCGGTGCAATGAAACCCTTTCCTCACCAATTCTTCTTCTACCTTTGCTTTTCATGCCACATCTTTGGTCCTCTTCTCTTACCACTTCTCATCAACTTCAAATCACTTCCAAATAGCTTTCAAATATACTTCACTTGATTTGAATTGATGATCAAATAGCTAAAATCTACAAAACACAAAGGATTGCACATTAAACCACTCATTTGCACATTTTAGCTACAAAACCAAAGATTGAAAGAAATAGACATAAAAATGACCTTGGTTCTCATTTATTCCTAAAAACTAGCCTAATATACTAATCTAGACACAATAACAGGACCTATAATAGCAAAATCTCTTAAAGAACAAGTTTGATGGTTAGAATTTTGACTTATTTCCTTCATGGCTATCTCTTGTTGTGGATGATGTTGAGGTGCACTTGAAGTTTCACCAATCTTCTCCACTTTTGCTTGTTCTTCTTGCCTTCGTCTCCTTACCTTCCTTGTGGTTCTTTTAATCTCTAGATCAAATGGAAGCACTACCCTTAAGCTCCTATGCATACACCTACAAAACGAAAGAAAATAGTTATTTAGAACTAAAGAAAACCAAAGTTTAGACTAATAAAATTAGTTTTAGCCTTAATATTTCCTTGATTCCATGGCAACAACACCAAAAACTTGACATGGTCTACATGAGGTATGGCAAATATGAACAGAACACACAAAAATCAAGCAATGAAAATCTAATCTCCCAACCATACCGCAAGTATACGGGTCAATTGTAGCACTTGGAGTATTAGGTGTCGAATCCCACGAGGAATCAATAATATTGCAACTACTAAGCCTTTATTGCTAACCTCTATTATTTAAACACAAACAAATCAAAGAGTGATTATGGGGTCCCTTCAATAGAATAGGTATATGATTAAGAATAATTGTAGAATTCAATACAAAGAATCCTAGAACATAGAATCCACTAATGAATCATCAATGAATGACTTACTAAGTTTTATCTTGCCTTGTTTAGAATCCAATTCCATAGATTTCATAACTAGATCTATCTATGAGATGACAAGATTCTAACTATTCTCATGATGAAATCTTATGAAAACACAAATTGTTATGACTCACTTAAGCATTTATTATTATCTTATGAATGACGTAAGCATTACTTGTTTATTTTCTATTCCTATATGCATTTCTCAATGTCAATTAACAACATGGATGATTTGTTTAAGTTGGCCATACAAAAACAAATGTTAAAACTTGAGCAAGTAAACAAACAAATGCAACCTTAGCAAGTGTATATTGATTAAATCATGTTTGTTGATTCATTAGCTTCATCTATATTATGGATGAAGCTTTTAGTTCAACATGATTAATGAAACAACTAAAAGTTCAAATTCAAGACAAGAATTCATATCAACAAATGAAAGTAAAACAGAACGAGTTTAAAATTGCTGAACCAAAGTTGGAATAAGCTTCTCTTCTATTCACCTTCAAAAGTTGAACATGAGTTCTTTTACAATGAACCTCACTATTCTATTGAAGGATAAAGAGAATTCTACTAATTCTCTACCAAAATTAGTACAAGACTAATGCCAACAACTACTATCTATTTTTAATTCTCTCTAAAAACTTCCTCCTAATGCTTTACAAATGACTTCTATTTATACACAAATATCCTTCATGCCATTTTTTAACTTGCAATTGCATTCAATGCATGGAAATGATGAAGATTTGCATTAAGATTCAAATGGACATAAAAGTCTTCATTTGCATGCTCCATGGAATCTACAACTTGAAAAACCCTATCTCCATCTAAAAATGTCTACAAAAATAGCTGGAAAGAGATGCAAGTTGCAAGTCCTAGAAGTCGTTGGCCGAATTCTATTTGCGGGTCAATTCGTGGGGCATCGATCCGCGGATGACCTCCAGTGGATCACACAAAAGTGGCCCGATTTGATTTTTAGATTTAGCTGAGATGAGAGTCCATGTGTCTAGACATTTTCCACACATTTTCACATATTCTTGGTGAAGAATTAGGCCTCCCAATTATTTTTGAATAATTATTTCTTCAATTATTTTCTAAGTGATTCATACAATCTTAGTCCCTTGGATCACATTTGATTTTGATTCTCCTTAACTCCAATTAATCCAAATTGAGCTTAATCCTGATGAACCTACAATTGTGTACAATAATTGAGCATTAATTTGCTCAAAATAACAATTTCACCTCAAAACCCTAATACTGAGAGAAAAACCCTAATTCTATAAAAAGTTAAAAAATGAGTCATTTGTAATCAAAATTACTATTACAATACTAAAATCTTACCAAAAATACATAATAAAACATATAGTAATATTGGTAAATTTATTACTTGTCACCTCTCACCTCTACCTCTACCTCCCCCATGAAACATTAATTCTCTCGATTCTCTCGGACTAAAAACCACCACCACCACCAGCAACAGCAACAATTAAACCACCTAATCTCGATCCTCTCTCTTGCATTAATCTCATTTTTAGCCCCTCAACAACCCCATTGAACCCAATCGCATCAAAAGTCCTAGTGAACACTAGAAAAGTCCACAACCTTCTCGAGATCTCCTTTTTTCCAGCTCTAATTAATTAGAAATTGAGGCTTTCAATTCACAAGTGGAAACGTTGAATTTGATCATCGCCCACAATAATACTAATGTCACCTCTTCAATTATTGCAAAAATGAATAATTAAAAATAAAAAATTCCCAATTTTGCTATGGAAGAAGTTTAGGGCATTTGTTGCCCAATCCGATCAGTTGAGTAAAGTTCATAGGGGTTTTTTAATTCTTTTGAGGCCAAAGAAAAGCATAGTTTGGATCTCAATTGTTGTCATCTTTTTTTTCAATTTGCTTTGTTTTGGCTATCTTATTGGACCAGAAAAAGCAAGATTAGAATTGGAAAGGAGGAGACTTGGCAAGATATTTGGCAAAAGGGGAAGGGGAATTTGCAACAAACGTGAGTGAATTGAGGGTGGTACCTTTTAGGAAGGAGATGCTGAAGAAAATATTAAAAAATAAAGAAAAAGGAGAAACATAATGAAAAGATAGTGTTACTCTTTGAAAACTCTTGTGCCCATGCAACTTAACGCGTGATTTGTTTTATGATTTTTTTCACTGTATTAATGGAATGATTTTTACCTGACAATGTTAATAATTGGGTGATCAATTTGAGCACAAGATAAATATAGTGACTAAAAATCATAAACAAGTTTAGTGACTTTTGAAGCCTTTTGTTGTATAGTTTAATTAGTCACATTCCCCTTTCTTTCTCTTATGACCTTCAATACAATACAATAAATGAAACACCCAAATTTGATTTTTGTATTTCAGAAATTTGAATCTTGAAGCTTATAGAATTGTTTCTTTGAATTATGATAATTCTCAAGAGTAAACTAGGGTTAAATTTCTATCCTAGTAAGAACTAGGTGATATGTATATGTATTACGTTTTAATCTTGAATTAGGCACTTAACAAATTAACTAATTAAGTTATTACACGTTGAATCAAAAAAAAAAAAGAGGAAAACCCTCGTTCCACTATTATTAATTATCCAAGTTGCGTTTTCTAATAAGAGAATGACATATATATATATATGTAAAACATCCTAAAATCTACTATGGAAAGTCAAATAGTCTATTATGATTAAAAGAAAAATAATTAAAATTCAAAAACAGTAAATTCGTAGAATCTGCCCGTATTCAGAAGGGGTTCCCGTGGCTGGGTACCATCTTAGGTACGCATTGCTTAAGCCAATCATTGTGGGCAGAAACTTTCGTGTTCTCACGACAGAGGTACCAGTGCCCAACTACTCTATCCGCGACCCTTATCCGTGCACAGATACATCTCATAAATAAGGTCAGAAAGTCACTCTGGCCTTCTTCTGGCTCCCACTCGCAAGCGTACTCTTTGCATCCATATATGACCTCTTCTTCAAGCCTTTCTTGCCTCTCTTGGGTGCTCCTATGCCTCTATTAGGGGTTGGTGATGGCCTTTGTTTTGGCAGCTCTCTTGAGATCACACGAACATTTTGACCAACTTGAGACTTGGTCCTTTGGTGCATATCATTCCCCTCATCTTCGAGAAGATTCGTCCTCCAATCTCACTTCTTCATGTCTCCACCAAGTGGAATGTCAACAACCTGCAAAGAAGAAGAGTTTGGAATACAAGAAATTGGATTAGCATGATTCACCTTCTCTAACTTCTTCTTTCTCTTATTCACTTCTAGCTCCTTGGACAACTTCACATGGTCCTTACGGACTTCCAAAGGTGACAACGAAACCAGTGTGATGTACTTCCCACACCACACAAATGAATATTGGTTCTTGAACTCATCATATAGCACTTGCCGGTCAAACTGCCAAAGACACCCCAATAGCAGATGACATGCTCCCATTGGTACCACGTCATAAACAACCTTTTCTTTGTAAATCTCAAGAGAGAACTCAACCTCAACCTGCTTAGTCACCCTAATCTCGCCACTATCCTTCACCCATTGCAGATGATATGGCTTAGGATGCTTCAATATTTTCAATCCAAGCTCCCCTACAAATAAGGAATTCACTGTGTTAGCACAACTACCTAAAGCAATGGCAATTCTGCATACCTTAGCATTGATGAAGCAGCGAGTGTGGAAAATGGACTTTCTCTATGAATCAGGGCCAGCTTCCTTAGGCATCTTATTTTCATGAATAAAGCTTCTTCCTTGTCAGCACTATACTCACCATCAAACTCACTACCTCCTTCCAGTAGTGGCATCTTCTCATCATCAGAACAAGCACTCTCTATATCGCCACCCTTGAGCATGATCATGGCCCTAGTATTAGGACACTAGGATGCCACGTGACCACGTCTCTAACACTTGAAGCACTGGATGTTACGTGTTCTCATAGGTGCCTTCATCAACCCTTTGCCTTCACCCATGCCCTCCTTTGGCCTTACAATGTCCCCTTGTTCCTCTCGTCCTACGAACAGTCTATCCTGCCATCTCAACTTCCTATAGGAAAAGCTTGTACCATCTCTCCTCCTAGCCTTGAGTCACTTCTCCACTATCTCAGCCTTGTGGACTAGGTTATCAATGTCAACGTAGGACTACAACTCAACCTTGTCTCAGATTTTTTGGTTTAGACTAGCTAGAATTCTACCCATTGTGACTTCACGGTCTTCTACGACATTTGCCCAGATCCTTTGCTAGCTCCATATTCTTGTAGTAGTTATCCACAATACAGCCACCCTGTAACATGGACTGTAGTCTCTGCTACAACTTCCTGTAATAGTGACCAGGTAAGAACCTCCTCTACATTATTAGCTTCATCTCACCACATCTTCTTTTGGTAGTGGCTAACTGGTCCCACCACACACTTGCATAGTCAGGAACTCCACAGCAACCAACTTTATCTTTTTCTCCTCCGTGTAATGATGGCAATCAAACACATGCTCCACCTTCTACTCCTACTCCCGGTAAAGCTCTAGGTCACTCAATGCTCCCAATATTGCTATCACAACCTTGCTCTCCTCTTCTATGCCTCCTATCAGCCCCCATTTCATTATTAGAATTTTTGGACTCAGCCAGCAGTGATCTCTTCTGATGACTTCTATGGTTGCTCCTCGATCTAGAATGGGAATGGCCTCACGTTTCTTGTCGCTCACAAATAGCGTCCATGGTTTGCCTCATACTCTAGATGCTAGTATTTATTGTCTCAGCAAAGTCTCTAAGGTCAAATGCCTTGGATTCTCCCTCATTAGATATGATGAATTTTTGAGCAAACAAATAGATTTATGGAAGAAGGGATATAAACTCAACTAAGGCAAGAATTGCTATGAAAATAATGCTACCCAACACTAACACTCACAATCCATGAAAACAAAATTGAAGAGAATTTTTTTTCCGGATGAACAGTAATTCAGATGAACAGTACTAGTGCACAGTCTCGATGAACAGTGCCATACAGTGATGATGAACAGCGATGCATTTTTTTTTTAACAATGGGATGGGACTCTTGATGATTTTTGTTAATGAATAGTTAACAAATCACCAATAATCAATAACCCAATCAACAAAGAAACAAAAGACACAAAATTTTTAGGGTTTCTAGACGCCCTGAATCAAAGACAAAACTAAAGAGCAAAGAACATTATAGAAACTTGTAGAAAATTGCAGGGAAATTCGATTAAGACACTAGGAATTATGCAAAGCAACAATCTCCGATCACAAAAAACAATAAAGCAGAAAGCCCACAACAATAGAAAAACCCTAGGAATGAAATTGCTCAAGAACAATAGGCAATCACAAGAAATGCTGCAGGAATTTGACTAAAAAATAAAGAGGAAAGATATATCCAATCTCAAAGAATCGAAATTCAAGAGATGGATTGAATACACTTGATACCAAGAATCCAGAAGCTCTGATACCACTTGATGCGGTCCGCCCCAAAGACCCTTCGTTAATCACCTGATGGGAACCCTTGAACGAATGCAACCACAGGACAATCCTTCCCAAAGATCGTTCTTGCATATCAAATAGACAATCTAACCCCAATTCTGCCCGAGAATTTAAACTAGTTTGTAGAAGATCCCAAACTCTAATCCCACATGCTGGTTAGAACTCAAGATATCAAGAATATCCTGCAAATCTCTCGAAGAATCTCAAATCTCACAAGGAGAAAAAAAGAGGAAAACCCTCGTTCCACTATTATTAATTATCCAAGTTGTGTTTTCTAATAAAAGAACGACATATATATATGTATAAAACATCCTAAAAACTACTATGGAAAGTCAAATAGTCAATTACAATTAAAAGAAAAATAATTAAAATTTAAAAATAGTAAATTCATAGATTCTGCCTGCATCCGCGAGGGGTCCTCATGGCCAGGTATCGTCGCGGATACACTACACTTGAGCCAATCGTTACGGCCAGAAACTTTCGTGTTCCTACGACAGAGGTACCCACGACCAGCTACTCTATCCGTGACCCTTATTCGTGCGCGGATACACCTCGTGGATAAGGTCAAAAAGTCATTCTGGCCTTCTTTTGCCTCCCACTCGCGGTCATACTCTTGGGTGCTCTTTTGCCTCCATTAGGGGTTGGTAGTGGCCTTTGCTTTGGCGGCTCTCTTGAGATCACGCGAACATTTTGACCGACTTGAGACTTGGTCTTTTGGTGTGTATCACCTCCGAATTCATTTTTTTGATAGGGCTACAATGTTTATGATTGCAAGTGCAATATGGGAGCCTCTCAAACTTGATGCAACCACGGTTAATTTGAGTAGACCAAATGTGGCTAGGGTTTGCTTGGATGTAGACTTGACGAAAGAACTTTCTGAATGAATCTAGATTGCTGGAGGATAAGGGCGTTTTAACAAAAAATAAGCCATGAAGAGCTTCTCCCATATTGCAATAAATTCTATAAACAAAGTTATGATGAAACAAGATGTAGATTTTTGAATCCAAAGGGAATAGAAAATGGTGTGTCGGATCAAAGGGACAAAAGTCAGAACCATGAGAATTTGTAGTATGTTCATAAACAATTTCAAAATGAAGAAAATTAAGGTTATAGGTTACCTGAGTCAAAAAACAAAGAGATGTTGGAGGCTAAGGAAAATCAAACAGAATTCATAGGTGATACATCTATTGATCTAGAACGAAAAGATAGTCAAAAGGAGGGTCAGAATACGGTGGTTTTGGAACAGCAAAATTTGGGGTACAATGAAGCGGATTTCCAAATGAAGGAGGGGACATTGAATACAACTCAGGTGATCCAACTTTCTAGTGATAATGGTAAGTAGGTGGTTATTTCTGAAGAGGATGCTAATTGTCAAATGGTCTATATAGCTAAAAGATAGAAGCTAATCTGGATAAGGCAAGTGAAGAGTTTCAGGTTACCAATAAAGGTGCAGATTCTTTGATCCAACATAAAAAAATGTGCAATGAACATGTGGAGCTGGGATTATAGTTGTAACAACCGGAGGAAGGAGAGTACTACCAATATGAAATTTATAATGAAATTATAATGGAGACTGATGTAGTTGCAAGAAGCTTGTCATTGAGTGGCAACCATGAGTTTGACATACCAGATTCTCGGTTTATGCAATTTGGAGGTTTCTCAATACTAAATCGAAGCTGTTCATTAGTAGGAAGATGATTTAAATTGTCATAAGCCAAGTAAAAAGAAAAGTGTCTTCTTTGCTTCCAGTTATGATAGAGTGCCTCATTCCAAAACAAAATCATCAGATTCTTGCTCTAATAATTTATCCAACCGATCAATATGATGTTTTGGAATATAATGGGTGTGTCTAAAGGTCCTACTATAATAAGATTGAAGAAATTAATTAGAGTCTTTAATTTGCAACTAGCTACTATTTTGAACTGAAAGTTAGTGTTGATCGTTTGAATTATATTAGATTCAAATTGGGTATGGATAATGGTGTACACAATGTATCTGGATTGATGTGGTTTTTCTTTCGATAGTCAATGGTTTATTCAATTGTTGGGGGTACCGAGCAACATATCTCCATTTTAGTGCAAAACTCAATGTTTTCATCTTCTTACAAGCTGTCTTTTTTGCATGCTAGTTGTGATATTGTAGAAAGGCAAAGATTGTGGGATGAACTGAGAACCAAAAATGATAATAATTTTCCCTAGATGATTGGGGGGGGGAGGATTTTAACATTATTTCTCAAGTAGATGAGAAGATGGGTGCAGACCTTTTCGTTTAAGTGAAACTTTGGACTTTCTTACTTTCATGCAAGATGTGGAAGTTTTTGATATAGGATTTTGAAGGTCTCCTTATACTTGGTGCAACAATAGACATGGACATGCTACAATATGGAAAAAATTTGACATAATATTGATCAATCAACATTTTGGTGTAGCAAGTGTGGAATTGTCTATGCAACACTTATCCAGGAGTCCATCATATCATTCACCTTTGTTAATGATTGGGAAGATAAGGATGGATAATAAACCAAGGGCATTTAGGTTTCTTCAATTTTGCATTTCCCATCACCAATTCCATGGTGTGGTTTGGTAGAATTGGCAAAGTAATTATATGGGTCATCCTATGGAAATGCTGGCTGAAAAATTGAAGAATGTGAAGAAGGCACTTCAAAACTGGTCTCGGCACACTTAGGGGGATATCTTTGAAAATGTTAGAAGATTGGAAAGAAAGATAGCAAAGGATGAACATAAGTATGATACAAAGGGATCAGATCAAGCCTTGGATAGTAGACAACATTCACGGATAGAGTTGTGCAAAGCACTTTTTGTAGAAGAAAGCTTCTGGAGGCAAAAGGCAAGAGTGAAGTGGTGGAAGAAAGGCAATAAAAGTTCCAAATACTTTCAATCTATTGTGTCAGAACGTAGAGCAAAAGCAATAATTCATTGTGTTAAAAACTCTTCTGGTGAATGGTGGAATGATGAGGAGGAAATTGCTAAAGAAGTTTGTAATTTCTTTTCCACCTTTTTTTCACAAGAAGTAAGTGAAGATGTTTTTGTAAATCACATTCACATACTGCTTTCTAATGAATATGCTAAATTCCTAAAAAAGTTTCCAACTATGGAGGTGGTATGGGAAGTTGTATTTTCGATGGATGGGGAAAGTGCTCCTGGACAAGATGGTTTTACGGGTAAATTTTTTATGCATGCTTGTGACATTGTGGCAGATGATGTATATAGGGCAGTGATTTGTTTTTTTTTTTTGGTGAATAGTTACCAAGGTGTATTACCTCTACCTTTGTGGTTCTAATCCAAATGTATCTTGTCCACAATATTCTACACAATTTAGGCAGATAAGCTTGTATAATTTCTATAATAAAATTGTCTCAAGAATCTTGGCAGATAGGTTTGCTTGTATATTGCCTCAAATTATTTCAATTCAACAGAGTGGTTTTGTGAAAAGAAGATTGATGGCTGAGAATTTTTTGCTAGCACAAGAATTGGTTGGAGGTACGGAGAAGAAAAATAGATAAGGGAATATGATTTTGAAATTGGATATGACGAAGGGGCTTATGATAGAGTTTCATGGATTAATTTGATTGAAATAGTAAGTGTAAGGTAATAACGTAGGCAACACAATGAAAAAATAAAAATTTTATTACCTTAGCCGTGGATCTCTTTGATATATCTATATGATTATAAGGGGATTTATGCGAGAATTACCTCAAGTACAAAAGATTTATAAGGGGATATATCTATTTGATATATCTATAGATGCAGTAGGTCTATCGCGAAAGCTCTCCAAGCATCGAGCCTCTAATGATATCCACACGAACACTATCTTGTAAAAACTTCCGAGGCTTGATTTCTTTGACTTTTGAGTGCTAGCTCCCTTGAATTATATAAGAAAAATAAGAGAAAAAACCTAACTATTAGGGAGAGGGAGAAAGATGGTGGAGACACTTTGGGGTTTTTTCTCTCTAGAATTTTGTCTTGTGTTGTAATAATATTCAAGAGTGGATTTCTGGTATTTAAGGAAACAAGGGTGATTGGACACCAATAAGAATTAGAAAGCTTACCTTAAGCTAATCCTATTCTTTTAGGAATCCTGTTTTATAAGGAGACAAAATAGCTTCTTTATTTCATTTAGGAAACTAATTTCCAGCAAGATTTAGAATACCTATAAATAAGTCTTTTAAATTAAATTATCTCACAAATTAACCTCATAAGTATCTCATATTTATCTTAATTATAATTTAGCCCAAAGATTATGTTCTTTATGTGTGTGACCCATTAGGTTCTATTCACGTTGGCAAGAAGTACAAGTTATAACTCATTAATTAATCAATTAAGATTTAGATAAACTAAATACTTTAACTTTCATTAATTCACTAAATAATTAATTTGTACTTATAGATCACGAGTGGCATCTAGCAATGCATCATGATCACCCAAGTAAATAAAAAAGTCATATGGTCGACTACACCTATCAATGACAATGTTACAGTGTAACTAATATCTTTTCACCGCACTGTATCCAAATTAGTCTAAAAAGTGAAGTGCACACTTTTAAATGACTAATTAAAATTTTCTTTTTCCCAAAATATAACTCTCTATGATATATAACTTTAAAACTACTTTAAGTGATACTATCATTTCTGCAGAAGATTTATTGAGTTAATATTTCTAACAAGTGACAAAGGTGGGATATACTCTCCTATTAAGGAGTGGTGAATTTTATTTTAATTACTCACTGTCTTTCTATGCTTCATACTATACGTAACCTCTATCCTATGCGCTATGCTATTACGAGCACTGAGAAACAGAGTCAAAGTAGAGCAATCAACACTCAAGATACTATGGTAATCTCAAGCCTAAGGATCAGTTACACTATTGCCATTAAGAGTTCAACCATTGACACTATAGTTGGAAACTCTTTGTAGATCAATCCAACGAACTTGTTTCCAACAACCATCCACGTACTAGCTTAGGTGTCATATACACTATAGTTAATGAGATCAACTACTACTTACCATAAGTAGAGGCAAAGTATGTGCTAGTCTATCCGCATTAATGATGTCCAATCTCATTAATACTATGACTAGGGATTTTTAAGAAATGACTTTATGTGTATTAAGAATCCCATAATTGTAACCTTTACAGTCTCTAATATACAGTCAATATTCTAAGGACTTTATCAAATAAACAAGTAACATGAAAATACAAGGTATAAATGATAAAGAAAAAATGCCACATATTTAAATATAACATAAATGAGTGTGAATACAAAAAGCCTTAAACTAACTTGGTTTTAGGGCATACACTAACAATAAGATCATTTTGTTTTTGGGAATGATGGATTGATATAGTCTGGAGGTTGATGTCTAACTATTAGTTCTCAATTACCATTAATGGTGCTCCCAAAGGATATTTCAAATCATCTAGGGGGCTAAGACAGGGAGACACTACAAGAAAAAAGATCATTAGTGACGACAATTTTCAGCGACAACATAATCTTTTCACTAAATAACAATTTCAGCGACAACAAAAATCTGGTCACAATTATTATGCATCTTCAGTGACCACATCAAAATGTCGTCACTGATGGCATCCTTCCATCTGGCGCCAATTTGTATTACTGACAAAAGTTAAATGTTGTCACTAAATACACAATCTATAGTGACAACATTCTTCGAGTTGTCACTAAAAATTTGTCGAAGATATTAGTGACAATGCTTGTCGTCACTGAAGATAACGATACATTAATGACAATGCTTGTTGTCATTGAAACAATGCCCTATTTTTGACAACTAAGCACGTTGTCACTAAAACTCAATTTTTTTGACAACTTTTGAAAGTTGTCACTAAAACATTTATATGGTATTAGTGACAACAATGATCGTCACTGAATGTTTAACAATTTCTCACAACAACAAGAAGTTGTCACTAAATATGGACATTATTTTAAACAAATTATACAAGTTATATCTAAGGTATTAGTAACAACTTTTGTCATCACTAAACGTATAATATTTTCTAAGGACAACAATATGTTGTCACTAAAACTATATTTTCTTTGACAACTTATAGAAGTTGTCACTAAAATATATCGATTACTTTAGTGACAGCATATGTTGTCACTGATAGAAAGTATGTTAATTGCACAAAGGAAGCAAAAGCCTAGTTATCCTTCTCTTCTCTTCTCTCTCGTCCAAACTTAAAACAAATTTTCAAATTTTGAATTCCTCCGGTGGCGGCCATGGCCGTGGCTTGGCCATCTACCTCCAGTGCTCCGGCTGATGGTGGACAGATCTCTCCAATAACTAAGAAATCATTCTCGCAACTTTTCTCTCCCTCCACGACTCCTTTTGTGATCAAGCAGCCTTCTACCTTCAAAGGTAAGGCAGCTGTGTTTCTCTCTAAAGATGAAATTGGTATGGCTGCCTTGCCCTTTAAACTTGCTATTGTTGGTAAGTTCTCCCATGGAAGGCCGAAACTGGAAGACGTTCGTAAGTTTTGTGCTGCTCTAGACTTGAAGAGTGATGTGGTCGTTGGCATTTGGACTCGAGGCATGTGTTAATTCAGTGCAAGGTTGAGGCAGATTTCTTGAGGCTTTGGACCAGGGGATTGTGGCATGTTGGAAAATTCCCAATGAGGACCTTCAAATGGTCTCCTTCTTTTCATGTTGCAAAGGAGTTTTCCATCGTCCTTGTCTGGTTTTCACTTCCAAATTTGCCAGTTCATTTTTTCGATAAAAGGTGCTTGTTTTCCATTGTTAATGTTGTAGGGAAGCCACTCTTTGTTGATTCTGCAACGTCTTCTCTTGGTAGACCAAGTGTTGCAAGGGTATGTATTGAAGTTGATTTGTTGAAAGAGATTCCAAAAAGTGTGTGGATTGGGGTGGAGGGTGATGTAAGTGCAGGATTTTGGCAACCACTGGTGGCGAAAAATCTGCTTGTGTATTGCTCTCATTGCTGGAAGGTTGGTCACTTGATCAAAGATTGTAAGATGGAGCATGAGGGTGATCAGGTCAGTAAGTCAATGGAGGTTGGTGTTAAACAACATTAGCACGTGTAGTAGTACGTTCCAGTTAATAGAATTGAGAAGAAAAGTGAAGCTAAAGCTATAGATATGCCTGCTGATACGGATGGTTTGACTCAACAACTATTGAAGGAGACGAACTTATGTACACCTGATGTGCATGATTCTGATACGCTTCAGCAGCAACAACACGAGATGAGTGGGGGCCTTGCTCCGCCTGTGGTGTTTGAGAATGAGGATTCAATGCATGTGGTTTCTTATGAATCTCAAGAGTTGTAGTAGGCATCTAGTGGGGTTATTCTTATGATTAAGTCTCTTTTTTGGAATATTTGAGACCTTGCTAAAGCCTCACATGTTAGGAGATTGAAGTATTTAATAAGTATTTGGTAGTGGGAGAGGGGAATCAACATTTAACTGTTATGGCCCAACATCCTCAGATTGAATTTCCTATACTTGTCTCAATGGTTCATGTAAAATGTACTGCTGTTGAACGTACTCAGCTTTGGGATGGTCTTCTTTGTGATAGAGGTAGTGGTGATTATGCATGGTTGGTTTTTGGGGATTTTAACCTAATTTTGGATTAATAGGAGAAGCGAGGTGGTAGACCAATCAACTTGAATGAGGCATCTGAATTCTTGGACTTCATAAGCTCACTGGGTTTAGTTGATGCTGGGTTTTCTGGGTCTTCGTTCACTTGGTGTAATAATAGAGTTGCCTTTGCGAGAACATGGAAACGGTTGGATAGATTGCTTGTCAATCAAGTTTGTCATGATATAGGTTTAAGGATTTCTGTTAGGCATATCTCTCGCATCCCATCTGATCATGCACCATTACTTTTTAGTTCATATGTGAAGAGTGATGATAAACCCAAACCGTTTAGATTTTTGAATTTTTGGGTTGATCATGTAGATTTTTTTGCAGATTGTTCATGGTGCTTGGGATGTGCAGGTGGATGGATCTCCCTTATTTATTCTTTGATCTAAACTTTGGAGTGTTAAACAAGTACCGAAATCATGGAGTAAGGAGGCCTTTGGTGATATATTTAAGGAGGTGAAATTAACTGAAACGAAGGTGGAGGAAATGGAGCAAAAAACACTTGAAGACTCAGCTGAGGACTCTTTGCAGCAGTTACATATTTCCTAGAACTTTTTACAAGGAAAGCTTGCAGTGGAGGAGCAATTTTGGAAGCAAAAAGCACATGTAAAATGGATGAAAGATAGGGACAAGAACACTTGGTATTTCCATGCCACGGTGAAACAAAGAAGGGCTCAATCAATTATTCACAGGATTAAAGACTGAAGGTTAGTGGTTAGAAACTAACGATCAAATTGGTCAGGAAGCAGTTGAATTTTTTAGTTCACTTTTTTCAGCACAGGGTGGTGATGATCCTAGTTTACAGTTGGATATGATTCTCAAGGTTTTGAGGGATGATGATAATGTTTTATTGGAAGCTGTGGCCTCAGAAGAGGAGATTTTTTAGAGTCAGAGGATTAACAGAATGGATGCGGAGAGTGCAGTAGGACCAGATAGTTTCACAGGAAGATTTTTTGTTGCTGCATGGGATATTGTTTGCAAGGATGTTCATCTGGCTATCTCCAACTTCTTTGCAGGTGCCTTTCTTCCCAGGAGTATTACTGCCACATCAATTGTTTTGATCCCCAAGGTTAAGTCCCCTCAATACTTTTCTGATTTTCATCCAATTAGGTAGTGTAACTTCTTCTATAAAGTTATTTCAAGCATTTTATTGGATTGACTTTCTAATATTCTACCAAAAGTCATTTCTGCACAACAAAGTGGCTTCATCAAGGGCAGGATGATCAGTGATAATTTCTTGCTAGCGCAGGAACTATTGATAGGTATTGGTAAGAAAAATTTTGGGGGGAATGTAGCTCTGAAAATTGACATGATGAAGGCTTATGATAGGGTTTCATGGGTCTTTCTGACAAAAGTGCTACAAGCTTTTGGGTTTGGTGAACGATGGATAGACATGATCTGGCAGATTATATCTAATGTTTGGTTTTTTGTATTAATTAATGGTGCTCTTGTGGGATTTTTCAGTCTTCTCGGGGCCTTCGCCAAGGGGACCTGCTTTCTCTATCTCTCTTTGTTATTGGTGCTGAGGCTCTCTCACATTCACTTAACCAGTTAGTGAATTTGCCTTCTTTTGTGGGATTCAAAGTTCCCGGGGGTGCCCGCAAATCACTCATTTAGCTTATGCTGATGATATTATTATATTTTCAGGGGCTTCAATGAGGTCATTGCAGTTGATCATGGGGTGTTTAGAATCTTATGAGGCTATATCTGGCCAAAAAGTGAATCTTCACAAAAGCTGTTTTTTGGTGGATGATCGTATGAAAATGGAGAAACATCAAAAAATTGCCAGACTTACAGGTTTTTCTCATAAGTCTTTCCTGGTAAAGTATTTGGGATGTCCCCTCTACATTGGTACAAGGAAGACTATTTATTTTGATGGGGTTATCCAATCCATTTTGTCTAGGATTGGTGGTTGGAGAAATCGGTTATTATTAGTTGGCGGGAGAATTTTGTTGATTAAACATGTTCTTACCTCTATTCCTTCTCATTTTTGGGTTGTTTCTAATCCTACGAAAGGTAATTTGTAGACAATTGAGAAAATCTTTGCAAGGTTCTTGTGGGGTGCTAATGAAGAGAATATGAAGTATCATTGGTTGAAGTGGAAGGAGTTGTGTTTCCTTACAGAGGAAGGGGGTGCGGGTTTTCGGTCCTTAGGGGAGCTTCATGATGCTTGGGCTTTGAAGTTGTGGTGAAATTTTTGTACTAAAGACTCACTGTGGGCGACATTCTTGAGGGGGAAATATTGTCTGAATATTCGCCCTAATCAAGTTACTCATTCATATGGTGATTCTTTAATGTGGAAAAGAATGTTGAAAGCTAGAGATGTTGTTGAAAAAATATGATCTGGATGTTAAATAATGGTGATTGTAGCTTTTGGTTTGATAATTGGTTGGATTCTGGTCCTTTATTTTGGAAATATGGCAATCATGACTCGCATAGGGTGTCCGATTTTGTGGAAGCGGGTAGCTGGAATTTTGTGGCTCTGTTGAAGTTGGTTGATGTTTCGTGTATACAGGAAATTGGGCAACTGCAATGTCCCTCATTGGTTTCTTCTGATAAATGTATTTGGGTGCCTACTACAAGTGGGTCTTTCTCTATATCCTCGGCTTTTCAATTGGTAAGATCCCTTGGCCATAAGTCTCGGATTTTTTACAATATTTGGATCTCACAAGTCCCTTTGAAAATTTCATTTTTCCTCTTACGGTTACTTAAGGGTAAAATCCCCTTAGATGATGTATTATTCAGGTTTGGCTTTAATGGTCCTTCTAAATGTTGGTGTTGTGATTATCCTGATGGCGAGTCTATTAATCATCTTTTTGTTACTGGAGATTTGGCTACATTCTCGTGGCAAAGGTTTGGCCGTATTTTTCAATTGTATAGGCAGGGCTTTTTAGTTAGAGAGTATTTGGCTATTTGGTGGCTTTCTAAGACCTCTAATCTGAAGCTGGAATTTTTGCTTCAAGTCATTCCTATTTTTATTTGCTAGCATATTTGGAAATTTAGGAATGTGGCAATATTTGAGGGAAAATGCAATATCTTCGAGGTGATTTTTTATTCTATTTGTCATGATACTATGGCGGGGTTTAGGATCAAATTCCAGCCTAAGGTTGGTAGCTCCTGGCCTTGGAATGAGATGGTTTGGGGGGCTTGTCAATGGAGGAGGAAGGAGACCATTGAGTTGGTTAAGTGGTTAAAACCTTAGCGTGGTAATTTTATGCTCAATACAGATGGGTGTTTGAGGGGTAATCCTAGTGAAGGTGGAGGTGGTGGGGTTATTTGAACCTCAAGTGGTGATGTAATCTTGGCTTTTCACTGTTATTTTGGTGTTGTGACAAGCTTTGTGGCGGAGGTGAAGGCGTTATTGTTTGGCTTTAGATTGTGTCTTGATAATAATTTAAAAAATGTGCATCTTCAACTTGACTCAAAGACCTTGGTTGACATTCTTATTAATGGCTCCAGTGTCCCTTGGGTTGTGGTTTGCGAGATTAATGAATTGAAGAAAGCTCAATGGGCATCAGTTTCGCATTGTTTTTGTGAGGCAAATAGAGTAGCAGATAGATTAGCTAATATGGGTTGTACCAAGCAGTGTAACAAAGTTTTCTCTCACTGTTCGCAGCTTCCCAATTCTGTATTGGTTGATGTAAGGCTTGATAAGTTAGATTTCCCTTCTCTAAGAATTAAATATTCATTTGTTGCAATGTAAGGGAGTAGTACTCCTTATTTATTTATATTTTTTTGATAATTTTCCATGTGTTTTTGAGGTAAGGTTTATGTCCCTCTCTTTTTTATTGGTTTTATTAAATAAAATTCGGAGTGGTGCCCTACCCCGTGCACGGGGTTGGCCAAAAATAAAAATAAAAATAAAAAAATATGTTGTCACAGATGCTCCACCTTTTCTAATTACTTTCTTATGTTGTCACTAAATATACGAAGGCATTAGTAACAATAGGTGTTGTCACTGAGGGTCCATTTGGTTGGACGTAAAATATTTTCCTTAGAAAATTATTTTTCTTGAAAAATGCTATTCCCTACAAATTTTTGGTGTTTGGATGACAATGTGAAATTCTTTTAATATAGAACTTTTTTGGTGTTTTTTAATTTTTTTTTTGTTAATATGAGTTATAAAGACTAACAACAATTATAATTGATTTTTGACAAGTAATTAGAGTTAACTATATATTATTTTTTATAATTAATCTTTAAAAAATATAATAGTGAAATATATATAACTATAATTATATTACTGTGGAGCCTAAGATAGTAAAAAAAAATTAGTTGATAAGAATTAAAAATAAAAATTAGTTTGACAATTAAAGTTAGAAAAGTAGGTATTATATTACTCTTACGGAAATTAACTTACACTCATTAAGTATGTAAGTTATTTTCAGCTAGGGAAAGGAAAATTAAAAAATATTTTATACAAGAAAATATTTTCTTGTATTTTGCACTTAAAGAAAATTGTAAAAATAGTTTTCAAAAAAATATTTTCATTCTAAACAAATGGACCCTAAATTGTTAACATTTTCTGACAACAAAAATAAGTTGCCACTACATATGTACTATTCTGTAAATAAGCTGAATTTATATCTGAGGTATTAGTGACAACCTATGTCATCACTGAACGTATAATATTTTTGACAACTTCTCTATTGTCATTGAAAGCTTTTTCACTTTTTTTTATTGACAACATCCCCAAGTCATCACTGAATGTATTGAAAAAAAAAAAGAAAGCTTTTTCACTAACAACATCCCCAAGTCATCATTGAGTGTATTGAAAAGAAATATCCCTTCTTCCATACTTTTGATGGGAGTAGTGTCGACACCCTCCTCAATATCCCACTCTCCCTCTAAAATTTTTCACCAAAGATGAAATTCCCTCCCCAATATTTCCACCCTTTCTCTCTTCCTTGGCCCTCCTTCCTCTTTCTCTCTTCCTCTATCTTCCTCACTCCCTTCCAAATTCTACAACTTTCAATTCTTCCTTTCTTTTTGCGATTTAGCTATGGAAAGGCACAGTGGAGAAGGGGGAGATCGGTATGGTAATAGCTAGACACGCACTGTTGCATTAATAGCACCAAATACTCTCCTCGTTATCCTTCCTGTTCTTCCTATTTCTCCTCTAATAGTTGTAAAACCACCACTATCCCCACCACCACCACCATAGCCCTAATAATTTTAATATTAGTAGTTCTGCTAATAATTATTGCGATGGAGGTGGTGGAACTCGTGACTACCATTGGGCATTCGATTGCCTTCCTCGCTACAACCCTCCATCTCCTTCCACCGGTGGTCCTGGCGAAGGTGGTGGAGATAGAACCCGTGGTGCTGGAGGTGGAGGGTTTAATTCGGGTTATCCGATTGCTCGGCTTCTGGGCAAAAACGTGCCAACTCTTACTTTAATAGCAAAGGGTCTCCTAAAGGTAAGCTTGAGATGTTTGTTATCACTTGTAACCTAAGATTTCATTTTCTAGTTTTTTTTTGGGATTTTTTTTGGGTCGCTTTTTTGTTTTTAAGTTTTTATTATTTTTTTTACAAAAAAAGGGGGGAAAATGAAGTGCCTAATAGAATGTTACGCATTTGCTGATCTTGGAACTTTGCTATGTAAGGCTGCTTAAATGAGGCATGCCATAAGATTGCTCATATATTTGGTGATACCTTCATCTTGACCTATGGCTTTGGTAGCCTACCCTGCCTGTTCCACAACCTCACTTCATTTTACCATGAAGGGAATCCGCTTTGTTTCTCTTGTATATCTGCTTTTGATAGATTGCACTCCATAATTTGTATATAGTGTGTTTGCAAATGAATTATGCAAGACTTTTTTGAATTAAATAGCATTTTTCTTTGACTTTATGCATTTCATTTTCAATTACAGTGACTTTGTCTATTAATGTTGTTATCTAGATTTTTCTCAATTCTAGGAATGGCAATACTTCTTTGATGGTTGTTTGGCCTCTAGATTTGTCATACCATAATTCAGTTTTTGTGTAAGATATTGGCTACTTTAATGTCAATCTGGAGTTTAAGTGTTTTTTAAGTTTTTATTTTTGTTTGGTATATATTGAAAAAATGAGACTTTTAGACTGAATAAGATAATGAGAGGATTTGTTTGCATGTGAAAGTATTTTCATTACACACTCGACAGATAGCAAATGGCGTTGATATGTATAGTGCTACTATTGGACAATTGAGGGCTTAAATAGGTTCTTTGTCTAAAAATCGAGGGATTCAACTTTGGTGTCTGTGCATAAATAAGAAAGACATCAAAATAGTAGTGGAAATTACTTTACCTATTGAGAGAGAAGGGCAAACTACAGTTGAGATGTAGTTTTGATATGGCCATTATTGAAACTTTGTGACGTTAGCTAGCCTGAATTTCTACTGTTTATTTTCATTGTAATCAATATCTGATGCGGCTATATTGTCAGTTTTATGTAGATAGTACATAAAATATTTGTGCTATATAACTTGGTGTTATATTTATGGTTATATACTGTTGTTGCAGTGGAATATTTGCTTTGCATTCTTTCGATTTTTGTGCTTAAACTTATGTGGTTGGTATTCTCATGTCTCTTATCTAGTTAAAATGTATGATTTGTCTTTTTATTAATTTGGTATTCTCATGTCTCCTTTACATTTGCTTTACTGATGACATTGTTCATGACTTACTTGTGGTGGTATCATTTTTTGTGAGTGTTGTGATTTTGTGTTTATGTTCTTATGACACCACTAGAATCTAGTTCTTGTGGTTCCATTTTTTAAGCATGGCCATGTTATATTCCAAATTCTGCTAAAACTGTGTTGTTGGACTGTATATTTCTTAACAGAGTGGGGAGAGGTTGGGTTGAATGTGTGTGTTACTAACTTATTCAAGTTACTTCTGTCACTGCCACTTACCTTTTGGTATTTTAGGTTCTTGTCCCTAGGAGTTTGACCATTAATTGAGAGACCTAGAAAAATTTCCTATTATGGAGGTTCTAATCCGTTGGTGGCTACCAAGTCATGGTCATGGAAATGGCCTTTGCAAATTTTATAAAAGTTTTTGTGGAAGTTTTTTTCTTTTTGGAGTCTCTATGGAATTTTGGTTTTTTTACCGTCTATCTAAATGCTTCAAGAGTTTAAATGTTATTTCTACTATTAGCTTGACAATGTAAACAAATTTTTTTTTAATATTCTAATTAAGCACCTAAGCGAAATGCTGCATGATGTATATCCACAATTTTTTATGTTTTGAGAAAATATCTATCAGTGAACTTAATTTAATGAGCTAGACTGTAACTATGTTTTCCTTCTTAAATTAGGATTACTAGGATTATTCATCCTTCACCTTTTGTTGGAATGGAAGGGGAATTGGGCTGTGGCAGCCATTGGGAAGGTGGTGATGGTCCATGATGTGGTTGGGTGGTGTACTTATGTTATATGCCAAGTAGTTGTCTTAAACTCTGTAGCTTAATTAGTGATTTGGAATGAGTTATGAAATAATTATCTATCGGGATGGGGTTAGTTATGATTAAAGCCTTTTGCTGCAATATAGCCATAAAAAAGTGTGGCTTGATAACCCCAGGCTTGAATTGTATTATTGTGTAGGCCAATATGTTAAAACATTTCGAAACTGTTTACAAATTATCATTTCAACTAGGAAAAAAGAAATATTTTAGTCGCCCCTATGTTATAAGTTTAAATATTTCAGATGCCCCTGATTGAACTAAGTAATCAAGGCCCATGACTGAGGACCGAAGGCAATAATGTACTAGTATTAGTTATGTAGTGTGTGTTGTGCTTGTGCTTAATAAGTATGGATTTTCGGGTGTACCGCATGCTGACATCCACTTCTAGTTGTATGTACTGCATGTCTAAGGTGCTGTTGTACCAACAAAATGCACCATTAAATAAACAAAACCAATGTGTGTGTTTATGTTTAATTGGAGTATACGTTTTCCTTCCTTCGTGGTTCCCAGTCGTATCTCCTATGTGACTATAATTGTGGAGTGGCAAATCAGTCTACACTCTATAGTTAGTACTTAATTTGGGGTGAATATGTGTGATTTGTTGAACTTTCAATTAGCTATTTTCATTGAAATATTTTAGCTGCCCTTGATTGAAACATTTCAATTAAGTATTTTTAGAATTTCTTGCTTAATTTCTTGGTGAAGTATTACTTGTTATAAGTTGGGAGGTTTGGTATTGTGGCCATGGTAATGCCCTCCCTTCTTTGCCTGATTTATTTTTTCTTGTATTATCTGAGCCTTTCTCTAGCTATATGCTAATGCCATAGTTAGTGTGTGTTTTGTGTTAGAGAGATTATCTATTGGGATTTTATTTGGCATGATGAATATTGCTCTAGCAGTATACAAATCGTCAAAACCAATGCTTTCCTTGTTTCTCTTTTACAAGTAGTTTTTTTCCTTGCTTCAAATTTGCTACTATTTATGTCACATAAACACGTTAATTATGACTACATGCTTGGCTGGATAATGGTGGTGCTTTTGCTGCTGTTTGTTTAGATGTCACATTATTCTATCCTTCTTTAAATTATGACAATAGTGTACTTCCTTTGGACAGGCTGGAACATGGGAAGAGAAGATGTTAAACAAATGGGCAAGTGATAGACTAAAGGTCAAAAAATGTAGTAATTTAGATTTTCTTTGTCCTTCTTTGTTCTATGGGAGGATGTAGCTTTATCAACTAGAAAAGCTTCCAGTTATTTGTTCTAGTTTTTCGGTCTCTTCAATGCCATGGGTTATCTTTTTCTTCTTGGCCAACCAAACATATGCTCTAGAGATAATATATAACTAATAGTTCTTATGTACTGATTTAAGATGCTAATGCCAATAGAATATCAATTGCGTTATTCTCTTGGAACTTTAATATCATATTGAAGGTGGATTGGAAGTGGCAACTGCCTTGAGAATTAGATCATCACTCATTTTTGTAATTTTCTATTAAGTGAAGTGATGAGTAGGTTGTAAATTAATATCATCAGCTTGAGAAGTCTTTTGGGTTAAGTATGATAAGCAATCTGACATCGAATAGAGTATCCCTTCTTTCTCTCTTTTTTTCAATCAAAGACATCCATAGAGTTACTCAAAATCAAGTATAATTACACATCATTGTCATTGACATTGCTTGGATTATTTCAAGTTTGTTTATGGAGGACTATTTGCCTGCAGAACTTATAGAGCATTAAGGATATGGATCAGTTTTTTACTAGTAATCTTGAGGCGTAAAGATCAAGTTTGCATAATTTTTAAATTAGTTTTTATAGGATCTTGGCTATTTTGAAAGCATAAAGATCAATAAGTCAAACTAATTTAAGGCATTAGCATGGAAGCTATTGTTATAAATTCATGACACTCTATGATCTCAATGATAAATTTAAGCAAACTGTGCTACTTAGCTTTTTAAATTTCTGTTAGTCAATGTGGTCGCTTTTCATTTATTTCCAAAGGTATAAGATAATTGTTTTAGTTATTTTGCTATTTCCAATGATTTAATATTACTACCACTTGACTGGCCTGGTACTGCCTTCTTTTTTGATATTTAAAGGATTTTTTTTGGCCCTCCAAAAGGTCTACAATCAACACTTGATGAAGTTTTGAATATTTCTTTGGTTTCTTTTTGTTCCTATATTTAAGCTTAGTTCTTTAAATAGATATTTTGTCTTTATTTTTTCATTATTTTAGTTGGAGTTCTATTTTGTTCCATGGATCTATATTCTTTTGGATGTTAAGAATCATTGCAAGAAAAGAAAAAAGGTATTCACCCTTTAAGGCTACTTTAAATCCTTTAAAATGCTCACCTTGTCATTGCAGATGCTAAATTTGTTAAGATGTTTTTCAGTAGACATGTTAAGTTCGTCTGGTACTTTTTTTGACAATTCCTAATCAATGAACAGGGTTTTATAGAGCTTGAGCATCTTTTTCTTTTCTTGGAGTAACTATTTTTCCTGTTTTGGGACTAATATCTTGCCCATAATATGTTAGATAGATTGTCTGATTGATTTGGTCTACTTGCTTTTTGAAACAATTGGAACAGGTGAAATTGAATAGTAGTACTGATTGAAAGCGTTGAACAGTGAAAGCTTTTTGAAACATTGAGACAGGTGAAAAGTTTTGGCTAGTGAATAATTTGATAGCCTTTTATGCATTATATTTAGGCTTTTTGTAATTTTAGAAATGTGTATTAATTTAGTTGTGTTTAGACAGATACTACTAATGTTTATAGTTTGAATCAATTATTGTAGGTGCACAAAACTAGCCAATACCCAATTACATTTGCAATCTGAATTACTTGGCATCCATATCTCATAGGAGGTGATTTTTCTTCCTCTTCTCTAGTTTAATTTCTTCCATATTACTAATCTTTCATATCCTTTTCAGCTGTAGATGGTAACCTCTTTTTCTCCTATCTCTATTTTGTTGAAGAATGCTTGAAAGTTTTGTTTTCTCATATTTTTTCCTGATGTCCTATTTTATATATTGCATATAGATAAGATGGTTTTTCATTTTTCAAATTTCATGTACTTTCTACCTTTGTAGGTTGGCCTATTGAACTTGGAAAGTGAGGAATTTGTCAAGAAAGCAGTAGAAAAAACTCAAGTCAGTCTGTAGGTAAATAAGTTTCATATATTAAGTTTTCAAACATGTTAATCTATGTCCACCATTTCTTATTCACTTTTTGTGTTTTTTCAGTTTCTATGTTTTGAAGGAACTTTTACATTGTTCATTCCATTGTTGTCAATCCCTCCCATTACCTGATTAGTTTTGTACTAGTCTGACAGCAGCTTGTATGCTAAAATTCCATTCTAAAGTGCTGTCTTTGTGGATCACTCAGTAGTCTAGGAACTTTAGTATGATAGTTGCCAAGGCTTTGAGTTTACAACGAAAAAGCACTAGCTTACCAACTATAACTGAAGTGACTGGATGATGAAACATATGGAAGTATCAAAATTTGATCATAAAATACTTTGATTTTTGAGTTTTTATTCCACCATCTTGATATCTGTGCTATGTGATGTCCTTAAGTTACATGAAGGAATGAAATCTATCAACTAAAGTTGAACATAGGATATATGAAGCCATTTGAAAATAAGTTGCAGTCTCAAAACTATAAAATGCAACAAAAAAAAATGGGTACTAAAGGTGATTTGGGAAGTCATTTCCAAAAGTTTGCACGTGAAATTAGTAGCTTATCATTTTGGGAGACCAAAACAAGTAATTTTTCTTCACCTTATACCCAGTGGAGCATCTGTATCCTATAAGCTTGTCATAAGTTACACCCTATCACGTAATGTTGATATATAGAATTGCAATCAAGCAGTTGAATTGGGCTTCTTTGAATACATGGTTCTCTTGAATTAAGCTCAAGTCAATGCACAAAAAAAAAAAAAAAAAAGAAAAAAAGATTGCAACTTTAGTATTTCTTTTGAGTTTCTTGGATGTTCTCTTGGTTCATTAAAACCAGGGATTTAAAGGGTAGGTGTTTGTCGAAAAATTGATCTTATTAACTTGCATGTGATGCCAAAAGTTCTTTCCCAAACTCAAGTGTCCTCATGCATCCACCTCTTTGAAAAGATAACTGTTATTTGACAAGATTCAATGGGATTTTGTCCACCAACTTTATTGAGCATTGTTCTTTTCAGAACCATCCATTTCCAGATGCTTTCTTATTTTCATTCAATTTCATCTCAAAGTCAGTGGCCAACAGTGTACTTTATTTTTGTAGTTTAAGATTGTGTGGGTGTACTTATAACTTGTCCATTTTTTTTAAAAGGCTTTCAATTTATGCTGTTACACATGATGTAGAACACAAGTTGAGAAATAAACTTCTAAAATATTAAAAGCTTATGTTCTTATACGCTTTTTATTTCTTTATTTGTTGAATTTGTTTAATCTTTAATTTTAACTTTGCTGTTAAGCAGTGACGTAAATGCTCCTCAACTTTGGCCAGTGACATCAATGCCCATTTAGAAAATGGAAAGTAGATTGACAAGGTTGGTGGAGGTGACAAAGTTTCAATTGAAACAAAGATTGTTTAGTATGCTAGTTGACAACAAGCGATGTTTAAAGTTGCCGTGTATCTTTCTTACTTTGGTTGCTTTTGTCAAAACTTAGTTATTGAGATGTTAGATTAACTTAATGCTACAGAGTGTTTAGGTAGAGTATTTCCATATTGCCTTATAGTTTTGACTTTTTTTATTTTCTTTATATTTTGTTTCGTGCATTGAAGGAATGTATTATAGAAATACTGAATTAAATGACTCATGTACAATTTAGGATATTATGTTTGGCAATTGAAGGGATGGCGTTTTTATAAATATTGGTATGGATGATATTGTGATTAATTTGTGATATTGGTAAAGTCTTGTCATTGATGGGTGATAATCAGTGATGACCTATTATATTAGTGATGACAATGGATTCTTAAATAAATTATGAATGACGACAAACGTCGTCATTCAAAAATGCATTAGTGATGATACCCCTTCGTCATTGAATATGAAAAGCATTAATGACGACAAAACTTTGTTTTTGAATAGGCAAGATATCAGCAACGATGGGAGTCATCATTGAAGAGAGTATCAGTGACAAGAAAAATTCGTCGTAGAATATTCAGCCCAAATTGAAGTGTTAGTGACGACTTAGAATTGTCATTGAATAGTAAGTTCAGTGACAAGAAGTATTTGTCATAAAATATTTAGCTGAAGCATTAGTGATGACTTAATGTTGTCATTAAATTGTAAGTTATCTGTGATGACTATAATCATCACTAAATATCTCATCAGTGACGGTAAAGTTTTATCAATGAATTAGTCAAACCGGTAAAAGTACATCATTAGTGACGACATGGCTTTGTCAAAGAATAGATAAGTTATTAGTGATGACCCATGTCGTCACTAATAGGTGGATAAATAGTGACAACTACTTTTTCAATTTCTCTGAAAACATATAAAGTTGTCACAAATTCCTTTATCATTAGTGACAACAAATGTTGTCACAAAAGGTCATATATTCAGTGACGACTTTATTCTCGATACTATTTACATTTAGTGACGGACTTTTAGTGACGACTAAGCAGCGACATATTTCTTGTCAATAAATGTTATTAGTGACGACTTTTCATTTTTCAGTGACAACTTCTTGTTGTCACTGATGATGATTTTTCTTGTAGTGAGATCCATTTTGCCTGCTCTATTTGTTATTGTTGTAGAAGGTCTATCTAGAGAGTTAAATTCACTTCAACTAAAGAAGAGTTTTGTGCCTTTCAATGTCCCCTCAAGGTGTTCTATTATTACTCACCTGATTTTTGCTGATGATATTATTATTTTTTTAGGTGCAACTCGAAGGTCACTGAAGTTTGTGATCGATACATTGAGACAGTATAAACTGTGCTCAGGAGATTAATGCTTAGAAAACTAAATTTCTTTGTCATTCTGATACTCTTAGATCAAGGAAAGGGATTATTAAAGCAATCATGGGCTTCTTTGAAAGGCAATTTCCAGTACATTATTTGGGTTGTCCATTGTATGTCGGGAGAGGTAAGAAAGTATTTTTTTAGGGTTTAGTCAAATTATTGCTAACAAGGTACTGCCATGGCAAAATAGATTCTTATTAGTAGCTGGATGACTAATCTTGATCAAATATGTCTTGTTTTCAATTCCTTTGCATATCTTGATTGTTGCTGTAATAACCCAACCAAACTTAAAATAAATAAATAGGATTTTAATTATTTTGGGCTGTTAAAAATTATTGTATTGGGTTATGGTTATCTTAAGAAGCCCATTAGCTTAAGTTAAATAGTTAATAACGTAGGGTAAATATTTTAACGTATTTTATGGTCTAACAAAAATAGAGAAGAGACTGAGAACTCCTTGGACAGAGTGTAGTAATCCAAGCCATCTTTCAATAATTTTTCTACATTCTAAGGTAAGAATTATTGTTATCTTGCATTGTTATTGCATGTTCTTTCATAATAGGGAGTTTAGAAAGTAGAAATCTGGTTACCAGTCATATTTCGATAAGTCACCGGTGACCACACTTATCTAGAATTGTTCCTTATCCTCCTAAGAATCCATAGGATCAAACCTTGAGTGATTTGGTTGGGTATGTTGAGAGAAAATTGAGTTTCGAGATTAAAATCTTAGTTTTAAGTTGGTAACTTTAGGCTACCAAAAAGGCACTTTCCAGTGAGTATCACAGGAATTTATTGACTGGGCTTTGTAAAGAGATCAAAGACGAACGGCATAAAAGTGGTTTGAGGTTAATCTGACCTTTGTAGAGGGAGAATTGAGGGTTGGAAGATGGCTGGTTGGAGAGGACGTAGAGGAAATTTTGGGATTTCTGGGTAGGAGAAGATGGACAGTGCAAGACAATCCCCACTCTCGGGCAGATTTTGAGATCGAAAGTGTAGCTCACCCCTTCATCTTCTGGCCACCAATTTTGGTGAAAGCCTTCTATATTTTATTTATGATTTTTCGAAATTGTAACTTTTACTTTGTGATCACAAATTATTTATTTTGAAAATTGTTTGTATAAATAAAGGAAAATTTCACTATTTTGAGAGGTGAGAACTCTATATCTGGAATTTTTACTACCAAATCAGTTTCTAAATTTTCTTATTTTACAAGGAATAATTTTCTGTGGGAGGTGTATTTAAATAATGGCAGAATCTGAGAGTTCTTCATTTTTCAAGTATTGTTTGCTTACGAAAAATTCTACAAAAATGCCCGAAGAAGGTTTTAACTGTTTTAAATCTATAGGAGTGTCTTCCCAAGGTTGTAAGTACTGGATAATGGATAGAGAGTGCATGCATAATTTAATTTTGATGGTTCTGCACTAATTTGGTGCATAATTGTATTTTAGGGAATTAGTGTGTGATTTTGATTTAAGGTGAGTTAAGAG
Source organism: Mitragyna speciosa (assembly GCA_024721245.1). Classification (NCBI taxonomy): domain Eukaryota; kingdom Viridiplantae; phylum Streptophyta; class Magnoliopsida; order Gentianales; family Rubiaceae; genus Mitragyna; species Mitragyna speciosa. The sequence goes on along the minus strand of CM045552.1, from coordinate 17,599,353 downwards.
GAGTGTTTGGATTTGTCAAGGTAAGTAGCTGAACCATTCTGGTTATTTTCTAAATGTTTTGACTTGCAATTTAATATACTTAAACGTATGATTTTGTTATGTAATGAAATTTTTTTGTTAAAATTGTTGTTTATGAAAATTGGGACAAGCATGAATAGTAATTGATTTTATAGTTGTGGATTTTGGAAATGTGGTTGTTGTGAAAATGTTTTGGGTTCTTTGTTGGTTACTTATTGATCCCGTGCCTTAGGGGTTACATTGATGGTATCTATTGCTAGAACCCGGGCTATCTATTAATGTTAGAGTGTGGAATGTGAAAGGTGCAGTGGCCAATAAAAACCAACTTATAAAGATGTATTTTGTAATCAATTGGTTTATTGGTTGTTTTGAAAAATGTGAAATGTTTTTGAAATTGTTATTTTTAGATGTGCTTGTTCCACTAGAACGGCTAGGTTTATTTATTGAGCTTATTAGCCCACTACTGTGAATTCTTTTTTTTTTTTTTCAGAGTATGAGGCCCAGATTGGGATGTCTTTTGAGGGAGACCTGCACTAGGAATTAATAATTATGATCATTAGTTTATGTATTTTTTTTTTTGACATTGTGGACTATAGATTTGATGATTTTTTACAGGTTACATGTTCTCTTCCTGATATTTGAGATTGATGAATTTTAATGCCTTGAATATTGAGGCTTTGGTTTAATAATATGCTGGTTTGAGTTATCTTTTGTTTATTAGTTATTTTTGGTTGGCCTTGAATATTGGGTTTGGGCCGTGACAGCTGCAAACCCCCCTAAAGGTGTTTTGTGTGAATTGGAGCAAATATTTGCTAGGCTTTTATGGGGAATAGAAGGAGATGGATCAAGACTTCATTGGATTAAGTGGAAGAATTTTTGTTTTCCTACTGAAGAAGGAGGGGCTGGTTTAAGATCTCTAGAGGATGTGTACAAAGCCTTTTCCATTAAATTTCGGTGGAGATTCAGAGAATAGAAATCTCAATGGGCGGAATTTTTGGAAGCTAAATATTGCAAATCAACTCCTCCAACTCAAATTCGGGCTAGTCATATGGATTCCATGATTTGGAAAAGGATGCTGACTGTTAGGGACACTGCAGAAAGTAATATTTACTGGTTAAATCTACCTCCTGACAAAATTATTTGGAAGTTATCATCTTCGGGCTCATTCTCTACTAGTTTAGCTTATAACTTTGTGAGGAATTGTAAAGTATTTGGGCTCTTTTACAAGAGAATTTGGAATTCATATATTCTTGGAAAAATTTTATTTTTTATGATGAGATTATTACAAAGGAGAATACTGATAAGTAATAAATTGACTAATATTATTACATGTTTTATTATGTATTTTTTGTATAATTTTAGTATTATATAATAATTTAGATTACAAATGACTTATTTTTCAACTTTTTCTAGAATTAGGGTTTTTAATCTCAAAATTAGGGTTTTATGTCAAGTTGTTTTTTTAAGCAAATTAATGCACAATTTGTCTATACATTTGTAGGTTCATCATACTTAAAACTAAATTTGGATCAATTGGAGTCTAGGTGAAACAAAATCAAAGAGGATTCAAAGGGTTAGGTTGATGGATTTCTTGGAGAAATACCTGAAGAATAAATTGTGCAAATATTTGTAAATATTCTCTTTTGATGAACTAATGCATTTTCAAATTGAACAAAAAGGAAATTATCTTCTTGGGTGTTTTTGTTTTATTTTTTAGATGGCCCAAAAATAAATGCGTATGATCTTTGGATGTCACCTTACTTGAAACTGATGATTGACACTTCGATATATCTATGGATTCCAAAATAACACAAATTGTTAATAAGAACTAGAGTGACACTGAAGAGAAATACGAATTCTAGATTAAGGGATTCTAAATAATATAGAGGAGAATCCAAAGTTTAACTGAAAAGGACCAGAATTTCTTGACATTGGCACTAAGATAGAGAGTGGTAGGTCATTGCTCAGATTCTCACTTGTGGTCATTTGAGTTTAGGGTATGTTTGGAAGATCCATGCACAACAAAAGGAACAGATATGCGAAGAATACAATTTCAACCAATTCACAAAGGAAGTATTATTATTTCATCTCCGTAATTTCTTATTTACATCTTTGGAGTGTATTGTATAGGTTATTGTGAGATTAAGATAGGGTGATGTCACATGCTTATGAGTTGTAGTTAGCAACCGTGATTTTTTGTCTAATTCTCCTACTGGTTGAAATTACTTTATGTGCTTTGACAAATGCTTTCTTCGAGCACTTAGAAATGAATATTATGTGATTTGGAGTTTTTTTTTCTTATAAAAAGTATATTTTGTAAAGTGGTTGGAGTTACATCTAAATTTTGCATGTTTGATAACAATTTCTCTTATTTACTTAATTTCACAAGTGAAATTAAGTAAATGGTCAATTAGTGCATTAATCTGTAATGTAATACTTATTATGAGGGGTTCTTATTAAAGAAAAAGAAAAAAAGAAGAAGAAAGTGAAATGAAATAATGCAGTTTTTTCTACTCCAATGGTTCGTGTGCTTAGTAATCGAGAGTTTTTATCCCAAAATGTTGACTTTCGCGTCAAACGGTACTTAGACTATGAGTAGTGCGTTGTAAATTTGAGTAATAAATTGTTGAGTAACTAGGTATCTTCATCCAACCAATGTCGATTCTTGCATAAAAGGGCAATTTCACTGCTCAAATACAGTTTTTGCTATTGCTTAAAGCTTTGAGGTGTTGAGTAACCGGGAACCTTCATAGCTAATGTTGGTTATTGAGTCAAAAGACACTCTCGTATCTTGAGTAATTATTTCAATATTATAGAATTTTCTCCAGTGAAAATGAAATTGATCATAGACATGGGATGCCCTTTGATTAATCATATGATTCATTTACTTGTGAAATTCGGTAAGGAAAAGAGATTAAGGTGAGCAAGCTTAATTGTGATATAATTATTTCTCCTTTGCCTAATATTATGAGTATTAAAAACAAGACAATAAATTGCATAACAGTTATTTACTTGATCTTGAGAAAATACATTTTAGAATGCACATTGGTCATCGCAATACTTGAATCGCTAGTTGATCTCACAATTATCAAATCGTTTGAGGACAGACAATGATTCAAGTATGGGGAAATTGACAAGTGTCAAAATGATGCACTTTGGTATAGTTGTTGAGTCAAAATTTAGAAATTTTTTAGGCAGAAATAATTTTGAGCAGATTGACACACAAGTTTTAGGATTTTGCTGGTTAATGACATTCGAAAAGATTGGAACAATTGGAGCACGGTCTCTCTTATACAAAAAGAAAAGAGCAAAAGCATTATCGTGTTCAAGCAAAAAGGGATGATTGAATACTTCCCTAGATCATTAATTCAGACACCATCAAGTAGTTTCTCATTTAGTTAAGTAATTTTTTGTTACAAAAAGGACAGATCAAAGGCAAGCCTTCTCTCCTTTCCAACAAAACATTTTCTTCCCCTAGTTTTCACCTTTGAGCCTCCAGAATTGGTGACTTTCATTTGACAACCCACTTGTAGGTCGCATGCCCCCGTACTAGGGCAGTTTTGTGGTAATTTCATCCCATACTGGGGCAAATTTTATTTCAAATTGTGTTTCCAAGAAAAAGAAGGAAAGAAAAAAAAAGAAAAGAAAAGAAAAAAGGGGGACAATTGAAAAAGAAAGCCCAAAGAAAGTAATAAAACAGGAGCAAATTTTTTTTAGAAAATATAAAAAAGGAGAAGAAGAACCCCAAGAACAAGTAGTAAAATTGGGTGAATTATTTGGAAATGCGACCTTAAAGTTAATTAAATTTTTCATAAATTATGCTTTTCAACCTTAACATTTCTAGCACATTACCTGACTGCATTTCAAAAGCCAAGAATGTTACCAACTTCCATCTGTATTTTTTGATAATTTTTTAAAGAAAAATTGCAAATCAAAGAGGCATATGATGTTAACAAATCTAATCCAAATCATCAGGGATTATTGCCTTACTGATGCCAAATATTCTTCAAATACTAGTCTGCTTGACTATCTCTAGTTTGGATTATGCTGTTGGTTTCATTTCTTCCTCTAAAGTTGATCATTCGAAAGAGCACTATGGTTGGGTAGCTATGATAGTTGAAGGCTCACAAGTGAAATAAATTAGTATGCCAATATTTGTTTCTTTTTGAAGTCAGTGACTATAGTTGCTTGAAGATTTCTTGTCCATAAATATTATTTTGTGGCAATTACAGAATTCAAATGGAATGACATCCTAAGATCAAAAGCCAGCTTTTAAGCCATCATTTCAAAGTCAATTTTGAAAATGTTTTATTTGACTCTATTTTATTTGTTTAGTCTTTGCATGTTTTCTATTGTTTACTGTACAAAGGTTCTTTTAAATTAATGCATGTGAGATGTTCTTGTACAAAAATGAATAATGATGATTAGTTTCATTGACTTTTGAATAAAAAGCAAAGGCAATCCTAAGTTTATTGGAATGCAAAAGAATACATGAATGGAAAGACTATTTGGAAGGGTTTGATTTTAATTGTGAATCAGAATCCATTGAGCTCAAGAACTCGCGAAATGTAAAGCAAAATGCTGTATCAGACATCCAAGATGGCAATCCTCATGTTTGTATGTGCTAGTAGAACCAATGGACTGCAAGTTGGTGGCATTATGTTGCCATTGTGGCTGTTTTCCCATTTGCAAGTGGAATTACATGATCATTATTTGAGGCCTCCATCAAAAAACAAAAATTGGGGTAAAAAAAATTCAGTTCAAAGGTTGATTTCAAATTGATACCCGGGCAAAAAATTTTTTTGGGAAAAAATTTTTCGATTCCAAATTAATTTTGATACTTTATGCTTGAGGCAAAATTTGGAAAAAATTGATTTATATTGGTGCAAATTTTAAAAAGTGGACTTCAAATTGATTTTATTTGACTCATACTACAGCAAATTTTTAGAAGCATTGATTCCAAATGGATTTTGATGTTTTACATAGAGTGATTCAAATTAGTTTGATGCCATATACTAGGGCACAATTTTTGAAAAAAAAATTATTTTTGAGTTGATTTGAATGCTATACTCGATAGTTGCTTTTATGTTTCCCTATGTCTTAAATTTTTCAATGGATTTTGTCTAACAGTCTAGACCAAATCATCATGTTTTGCTTGTCCAAGTTGACACTTGTTTCGTATTCATTCAGCATATTGCATGTTCTTTAGATTTTGTCCAGCATTTCGCACACTATTTTTTTGGTCTGTTCAATTCTAACTCATCGGTTGGGTTTTAAGTTCTGTTCTATTCCAACTCACCTATTAGACCCCAACACATTCGTTGGGTTTTTTTCAATTTATGTCCAATACATTAGGACTTTAAATTCAATCATTTTTGTTTTCAATTTTCGGCAGTAAGATCTAATCCTGGCATAGGGCGTCGTGCTTTTTTTGGTATCCAATCCATGCATTAGGCACCATGCTTTAATTTCAGTCTTTTTGTTGTCAGTTTCCCGCATAAGATCCAATCCTAGCATTGGGCATCATGATTTTCTAGCTGTAAGATCCAATTTTGACATTGAACACCGTGCTTTAATTTTAGTCATTTTGTTTTCAATTTTCGGCAATAAGATCCCATCATGTCATTACGCGCCACGCTTTTCCAACAATAAGATCCAATTCAGGCACTATGTGCCATGCTTTAATTTCAATTATTTTGTTGTTAGTTTCTAGTAGTAAGATCCAATCCAAGCATTGGGCATTGCACTTAAATTTCAATCATTTTGTTGTCAGTTTCTGGTAGTAAGATCCTGATATTCGACGCCACACTTTTCTGGCAATGAGATTCAATCCAGGCACTGGGTGCTGCACTTTAATTTCAGCAATTTTGTTTTTAGTTTCCGATAGTAAGATCCAATCTTAGTTTTGGGTACCATGCTTTTCTAGCAATAAGATCCAATCCAGGCATTGGGCACCGCACTTTAATTTCAATCATTTTTTGTTGTCAGTTTCCCATAAGATCCAATCCTGGCATTGGGCACCACACTTTTTTAGTAGTAAAATCCAATCCAACTATTTGCGCGTGATGCTTTAAATTCAATCATTTTTGTTTTTAGTCTCTGGTAGGAAATCCAATCCACGTATTGGACATCGTGCATTCGTTCCACTTCATTTTATGCTTCTCACCGGTAGTTCCAACTCGTCCATTAGATTCTTGTTTGAGTTTTATTCCAACTCATCCTTTGGATTTTTATTTTAGTATAGTTCCAACTCGTCCATTAAACTTTTATTTCAGTTGGTGGTAGTTCCTACTCTTCCAATGGACATCATATTTAATTTCAAACTCTATTAGTTCTGACTCGTTCGTTGAATACCATTTTCATTTCTCAATTTCTAGTTATTCTGTTTGCAGCATTAGATACCATTTCATTTCAATTACATATTTAGTTATCTTGTTTTAGCATTCTTGTTCTACTTATGTCATCATGCATCATATTAGTCCATGGTTCGTTTAGATTTCAAATGCATCAAGTGTTCATTATTTTAATTCATTTGGTTTCTTGTCGTCATCAAATCAAAACTACGTTTGACTTGATTTCTTTCATTGGGATACGTAGGCAGCTCATAGTGAGCCCGATCACCTTTTTATGTGTTCATTTATTATTTTTGTTGGCTGACCCCATACGCGAGGAAGGGCACCTAATAACTGCCAAAGTGAAGTAGTCTTTAGTGGATTTTAATAGAGGTTTTTAGTGTTTTTATATTAGTTTTTATTTATTTTTGGTGCAATTTCTCTTACTTTTGAGTGGTCAGGTTACTTTAGAATAAAAGCTACTCATATATGTTATTGCTGTGATCTTGCAAGTGGTTCTTGAAGAATCCACATATGGAGTTTTAGAAGGAACCAAAGTGCTCAAATAGATGATTAGAAGTGAAGAAATTGTTCAGAGATGAAGGCCAAAGAATTGGTATAAGAGTGAAGTTAGAAGTAAGATGGAAATTCAAAGTTTGAAGTTGCTGATAGCACCTGCGCCTGTACCCACATCGTGAGTACGTGCCGTGGGTATGATCAGACTGTCCATTTGGTGAATTCGCGACTGTAGCCTCTCTGCGGGTACAGTCGCAGATGCACACTTTTGAGGCATTTCGGGAGATACAAAAAAAAAAAAAAGACTTGTACTCATTGAGGAAATGATTTTTCGTCTTCTTTAGAGAGTTTTTAGGGTAGGAAAAAAACAGAGGAACAAGGTTTTAAACCCTACCTCCATAGATCTAGAAAGTGCAACATAAGATAGATGAGAGTGGAGAGACAACTGTGAAGGAGATCACTTGTACAACTCAAAAGGGGAGAATGGTAGCAACTTGTGGTTTTTATGAGCGATAAAGACAATAAGTTTTCTGTTTAAATTTCTTGTCTTTGACACTTATGTCAATTGATTGCAAAGGAATTACTTTTATTGCTTTAAATATGAGTACTTAATTTGCATATCTAGGGTTTAGATGAACTTGTGATTGTCAGGGATATGGAGTAATTGGTGATATTATGCTATTAATTACTTTGTTTATTCATTGTTCTGGTTAATTGAATTGTAATTGCTTGATCACCAATTATAATTTCTCAATTACTATTATTCAACAAGAGTTGGTAGTGGTAGTGGAGAAAGAACAATTGAAGTCTAGGTAGTATTTCACACGAGAGTAGTGGTACTCCTAGGCGAGTCTTGATCAATTCATAAGGCTAAATTAACCTACGCTATAATCTCTGCCATGAAAGTAGGAGGGATCTAGTAGGGAGGTAATCACTAGTTTGTCACAAGAGTGAAAGCTAGGTACATCTGGAATTGGGCTCTAGGTGAGGTAGTGGATTGTATAGTTGAAGCAATTGCTTCTTTCTCTTAGATCATAAGGGATTCTAAGTCCTAGATACTCTGATAATCAGTTTCCTCTAAAATTTCTACTTTTGCTTCTTTAGGTTCGAGTGTTAACAAGGTAGTTTTAGTTTTAATTGTGGTAATTGGTTGTCTAGATAATAGGGGAATTTATAAGGGTCTAGTACTTCTTCACATTTCCTTGTGGGATCAAACCTAGTTCCCTATACTCAATCGCGATCTGTCCTATTGCAGATATAGGTGAATTAGGCAATTTTAATTTGGTGGGTCAACCGCATCTAGAGTCTTCTTTTAGCCTAATTAAAACCCTACCAGCACCATTCTTAAATTTTATTTAAAAAACTCGATGGAGTACAATAGGAGGGGGATATCGCCTTACCTCCAGCAGACATATAATTAAAGAAAAGAAAAGAAAAGAAAAGAAAATAGGGAGTACAACTCCCTTACAAAATAAGACCAAATATAAGGAAGACCTAACCTATCTGATTGAACAATTGCTTTAACTTTCATAAGAAGTTGCTCTAGAGAAGAAAAGACCTGATCTTGATGAGCAAATAATGAAGCCAAACAATCTGCAGTGGCGTTTGCCTCTCTGAAGATGTGGGGATATCGACGCCCTTTTTGACTTTATTAGAATTCTAATTCTTTGCAGCACATGACACAATGACCATCTTCCCAATTTATTCTTGTCAACCAATTGCACCAAAAGAGCTAAATCTACTTCCACAAGCACATTGATAATGTTCTTTTCACACAAAGTTGAAGTCCTTGAAGAAGTGCCCAACATTCTGCCTGGATGACATCCACTTCCCAAATTCTTTGTAAAAGGCAAAAATTAGCTTTCCATTGGAGTCTCTAAGTAAACCTCCACCAGCACTTCTATTACTATAAACACTAGCATCAGTGTTTAACTTAAAGAAACCAGACTTTGGTTTGTGCCAATAAATTACCAAAGTAGCCAAAACTTTCGATGGCTTAAAATGATAGAATTGAGCAAAGTAGGAATTGCAATCACCCTTCAGAATATTTCTATCAAACTGAGACAGAGCCCCTAGTTGTTTTAAGAAGCAAACAATCTCTTTAATAACCCACCATGCCTGAATGGGTTTCCCTTGAAATCTAGCTACATTTTGGGCCTTCCATAAAAATCACATTATAATTGCAGGCATAATATAGCAAATATGATTTTGCACTGCAGAAGAGATAAACAAAGACATCATCCTTGACCCAAAACACAAAGCCTTATGATTTGGAATACCAAATGCCTTAAAAAAAATAAGACCATATCTTGTCAGCAATACGACCCTCTAAGAAGAAGTGATTCAAGGATTCCTAATTTTCTTCACAATAGCTACATCTTGGAGGAAGAAGGACCCCACGCCTTTGAAGGTTTTAGTCCAAGGGAAGGTAATTCCTCAAGACTTTCTAGCCAAAAAAAGACATTTTAATAGGTAAAAGTTTACACCAAATAACTTGTGTCACCACTGATTCAGTCTTCCTTTGACATATATTCCCCCAAGCTTCAATCAAAGAAAATTCTCCATCAGTTGAAGAGGACCAAACAATTTTATCCAAGTCTTCTTGTGCAATAGGAAAATTAGCAATTTGCAACACAATGTCTTCAGGAAGCTATTCTCTTAACTTTGCCATGTTCCAACCCTTTGTCACAAAAAATTTAGCAACAATGAAGTGAGGAAGATTATTTCTGTTAGACAAAAAATTTAAAGGAACATCACCAACCCATCTATCCTGCCAAAATCAATCATCCCTTCCCCAATTTACCATCTGATATGCTCTTCAGCTATATTCTGAACTGAAAGGAGACGCCTCATTGTAGTTGAAGAATATCTACATACCATTTCCATTTGATGTTGACCCTTACAATATTTGGAGTACATGCATACAGCCCATGGAGTGTCTTGTGACCTAAATTGCCATCATAACTTTAGAGATATGGCCTATAACATATCCTGTACCCTTCTAAAACCCAAGCCACCTTTTACCACTGGATAACACAAATTATTCAAAGCACACCAATGAACCCTTTTTTCTGCAATCCCCGCATCCCATAGGAATCCATTGAATAACCTTTCTAAGGAAACAATCGCACCTCTAGGAGGCTGAAGTATCTAAAACAAATACAATGGCATAGTAGTTAGAACATGCCTAAGAAGAATAATCTTACCTCCTGTCGAGAGAAATCTCCCACTCCAATGATGCAATTTGGCACTTATCTTTGTTAAAATATTATCCAACATCACAGCTTTAGGTTTCCCCTTGACAATAGGAATGCCTAAATATGTGAAAGGAAGATGCTTCCTACCAAAACCAAGAATCCTCACCACCATGGCACACACCGAATGAGGTGTTTTTGAAGAGGCAAGGAAGGAGCTCTTAGAAATATTGATTTTTAGGCCAGATACTTTCTCATGATGATGAAAGAAATTCTTTAGTTCCACCAATATCTCCTCATTGGCCCTTGTAAATAAGATCATATCATCTGCAAATGCTAAGTAAGGGACATGGCCACCCTTAGAAGAAAACCATCTACAAGCATGTTGTTGATAAAACCACTCTATCCCTCTACCAAAAAATTTTGCCGCTATCAAAAAGAGACTGGGTGAAAAGGATCACCTTGTTAACCCCACAAGAAGACTTAAAAAAAAATCAGAAGACTGATCATTGATCAGAATAGAAAACCAATTATTGGAGATCAATTTATAGATTAAATCAACACTCCACTCATCAAAACCAAACGAACGCAACATAAATAACAAAAAAGGCCACTCCACCCTATCGTAGGCCTTCTCCATGTCTAACTTAAGAATCAGATTATAATCCACCAACTTCTTATCTAACTCTGTCGTTAATTCCAGGGCCAGAAGAACATTATCCATGATGCCTCTACCTGGAACAAAGCATGTTTGCCATGGTGATATAATCTTTGGTAACACCCAGTTCGATCAATTGACCAACATCTTAGAAATAATTTTTGAACTTGTGTTACAAAGACTAATTGGCTGGTAATCTTTCCAATTTACAGGGCCTTGGTTTTTTGGAATCAAATAAGCATAATGGAAGTAATATCTCGAGGTAGATGTGCCCCTTTGAAAAAAATCTTCAATTGGCTGTAAATAGGTCTTGTTTGATAATCTCCCAATATGACTTAAAAAAACTTGCTTCAAATCTGTCTGACACAGCACAGCTCTGATCATCCATGGTAAACACCATAGATTTGATCTCTTCATGCTAGGAATGGCTTTTAGTTCTTGATTCATTTCATCTAAGATATATGGCATTTGAAACTGAAGATCGCTAGCCAACTCAATGTCTCTATTTGCTTGAAAAAGAGATTTATAATATTGACTGACAGACTATCTAATAGCCTCCACTTCTTCAATCCAAGCACCTAATAGCTTCGTGATTCTGCTGATGAAATTGTCATTTTTTCGTTGCTTTACCACTGCATGGAAAAAGGCCGTGTTGGCATCTCCCGCTGAATCCATTTAATAACTGATTTTTGCCTCCATAATTCACACTCCAAAATCCAAAGGTGATTGTAATGAGCTTTAGCCTCACTCCAGTTCACTCTATCCATCTCAATATGCTGCTCATCATAAATCTTCTGCAGAACCTCCATCTTTTTCAGTGCATGCCGAGTATTATGCACGACATTACCAAATGTTTCCCTATTCCATCTCTTTAGTTCCTTTGCTATCTATTTAAGCTTCAAGCATAAGACATGTGAAGGAATGCATTCCACTGGTTGCTTCCAAGCTTCCCTAACAGTTGAAAGAAATAAATCATGCTTGCACTAGATATTTTGGAACTGAAATGTAGATGGCTTCCTGCCCACATCACCTCCCTTGATTAATAAAGGTGAATGATTCGACCTACCCCGTGGGAGATATGAGACCCTAGAATGAGGAAATGCCAGTTGCCAAGAAGTATTCACTAGAGCTCTATCCAAGTGTTTCCAAACGCTGTCATTTGTCCAAGTGAAACGTGACCCGTCAAATGGTGATGCACATACCCCCGATTGAAGAATGGATTCATTGAATTCTTCCATATCACCTACAGAAGGAAGATGACCACCCACATGTTCCTGTGCCATTGTGATGACATCGAAATCTCCTGCTACTAATTATGGATCATTTGCTGCCAACACTTCCAACGCTTGCCATGAAGGGCACCTAGCCACTCTATTACACTTGCATAAACCACAAAAGTGCCCAATGTATAACCTGAAGGAAACTCCATACAACAATGCACTAGTTGCCTTGCCAACAAGGTAAATGAACAATTCACAAAATTCCAAAAACACCATATCATGGCCTCAATAAAAGATTGACAACAGTCAAAATGAAGAAAAAAACGCACCTAAGAGACTTACTACACTGCTCAATTAAAGCCAAAAAACCTACTTTATTTTATTACAAATATCAAATAAATATTATAAAGAGTCCCGTTGGGATGCTCCATGGATATTCTGCATAACAAAATTAATTGGACTTAACATGGGAACGATGAGCGTACTTAACTTCTAATATGTTCCCCGTGTCTCCTTTCTTTCATGAAGAACACCCCATTTTCTTTTTCACTAAATTTTCCACCAGCTATTCATCTTCCATCACAACCTTATCATACCACAATATATCTTTCCTGGAATAAAGATAGTTAAAATTCTTTTAGAGATTCTTAATTTTCTTTTGGCAGCAGCCACTACCCATCCGAGAGCCTCCTTGGCTTCGTAGCACCCATCATTTTAGAAGGTGAGTTCCTGGAACTGCTGCAGCCCATCTGATGCACAAAAATCCCAACTGGTAGGTTATTATCATCCACTTCTAGCTAACTCAAAACATCAAAAGTATTTTCCACTTGCACTCCTTGCTCAGCTACTGGACGATGCTATGAAGATTTCTCACCTATCTGTTCAACCAATTGATCGAAGACGCAACTTGAAGTGCTAGGACCATCTCCTACAATGACATAGCCACAACTAGAGATATCATCTTCACCAGAACCTCACCAGGAGGCATCTCTTGCGAGGAAATATCCACAACAGGAGACATCTCCTTCTCCAAACCTCAATAGGAGGCAACTACTTCTGGTTGTTTCTCTCTGTCTATGTTTTAGTCTGTGATTTTGCCTTCTTACCCAGATCATCAACAAACGCCATTTGTATCGGAACAAAAACTGCTTAAATGGCTTCTTGTTATCATGCTTTGGCCTTAGTTCCAGATTTTTTGATGGCAGAGATCCTCCACATGTCGAACCCGTGAGCAAAAATTATAGAAAGAGGGTATGTTCTCATATTTGATAGGTTGCCAAAATCTATAGTCTTCGTCACCAATCCAGGCTCTTTTCTTAAATCTGCTGTAACATTAATCTCAACAAAAAACCTAGCTACAGAAGGCATTTTTAGCAAAGATATGGCCTCATATGCTTTCAAGGGACAAACAACCAAACGTGCAATCTTATGCAATAGTTTCATGTTGAAGAATGGCAAAGAAAGACATGGGAAATTGATCCACACCAGAGCAATTGGAGACTTCTTGTTCAAACAAAACTCCATTGACCACTTCGATATAGCCACAGGCATGCTGTTGATGTACCATAATTGCCTGAACCAAAGTTGTGCATAATCTTTCTCCAACATAGGCCCCAATAGAACATGTTTCTAATCAAGAAGACCTACCGAGCGATTGCCTTTCAAGCCCAAAGTAGTAAAAAAACTTACGAATGGCTAGCAACGATGGCCTCCCCATTGAGAATCTGCCAACCAAAGCATTGTTAAAGGGTGGGGAGATTGCAACAAAATCATCCCTGGAAAGGTGCAAAACTGATTCTCCCTTGAAGGTTGAAACCAAACCAATGTCTGAAAAGACTGAAGAAGAGGCAGCCTGTCACGTCCTAATTATCATAAGTAAAGGGTACTGGTGGAGTCGTTGACTGTCACACCTAAAAAGGCGATTCAGTCTAATGACCCCTTTTTTTGAAAAGCAAGTTTTGGGAAAAACTTTACACTTGCGTGAAAAATTGAGCCTTTATTGAAAAAGTATTATTTAAAAAATAATAAAAATAAGGCTGAGACAAAAAAGTGCGACAGTTTTGGCCAACTAATTTTGAAAAAGGGTTTCATTTTGAAAAATAGAGTCGCCACTTGGTACTGAGTTAGGGTGTACCAAGTCACCCAAAAAATCGTTTAACAAAAAAAATATTTTAAAAAAATCATTTAAAACATTTTTTCGACTACGGTCTACGAAAAACGAGAGAAAAAGGTCTTAGAGTCACATTTGAGGAAAGGGAAGGCAAAGGCTTGCGCCTAAGGCACCCTTTCAACCTAGCCAAGGCTAGTTTTGAGGTTTAATCAAAATTTTCTAAATTAACCCTAAGTTCTATCGCGTTCGGATGTATCTAAATAAATGCAAATCCTAAGTCTAAATGTGGATATCGGGAGGGTCAAAATGTTCCGTCGAGGCTTGGTCGAGATTATCACATTAATTGCGAATCTCGAGTCCAGGCCTCGAGGGAGTCACGAGTGTGAATGCAAAATGAAATGCCAAAAAGGAAAGAAAATAATAATAATATATAGTAAGTGATCGAAGAAAGTGAGAATGCAATATAACGGGTACGGGGGACTAATATCTCGTGACTGAATCTTTCTACTCACAGAGGGGGGAACAATATGTATGCCATCGCTTCCCACGTGAGTAGGCCACTATTTCTAGTTGGATCACACAAATGACCTGATTTCTAAGTGAAATGCAACCTAAATGTCATGCACTGAATATTTGTTAAAAATAGATAATAGATAATAAGATAATAATTAAATAAAATATATACAAATCATGCAAAAATGAAAATTTTCTAAAAAATTAGTGTGTGAGATAATATGAAATGTACACGAGTGCACTTAGCACAAAAATGCCCTAAGGGTCAAGTGTTGCACTAGCCCTTTTCTAGGAATTCCCATTAGCGTTGGACTAGCGGAAAAGCGATAAGACCACAACTAGCATTAGACTAATGTGGTGGCGGAATAATAAAACTGATAAAACATGAATTAAAGCAATAAAGCATGAATTGAAAGCATATAAAGATATATAATAACATGTAGGAGCAAGTAGCACGTAAACATAATATTCTAGATGTATATCCTAAGGAAAGCGGTAAAACAAATAAACACGTAAGCACACAAAAGCAATAAGCCCTAACTATTACATCGGAGGGTTTAAGTTACAATGTTTTGGAAAAAAGTGAAAAACAAGCTATCTATTACACTTGCTATCTAAATACAAAATTTTGCTAAAAAATGAGAAAAATAATCTAACTATTACATTGCCAACTAAATACAAAATATTATATTTCTCCAAAATAATAAAAATTTAAAATTAAATAAATTAAAACACGTAAATACGCAAAAAGTATGTAAAATAAGAAACAAACAAATAATAATAAAAATAATGCATAAAAATCACACTGGAGCATATTGGAGCACATAAAGAGAAAAAAACCTCTTTGGAGACCTGGTACTAATACTTAAGAAAATGAACACACATGTCAATGTATCACGATATAAATAAATAAAGCCTAAAAATATATAAATATTGACAAAATGTGCTAAAAATGTAAAGTTTAGCAACTAAGGGGACTAAAAAATGAGTTTCTAAGAGCTTGAGGGGTAAAATTAAAAATTTACACAAGTCTAAGGGTAAAGGCGCAAAAATTAAAGTAAATTGAGAACAAAATAGTAAACTTCAACAAAAATGGGGCAAATTGCAATTGGGGGATCAATCTATGCTTACAAAGAACTAAGAATGCAAAAAAAAAAATGAAAAATTCGGGGCAAAATGCTAATAACCAAAAATAGGGCCTAAAAAAAATAATTTTTTATATTATAAATTTTTTACCTAATCAAATAATAAGAAAAAGTAAAATGATAAACTAAATTAACAAAAAACTAAATAACTAAATTAACTAAAATCAACTAAATGATTATCCAATTAAATCAAATAATAAATCAATCAACCACAAATAATTAAATAAAGCTAAATCAACAACTTAAATTAATCTGACTAACCAATTTACTTAACTTGATTAAAATCAAACCTCCAAAGAAACAACAAAAAATAAACAGAACAAGACTAAATTGAATCAAGAAAGCAAACAAACCAGAAAATGAAAGGAAAAAAAATTAAAATCCCTCCCAGCCCAGCTCATCATTTTCCTTTTTTATTCCTCTTTGTTTCTTCCTTTCTTTTTCTCTTCTGTTTCTGATTTTCTTCTTTCTTCTCTAAATTTCCTTCTTTGTTTTCTTCATCTCTCTCACTCAATCACTCTCTCTTCTTTAGCTTTCCTCTGTTTCCCTAATTTGTTCCTCTCTCTCGTTCACTCCAATTTTCTGGTCTCTGTCTCGCATCATCCCTTTCTTTACCCGATTCTCTCTTTCTCCTCTTTCTCCCCTCTAACTGATTCCCCTCTCTCTATCTCTTTCTCCTCATCGTTCTCTCCCTCTCTCTCTCTTTGTGTTTCCTCTCTTCCCAGAAGCAAATTAGCTCTCTCGCTGAATTTCCCAAATCCTCAAATTTTCGATTCTGAAAATCATATTTCACCCCCAATTCCCAAATCATCTTCATCAACTTAACTAATCACACACCAATTCTTCTATACGTTTGAATAGAACTTTATAATTTGAAAATAATTTCACATAAAACTCCATTTTTGTTGCATATCATTTGAACAGAATTGAGAGAAAGAAACAAGAGGTATACCTGGGTGCCATTGGAGAAGGACTCGTCAGTGTTGGTGGCCCCGGTGATGGCCGTGTTGGAGAAGCTTGGCGGTCATCTGGGGATGCCAAGAATGGTGGCGCATAGAGGAGGATGGTTTAGCGGTGACAGTTGGGCAATGTGGGGCAGTGGGTCTTGGGTTGTAATGAATGACTGTGGGTGGATTTGTGCAGGTTGAAAGTGACGGTGGTTGGACTTTTGGGTGGTTTGCTATGAATTAGCAAGCATTGATAGGGATGGTTTTGTGGTTGCAGGTAGTTTATGGTGTTGTCTTGGCTGTAATTTGATTAGGGAGGGCTGTTTTTTATTGATTTTTGTAAGTGGATGGGAAAACAAGGGCCATGGTTTGGTGGGATTTTCTGTTGCCTGGGGAGACGGTGGAGATGGCAATTAGGTTGCTGTTTGTTGGTTGTTCGGCAGTGAGTATTTGTTGTTTAAGCTGTGAATGGTAAGTGATGGCAAGGCAAAAATGGTGGTACATCTTGCTGTTTTTGGTATCGATTGGGGGGATTGTGGTGGTGTTTTGGACTAGAATTGCTGTCTTGGTAGGGGAATCATCTGTAAGGCTATATGGATTGGGATTGAAGACTGATTGTAAGGCATTTGTGTGGAGGTTTTGGGTGGCTTTGGGTTGTGATTTTGCATCTGTTGATTATTGTGATAGTTTTCTTTTCTACAGGTTTGGGGAGACGTTGTTGGGACTAGGTTTTGTGTAAGCAGTGGAGTAATTGGAGCTCCAGTGTGGAAGATGAGCTACGGCATTGATTTTGAAGTGGTGATGGTGGCACTTCGGGGATGTTTGTGATGCTATTTCAGGTGGTATGATGGTGGTGTTGGCTCACGGTCACCGGTAGCGGTGGTTAAATTTTGGTGGGTGGATTCAGTGTTTGGCAGTGGTTCTAGGTGATATTGGTGGAAGAGTTGATGGCTGAAACTTGGTTTTTGATTGTTATCCTTAATTGTTTGTAGGTTATTTGGGTGGTTTTGGGTGGAGTTGAGGTGGTGATTAGAGGTTGGACTGGAGAGTTGAGGAAGCTAGTCTTGGATTAAGGGTGGAGTAATGGTGGTTTCTGATGAGTTTTGGGACTGAAGATTGAAAGCATGGTTTTTGGTGTGGATTGCGTGTTTGAGAGCTCTGTGTGTGTTTTGTGTGTGACAATGTGTGAAGTTGTGTGTGTTGGAATATGGAATTGTCTGTGTGTCTTTTCTGAGTTGTGGGAATCAATGTACATGAACTACGCGTGAGTGTGTGTTGTGTGTGATGGTGGATGAAAGATGGAACTGTGTGTGATGTGGTACGTGTATCTGATGCCTGTTTGCGGTGTGTATGAATTTGTATGTGAATTTGTGTGTGCACATGTAACTGCTGTATGTTTTGTGTGTGCAGATTGCGTTGCTAGTCTGTGTGTTTGTGGCTATGTGTGTTGTGCATGTATTTGAGTGTGTGATTGTGTGTTGTTTGTCTGTGCAAATGTGTGTAAGTGTGTGTATTTGTGAAGGGGCTGTGTGTGTAACTGTGAGCTAGGGTGTTGAGAGAAAAAATGCAAGAAGGGTATGGGAGTGTGTGTAGTGCGTGAGAGAGAATGTGAGTAGTGTGTGAGAGAGAGAGAGTGAGTGTTTGTTCTTGGTGTTCTAGGTGTGTTGTTGAAGATGTACTAGTATGTGCTCTAGGTGTTCTTGTGACAGCCCCACCTTACCGAGAGGCGCATCAAAAGGCTTAGCGGACTGCCTGGCTAGCTCTCGCCAGGACTCGAATCATGCAATCACTCAACCATCCAAGCGTACTTAATCCAAAATAAAATACATTCATAATGAAATACATTCATTTAATTCATTCGAAAGTACAAGTATCACAAGGAATTTACATCGCAAAATATACATAGTGTTTACAATAAAAGCCTACACAATTAGGCTATCAAAATACATGAAACAAAATATTTATTATGTCCAAAATCAGCTTTTCCAGCTTTAGTATTTTGGGAAACTTGGTTAAAGAAAACAAGTAAACGGGGTGAGCTATAATAGCCCAGTGAGTGCCCAAGTCATGCAACCATACCAGGAATTCATTATTTTATGGAACAAAGTGATTAACAAGATTAAATAAGCAGGTTATGAACAATTTAATTAACAAGTAGTCAATGGCGGATACAAGGCTCAACTACGGGAGCAAGCTCAACCGTAGGAGAAGCAAAGTACTGATCATGTAACCATGACGTTAGGACTAAGATAATGGCTCAGGTCTTTGCCAAAGGTCATGCCAATATTAACAAGCAAGAACCCTAACCACCATTCACCTTATAACCTCCGTATAGGCTACCACATCCAGGGAGTAATCTCGACCTTGGAGGGCCGACACGCAAGAAAGTTCAATCCGGAGTTGGCCTCTTTGAGGATTCACAACTCAAGGGGAAAGAACAACACGCCCTAAAACACCCAGCACCTTATATCCTCCCAAGCCTGTCTAGGTTGACTATCCGTGAAGTAACGGTAAAGTTAGTCATGGAAGTCTCACGCACAAGTAAAACATTGGATAATGAATGTAACACCCTAGAAATTCATGCCAAAACCATTTATTTTGTATTGTGTTCATTAGAAAAAAAAAAAGAAAGGGCCGAAAATTAGTGGAAAAGAAATAAGGAATGATTTTCTATTTTACTAGCATGTTGTACCCTTTCCTTTAAGAGTTGTACCTAGAATGTCTTGCAAGATTAATTATAGGATAAATGACAAAATCTCTTCTAATGACCCTTAGCCAAGTGTAGTCTTCCATGGTAAGAAAGTCAAGATTTACTTTGTTCTTGTCTTGCTTTGATTGGTCAAACTTTTTCCCAATTCTTTTCCATTTCTTTTCTTCTTTACTTAGGCATTTTTCTCTCTTTTCTTCTTCTCAAAACCGGCTCCTCTCTTCTCGCTTTTCTCTCCATTTTCTTTCATTTTCTTGGAGCTTTTACTTCCATTTGATCACTTTTCATCCATAGAAATTAAGTTGATCTTCCTCCTAAGCAACAATCTTGTCTTACTAAAGGTATTTCCCAAGAACTTTTCATCTTATTTAAAGTATAAAGATCATAGTTTTCTAGCTTTTAAGTCATGTCTTTATGGTTAAGTGTGATTTATTTTAGCCATGAAATATGAAGTTTTATTCCATGAATGTGAGGCTTATGAACTTGTATGACTTGTAGATAGTGATTTAAACTTGAGATGGCATGATTTAGGTTTGATTTGGTTGAAGAACTTGGAGTAGTTTATGTGTTTTTGTGATGAATTTGGGTGAAATTGAAGTGAGTTTGATGTGAAATTGGTAGAACTACTTGAGATTGGGTTGTTTGGATGTTTTTCTTGCAGGTTAAAAATTTTGGGTTAGTCCGATTATAAGGGAAGTGCTGCCGAAATTTCGGTAAAACCTAAGAAATAAAAGTGATTAGGCTATGATTTAAAGCTTTATAAGCTGTAATTTAGTGATTTGAACGTGCAAAAATTTTCGTAGATTAGCTATTAGTGAATTGAACCTTTCCTTAATTTTGCTAAATATTGTAAAATGAAGCATCCGTTGCAGGTACAAAGATCGCCTCTTGATTTTGCTACTTGGAGGAGGATGCTTGATGTTAGGAGTGTTGCGGAAGAAGGCATCAAGTGGCTGCTCAACAATGGTGAAGTAAATATGTGGTATGACAATTGGATGGGCATGGGGTCTTTATCAAACTTTGCGAGTGGTCAAGTTGAATCTCAAGTTAGCAAGTTTGTTTCTAATAACATGTGGGATGTCCCAAAGCTTCAACAAGTGTTACCGTAGGAAATTGTGACTGAAATCATTGCTTTGGATCCACCTGTTGACATAGAAAAGGATGAAATGGTTTGGAGTCAGTCTTCCTCGGGAAACTTTGTGTTTCGAACTGCTTTTGAAAAGGTTAGAATTGCTAAACCTAAAAGTTTCTTGTTTAAACATTGTTGGGATGATCATGTCCCTATTAAAATCTCTTTTTTCGCGTTGAGACTTTTGAATAGAAAACTTCCTTCTGCTGATGTTTTACAAAAGTTTGGAATACAAGGACCTTCTCGGTGCTTTTGTTGTGCTAACCCTTCTCTTGAATCGATTGATCATGTTTTTAGTTATGGTCAAATTCCTTCATCTATTTGGAATTTTTTTGGGGGGCCAGTGGGTATAGATAAGAGCCACTGTGCGGTGAGATTAAGGTTTATGCTATGGTGGATTCATCCTTTCCCAAATCAGCTGATTTATTATTTGCATT
The DNA here is from genome assembly GCA_024721245.1 of Mitragyna speciosa. Taxonomy (NCBI): domain Eukaryota; kingdom Viridiplantae; phylum Streptophyta; class Magnoliopsida; order Gentianales; family Rubiaceae; genus Mitragyna; species Mitragyna speciosa. Next base: position 17,578,427 of record CM045552.1, on the reverse strand, counting down.
GTATCATTCCTTTGTTTGTTACATGGCATATTTGGAAAGCAAAAAATGAATTGTATTTCGATGGTATATCAAACCCCTGGGAGGTCATTGCTTCAAAAGTCTTTCAGGATATTCAAATGACTTTTGAATTGAAATTTCATATGAAAATTTTTGTTCGTACTTGGCCTAAGTTGTATGATAAAATGTCACACAGAAAAAAACAGATTTTGGTGAAAAGTGTGAAATAGGCTGCCCCAGTTGTTGGTTTGAAGTTAAAAACGGATGGTTGTTCCAAAGGTAATCTAGGGGACTGTGAGGGTGGTGGTATTCTTAGAGATAGTAAGGGTCTTGTCATTTTTGGTTTTGCAGCTCCTTTTGGCCATGGTTCTAGTTTGGAAGCAGAATGTAAGGCTGCTTTGCATGGTATTCAGTTGTGTATTGATCAAGGGATAGTGTGCTTATGTTTGGAATCCGACTCTCTTTCCTTGGTTAAAATTCTTAATAAGAGTGCGGATTGCCCATGGTCTCTTAAAAAAGTGGTCAAGAAGATTCACAAACTTTGTCAACCAGGTTTGATTATTCGTCATTGTTTCAGACAAGCTAACGTTCTAGCTGATCTTCTATCAAATGAGGCTTTAAAAATGGAATCAAACATTTTTTACCCAACTTTCTCATCTTTGCCACATGAAGTCAAGGGTGCAGTCAGGTTAGATCAATGGGGCTTCCCTTCTTTTCGTTACACGAAATGTAAGCTTTAGACCTTTATGTAAATGGAGTAGTACTCCATATTTCATGTTTATTATTTTCTTTACTCAAACTGTAATAATTTGGATAGAGGTAAGGTTTATGTCCCCCTCTACTTATTAATAAAATCTAGGAGTGGCGCCTTCCCCCATGTATGGGGTTAGCCTTAAAAAAAAATAATTGAACCTTTCCGAACGAAACCCTAAAAAGTTAGAAAACCCTAATTTTAAAAACCCTAAACCCTAGGGTCAAACCCTAAACTACAAAACCCTAGAAATTAAACCCTAGAAATACTTGAGGTATTTCTCGAATTTTCTTATCGAATTACTTAGATTTTTATCCGATTTTTATACGACTATTTTCTTTTAAATTTCAGGCTCCAGAAGTGAAACCCGACCGTATTACGAAATATTTTCTTAAGCACTTAAGGTGAGTGTCTTTATGTGTGCATGATGCATGAAATATTTTGTCATACTTGAGAATGTTATATTATGAAAAATTATGTTATACTTGTAATTGTTATTTGATGACATGTGCTACTTGAGGAAAGATGTGTACTTTATCGCATCTATTCCGCAATGTGTTATACGCTTTCATTAGCCAATGTGTTACTTGTGCATGAGACTTCCGTGACTAACTTCACCGTTACATCACGGATAGTCAACCCAGACAGGCTTGGGAGGATATAAGGTGCTGGGTGTTTTAGGGCGTGTTGTTCTTTCCCTTTTGAGTTGTGAATCCTCAAAGAGGCCAACTCCGGATTGAACTTTCTTGCGTGTTGGCCCTCCAAGGTTGAGATTACTCCCTGGATGTGGTAGCCTGTACGGAGGTTATAAGGTGAACGGTGGTTAGGGCGTGCGTGATAATACTGGCATGTCCTTTGATAAAGACCTGAGTTATTATCTCGGTCCTAACATCATGGTTACATGAACAGTACTTGCTTCTCCTACGGTTGAGCTTGCTCCCGTAGTTGAGCCCTGTATCCGCCATTGACTACTTGTTAATTAAATTGTTCATAACCTGTCTATTTACCTTGTCAATTATCTTGTTCCATAAAATAATGAATTCCTGGTATGATTGCATGACTTGGGCACTCACTGGGCTATTATAGCTCATCCCGTTCATTTGTTTTCTTTAACCAGGTTTTTCAAAATGCTAAAGCTGGAAAAGCTACTTTTGGATATAGTAAATATTCTGCTTCATGTATTTTGATAGCCTAATTGTGTAGGCTTTTATTGTAAATGCTATTTATATTTTGAGATGTAAACTTCTTGTGATTCTTGTACTTTCGAATGAATTAAATGAATGTATTTCATTATGAATGTATTTTATTTGAGTTAAGTATGCTTGGATGTTCCGAGTGAGTGCGTGATTTGAGTCCTGGCGAGAGCCAGGCAGGCAGTCCGCTAAGCCCTTTGGTGCACCTTTGGGTAAGGTGGGGCTGTCACAGGTGGTATCAGAGCCTAGGTTTGAATTCTGGCAGAGTTTAAATGTGAATCATTGAAGAGCTTAAGTTTGATCCTTATTAGATCTTAAGTCTAAACATGATTTTATATTAGTTTGTTAAGATTTGAAAGTACTACCTGGCTAGTAAGACGTGAACCTCTAGTTGTAATTAGGATACATAGAATGTTTTCTTTTGTGATTGGTTTTGGTACTGGTGGATATTGACTCTGTTACATTAGGTGTATTATGTTAGCAATTGGTGGCATTAAGTATTTGAAGTGTTAGTGAATGGGTAAATGGTATGACATAGATGGTTCGATATACATTGTGGATGATTAATTATCTATGCTCATACAATTTGGAATAGCTAGTATTTAAAGGAGATCCTAAGCTTGAATCTTATCTGTGATCCTTTAAGTACAAATATTTGTAGATTCTTTTGGGTGGTTAGTGTGTACATTGGATCACATTATTGGGACTAATTGATTCACACTTCGGGGTGTACAACCTCAGTGTGGGTTGACTTAGTTTTGAGATCCGTGTTCGAGTATCTATAATTGATGATTGAGGATTTCGTAGTTTTTCTATATGGGTTTAGCTTTACTTTGTTATGGATTGTTTAGTATGGGTCTCTTAGTGTAGATAGTTAGTTCTAAACCTTGTTATATTGCATAATGGCACCTCTTAAGGAAGTCAAGGTATGTAGAGGTTGCAATAGTGTACACTAGGGAGAATGTAGATGGAAAACAAGAGCTTGTTTTGGTTGTGAAGAAATGTATTGGTATTAGAATTGCGTGAATTTTATAAGAAAGGGTGTTAACTTTGGTATTCTTTACACTCATCTTTTCATTTCATGAGCATAAGAGAAAATTCGAGAATGAGAAAGTAGTAACTATTCCCTCTGTTATGCAAATTTTAAAAGCCATTAGGAAATGAGGTGCGAGTGTTTCTTCGGCCTGAAATGAGGTGTGATACTTAAGTATTGTTTATTAATAAGTTTTCTTGGGTTTAGATTTGAGTGATTTATTTTCTTTAAAACATGTAGGTATGTCAAAGAGTGGTCGAAATGAGGCATCACGGCCATCTGGTACGGCTCCATTGCAACATGAGTACCATAGAAGACCAATACATTGTGACCATGAGGGACCAGGGCATCCCTACCGTACCTTTTCACCTGCCCGCCAAGTACAGCCTGCATGTGATTGTTGGAGGATGAACTCTTACCTGGACCAAGTTGTACTTTCATTGATTGAGGATAGTAAACGGGTTGAATGCGAGGGTTAGATCTCTCGAGCTCACATTCATGAGTTGAGAGAGATAGTGAGAGTTTAGGCTCAAAGGATTCGAGAGCTTGAGGCTGCTATCCGGGAGGAACAATAGAGGATCGAGGTTTACCGAATGCAGTACCAGGATGCCCTCGCTGCCGCCACCATCGAGACTTATGAAGCCATGGAAGAAAAGGCGCAACCAATGGAAAAGACAAAGCCCTTGGTTCGAACGATGCAAGTGAGGAAACGAGGGCGTGCTAGTAATCCCCGCCTATCAACTGAACTCCGGCCCCTAAGGTAGGAAGGGGACCTGGAGGAGTGAGAATTAAGCATGATGCCCAATCTGGAAGTTCAAGAGGGACTCTAATGGATAGAGCTCCGCTAGGAAATGAACAAAAAGAGGATACTCTGAAAAAAACTCAACTCCCGGCGCTTCAAGTTGCTTGTGGGTATTGTGGTAAAGGCAATCATACCGAAGAAAATTGTTGGAGGAAAAACCGTAAGTGTCTACATTGCGGGAGTACTGATCATCCAATAAAGCATTGCCCAAGACAGACGACTAGTGGACACGGTATAGCTCAGCCGGGACACCAGGACCTTGATAAAACCAAGGTGGTGGAAACGAGTGAAAAGTGTTGGCCCGAGTTTATGCTCTAGATAAGTGTAATGTCTAGGAATATGCACAAAGACCTGTGCTAGTTTAGTTATGCTTTACATGTGTGATATGTTTTATACATGACCTTTTGAAAGTGTGTAAGTTGAACTACCCGTATATGCATGTGACTTTATTTGGCATGAAACTTGAATTCCTTGTTTATTCTTGAAATTGTGCATCTTGAAATATAACTTGTCACTTGTTACGTGGAAATTGAAATGATTCATTTATGGTATTATAGAATATTAAGTTATGAGTGGACGAGGTCATGGTAGAAGACGTCCCCATCGCCAAGACCGGGACGAAGGCACGACTTAGAGCGTGAATTCTACTTCTGGGTTTGACCCCCATGATCGCAGTCTTGAATCGAATGACTGATGTTTAACTCAACTTGGGAATCGGCAAAATCCAATAATGGAAACATGTAGTTTTTATAGAAACCCCATAGTAGGGGAGAACGTAGCCCTAAAAAGGTTTCAGAAATTTAACCCCCCAAGTTCAATGATGGTCCGAATCTCGAAATCGCTGAATATGGCTAGAGAATAATGAGAAAAGTTTTACCACTTTGAAGTATATTGATGAGGGGCCAGTGACAGTTGCCGTATTTCGGTTGATATCAGAGCCATATGCCGTTAGGATCAGAAAGCCCCGAGCCTCTCATTCGAGAAGAGTCACGAAGCGAAACTCTCTGTAAGGTATGCCCACGGCAGGGTGACAAGCTGATAGGGACCCTGTGATGTGACCCCAAGAACTGTCACAGTTGGTATCAGTTGGAAGGTGCTACCACACCTTGGTGAAATTTGATAAATGCTAAGTGGAAGAGATATCAGAGTAGCGCAGCGGAAGCGTGGTGGGCCTAATTAAACTATGCACTAATTAAATTGTGGGCGAAAGTGGTAGAGTTTAGTATACTGGAGAAACCTATTTCAAGGTTGAAAAAAAAATATTTATCCCAAGCTATTCGGAAATCAAGGTGGAATTTCGAGGACGAAATTCTTTTAAGTAGGGAAGGATGTAACACCCTAGAAATTCATGCCAAAACCATTTATTTTGTATTATGTTCATTAGAAAAAAAAGGGGGCCGAATTAGTGGAAAAATAATAAGGAATGATTTTCTATTTTATTAGCATGTTGTACCATTACCTTTAAGATTCTAAGATAAATGACAAAATCTCTTCTAATGACCCTTAGCCAAGTTTAGTTTTCTATGGTAAGAAAGTCAAGATTTACTTTGCCTTTGTCTTTCTTTGATTGGTCCAAGTATTACCCAAACTTTCTCTAATTCTTTTCTTCTTTACTTAGTTAATTTTTCTCTCTTTCTTTCTTCTTTGGCCGGATCTTCTCTTCCCTCTTTTCTCTTCATTTTCTTTCATTTTCTTGGAGCTTTTACTTCCATTTGATCACTTTTCATCCATAGAAATTAAGTTGATCTTCCTCCTAAGCAACCATCTTGTCTTACTAAAGGTATTTCCCAAGAATTTTTCATCTTATTTCAAGTATAAAGATCATAGTTTTCTAGCTTTTAAGTCATGTCTTTATGGTTAAGTGTGATTTATTTTAGCCATGAAATATGAAGTTTTATTCCATGAATATGAGGTTTATGGACTTGTATGACTTGTAGCTAGTGATTTAAACTTGAAATGGCATGAATTAAGGATGATTTAGTTGAAGAAACTTGGAGTAGTTAAGGTGTTTTTGTGATGAATTTGGGTGAAATTGAAGTGAGTTTGATGTAAAATTGGTAGAACTACTTGAGATTGGGTTGTTTGGATGTTTTTCTTGCAGGTTTAAAATTTTGGATTAGTCCGATTATAGGGGAAGTGCTGCCGAAATTTCGGTAAAACCTAAGAAATAAAAGTGATTAGGCTATGATTTAAAGTTATATAAGCTGTAATTTAGTGATTTGAGTGTGCATAAATTTCCATAGATGAGCTATTAGTATATCAAATCTTTCCGAGAAAAACCCTAAAAAGTTAGAAAACCCTAATTTTGAAAACCCTAAACCCTAGGGTAAAACCCTAAACTCCAAAACCCTAGAAATTAAACCCTAGAAAGACTTGAGGTATTTCTCGAATTTTCTTATCGAATTACTTAGATTTTTATCCGGTTTTTATACGACTATTTTCTTTTAAATTTCAGGCTCCGGAAGTGAAACCCGACCGTATTACGAAATATTTTCTTAAGCACTTAAGGTGAGTGTCTTTATGTGTGCATGATGCATGAAATATTTTGTCATACTTGAGAATGTTATATTATGAAAAATTATGTTATACTTGTAATTGTTATTTGATGACATGTGCTACTTGAGGAAAGATGTGTACTTTATCGCATCTATTCCGCAATGTGTTATACGCTTTCATTAGCCAATGTGTTACTTTTGCATGAGACTTCCGTGACTAACTTCACCGTTACTTCATGGATAGTCAACCCAGACAGGCTTGGGAGGATATAAGGTGCTGGGTGTTTTAGGGCGTGTTGTTCTTTCCCTTTTGAGTTGTGAATCCTCAAAGAGGCCAACTCCGGATTGAACTTTCTTGCGTGTTGGCCCTCCAAGGTTGAGATTACTCCCTGGATGTGGTAGCCTGTACGGAGGTTATAAGGTGAACGGTGGTTAGGGCGTGCGTGATAATACTGGCATGTCCTTTGATAAAGACCTGAGTTGTTATCTCGGTCCTAATGGTAGGCGTGTAATTAGGTCTAAAAATATAGCAAATAATCTAATTATATCACACACAAATAATCAAGTTATAAAACCTAATTACCCTATATACTGCAAGTGCACAAATCGTATTGAGTATAGGGCAACAGGGTCGATCCCACAGGGAAAAGGTTATTGAAGTACTAAGGTTTTATTGCTCACTTTATTATCTAAACAACCAATTAACAATGTGAAGAACCTAGTTTAAAATAAACAACTAAACTAACAACTCCATAGAATAACAATATCTAGAGGAAACTCGTAATCTTAAGACACTAGGGAATAGATTCCACTAATGACCAAGCATAAGATTGAATGGATTAATTCATGCCATGGATTCTTGTATTGTTTAGGATCCAATTCCAATTATACTTAACCTTCACTCTCGTGACAAGTTAACGATTACCTCCCTACTAGTTCTTTCCTACTCTCGTGGTAAAGACACTAGTATTGGTTCATTAGCTACATGAATTGCCTAATTGACCCACCTAGGAGCACCACTACTCTCGTGTGACATGCAACCTAGACTTCAGCTATTCCTTTTCCATTATCATTACCAACTCTCGTTGCATAATAACAACTATCAATTCATAGTTGGTGATCAAGCAACTACAAATCCATGCAAACCAAAATAGAGAACAAACAAGCACAAGATAACATGAATAATCATAATCAAGTCATATGCATGAAGCGATTAGTTTCCTCTAACCCTAGATTAACAATTTAGCACGTGCCCATGGTGGATTTCACATAAAAGATCAAAACTTTAATAGACAAATCCATAAAAATCAAGAAAGAGACAAAAATAGAATAAAGAAAACTTATTGATTGATGAACAAGTTCAAATCTTCTATTCTTCCTCCAATCTTGATGTGTACAAGAGAATCCTCCAAATAGCACTATTCTATAGAGAGATTTACTAATCTAAAGGGGTGGCTCTCTCAAAGAGAGAAAATCTCTCTAAGAGAGACCCTTGCTATTCTATGCTATTCTACGCTTCTCTCTTGTGTTTCTAGCACTCTGAAACCCTCCTAAGATGTAGTCTCACCATCTACAAGGAGTATATATTGCCCCCTTGAAAGATAGCCCCAAAGTGCCTCAAAATCGTACGTCTGCGCCCCGAACCCGCGGCGCGGATACAGCCGCGGCTTCAATTAATAACTTTCTGACCGTACCCGCGGCGCGGATTCAGCCGCGGGTTCGGTTAGAAAGTTGGCCAAACTAGCTTTTACTCTGAACATGAAAGTTATAGCCCTTTGAGTTAGCTTTCCAGGAGCACAAAAATCAGGTCATTTGGAGTTTTTTACACAAAGATATGGCCAAAACATCGAGACATGGTCGGAAGAGCATCGCTGCACAAGAATGCTTGAGTAATGTGGCAATTTGACATTGTAAACGTGAGAATCAGACTTTGAGGTCTTCATAATAATTGTAGATAATTCTCTTAGCTCTAAATGGATTCAAGAATCATCTCAATTCACTCTCTCTAGCTCCATTTGTGACCAAACTACCAAAACATGTCGGTGCAGTGAAATCCTTTCATCACCAATTCTTCTTCTATCATTGCTTCATCATGCCACATCATTGGTCCTCTTCTCTTGCCACTTCTCATCAACTTCAAATCACATTTAATATCATCCCAATATGCTTCATTTGATCCAAAGTGATGATCGTTATAGCTAAAACCTACAAAATACAAAGAATTGCATATTAAACCACACATTTGCACATTTTAGCTACAAACTTAAGATTGGAAGAAATAGACATGAAAGTGACTATTGTTCATTATTTAAACCCTAAAAACTAGCATAAAATACTAATGTAGACACACTAATAAATATGCAAACTAGACGCTTATCACCTAACATCATGGTTACATGAACAGTACTTGCTTCTCCTACGGTTGAGCTTGCTCCCGTAGTTGAGCCCTGTATCCGCCATTGACTACTTGTTAATTAAATTGTTCATAACCTGTCTATTTACCTTGTCAATTATCTTGTTCCATAAAATAATGAATTCCTGGTATGATTGCATGACTTGGGCACTCACTGGGCTATTATAGCTCATCCCGTTCATTTGTTTTCTTTAACCAGGTTTTTCAAAATACTAAAGCTGGAAAAGCTGCTTTTGGATATAGTAAATGTTCTGCTTCATGTATTTTGATAGCCTAATTGTGTAGGCCTTTATTGTAAATGCTATGTATATTTTGAGATGTAAACTTCTTGTGATTCTTGTACTTTCGAATGAATTAAATGAATGTATTTCATTACGAATGTATTTTATTTGAGTTAAGTATGCTTGGATGTTCCGAGTGAGTGCGTGATTTGAGTCCTGGCGAGAGCCAGGCAGGCAGTCCGCTAAGCCCTTTGGTGTGCCTCTGGGTAAGGTGGGGCTGTCACAATGAAAGCATATAACACATTACGGAATAGATGCGAAAAAGTACACATCTCTCCTCAAGTAACACATTACATGAAATAATAATTTCAACTGTAACATAACATTTCATGCATCATGCAGACATAGAGACACTCACCTGATATGCTTAGGAAAATATTTCGTAAAAGATTGAGATTCGTTTTCAGATTCTGAAATTCAAAAAAAATAATCTAATGAAAACCCGATTAAACCCTAAGTAGATTAGTAAGAAAATTCAATAAATAACCCAATTATTTCTAGGGTTTTGGAGTTTAGGGTTTTGGTTTTAGGGTTTTCTTGATCTAAGAAAATTTAATTCACTAATAGATCATTTTCTAAAAAATTTTTGCTCACCAAATTTCCATAATTTAGCATATCCTAGATTAAAATCTCACTTATCATTTTTTCTTCTTTAATTCTACCGAAATTTCGGCAGCATCTCCCCTTAAAATCGGACTACCCAAAATTTTTACCTGCAAGAAATCAACTAACCAATCCAATTTCCAACAAGTTCTATAGCTTCCATATTTAAATCAAACTTAATTTCACTCAAATCCAAGATTTCAAGCCCAAGTCTCTTCAACCATTCATCACATAATGCATGAAATTTCAAGGTTTAAACATTATCTACTTGTCCATCTAACCAAGAAAACACTTCAACTAGTAAGTAAAATTTCATTTCAAGCTTAAATCTTCAAGCACTAATAACAAGTACCTAGTATAAAACTTGAACAAAAGGTTAATTAAAACTTGAAATTAATAGCAAAAGTTCATAGTAGGTACCTCAAACAAGCTTAGATCTTTGCTTAGGAAGAAGAGGAGCTCACTTTCTATGGTGGAGATTGTCTAAAATTGGAGAGAAAGTTTCAAGAAAATGAAAACAAAAGAGAGTAGAAAGAGAGCATATGAGGGGGCCGGCCAAGGAGGTAAGGAAATGGAAGAAAAATAGGTCAAGAAAGTAGAAAAGAAATAAAAGGAATAATGGAAGAAAGTGCAACCAATCAAAGCTAGACAAGAGTCATCCTAGGGTTTAGATATTTTGACATAATAGTTACTAGTTGGTTAAATATGATTGGTGCAAATTTTAATCACTTATCACTTAATAATTAACAAGCTTTATGACATAAATTTTAAAGCAAAAGAGAGGAAAGAGGGAGTAGGGAGGGCCGGCCAAATAAGAGAGAAAAGGGAAAGAAAGAGGCCAAAAAAAATGGAAGAGAAATAGAGAAAATAATGGGGAAAAGAATGACCAATTATAGCAAGACAAGGGTCATGCTAGGTTTTATGCTTTTAATGAAATAGTGACCAACTTGGCTAATTTTGGTTAGTGATGATTTTCATCATTTATCTCCTAGTAATTTGCAAGACTTTATAGCACAAACTTTAAAGCAAAAGGGAGAAAAATAGAAAGAATAATTTCGGCCAAGAGGAGAGAAAAGAAGAAGAAAATTCGGCCAAGAAGAAAGAAAAGAAAGCAAAAGAATAAGTGAAATTTTTTAATAAAATTGAGCTAAAGTTCAATTGGTTAAAAGACTAGAAAATAGTAGAATAAGTTAGTCAAAATTAAACACTATTATAAACTAATGGTCCAATGAAATTAATCCAAATATGGTACTTAGGTGTCCTACTTAATAATGAAAGAATCTTAGTTAATTAACCTAATTAACTTAAGAAATCTCCCAACTAATAAATCAAGGATTAACACTAAACCCTAAATAAGAGAAGTCTCCTTATAAAAATGCATTTCGATTTTCCTTTTCTTTTCTTTCATCTCTCTCTTTTTGTTTTCTACTAATGGACATAACATGAATTAAAATGGGTTTTGATGTGAATTTCTAGGGCGTTACAGTTCTAGGTGAAAACTTAAAGATACACTAGTGTGTGTTCTAGGTGTTCTAGGTGAAAACTTGAAGATACACTAAGACCTAGTAGGTGTTCTTGGTGTTCTTGGTGAAACTTTGAAGAAAAATGTAGGAAAAAGTTGTTAGTGTATGCCCTAAAACCAAGTTGGTTTTTTGGGATTTTTATTAAGCTTATTTCATGTTATACTTATATATGTGGCATTTTCTTTGTCATTTAATACTTGTTATAAATATTACTTGTTTATTTGATAAAGTCCATAGAATATTAATTGTGTATAAGAGATTGTAAGAGTTACAATGATGAGACTCTTATTACACATAAAGTTATATTCTTAAATATCCCTAGTCGTAGTATTAATGAGATTGGACATCATTAATATGGGAAGACTAGCACATACTTTGCCTTTACTTAGGGTAAGTAGTAGTTAATCTCGTCAGCTATGGTGTGCGACACCTAAGCTGGTATGTGGATGCTTGTTAGAGAACAAGTTCATTGGATTGATTCACCAAGAGTTACTATTCATAGTGCTAATGAATTATACTCTTAATGGCAATGGTGCAAGTGATCCTTAGACTTGAGATTACCATGGTATCTTGAGTGTGGATTGCTATGCTTTGACTCTATTGCTCGATGCTCGTAAAAGAGTAGCCCATACGGTAGAGATTGGGCATAGTATGAAGCATGGAAGGATAGTGAGTAATCAATATAGGATTCACCACTCCTTATTATAGGAGAGTATATCCCAGATTGGCCACTTGTTGAAATATAACTTAAACAATCTTTTGCGCAAAAGTGAAAGAATGACTTGAAATAGTTTCAAGGTTATACTTTTATGGAAAGTTATATTTCGGGAACAAGAAAACATTAATTAGTCATTTAAAGAGTGCGCACTACACTCTTAGACTAATTGGGATATAGTGTTGTGAAAGGATATTAATTACACAGTAACATTGTCATTGATAGGTATAGTCTACCATATGACTTTCCTATTCACTTGGGTGGTCATGAAGCATTGCTAGACGCCACTCATGATCTATAAGTGCAAATTAATTAATTAGTGAATTAATGATAAATTAAAGTGTTAATTTATCTAGCTCTTAATTAATTAATTAATTAATGAGTTATAATTTGTACTTATTGCCAACGTGAATGGAACCTAATGGGTCACACACAATAAGAACATGGTCTTTGGGTTAAATTGTTATTAAGATAAGTATAAGATACTTATGGGGTTAATTTATGTGATAAATTAACTTAAAGGACTTATTTATAAATATTCTAAGTATTGATGGAAATTAGTTTCCTAAAAGGAATTAAGAAGTTATTTGGTTTCCTTTTGGAATAGGTTTCCTAAAGGAATAGGATTAGCTTAAGGTAAGCTTCCTAAACCTTCTTGGTTTCCAATTGCTCTTGTTACCTTAAAGACTAGGATACTACATCTATAAATAAGTCCATGCCTTGACTCTTGATTGATTGATGAAACACAAGATAAAATATAGAGAGAGAAAAATTGAGAGAGGCATGTTTTTCTCCCAAGGAAAAACGCCACACCCTCTTCTCCCTAAGGGTTAGGGTTTTGTCTTCTTCCTCTTCTTGTTCTTGTGTTCTTTATGAAATTCAAGGGAGCTAGCACTTAAAAGGCAAGGCAAGCAAGCCCAAAGGTTCCTAAAGATCATATTCATGTGGATATCGTTGGAGGCTCTACAGTTGGAGGGCTTTTCATGGTAGCTCAACACCTTCATCGAATAGGATCTTGCCCTTTAAAGCATAGAAACCTTCTATGCTTGAGGTATTTGTGCTAAACACCCTTTAATCGTATAGATTACATCAAAGAGATCCATGGCTAAGGTAATAAATTTTAAAATTTTTCGCTGCGTTACTGTCGTGCCCCATTTTTCGAAAGAGGAAAATCATTAATAGTAGATATAGTGTGATGTGAGTGAGGTCGGAAAAAAAAAGGAAAAGGAAGAATTAAACGTGATTTTGTTTATTGGAAAAAGTAGTGTGTAATTTTTTTTTTGTAAAAATAATTTTTTAGAAAAGTACTTTATAAAAGATAATTCGATAAAATGTGACAAACAAATGCTTTATTTTGAAAACAAAAGAAAAGGGCCTAAAATGGGACTTTAAAAATGCGACGGTTTTTGGGCCCGAAAATAGAGTCTGAAAAGGGTTTTTAGTAAAAAGGGAGTCGCCACTTGGTATTGAGTTTTGGTGTACCAAGTCACCAGAAAATATTTTATAAAAGGTAAAAAATCGAGAATGATTTATTTAGAAAAATGATTTGAGAAAAATGTAAGAAAAGCGATAAAAACCCTTTTAGACAACTCTTGGTCTTTGAAAACAAGAGAAAAAGGTCCGGGAGTCACAGTTGAAGAAAGGGAAGGCAAAGGCTCGCGCCTAAGGCACCCTTTCAACCTAGTCGAAACTAGTTGCGAGGTTTAGTCCAAATTTTCCTAATATAACCCTAAGATTTTCTCGCATTTTGGATGCAACTATATGAATGCAAATCTAATCCTAAAGATGAGTATCGTTAAGGGGCGAAATGTTCCATTGAGGTTTAGTCGGAATTATCGCATTAATTGCGAAACCCGAATGTAGACCTCGACGGAGTCACGAGTTTAGGTGCAAAATAGAATGCAAAAGAAAAGGAAAATAGTAGTATAGATAGTAAGTGAACAAAGAAAGTAGGGATGCAACATAACGGGTACGGGGGACGAATGGACTCGTGACTAACTGTTCCTACTCACGGAGGGGGGAACGACATGTACTCCATCGCTTCCCACGTGAGTAGATGACTATTTCTAGTCAAACTACACAAATGACCTAAAATTCTATGTGTAGTTGAATCTAAATATTATGCACTAAAATAAATGTTAAAATAGATAATAAATGATAAAATATATATAGAAAATTATGTAAAAATGGAAAAGGCCTAAAAAGAGAAAATGTGTGTGTAATGATCATGAAATGCACACAAGAAATGATTCTATCACTAAAATGACCTAAAGGTCTAGTATTGGACTAGCCTATTTTTCTATACATTCTCCGCTAGCGTTGGACTAGCGAAGAAATCGAAATTAGCCACAACTAGCGTTGGACTAGTGTGGGGACGATACATATATAAAACAATAAAGCAAGTAAGTAATTAAATAAAGCCTAGATTAAAGCAATAATCATGTAAAAACAAATATTAGCACATAGGAGTACATAACACATAGGCATAATATTCTAGATGAAAAATCCTAGGAAAACGAATAAAACACATAAGCACATAGCACACATAGCACACAAAACCTAACTATTACACCGGAGAAGCCTAATTACAATCTAAAATGGAAAAGATAATCAAAATAGCCTATCTAACCTACCTATTACATTTTCTAACTAAAATACAAAAATTTTTTGTTAACTAGATATAAACTATCTATTACATTAACTATCTAAATACAGAAATTTTGCTAAATAGAATATTACCTATCTATTACATTTTTTTGAATAATCAAGATTAAATTCAAATAAACAACATGGCAAAAATAAATAAATAAACACTCACACATGGATAAAAATTATAAGCACAAAGATACATGAAAACACATAGAAAAACACATTGGAGCACGTAGGAGCACATAAAAAGAAATTAAAAGGGTAATCGAGGTACCTCCCGTTCGAGGACTCGGTACAAATTGCTACTAAATGAGCAAACAGGTTAAAAATACCACTGTTTAATAAATAAACTACTAATTAAATAATTCTATACCAATCACCATGAACAATACTATGATAATTCAAACAATCATAATAATGATAAACAAAATAAAAGAAAGAAAATAATGATAATAATAATTAAATATTTAGGAAGAAAATGGAAATTGTTTAAGTAAAAATAAATAAGTAAATAAATAAATAAAGAAAAACAAAAAAATAAAGAAATAATAATAATAGAAGATAAAATACAATAATACATACTTTAACACCCCAAATAAGGATTATTAGAATAACAAAAAGGAAAATAAAGAAAATTAATTTGAACATTAATTAGACTAACAAGACCCAATTTTAGAACATTAATTATAAATTTTATAAAATAAATAAAGAAAATGTGAAAAGAAATAATTTAAAGCTTTAAAACATAACTAATTTAATTTTTCTTTTTGGCAAAAAAAAATATTATAAGATTTGGATTAAAAATGGAAATTTAGAAAACATTCTAAAGTAAAAAATGTAATTTATAACAAACTAAAGGGTAAAATTATAATTTCAAACCATAGTTAAAATAATAATATAATTTACAACAAATTTAAAGGCTAAAATAAAATTTTCAGCAAGTATAATGCCAAAAATAAAAATTTCCAGCAATATTTAAGGCCAAGAATACAATTTCAGCAAAATCATTAAGTAATACATAATTTACAGCAAATATTTAAAGGCAAAAATGTAATTTCAGCAAGTATAGTGATTTAAATAAAATTCCAGCAAGGTTGGAGGGACAAAAATAAAATTCCAGCAAGCATTCTACGGCAAAGAAAGAATTTC
Source organism: Mitragyna speciosa (assembly GCA_024721245.1). Classification (NCBI taxonomy): domain Eukaryota; kingdom Viridiplantae; phylum Streptophyta; class Magnoliopsida; order Gentianales; family Rubiaceae; genus Mitragyna; species Mitragyna speciosa. The sequence goes on along the minus strand of CM045552.1, from coordinate 17,562,823 downwards.
CAGCAATGTTGGGGAACAAAATAAAATTTCAGCAAGCATTCTAGGAAATTAGAACCAAATTCCAGCAACATAAAGTTTTAAAAATGAAATTCCAGCAACTTAGGAACTAAATTACAATTTCTAACAATTAATGGAGGTATTAAAACAAATTCCAGCAACATAAAGGATCAAAATATAAATTCCAGCAACAATAGGGATCAAAATATAAATTCCAGCAACAATAGGGACTAAATTACAATTTCTAACAATTAATGGAGGTATTAAAACAAATTCCAGCAACATAAAGGATCAAAATATAAATTCCAGCAACAATAGGGGGCCAAAAATAAAATTCCAGCAAGTATTCTAAGGCAAAAATAGAATTTTCAGCAATGTATAAGGGCCAAGATGCAATTTTCAGCAACATTTAAAGCCTAAAGTACAATAACTGTTAGTGTATGCCCTAAAACCAAGTTAGTTTTTGGGATTTTTATTACGCTTATTTCGTGTTATACTTATATATGTGGCATTTTCTTTGTCATTTAATACTTGTTATTAATATTACTTGTTTATTTGATAAAGTCCATAGAATATTAACTGTGTATAAGAGATTGTAAGAGTTACAATGATGAGACTCTTATTACACATTAAGTTATATTCTTAAACATCCCTAGTCGTAGTATTAATGAGATTGGACATCATTAATATGGGAAGACTAGCACATACTTTGCCTCTACTTATGGTAAGTAGTAGTTGATCTCGTCAACTATGGCGTGTGACACCTAAGCTGGTATGTGGATGCTTGTTAGAGAACAAGTTCATTGGATTGATCCGCCGAGAGTTACTATTCATAGTGCTAATGAATTATACTCTTAATGGCAATGGTGTAAGTGATCCTTAGACTTGAGATTACCATGGTATCTTGAGTGTGGATTGCTATGCTTTGACTCTATTGCTCGGTGCTCGTAAAAGAGTAGCCCATACGGTAGAGATTGGGTATAGTATGAAGCATGGAAGGATAGTGAGTAATCGATATAGGATTCACCACTCCTTATTATAGGAGAGTATATCCCGGATTGGCCACTTGTTGAAATATGACTTAAAGAATCTTTTGCGCAAAAGTGAAAGTATGACTTGAAAGAGTTTCAAGGTTATACTTTTATGGAAAGTTATATTTCGGGAACAAGAAATCATTAATTAGTCATTTAAAGAGTGCGCACTACACTCTTAGACTAATTGGGATATAGTGTGGTGAAAGGATATTAATTACACGGTAACATTGTCATTGAATAGGTGTAGTCTACCATATGACTTTCCTATTCACTTGGGTGGTCATGATGCATTGCTAGACGCCACTCATGATCTATAAGTGCAAATTAATTAATTAGTGAATTAATGATAAATTAAAGTGTTAATTTATCTGGCTCTTAATTAATTAATTAATGAGTTATAATTTGTACTTATTGCCAACGTGAATGGAACCTAATGGGTTCACACACAATAAGAACATGGTCTTTGGGTTAAATTGTTATTAAGATAAGTATAAGATACTTATGGGGTTAATTTATGTGATAAATTAACTTAAAGGACTTAATTATAAATATTCTAAGTCTTGATGGAAATTAGTTTCCTAAAAGGAATTAAGAAGCTATTTGGTTTCCTTTTGGAATTGGTTTCCTAAAGGAATAGGATTAGCTTAAGGCAAGCTTCCTAAACCTTCTTGGTTTCCAATTGCTCTTGTTTCCTTAAAGACTAGGATACTACATCTATAAATAAGTCCATGCCTTGACTCTTGGATGATTGATGAAACATAACACAAAATTAGAGAGAGAAAAATTGAGAGCTTGGTGGCGGTTTTTCTCTCCAAGAAAAACGCCACACCTCCTTCCCTAATTGTTAGGGTTTCAACTTCTTTCTTCTTCTTGTGTTCTTCATGAATCATTCAAGGGAGCTAGCACTCAAAAGGCAAGGCAAGCAAGCCCAAAGGTTCCTAAAGATCGTGTTCGTGTGGATACCGTTGGAGGCTCTACACTTGGAGGGCTTTTCATGGTAAGATCAACACCTTCATCGAATAGGATCTTGTCCTTTGAAGCATAGAAACCTTCTATGCTTGAGGTATTTGTGCTAAACACCTTTTAATCGTATAGATTACATCAAAGAGATCCATGGCTGAGGTAATAAATTTTTAAATTTTCCGCTGCGTTACTCCCCTTATTACCTTACAATAACAGCAAGCTTGGGAGGCAAAATTGCAATTTCCATAAATATCAGAGGGTAAACATGCAATTCTAGCAAAATCTAGGGGTCAGAATGTAATTACCGAGAAATATAGGGGTCAAAAATGGAAATTGAAAAATACAGGGGCAAAAATTATAATTATCTAAAAGTTGGGGGACCTAAATGCAATTAATTAGGACCTAATTGAAAAGAAAATAAAATTATAGGGGTCAATCTATAATAAACAGAAACTTAAACGCACAAATTATAAATTCCCAGAGCCATAGTAGCATTAATGAAAGTACAAGGACTATAAAATAAATAACTATTATTAATTAAAATAAATTAAAAAAACTAAACTAATCAAAACGACGTAGTTTTGAGTGAAACTACGTCAAAATGACGTAGTTTCACTAAAACTTTTTTTTTTTTTTTACCGGTTTCAGTTTTTTTTTCTTTTTTTCTTTCTTTCTTTCTTTTCTTTCTTTTTCTCTCTTTTCTTTTCTTCTTCTTCTTTTCTCTCTTCCAGATTTCTTCTTCTCTCTTTCTTCCTTCCCCCCATGGTTCTTCCTCCCGATCTGTTCTTTCTCTCTCTTGCCTCTCCGTCCGGTCCTCTCTCTCCTCTCTTCTCCGTCCGGTCTCACTTTTTCCCTCTCGATCAGTTTCTGTCCTGTTCCCTCTCTCTCTCTCTCTCTTCAAAAATCATACCCAAATCTCAAAAATCAAGCTCTAAAATCATCCACCACAAATCAAAATAACATCTAAACAATACACATAAAGGCGCATAAATGTTGGAGATAGGCCAAAGCTTTACCTGTCAACCGAGGGAATGAGAAATTTGATGGCGGTAAGATGATGGGTTGCTGGGTAGTGGCGTCCGGCGGCGGAGGTGGTGAAGTGGTGGTGCTACGGTCGGTGGTGGGGTTCGGCAGTGCAGTGGTGAGGTTTTGAGGGCAGTTGCAAGGCTGGTGATGGGTATTTGAATGGATGTACTACTGATGCAATACTTGTGTTCGTGTTTGTGAATTTCGATTTTTCGTATGGGTGTGCTGTATGTGTGCTTTGTGCAGGTGTGGTGTGCGTGGTGTGTGTGTTGCTATGAGTGAGTGCCAGTGTGTGGTGCGTTTGTTTTTGCAGGTATGTTCTGTGTGTGCTTGTGAGTTCTGGTTGTTGTTGGGTTTGGAAACTGAAGGTAGTTTTGGGTGATTGAAGATGGGCTGTGGTTTGATTGAAGGTGATTTGGAGGAGGGAAATAGGGGAGGGTCATGTGGATGATAGTGTGTGGCTGTGTCTGGCACTGTGTGTATGTGTGCGTTTGTGATTGTCTGAAGGTGTGAGTTTATGTGCAGTGTGTGTGTTGTGTGATTGTGCTGCTAGTGAACTAATGAAAAAACAGAGGTAGCAAATTGGGTGATGTGGTGTGTAAATTCTGTGAGAAAGAATTGAGAAGGAGAACGTGAATTGTAGGCCTGTGATGTGTGAGTTGTTTGTGAATGTCTGGTGGTGCAGGGGTAGGGGGGCCAAGAGAGAAGAGGGAAGTGAGTGAAGTATGTGAGATTTTTTGTCAATGAAACTGGTGAATGAAAACTGGTAGGGAGAAGGATGATGAAGAAGTGAGAAAAAATGAACAAAATCTCTTCCAAATCCCTCAAAAACTGCTGAGGGGAAGGTGGAGTTGGTGATGGGGATGGCTGAAAGTATGGCCATGAAGATACTTTGCAGCTTGAGCAACTGTTTTGTTGCTGTAGCAGGCTGCAAAACGCAGCCTGCTCTAGCCCCTTTTTTTTTTTTTTTTGAATTTTGTAAAGAAGGAGAAAAGATAAAAAGAAAAGAAGAAAAGAAGAAGAAGAGAAAAAAGAAGAAAAAAGAAAAGAAAAGAAAAAAAATGTAAGAAAATGAAGAAAATTGGAATAAAAATAAAAATCTTATGGACTTCTTAGAATAAAAAATAAAAGGTAAATAAAATAAAAATTAAAATTAAAACTAAAATTCAACATTACTAGAAAAAGAAAATTCAATAATAACAAAAAATTAAAGTTTTAAAGTTAATTCACTATTGAAAAATATGTCATAGATAAAAGGATACAATTTGAAATAAATACTAAATAGTTTTTTTTTAATTATCAAAAAAAAAATTTTACATAAAATCTACAAATATTAGATGCACATATAAAAATTTCACAGACAAAATTCGTAAATAAAGGTGCATTAAAATGTGACGTAATATGGCAAAAATTATGAAAATCACAAAAAATACTAAATGACTCTTAAAAATCACAAAAAATTTAGACAACTTATATTATCTCATGAAACACATATACTAAAGTTTTCACTCAAAATTTTTTAAGATTAACGCAATTCTTGGGAAACGTGCCCTTGATAAATAAAAATATAAAATTAAATAAATACTAAACGACATCTAAAAATTATGAGATTTTTACAGAAAATTTATGAGTATTCAAAAATGCATATATAAAATTTTCACTTGAAAATTCTCATAATAATAGCGCATTGGAAAACGTGCCATTGAATTAAAAAATACTAAAATTTTAAATAAATAATGAATGACTCCTAAAAATCATTAAAATCATAAATAATGATAAAAATAGTAAAGTCATGTATTTAGGAAATAAAATAAAATAAACTAATATTTACATGGTGAAATTACCATTTTGCCCTTGACGTGGCGAATTAGTCATAATATGCGAAAATTGTATTCGACCCCGAAAAATAAAAAATACCCCCTAAAATAAAATAACACACGTATTTTTACCAAAGGTGTGTCAAAATTTGGTGTCTACAGTTACTCCCCTTATTACCTTACAAAAGTGTGTGTTCTTGGTGTTCTTGGTGAAACCTTGAAGAAAAATGTAGGAAAAAGTGTGTTTTTGGTGTAACTAAAAACTAAAAACTAAAAATTAAAAACTCTCTCTAGGTTTTTTTATTTTCTCTCCTTTTTAAATCCCCAAGTGGGGGTATTTATAGTGAACAAAAGACTTATCTTCCAAGAAATGGCTAAAAGACCAAAATGCCCTTGACTACCAAAATTACAACTTTATCTTTAAGAATCTATTCTCTCTTACAAAAATAAAAAAAAATTAAGAAAAATGTAAATAACAAATTTGTTAATAGAAATTCACCCTAAAAAAAATTAGAAAAAACTTAAAAACATGCTTAAAAAACTAAAAACAAATTTGGGACCCAAAAATTGGTGAAAAATGAGTTTAGAATGTGAAATTATAATTTTGCCCTTGGATAACGAAAATATACAAAAAATAGCTATTGGTTTTGAAAAATTATGAAAAATTAAATACAAGCTTAAAACTCTAGGAAATGCATTTATGAATAAAAAATTGACGAAAAATGAATTTAATTTGTAAAATGACGATTTTGCCCTTGGGCAATGAAAATTCACAAAAAAATAGCTATCGTTTCCAAAAAAATCAAGAAATTTTAGAAACATGCTTAAAGAATTAGAAAAATGAATTTGGAACTAAAAATGAGCTAAAATGGTGTTCGTGAGGTGAAATTACCATTTTGCCCTTGTGTTGGTAAAAATATAAAGAATACCAATTAAATCCAGAAAAATCATAAGAAATTAACTAATTCACATAAAAGTAAAAATATGAATTTAAAACCCCAAGAGCTGATAAAAAAATATTTACAGATAAAATTACTATTTTACCCCCCAAATTATTGAAAAATAAAAATTTGTCCCAAAAAGTGCAAACATGCCCCTCCAATGTTTGAAAATAAATAGTGTGTCAAAATTTGGTGTCTACAATTTGCCCCTCTTTGTTGGGAATCTCATAGAGATTTCAAATAAAGACGTAGACAACACCAAATTTTGACTCACCTAAAATGTAGAAATAGATAAGAATGTAAACTAAAATATCTAAATATGCATAGTATGAGAATATGCTGAGACGTGAACCAATGAACAAATGAATCATAAAAAGCATGTGATCGAGCTCTCAAAGAGCTGCCTACGTATCTCGGTGAAGGGAATCAAGTTGAACGTAGTTCGGATGCAAGTTAACTATAGAAGCAAAACACAACTACAAATGGTGAGTCAAGAATTCAAAATTTTCAAAACTTGTGATCAACATAGGGAAGGAACTGTGATATTTGAACTGCTAAACTAGGATAACATAAAGTAGTAAATACTGCAAGATAAAATAAATTGCTTGAACTAATAAACCAAAAAATGATTCCAAACTGTTGGACAAAATAAATATTGATAAGCTAAATGCAATGTCTGGGCTACCAGACTTGAAAATGTAAATAAACATATGCCGTTCAGGATGCTGAACAGATGCATGACCTTGGGCTACCAAGGTTGATGAGTGCAAAGTTGGGTTGCCAACTTTGAAAAAGTAAATAAATGATCCTGGGCTGCCACGAATCATAAAATGCAATGCAAGGTCTGGGCTGCCAGACTTGGAAACGTAAATAAACAGATGCTGACCAGGTTGCTAGGAGGATGCATGACCTTGGGCTACCAAGGTTGATGAATGCAAAGTTTAAGCTGCCACACTTGAAAAAGTAAATAGGCATATGCTAACTAGGCTGCTGGACGGGTGCATGACCTTGGGTTGCCAAGGTTGATGAATGCAAAGTTGGGCTGCCAACTTTGAAAAAGTAAATAAATGATCTTGGGCTGTCATGAATCATAAAATGCAATGCAAGGTCTAGGCTGCCAAACTTGAAAACGTATATAAACAGATGCCGACCAGGTTGCTGGGCAGATGCATGACCTTGTGCTGCCAAGGTTTATGAATGTAAAGTTTGGGTTGCAAAACTTGAAAAAGTAAACGAATGATCCTGGGCTGCCAGAAATCATAAAATGCAATGTAAGGTCTGGGCTGCCATACTTGGAAACGTAAATAAACAGATGTCGACCAGGCTGCTGGACGAATGCATGACCTTGGGCTACCAAGGTTGATGAATGCAAAGTTTGGGCTACCAAACTTGAAAAAGTAAATAGACATATGCCGTTCAGGTTGCTGAACGGATGCATGACCTTGGGTTGTCAAGGTTGATGAATGCAAAGTTTGGGTTGCCAAACTTGAAAAAGTAAATGAATGATCTTGGGCTACCAGGAATCATAAAATGCAATGCAAGGTCTGGGCTGCCAGACTTGGAAATGTAAATAAATAGATGCCGACCAGGTTGCTGGACGGATGCATGACCTTAGGCTGCTAAGGTTGATGAATGCAAAGTTTGGGCTACCAAATTTGAAAAAGTAAATAGACATATGCCGTTCAGGTTGCTAAATAGATGCATGACCTTAGGCTGCCAAGGTTGATGAATGCAAAGTTGGGCTACCAACTTTGAAAAAGTAAATAAATGATCTTGGGCAGTCATGAATCATAAAATGCAATGCAAGGTCTAGGCTGCCAAACTTGGAAACGTATATAAACAGATGCCGACCAGGTTGCTGGGCGGATGCATGACCTTGGGCTGCCAAGGTTTATGAATGCAAAGTTTGGGCTGCAAAACTTGAAAAAGTAAACGAATGATCCTGGGCTGCTAGAAATCATAAAATGCAATGTAAGGTCTAGGCTGCCATACTTGGAAACGTAAATAAACAGATGTCGACCAGGCTGCTAGACGGATGCATGACCTTGGGCTGCCAAGGTTGATGAATGCAAAGTTTGGGCTACCAAACTTGAAAAAGTAAATAGACATATGCCGTTCAGGTTGCTGAACGGATGCATGACCTTGGGTTGCCAAGGTTGATGAATGCAAAGTTTGGGTTGCCAAACTTGAAAAAGCAAATGAATGATCCTGGGCTACCAGGAATCATAAAATGCAATGCAAGGTCTGGGCTGCCAGACTTGGAAATGTAAATAAATAGATGCCGACCAGGTTGCTGGACGGATGCATGACCTTGGGCTGCTAAGGTTGATGAATGCAAAGTTTGGGCTACCAAACTTGAAAAAGTAAATAGACATATGCCGTTCAGGTTGCTAAATGGATGCATGACCTTAGGCTGCCAAGGTTGATGAATGCAAAGTTGGGCTACCAACTTTGAAAAAGTAAATGACAAATGCATGATCCTGAGCTGTCAGGAATCATGGAATGCAAAGTTTGGGCTGTCAGACTTGGAAAAGTAAATTACAAATGCATGATCCTAGGCTGTCAGGAATCATGGAATGCAAATTCTGGGCTGTCAGACTTGAAAATGTAAATAACAAATGCATGACCCTAGGCTATTAGGGATCATGAATGCAAAGTCTGGGTTGTCAGACTTGGAAAAGTAAATGACAAATGCATGACCCTAGGCTGTTAGGGATCATGAAATGCAAAGTCTGGGCTGTCAGAGTTGAAAATGTAAATGACAAATGCATGACCCTGGGCTGTCAGGGATCATGGATGCAAAGTCTGGGCTGTCGGACTTGGAAAAATAAATAACAAATGCATGACCCTGGGTTGTCAAGGATCATGAATGCAAAGTTTGGGCTGTCAGACTTGAAAAAGTAAATGACAAATGCATGATCCTGGGCTGTCAGGAATCATGAAATGCAAAATCTGAGTTGTCAGACTTGAAAATGTAAATAACAAATGCATGACCCTGGGCTGTCAGGGATCGTGAATGCAAAGTCTGGGCTGTCAGACTTGAAAATGTAAATAACAAATGCATGACCCTGGGCTGTCAGAGATCATGAATGCAAAGTCTGGGCTGTCTGTCTTGAAAATGTAAATAACAAATGCATGACCCTAGGTTATCAGTGATCATGAATGCAAAGTTTGGGCTGTTAGACTTGAAAATGTAAATAACAAATGTATGACCCTGGGTTGTCAGGGATCATGAATGCAAAGTTTGGGCTATCAAACTTGAAAAGATAAATGACAAATGCATGATCCTGGGCTGTCAGGCATCATGCAATGCAAAATCTGAGCTATCAGACTTGAAAATGATTAGAAATTAAAACCCAACAGACGAATTGAAACATGGTAGAATTTAAAACCTAACGGATTAGTTAGAGTAAAACTGTGACGCCCCGGAAATTCGCACTAAAAAGATTATTTGATTTATATTATGTTTATTAGTAGAAAAAAAATGAATGAGAAAAGAAAAGAAGAGGCAAATTAAAGTGCATTTAATAGGGCATTTCTTTTATTTAAGGTTTAGTGTTAATCTTTGGTTTAATAGTTGAAAAATGTCGTAAGTTAGTTAGGTTAACTAAATGAGATTTTTGTATGATTAAGTGGTACACCTAAGTACCAAACTTGGGTTAATTTTATTGGTCTATTAGTTTACAATAGTGTGTAATTTTGACTAACCAACTCCACCATTATTAAGCCTTTTGACTAATTGAACTTTAGCACAAAAATTAACTTAAAATTTTCACTTAAACCCTTGTCTTTTCCCCACCATATGGCCGGCCCCTCTTTCTCATTTTTTCCTCTCTTTTGTTTTAAAATTTTATGCTACAAAACTTGCCAAATGTTAAGTGTTAGATGATTAAAAATTTGTACCAATTATATTTAGCCAACTAGTACCTATTATGCCAAAATATCTACACTCTAGCTTGACTCTTGTTTAGTTCTAATTGGTTGCACTTTCTTCCCATTATTCTTTTATTCTTTTAATCTTTCTTGACCTAATTCTCTTTCATTTTATTCTCTCTTGGCCGAAATTATCTTCCATTTTTACTCCCTTGGCCGACTCTCTCCATCTCTCTCTCTACCCTCCCTTGTTCTTCATTTTCTTGGAGCTCTCTTCAATTTTAGACAAATTCCACCATAGAAAGTGAGGTTTTCTTCTTCCTAAGCAAGGTTCTAAGCTTGTTTAAGGTATGTACTATAAACTTTTGCTATTAATTTCAAGTTTATTTAAGTTTTATTTAAGCTTTATTTAGGGTTTTGTACAAGTTTTACTTTCACAGTCATACTGGACCAGTTTTAGTAAAACGTTCATAACTTGATATAGATAACTTGGATTCGAGTGATTCTTGTTGTTTTAGAAACTAGATTGATAGGGCTTTCCAACGGTATAAGGTTTGCACTGTGGTTCGTTGTGTATTAATCGCAGAAAGTTTGCAAAGTTGGCTGAAAATTCGGTTCTGCGTGAAACAGTTTTGATGATGAGGCAACTTGAGGGATGATTTTGAACCTGTTCTAGTTGGAATTTGGATTGATCATCTTCACAAAAGTTGTAGCCCTATAAACGTACTTTAAAACCATGTAATCAGAATTCCTTAGTTCTTGATGGATTGACCCCAATAATGGTACGAAGTTGGCTGAAAACCAACCCTGTGCAAATTTGGATAATGATTCTTGGAGTATAATTCTTGATATTTAGTGGAATTTTGATTGAATTTGAGCTTGGATTGAACTAAGAAGTTGTAGAACTTGTTGAATTATGGGTTTGATGATTGAAATCTTGATGGAAAACAAAGTTGGATGGCCGAAAATTAAGGGGAAATAATGCCAAAATTTTGTTAGAAAACCCTAAACCCTAAATCCTAAACCCTAGAACTAAAACCCTAGAATTTAATGGGGTATTTCTTGAATTTTCTTTCTAAGTTGATTAGGGTTTAAATTGAGTTTCATTAGATTATTTCTTATAAATTCCAGGATCCAAAAGTGAGACGCAACCGTTTTACGAAATATTTTCTTAAGCGTTCCAGGTGAGTGTCCCTTTTCTTGTGCATGTGAGTGTTCCCTTACTTTTGCTCATGAGTGTTTCTTCACATATTCATGATACATGTTCAAAATGTGATTTTATTTGCACTTGATGCTGGTGACTTGTCACAATGTGCCATGTGTTATTGATATTCATGAATTGCTACAATGTATTATATGAAGGGAAAGTGTGTACTTTATCGCACTTACCCCGTGAATTGTTACATGCACAATTTCTACCTGTTGTGAATATATTTGTTTGTGAATTTTTCACTACATTAAACTTGTTGGCTGGACTTCCGTGGTTATACCGCGGTTAGTCTAGTAGGACGGTAACCAGGGGGATATAAGGTGCTGGGTGTTGTAGGGCTTGTGGTTCTTTTCCTTGAGTTGTGAATCCTCAAAGAGGCCAACTCCAGACTGAACCTTCTTGCTTGTTGCCCTCCGGGGTGAGATCTCACCCTGGATGGGTTGGACGGTACTCCAGGAGGATATAAGGTGAATGGCGGATAGGGCTTTTGCTTGAAAATGCAGGTTTAACCGGCAATCCACTCTCACTATCATGGTCACACGATCAGTACTTGCTCTCGTGATTGGAACGTATCCTCCCTTGTTTAAATAATTATTTATTTAATTATATTCCTATGTGATTTTGTGACACATGTTATTTGCTTACTTATTCTCTCTTGGTTTGCCTCCGTATCTGCATGTGTGGGAACCTCACTGAGCTATTATAGCTCTGTCACGTCCGAAAAAATCGTAAAAGTAAAAAGTGTGCTAAGTGGGGTCGTTGCCTGTCGCGTCCCGAAAAGACGGTCCAGTCCGAGACCCTTTTTAACAAAGCAAGTTTTTAGGAAAAATCGTGCGTGTGTGTGAAAAATCGGATTTTTATTGAAAAAGTGTATTTTAAGAAAAATGGTATTTTAAAAGAAAACAAGGCCAGGACTAAAAGTGCGACAGGTTTGGCCAACTAATTTTGAAAAAGGGTTTTATTTTATTTTAAAAAAAAATGGAGTCGCCACTTGGTACTGAGTTAGGGTGTACCAAGTCACCCGAAAAACCGTTTAATAAAAATAAAAATTTAAAAAAAAAAACATTTTAAAACCCTTTTTTGACTCCGGTCTACGAAAAAATGAGAGAAAAAGGTCCGGGAGTCACATTTGAAGAAAGCGAAGGCAAAGGCTTACGCCTAAGGCACCCTTTCAACCTAGCCGAGGCTAGTTGCGAGGTTTAATCAGAATTTCCTAAATTAATCCTAGATTCTATCGCGTTTGGATGTATCTATATGAATGCAAATCCTAAATCTAAATGTGGGTATCGAGAAGGTCGAAATGTTCCGTCGAGGCTTGGTCGGAATTATCGCACTAATTGCGAAGCCCGAGTCGAGACCTCGAGGGAGTCACGAGTTTTTATGCAAAATGTGATGCAAAAAGAAAAGAAAAGAAAAAAATAATATATATAATAAGTGATTGAAGAAAGTGGGGATGCAACACGACGGGTACGGGAAACTAGTAACTCGTGAATAAATGTTTCTACTCACGGAGGGGGGGAACGGCATGTACGCCACCGCTTCCCACGCAAGTAGACGACTATTTCTAATCGAATCATACAAATGTCCTAATTTCTAAATGAGATGCAACCTAGATGTCATGTATTTTAAAAATGTGTTAAAAATGATAATAATAATAATAATAATAATAAATAATAGTAAAAATCATGCCAAATGGAAAGAAAACTAAAAATGTGTGAAATGAGATGTGAAATCCACACAAATGCCCATAATACTAAATGTCCTGAGGGTCTAGCGTTGGACTAGCCCGTTCTAAAAAGTCCCATTAGCATTGGACTAACGGGAAAGAAAGAAGCCACAACTAGCGTTGGACTAGTGTGGTGACGGAATACCATAAATCATGAATTAAATATTAAAGCATGAATTCAAAGCAATTAAAACATACAAAATCATATAAGATCACATAGGAGCACATAACACATAAACATAATATTCTAAATGCAAAAATCCTAATGAAAGCGGTAAATCAAATAAGCACGTAAGCACGTAAAGACAAATAAACCCTAACTATTACACCGGGGGAGCTTGATTTACAATTTAGGGGGGGAAATTAAAATGCCCTATCTATTACATTTTCTATCTAATTACACAGTTTTTGCTAAAATACGAGAAAAATAATCTAACTATTACATTGACTAGCTAAATACAAAATGTTATATTTTTCGAAATAATAAAAAAAAAATCAAAATTAAATAAATTAACTACGCAAATACGCGAGAAGTATATATAAAATAAGAAATAAATAATAATGCAAATAATGCATAAAATCACATTGAAGCATATTGGAGCACATAAAGCAAAAATAATGAGAAGTCGGGATACCTTTCGAAGACTCGGTACAAATACTAATCAAAATAAACAAACAAAATTAAGGCACCTCGGTATAAACAAACCAAACCTAAAATATATAAATATTGACAGATTGAGATAGAAAATAAATTCTAGTATATTAAAGGGGGACTAGAACAAAATTCTATAACACTTAAAAGGGGTAAGATCAAGAAATTCTAACTAATCAAGGATCGTGGGGCAAAATAAAGCGAATTAAGAAGGGCAAAATAGTATATTATAGGCATCCAAGACACATTTGCAATTTAACAAAGGTTCAATCAAAAAGAAACTAAACCAAAGGGGGTTAATCTAAAATTATGGAGGATTTAATCGCATGAACTAAAAAACTTTGGGGGGCATATTAATATCACCAAGCAAAACAAGGGGGTTTAACATAGATATTACCTTATGAATAAAATAACCAGTAAAAAAAATAAATAAATAAAAATAAAAAATAATAATAAATAAAAATGACAAAATGACAAAATAAAACTAAAACTAAATTAATTAACTAAATTAATTGTTTAATAAAACACTGAAGCAAATAAATGAATCAATTACCATGAGAATAAACAAACTAAACCAAAAGAAACGACCGAATAAATAAAGAAATTGCTAAACTAATAAGCATATACTTCTGCGTCTTCAACCAAGATCCCACCCGCAACATCTTCAAGTTCTTTCTCCCAGAAAAAACAATTTTCCCCTGCAGCTCGTCACTTTCTCACTTTCACTCACTGCTCCTCCACCGATTTCTCTCTTTTCTGGTCTCGTCTTCCCTCCATCCCACTCTGATTTCTCCCTTAATTTCTCTCGGTCTCCCTATTCTATCTCTCCCTCTCTCTTTCTCACTTACTCTTTGGCAGCCCCTCTTTCTTTCTTTTTTTTAGCTTGGTTCTCTCGCCCTTCTTCTTTCTCGTTCACCCGCCGATTCTCTCTTCTCTCTCTCGCTGTTCGGCTTTTCCCTTCTCTCCCTCTCTGGCCTTCCCTTATCGATTTTTGCCCTCTCTCTTTTTCTCACTTTCACTTTCTGATTTCTTTCCCTCCAGCTTCTCTTTTCCTCTGTTTTTGGTTTTCTCTCAAGGCATCAAACTAATTTTTTTGATCCAATTTCTCCTTCAAAACGCAGAAGGAAAGACACGATGCTGTAGATTAAAAGCAAGGGAAGGTGGAATTATGTGGAGAGAACTGATTTTGTGTGTATGCGTGGGGTTGTGGAGATTGGGTTTTCACTTTGACAGTGATTTGCAGGTGGTGGGTTGATATGTTTTTGATTGACTTTGGGATTAGCCATGGCGGTTTGGAGGTAGTGGAAGACGAACTTTTTATGTCTGTTTTTTTTCTTGCAGGTTGTCAATGATGATTGGGCAGTGTCCGGTAGCAGGGGACGGTGATTCCGTGGACTTGATATAATGGGTGTTTTGATGACTGATCTGGGGTGGTTTGGGTGGTGGTGAATTGATTTTTCCGATGGAGTTTGGGAAAGATTGATGGAGGTAAGGCCGTGGTTGTGATGCTGTTGTGCCGGTGGAGGCTTTAATACTTGGTGTTTGTTTGCAGGTTTAGTGGTAAAATGGCAGATAGATTGAGTGTGATGATGGATGTGGTGTTGCCTGGTTTCCTACTGTCTTGTTTGTTTTCTGTGTAGGCTTTGACAGAGGAGGGGGTTGGTGATGGTGGGCATTGTTCTTGGGGGGCGTTGGTATAGAGAAGATGTGGCAGGGAGCTTGAATGGTGGCCGTGTATGGAGATTGAGGGGAAACTGTGCCAATTGTGGGCTGAGCAGGGGTCTGTCTGTGGTGATGGTACTGGTGGATAGGCGGTGGAAATAGGACTGAGATTTGGCTGGGATTGTGAGGTTTGATTGGTTCTGTGTGTGTGGGTGAGGTTGAAGGAGGTGGTCAACTGGGTTGGGTTCTGGCTTAGAGGGAGACGGTGGAGAATCCTTGATGGGTGGAGCTCCGGTGGAGGGAGGAAGAGAATGGTGGTGAGGAGTGGGAGAGGGAGGAGATATTGATGGTGAAATTGGAAACGGGGATGAAAGTGGATAAGGAGATTTCAAGAACAAATCCATAAACAAGAACAAAACCGTAAAACCCAAAAAACCCAGAAGCAAAAATAAAGAACAAAAACGCAGAAATCAAGCGCAGAAAATCTGAAGAAGAAGAAAAGCAAAACAGAGACAATCAACTAAATTCAACCCAGATTTCAAAACAATCAAAAACCAATAGAATCAGATAATATAAAATCAGAAAAATTGCAGAAAAAAAAACAATAAACCAGTTTAAGCAAATTGCAAGTGATTAAAATATGACAAAATCAAGCTTATATAATGAAATAAAGGATCAAAACAAAGAAAAGAGAGATAAGAAATTACCTTTTGGAAAGATGATCAAGAGTCTGATGAACACAGTGATTCGTTCTTGGCTTTGCAGATGAACAGTAACAGGTTGAAGGAAACGGCGTTAGTGTGTGTTTTGTGGTGTGGAGTGTGTGTTTTAATCTAAAAAAAACCAAAAGAAGAAATGTTTTAGGGTTTTTTCTCCTTTTTTTTTCTTCCCCTAAGTGGGGTATTTATACTGCACTTGTCTTGTTGGCCAAGAATACTGTAAAATAACAGAAATGCCACCGGTATTAAAAATGCTAATTTTATTAAAAAAAAATATTTTTTAACCTCAAAATTAAAATTAATACAAAGAATCTGACAGAAATCTCTAAATTTTCAAAAAGAAATCATATTAGATTTAAGAAATAAAAACTAGAGTTCAAAACTGATAAAAACGCGCTCGGGGTGTAAAATGACGGTTTTGCCCCTGAACAATGAAAATTTGTAGAAAAATAGCTATTGACCCCAAAAAATCATCAAAAATTACAAATAAGGTTAAAACACTAGAAAAGGCATTTACGACTCAAAATTTGACAAAAAATGAACTTAGATTGTAAAATGACGATTTTGCCCTTGGGCAATGAAAATTCACAGAAAAATAGTTATTGTTCTCAGAAAATTATCAAAAATTACAAATAAGTTTAAAACACTAGAAAAAGCATTTGCAACTCAAAATTTAACAAAAAATGAACTTAGATTGTAAAATGACGATTTTGCCCTTGGGCAATGAAAATTCACAGAAAAAATAGTTATTGTTCTCAGAAAATTATCAAAAATTACAAATAATTTTAAAACACTGAAAAATGCATTTTTGACTCAAAATTGGTGAAAAATGAATTTAATTTGTAAAAATGACGATTTTGCCCTCGGGCAATGAAAATTCTCGGAAAAATAATTATCGACCTCAAAAATTACTAAAATAAGTTTAAAACACTGAAAAATGCATTTTTTACTCAAAATTGGTGAAAAATGAATTTAAATTGTAAAATGACGATTTTGCCCTCAACTAGTACAAAAAAAAATAAAAAATACCAATTAAATCCAGAAAAATCATAAGAAATTAAAAAATTTATATAAAAGTAAAAATATGAATTTAAAACCCCCAAAAATTGATAGAAAAATATTTACAGATAAAATTACTATTTTGCCCCCCAAATTATGGAAAAATTAAAAAATTTGTCCCAAAAGTGTAAACATGCCCCCCCAATGTTTGAAAATAAATGGTGTGTCAAAATTTGGTGTCTACAAGCTCACTCTTTGTTATTTGTTTTCCTTAAACAGGCTCCTATCTCTAAAGCCAGTGGTGAGGAATCCAGGGTAGAACTGGGTAGGATTTTTGGGTAGAAGGACTGCTTGAGATATTATTGTAATAACAAATGTATGTAATGTAAATTGTTTAACTAGTACTTTTACTTTTAAGTTTGAATGTGATGTGACCCTGAGAACTGTCACAGTTGGTATCTACGAGTTTTTACCGAATTGCAAATTTTTAGTGCGTGCTCGAATCGAGTCCTGGCGAGAGCCAAGCAGGCAGTCCGCTAAGCACTTTGGTGCGCCTCTGGGTAAGGTGGGGCTGTCACAAAAACTGACAAAAAGTGGTATGCAAAATGCTGGACAAACTAAAGTAATGTGCAATATGGTAGATGAATGCCAAACAAATGTTTATTCAGAAAAATGAGATATGTTGATGTGATGCAGGCTATTGGACGAACATATGCATGCATGATGCTAAATTGATGAACGAGATGTAGTGTCTAAGCTGCTAGACTAGAATGAACATGATGGAGTCCAGGCTGTTGGACAAAAAATACATAGAAAAATTTAAAACATAGGAAAACCTAAATCAACTGTCAAACATTGCATCCAAATTAACTCAAAAATCAAAATTTTCAATCATTTTTTTTGCCCCAGTGTATGGCATCAAATCCATTTGAAGTCAAAATTCATTTCAAATCAATCATTCTTAAAAAGTTTGCCCTAGTATGAATCAGTTTTTTACAAGTTTTGATTCAAACATAAAGCATCAAAATTATTTTTGCAATCAAATTTTTCTCAAAAAATTTGTCCCAATGTCAATTTTTTGAAATTGATTTTTGAAATGAATTGCGCTCTTGATCAAATCATCATTATCTTAAAAAATTGCCCTAGTTTTCATTCTTGACGAAGGCCTCAATTGATGACAAAATAATCGTACTAAAAAAAGAAAGCAACTACAATTGTAAAAGTGATGACACCACATGACGGGTCTCTGGCACATATAAACATAAGTGTTGCCACCTTAAATGTCTAACATGGTCCTTTGC
Source organism: Mitragyna speciosa (assembly GCA_024721245.1). Lineage (NCBI taxonomy): Eukaryota > Viridiplantae > Streptophyta > Magnoliopsida > Gentianales > Rubiaceae > Mitragyna > Mitragyna speciosa. The sequence goes on along the minus strand of CM045552.1, from coordinate 17,544,903 downwards.
TTCACTTTCTATAAAGTCCCAAACTTAATGCATTCTAGTTCACAATTCAGGATCAAATCTTCCAAGCTAATCTTTCCATCCATTTATGACTCTGACTTCTGATAAATTTAGGATTGCCTTTGCTTTTATTTCAAATTTAAACAAAGCAAATGTCAAATTTTTCAAAACATGAATTGGTTAGAAAATACTTCTCATGCAATAATGTAAAAGAAATTATGTACTAAAAAAACACGAAACACACAAGAACTAAATGAAATACAATTAAATGAAGCATTTTCTTTTCAAAAAATTGATTTTGAAATGATAGCTTAAAAGATGCCTTTTGATCTTCGGATGTCATTCCTACTTGAATTCTGACATTGCCGCGAAAATGATCAATGTAGATGAGAAATTTCAAACAACTGTAGTCGCCAACTTCCAAATGCATTCCATATCAGCATACTGACTTTCTCACTTATGGAACTTCAACTGTCATCTTGACTCAATTGTAGTGCCCTTTCGGATTATGCATCTTCAAAGGAAATGAAATGAATGGTAGTATTCAAACTTGAGAGTCTTTCCCTGCAAAGATCCCAAAACTCATGTGTCAATCTGCTCAAATTATTTCTGCTTCAAAATTCTAAATTCGAATGGAAAATACACAAAATGAGTCAAATTCACACTAAAAGGAACAACTCAGAAGTATAATTTTGACATTTGTCAATTCCCCCACATTTGAATCATTGTTTGTTCTCAACCATTTGGAAAAATGCGAGCTCAACTGATGATTCAAGCATTGAAATCACACATGTGCATTCTAAAATGCATTTCTTCAAGACCAAGTAAATAACCATTATGTAATTTATTGTTTTGCCTTTAATACTCATAATATCAAGCAAAGGAGAAGGAATTATATCACAATTGAGCAATTTCAACTTAATTTCTTCGCCTTACTGAATTTCACAAGTAAACGAATCATACGATCAATCAGAGAACATCACATGTCTATGATCAATTTCATCATTTTTTTCACTTGAGGGAATTTTTATTCTAGTGAACTAATCACTCAAAATACGAGAATGTCTTTTGACGCGAAAATCGACATTGGTTATGAAGGTTCCCAGTTACTCAACATCTCAATCTTAAGCCAATAGCAGAGACTGTATTTGAGAAGTAAAACTGCCTTTTTACGCAGGAATCAACATTGGTTGGATGAAGATCCCTAGTTACTCAACAATTTACTTGCTCAAATTTGCAATGCATTACTCATAATTCAAGTACCGTTTGACACAAAAGTTGACATTTTTGGATGAAAACTCCCAGTTACTAAGCACGAGAACCATTGGAGTAGAAAAACTACATTATTGCTTTTCTTTTCTTCTTTCTTGTTCTTTTTCCTTTTCTTCTCTCTCTTCTTCTTTTTTTTTATTAATCATTTTTTCATTTTTTTTAAATTCCCCATAATGACTTTTACATCATAGATTACATGACTGCATCAATTGACCATAATCAACCTTTAACACGTGAAATTAAGTAAAGAAGAGAAATTTTTGTCAAACATGTAAAATTTTGGACATAACTTCAACCACCTTACATGATATATTTTCTATAAGAACAAAACTCCAAACCACATAATAATCATTTCTTAGTACTTGGAGAAAGCATTTGTCAAAGTACATAATGTAATTTCAACAAGTAGGGGAATTAGACCAAAATCACGATTGTGAGCAAAAAACTCACAAGCATGTGACATCATCCTTATTTTAATCTTACAACAACTTATACAACACATTCCAAAAGTAAATAAGACATTGTGGATATAAAACAATAACTCCCCTTGTGAAATGATTGAAGTCGCATCCCCTGCATGTTTGTTCTTTTATTGTGCTTGAATCATCCAAACATACATTCAAATTGGCTTGACATTTCGTAGATCTTCGGAGCAAAAGTGTATTTTGACTTAACTCCTTGACCAATGTCTTGGTGTCAATGTTCGTAGTTTCTACCTCTTGTAAGTTAAACTCAGGATTTTCCTTTTGTACCATTTAGAATCCTTAACACGAAGTCCAGATTCCTTTTCGGCATCATTCTAATTCTCCCTTAGCAATTTAATTATTTTGGAATCAGAAAGATACCGAAGTGGCAATTATCAACTTCAAATAAGATGACATCCGAAGACCATGGGCATTTATTTTCACCATAAAAAATACAAGAAAATGTTTTTCTTTCATTCAATTTGAGCTTATACTCAGTCATCAAAAGAGAAACTTTACAATGACACAAACCTATCATTAGGTTTTGAGAAAAATGTGACTTATTTCGAGGTCTCATCAAAGAATCGTTTGCTCAATAGAACAAAAGATTTGAAGAAAACTTTTCAAAAGCTAAATGCAAGATATGAAGGGAAAATCAAATGTCATAAACAAATTTGAGAAAGCAATTTATTGAACACTTCATCTGAGAAAAATTTTGGAGACAAGGCAATCTTAAATTTACAGAAGGAGTGCAATTATTAGCATCCAAATTATTTCTATTCTTGTTATAATTGTCCAGCTATGAAATACAATTTCATTTATCACATTTCTTATTCTAACCAAACTCACCTATCTAGTTTCTAGGCACTATCAATTCTAAAAAAGCAGTCGTCCATGACCCTTTGGAATAATTCAAAAGAACACTCGTGTTTTTTATGTCCTTACGGGTCTCGAACATGTGACAGTTTATTTAGAATTAGACCATAATTTAAAATACTCAAATGTAAGATCAAATATGTATCATATGTCTTTCTTATTTTACCGCCTCCGTTAGATGACCTGTAAAAATGAAAAAATCAAAATTAGTATAAATAAAAACAAAAACGGATGCATGTCTTAGGGGAGCCCTTATTATGCCAAGGGTAGGCCTAGCATGAAATGCAATCCTTTAGAGTGAGACCCCCCTTTTTAATCGTAGATGGGCTAGATCCGCCGGGAAGAGATGTCTCCATTCTGCTCGTATTACCTTACCTAGGGTCTCACCTTAAAGGATTTACCAAAAATATAAACATGCATGTCTTTTAGGGTTACAGTACCCAAGACAAAAGGATGGCTTTCCTATCATGGGATTCCCGAAATGGCATTCCCTCTAGGGTTTATGCATGATGCCAATTATTAAAGCTGATTAAAATATGCAAAAATGCAAGATTTGAAAATGTTGCAGAATTTCTTCGAGAAAGATGGAACATGAATTGTACAAGAGATTACTGACTTCAAATTTATTTGATTGAAAAATTGAGCCTCCATAAGACTACAGGACACAACATTGAAAGAAAATAAAAATCATGACTTTATCTAGAAATAGACAAGTCAAAGTGTCAGTTTATTAAAGTCAAATGAAATATGTGCTAAAATCACTTTTTGTGTAATATGGGATGGGAGGGTGGGGGATAAGGCAAAAATGACACATTTTTTTCTTTGAAAAAAGGATAAATGAAAACTGTGCAAAAATTCGACCACTTAAGTGCATTTATTGACTCTAAGAAAATTTGGTTCAAATAAAAATGACAAGTACAACAAGAATGAGTAAACTTTGAAGAGGATTTAAAACTAAGGATTTAAAACTACAATTTTATTCAAGAATATACAAGACGAAAAATCAAATTTTTTAGGATTTTTAAGAAATTCACAATGATCGATCCCTTGGGTATTTATAACAAAATGCAATTTGCAACAATTTATCAAATTCCATTTTCATCTTTCTCGAGGAAATTAATTTCAAAATGAAATTTAAACGTGCCAAAAGAGAGTTGGCTTCCTACGAGAGCACCATGCCAGGGCTCTTTATTCGATGATTGTGAATGCAATCAAAATAGGAAAGAAATTGTGTTAGTTTATTCAACAAATAACACACAACACATTAGCAAAAACAAATAATACACATAGATAACAATAAATGGCATAACAAGAAAGATACAGGAGGTTGGTTCCCTCCTCTCGTGCCTGGTGTGCCTGATAGGGTAAGGCTGACTCTATCCTAGGTTATTCTACATGGATGCATGAGGTTGGGCTCACTAATGCATCTAGACTCAATTAGACTGTCGGTTCCCAAGCCTTCAGACCTTAGGGTAAGGGTCGTCAATCCCAAAGCCCTTGGTCGGTGGCTTGAGTGATCCCCTGGATACTGCTACGCGCACGTCAGGCCACGTTGTGCCACAATCACATGCCCAAGTGGATCAAGCCTGCGATATGGCTTAAGGCTCCCGAACCTTAAGATTTAGGGACCCAAAAGTAACAAATTCGTCCATTCCAAGGGTCCCAGTCGGTGGTTCGAGTGATCCCCTAGAGACCGCTACATGCACGAATGCGATAGCCGCATGCCTAGGCAGATCAATCCTAGTCCTAAAGGGATGGGTGGGTGGCAAGCACCAAAAAGAGAAAAAGGGTAAAAATATCGAATGCACGTATGGAGTGCTCCTTGTGAGAGGAGGGAATGATAAAGCATGGGCTCTAAGGGTGACTGATCCCCTCCCCAAATGCAAGTGCGGTTGAATAAAGCAAAAGTAAATAAATCATACATACATCACATAAGTAGCCGAGAGACGGGAAGTGTTTGAGATGCAAAAGAAAAACCTAAAAACCTAAAAAAGAAAAATATAATCCTAACATCAAAACATGATGGAATAAAGGGTTAAAGGAGGAAAATATGATTAGCCTTGTGCTTGGACTCACTAGTGATCCTCAGTGGAGTCGCCAAAATCTGTCACGCCCTAAAAATAATAAGTAAAAGGTACTGGTGGGGTCGTTGACTGTCATGCCCAAAAAGGTAGTTCGGTCTGATGACCCTTTTTTCTGAAAAGCAAGTTTTGGGAAAAATCGTATGCTTGTGTGAAAAATCGAGCTTTTATTAAAAAAGTATTATTTAAAAACTAATAAAAATAAGGCCGGGATAAAAAAGTGCGATAGTTTTGGCCAACTAATTTTGAAAAAGGGTTTTATTTTGAAAAATGGAGTCGCCACTTGGTATTGAGTTAGGGTGTACCAAGTCAACTAAAAAATCGTTTAACAAAAAAAAAAATATATATATATATATATTAGAAAAATCATTTAAAACGCTTTTTGACTCCGGTCTACAAAAAATGAGAAAAAAAGGTCCAGGAGTCACATTTGAAGAAAGGGAAGGCAAAGGCTTGCGCCTAAGGCACCCTTTCAACCTAGCCGAGGCTAGTTACGAGGTTTAATCAAAATTTCCTAAATTAACCCTAAGTTCTATCGCGTTTGGATGTATCTAAATGAATGCAAATCCTAAGTCTAAATATGGATATCGGGAGGGTCGAAATGTTCCGTCGAGGCTTGGTTGAAATTAACGCATTAATTACGAATCCTGAGTCGAGGCCTCGAGGAAGTCACAAGTGTGAATGCAAAATGAAATGCAAAAAGGGAAAGAAAATAATAATAATATATAGTAAGTGATCGAAGAAAGTGAGAATGCAATATAACGGGTACGGGGGACAAATATCTCGTGACTGAATCTTTCTACTCACGGAGGGGTGAATGGCATGTACGCCACTGCTTCCCGCATGAGTAGGCCACTATTTCTAGTCAGATCGCACAAATGACCTGATTTCTAAGTGAAATGCAACCTAAATGTCATGCACTGAATATTTGTTAAAAATAGATAATAGATAATAAGATAATAATAAAATAAAATATATACAAATCATGCAAAAATGAAAATTTTCTAAAAAATTAGTGTGTGAGATAATATGAAATCCACACGAGTGCACTTCGCACTAAAATGCCCTAAGGGTCTAGCGTTGGACTAGACCTTTTCTAGGAATTCCTACTGGCGTTGGACTAGCGGAAAAGCGATAAGGCCACAACTAGCATTGGACTAGTGTGGTGGCGGAATAATAAAACTGATGAAACATGAATTAAAGCAATAAAGCATGAATTGAAAGCATATAAAGACATATAATAACATGTAGGAGCAAGTAGCACATAAACATAATATTCTAGATGTATATCCTAAGGAAAGCGGTAAAACAAATAAACACGTAAGCACGCAAAAGCAATAAGCCCTAACTATTACATCGGGGGGTTTAAGTTACAATTTTTTGGAAAAAAGTGAAAAACAAGCTATCTATTACACTTGCTATCTGAATACAAAATTTTGCTAAAATATGAGAAAGATAATCTAACTATTACATTGCCTAACTAAATACAAAATATTATATTTCTCCAAAATAATAAAAATTTAAATTTAAATAACTTAAAACACGTAAATACACAAAAAGTATGTAAAATAAGAAACAAACAAATAACAATAAAAATAATGCATAAAAATCACATTGGAGCATATTGGAGCACATAAAGAGGAAAATAACAAGAGATCGGGATACCTCTTTGGAGACCCGGTACCAATACTTAAGAAAATGAACACACACATCAATGTAGCACAATATAAATAAATAAAGCCTAAAAATATATAAATATTGACAAAATGTGCTAAAAATGTAAAGTTTAGCAACTAAGGGGACTTAAAAATGAGTTTCTAAGAGCTTAAGGGGTAAAATTAAAAATTTACGCAAGTCTAAGGGTAAAGGCGCAAAAATTAAAGTAAATTGAGAACAAAACAGTAAACTTCAACAAAAATGGGGCAAATTGCAATTGGGGTACCTAATCGAAAAAAAATTTAAAATCTAGGGGGATCAATATATGCTTACAAAGAACTAAGAATGCAAAAAAAAAAAAAAATTTGAAAATTTCGAGGCAGAATGCTAATAACCAAAAAAAGGGCCTAAAATTTTTTTTTATATTATATATTTTTTACCTAATCAAATAATAAGAAAAAGTAAAATGATAAATTGAATTAACAATAGACTAAATAACTAAATTAACTAAAATCAACTAAATGATTATCCAATTAAATCAAATAATAAATCAATCAACCACAAATAATTAGATAAATCTAAATCAACAACTTAAATTAATCTGACTAACCGATGATGAGGATCGTGGAAGCCAAGGTGAGGACACATTCAAGGCAGATCCTTTACAAGGCATAGGAGGTCCAATGACGAGGCTTCGAACCAAGAGGATGAAACAAGCTATGCAAGGACTTCTTACGCAATTGCAAGAAGAAGAACCTACTTGGGCTAAGAACATGCTAGTTTGGATGATTACGTATGCTCGGGTTGATGTTGACGTCAAGGGAAGTGAGCAAGGTAGTCAAACCCAGCCAAATGAACGAGAATTGAAGTTTCTGACCGAGGCCGCACTTAAGGCCGCACCACAGCCTTTCCCCCAACCTTCATCAGAGAGTTGAACCGAAACAGCCAACGCGAGACAGGCATTCTGACCAAGGCCACGCCCAAGTCTGCGCCGCGGACTTCCCCATGGCCTTCATCAGAATGTTACTCCGAGTAAAGTGAAGTGAAATAAAGCCTCTGATCGAGGCCGCGGCCTTCCCCGTGGCCTTTATCAGAGATCGCAAATGCGTTTGTTTGTTTTTACGAGTTTTTAATAGCATAATGAGTTGTAAACCTTATATAAGGCATTTGGTATAATGAATGAGAATAACATTATTGAATGAATTAAACGTGGTTTTCTCTCAAATTAGGGTTACCCTAGTTCTTTGGTAAAACAAGAACTACTCTTGTTCTTGACAATCCACTTGTTAAGATCGAGCCTTTTCTTTGCTTAGAAATGTTCTTCCAAAAGGGTTTGCTCTTCATCTTGTGAGATCGTCAACTAGGGGTCTATTCCACGGGTTGGGTAGGAGTCTAGGTTGCATCCCACAAGGAGAACCAACGATCTTTGGTAGCATTCAAAGTGCCCAATTCAAGTTGTTCTTGGATTCTTCGACAAGTAACGAAGGGGTCAAGAAGATTGGATTGGTTCCCACAGATTTTCAAGGAGTCTTGGGCATCTTGCAACCGTGGTTTGCATCAATTGGTATCAGAGCCAAGGGTTTTCCTTGAATTTTCCAGGTTTTCCAAGTCAAATTTTTCCTTTGGAAAATTTTGGCTATATCCTTTTTTTCTTTGTTTTCTCGTTATTCGATCTTCGTAATCATCTTTGATTGTATTCTTGTGATTTCTTCCTTTCGTATCCTCTTTGATTATCTTTTATTGATATCTAATTAGGGTTTTTGTTAGAGTCGTTCTTGGTTGTCTAAAGCAAGAATTCTAGGGTTTCTTGTGTGGTTCAACTATTTGCCTTGACAATTTCTCAATTACTTCCTGTTCCTTCTGGTGTTGAAATTGTTAAAAAAAAAAAGAAAGTACTGTTCTCGTACTGTAGCACGCTACTGTTCACCGATACTGTAGCGGGACTGTAGCGATATTGTTCATTCAACGAATCACTATTCATTTGGTGAATTTTGGTTGGTTTGTTTTACTTTGTGATTGATTGAGTGTGAGTTATCTGGGATTTGTTTAAAACAAAAAAAAATAGAAAAGAAAAGAGGCGTGCTTGAAGTGAGTAAAAGCCGAGCACACGAACTAAATCAATTAAACTAAAGTATATTTGGCTGGAATACTGTCCTTGTGCATCCGAATAGACCTAGTGAAACATCCAGATCGTTGGACAGAAAACAATGCCACGTACGAAAGTTTAATTGACCCGGATTTCTTGAGTTCTTGTGAGATTGAATGGGCTTTGGCACAAGGGGTTATTGGTCGTTATCCTGAAAAGGAAGACTATTAGAAAATCAAGACTCTCACCAAGAGAACCACACACTAGGAAGTCTCTTAGAGATCTTTGCATTCAATTCTGTGTCGTTTGATTTCCTCAAAGTTCGTGAAAATTACTCTTTCCTAAGTAATTTCCTTTTATTTCTTAAAACCTCCTTGATCATTTAACGTACGTCTTGTTAAGTCCAATTGAGCAGGTTCTTTACCAAAGGCCTATAGTGTGACCTCAAAGAGTGGTAAAAGGCTAAGGGGTGAGATTAGCATCGGGAAAAAGCATATATACCTAGAGTGATACATGAGAGACAAGCGGATACATTTAGTGAGAGAGTGAGGTTCTTTTATTTGTTTTACTTTTGTTGCTAACATTTCTTTGCAGGTAAGCTCATCATGTCTGACCATAGCGAGCAAAGGTTTGCTAGCCTAGAATTCTCTATGAAGGCTATGCATGATGAGTTCAGACGTATGTATGCTGGTATGGATGACATTGCTTCAGCTGTAAAAAGAAAAACCAAGGTGTCACGAATTGCACCTCAAGAAGAAGAAGATGAAGGTTATGAGTCTGAAGAAGTTATTTCCCGCCGAGGGAGGAGGGTGCCACTACAGCAACCAAATCGTGATAACAATTTGGGAAGCATCAAGATGTCCATTCCTCCTTTCAAGGGCCTAAACAATCCAAAGGATTACTTGGAATGGGAAAGGAAGGTTGATCAAGTGTTTGAAGTCCACAACTACTCTGAGGAAAAGAAAGTGCAAATTGCAGCAGTAGAGTTTGTGGAATACGCAAGCAATTGGTGGGACCAATTGGTGAAGTCTAGAAGAAGATGTGGAGATGAACCAATTCAAACTTGGGCAACCATGAAGACAATCATGAGGAAGAGATTTATTCCGAAGTCATTACTATAGAGATTTACACCGAAAGCTTCAGACCTTGAAGCAAGGCTCGTCTACTGTAGATGAATATGCTAAGGAGTTGGAGACCCTCATGATCCAGACTGATGTACAAGAGGATGAGGAGGCCACCATGGCTAGGTTTATTGCAAGGCCTAAATTCAGAGATTGCTGATGTTGTGGAATTGCACAACTATGTTGAGTTTCAAGACTTGGTTGATAAGGCCGAGAAAGTTGAGCAGCAACTCAAATCAAAAAGAGGACGAGACTACTCCAACAATCAAACTCGTTCCCAATAGAGTAACTCCTGTGAGAGGAGGCCTGAACAGAGCAATCAGAAACCCAGGAAGCCATGGAAGAGAAATGACACGCCCTCTAATAGTAAAAGCAAGGTCAAGTTACCATTCTCCAAACAACTCGTCAAAGGCAAAAGTGAAGCACCACCACCACGACAGAGAGATATCAAATGTTACAAGTGTTAGGAATACAGGCACATTTCTTCTCAGTGTCCCAGTCTAAGAAGCATGATCATCCTTGATAATGGAGATGTAGAGAGTGAGCACTCCAGTGATGAGGAGATGCCACCGTTTGAGGGGCCCTAGTGGCGATGAGAATGAAGGGCCTAATGAAGTTGATCCACCTAGTGGAGCGGTGCTGGTTACCCATAGATCCCTTAGTATCCAGCCTAAAGAGGATAGCGAGGAGATGCACAGGGAACACATCTTCCATGCCAGATGTGTGGTCCTAGATAAGTTATGCAATGTCATAGTGGATAGTGGTAGCTGTGCAAATGTTGCCTCTACCTTGTTCGTAGAAAAGCTGAGCCTACCTACCATCAAGCATCCCAAGCCCTATTATTTGTAATGGTTGACAGATCATGAAGATATTAAAGTGACGAAGCAAGTAATGGTGTCATTTGCCATAGGAGGGTATGTGGATGAGATCTTGTGTGATGTTATACCTATGCATGCTTGCCATATTTTGTTCGGGCGACCGTGGCAATTTGATAGGAAAGTAATTTATGATGGGTATAAGAATACCTATCGATTAACTTGGAAAAAGAAGGAGTATGTACTGAAGTCTCTACGGCCATCTGAGGCTTATACTGATCAAGCCAGGATCTCCTAGGAATGTAAAATGAGAGAAAAGCAACAAAGTGTGAGTGAGGAGAAAGACAAAAGAGATGGTGAGTTAGAAGAAAAGAGAGAAGAGTCGAGAGGAAAAAGAGAGAAAAATAAAAGAGAGGTTGTGTCAAAAGAAAAAAGGAAGGTGAGTGCATTTGCAGAAAAAAGAGAAGTCAAGAGTGCACTGATAGCGAGGCAGCAATTCCTTATGCTTATGTATAAAGGATATTCACCTTTCTACTAATGACATTGACCCTTCTGTACCAAGTGTTGTAGTCTCTTTGTTGCAGGAATTCCAAGACTTGTTCCCTGAAGATGTTCTATAGGGGTTACCACCACGTAGAGGCATAGAGCATCAGATCGACTTCATACCGGGGTCGAGCATTCCTAACCGTCTAGCTTACAAGGCCAACCCTGATGAAACAAAGGAGATACAGAGACAAGTGGACGAGTTGATGGAGAAAGGGTTCGTTAGGGAGAGCATGAGTCCGTGCTCAATACCAATCATTTTACTGCCTAAGAAGGATGGCACTTGGAGAATGTGCGTGGACTGCAGAGCCATCAATAAAATTACGGTAAAGTATCGTCATCCCATCCCTAGGCTAGACGATATGTTAGATGAACTGTATGGCTCACAAATATTTTCCAAAATTGATTTAAATAGTGGTTATTATCAGATCAGGATGAAAGAAGGTGACGAATGGAAAACTGCTTTTTAAAACTAAGTACGGTCTTTATGAGTGGTTAGTTATGCCTTTTGGCTTAACTAATGCTCCTAGTACTTTTATGAATTTAATGAACCATGTTTTCTGCCCTTTCATTGGAAAATTTGTTGTGGTCTATTTTGATGATATTTTGATTTATAGCAAGTCCTTGAATGACCACGTATCACACTTGCATGCTGTTCTTGAGGTGCTTAGATCCCATCAATTGTATGCCAACATGAAAAAATGTTCTTTTTATATGAATTCTATTATTTTTCTTGGATTTGTTACTAGTACTAATGGCGTCAGTGTAGATGAATCTAAGGTGAAGGCAATTCGGGAATGGCCTACCCCTAAGAACACCAATGAGGTAAGATCTTTTCACGGTTTAGCAAGCTTCTACCGAAGGTTTGTACATGATTTCTCTTCAATAGCTGCACCTTTAAATGAGCTTGTTAAAAAGAATGTAGTATTTAACTGGGAAAGCGTGCATGAAAGAGCTTTTAATTTGCTGAAAGATAAGTTGACTAATGCACCTTTATTAAGCCTACCTAATTTTGATAAAGTTTTTGAAATTGAGTGTGACGCTAGTGGTAGTTGGTGTAGGAGCTGTTTTGATGCAAGATTTCAAGCCTATTGCCTATTTCAGCGAGAAGCTTCAAGGGGCAACATTCAATTATCCCACTTACGATAAGGAGCTATATGCTTTGGTGAGGACGCTCCAGACATGGCAACATTACCTTTGGCCAAGGGAATTTATCATACAGTCAGACCACGAGAACCTCAAATTCCTCAAGTCCCAAGGTAAGTTGAACAAGAGACATGCCAAGTGGCTAGAGTTCATTGAGACGTTCCCATACGTCATCAAATACAAACAAGGTAAGGAGAACGTAGTGGCAGATGCGTTGTCGAGAAGGTATACTCTTCTTACTTCATTGCATGCCAAATTACTTGGGTTTGAACTTGTGAAAGGCTTGTATGGCTCTGATCATAATTTTGAGTCAATTTGGAATGCATGTGAAAAAGGGTCTTTTGGCGAATATTATAGGTATGAAGGTTTCCTATTTAAGAAGGATAAATTGTGTGTGCCTATAAGCTCTTTGCGTGAACTGCTTGTGCGTGAGTCGCATGGAGGGGGATTAATGGGTCATTTTGGTGTATTAAAAACTCTAGATGTTTTGCAATAACATATTTACTAGCCTCACATGAAAAAAGACGTGCAAATGATGTGTGACAAATGCATTACATGTAGACAGGCTAAGTCTAGAGTTAGGCCACATGGGCTTTACACACCCTTACCTGTGCCATCCCACCCTTGGGTTGATATTTCCATGGATTTTGTGTTGGGTCTCCCAAGGTCTCAAACTGGTAAGGATAATATCTTTGTTGTGGTAGATCGGTTTAGTAAGATGGCTCATTTTATCGCATGTGTTAAGACCAATGGTGCCTCTCATATAGCTGATTTATTCTTTAAGGAAGTAGTGCGTTTGCATGGGCTACCTAGAATTATTGTTAGTGATAGGGATATTAAGTTCCTAAACCATTTTTGGTGTACTCTCTGGAGTAAATTAGGGACTAAGTTGCTGTTTTCTACCGTGGCACATCCTCAAACGGATGGGCAAACGGAAGTTGTCAATCGCACACTTACCACGCTCTTGCGAGCAATCATTTAGTGCCATTTGAAAAATTGAGAAAAATGTTTCTCATATTGAGTTTGCTTATAATAGAGCTTTGCATTTTTCTTACTTCTTATTCTCCATTCGAGGTTGTTTATGGTTTTAATCCTTTGACTCCGTTAGATATCTTATCTTTGCCTTCTAGTGAGCGTGTAGATTTGGACGGTAAGAGAAAGACAGAGTTTGTCAAGGATTTGCATGCCAGAGTTCGAGCTAACATAGAAAGGAAAAATGAGCGATATGCTGAGCAAGCAAACAAGGGACGTATGAAGGTGACTTTCGAACCAGGAGATTGGATATGGATTTCACATTCGAAAAGAAAGGTTCCCTCAGCAAAGGAAGTCCAAGCTTGGACCTCGTGGAGATGGTCCATTTCAAGTCCTTGAGAAGATCGGTGATAATGCATACAAGATCGATCTGCTAGGTAAGTATGGTAATATTAGTGCGACTTTCAATGTGGCTGATTTGTCTTTGTATGATGCAGGTGATTCGAGGACAAATCTTCCTGAGGAAGGAGGGAATGATGAGGATCGTGGAAGCCAAGGTGAGGACACATTCAAGGCAAATCCTTTACAAGGCATAGGAGGTCCAATAACGAGGCTTCGAACCAAGAGGATGAAACAAGTTATGCAAGGATTTCTTACGCAATTGCAAAAAGAAGAACCTACTTGGGCTAAGAACATGCCGGTTTGAATGATTACGTATACTCGGGTTGATGTTGACGCCAAGGGAAGTGAGCAAGTTAGTCAAACCCAGCCAAATGAAGGAGAATTGAAGTTTCTAACTGAGGCCGCACCTAAGGCCGCGCCATGGCCTTTTCCCCGGCCTTCATCAGAGAGTTGAACCGAAACAGCCAACGCAAGACAGGCATTCTGACCAAGGCCGTGCCAAGTCCGCGCCGCAGCCTTCCCCACGGCCTTTCCCACGGCCTTCATCAGAATGTTACTCTGAGTAAAGTGAAGTGAAATAAAGCCTCTGATTGAGGCCGCGCCCAAGTCCGCGCCGCAGCCTTCATCAGAGATCGCGAACGCGTTTGTTTATTTTTACGACTTTTTAATACCATAATGAGTTGTAAACCTTATATAAGGTATTTGGTGTAATGAATGAGAATAACATTATTTAATGAATTAAACGTGAATTTTCTCTCAAATTAGGGTTACCATAGTTCTTTGGTAAAACAAGAACTACTCTTGTTCTTGACAATCGACTTGTTAAGATCAAGTCTTTTCTTTGATTAGGATTGTTCTTCCAAAAGGGTTTGCTCTTTGTCTTGTGAGATCGTCAACTAGGGGTCTATTCCACGGGTTGGGTAGGAGTCTAGGTTGCATCCCATAAGGAGAACCAACGATCTTTGGTGGCATTCAAAGCGCCCAATTCAAGTTGTTCTTGGATTCTTCGATAAGTAACGAAGGGGTCAAGAAGATTGGATTGGTTCCCATGAATTTTCAAGGAGTCTTGGGCATCTCGCGACCGTGGTTCGCATCAACCGATTTACTTAACTTGATTAAAATCAAACCTCCAAAGAAACAACAAAAAATAAACAGAACAAGACTGAATTGAATCAAGAAAACAAATAAACCAGAAAATGGAAGGAAAAAAATTAAAATCCCCCCCAGCCCAGCTCATCATTTTCCTTTTTTATTCCTCTTTGTTTCTTCCTTTCTTTTTCTTTTCTTCTTTTTCTCTTCTTTTTCCGATTTTCTTATTTCTTCTCTAAATTTCCTTCTCTGTTTTCTTCATCTCTCTCACTCAATCACTCTCTCTTCTTTAGCTTTCCTCTATTTCCCTAATTTGTTCCTCTCTCTCGTTCACTCTGATTTTCTGGTCTCTATCTCGCATCATCCCTTTCTTTACCCGATTCTCTCTTTCTCCTCTTTCTCCATTCTAACTGATTCCCCTCTCTCTATCTCTTTCTCCTCATTGTTCTCTCCCTCTCTCTCTTTGTGTTTCCTTTCTTCCCAGAAGCAAATTAGCTCTCTTGCTGAATTTCCCACATCCTCAAATTTTCGATTCTAAAAATCGTATTTCACCCCCAATTCCCAAATCATCTTCATCAACCTAACTAATCACACCCCAATTCTTCTATGCGTTTGAATGGAACTTTATAATTCGAAAATAATTTCACATAAAACTCCATTTTTGTTTCATATCATCTGAACAGAATTGAGAGGAAGAAACAAGAGGTATACCTGGGTGCCAATGGACAAGGACTCGTCAGTGTTGGTGGCCCCAGTGATGGCCGTGTTGGAGAAGCTTGGCGGCCGTCTGGGGAGGCTAAGAATGGTGGCGCATAGAGGAGGATGGTTTAGCAATAGTTGGGCAATGTGGGGCAGTGGGTCTTGGGTTGTAATGAATGACTGTGGGTGGATTTGTGCATGTTGAAAGTGACGGTGGTTGGACTTTTGGTGGATTGCTGTGAATTAGCAGGCATTGACAGGGATGGTTTTGTGGTTGCAAGTAGTTTATGGTGTTGTCTTGGCTGTAATTTGATTAGGGAGGGCCATTTTTTATTGATTTTTACAAGTGGAGGGGAAAATAAGGGCCTTGGTTTGGTGGGCTTTTCTGTTGATTGGGGAGACGGTGGAGATGGCAATTAGGTTGCTGTTTGTTGGTTGTTTTGGTAGTGAGTATTTGTTGTTTGAGCTGTGAATGGTAAGTGATGGCAAGGCAAAAACAGTGGTGCGTCTTGCTGTTTTTGGTATCGATTGGGGGGATTGTGGTGGTGTTGTGGACTAGAATTGCTGTCTTGGCAGGGAAATCATCTGTAAGGCTATGTGGATTGGGATTGAAGACTGATCATAAGGCATTTGTGTGGAGGTTTTGGGTGGCTTTGGGCTGCGATTTTGCATCTGCTGATTATTGTGATAGTTTTCTTTTCTACAGGTTTGGGGAGACGTTGTTGGGACTAGGATTTGTGTAAGTAGTGGAGTAATTGGAGCTCCAGTGTGGAAGATAAGTTGCGGCATTGGTTTTGAAGTGGTGATGGTGGCACTTTGGCGATGTTTGTGATGCAGTTTCAGATGGTATGATGGTGGTGTTGGCTCAAGGTCACCGGTAGCAGTGGTTGAATTTTGGTGGGTGGCTTCAGTGTTTGGCAGTGGTTCTGGGTGATATTGGTGGTAGAATTGATGGCTGAAACTTGGTTTTTGATTGTTATCCTTGATCGTTTGCAGGTTATTTGGGTGGTTTTGGGTGGACTTGAGGTGGTGATTGGAGGTTGGACTAGAGAGTTGAGGAAGCTGGTCTTGGATTAAGGGTGGAGTAATGGTGGTTTCTGATGAGTTTTGAGACTGAAGATTGAAAGCGTGGTTTTTTGTGTGGATTGCATGTTTGAGAGCTCTGTGTGGGTTTTGTGTGTGACAATGTGTGAAGTTGTGTGTGTTGGAATGTGGAATGGTCTGTGTGTGTTTTGTGAGTTGTGGGAATGAATGTACATGAACTTCGCGTGAGTGTGTGTTGTGTGTGACGGTGGATGAAAGATGGAACTGCGTGTGATGTGGTGTGTGTATTTGACACGTGTTTGCGGTGTGTATGAATTTGTACGTGAATTTGTGTGTGCACATGTAACTGCTATATATTTTGTGTGTGCAGATTACGTTGCTGGTGTGTGTGTTTGTGACTGTATGTGTTGTGCGTATATTTGAGTGTGTGATTGTGTGTTGTTTGTGTGTGCAAATGTGTGTAAGTGTGTGCATTTGTGAAAGGGCTGTGTGTGTATTGTGTGTGTAAATGTGAGCTAGGGTGTTGAGAGAGAAAATGCAAGAAGGGTATGGGAGTGTGTGTAGTGCGTGAGAGAGAATATGAGTAGTGTGTGTGAGAGAGTGAGAGAGAAGGTGTGAGAGAGTGTGAGTGTGTGTGAGAGAGAGAGTGAGTGTGCATTCTTGATGTTCTAGGTGTCTGGTTGAAGATGTACTAGTGTGTGTTCTAGGTGTTATAAGTGAAAACTTGAAGATACATTAGTGTGTGTTCTAGGTGTTCTAGGTGAAAACTTGAAAATATACTAAGACCTAGTAGGTGTTCTTGGTGAAAACCTAAAGAAAAATGTAGAAAAAAGTGTGTGTTTTTGGTGTAACTAAAAACTAAAAACTAAAAATTAAAAACTCTCTCTAGGCTTTTTTATTTTCTCTCCTTTTTAAATCCCCAAGTGGGTGTATTTATAGTGAACAAAAGACTTATCTTCCAAGATATGGCTAAAAGACCAAAACGTCCTTGACTACCAAAATTACAACTTTATCTTTAAAAATCTATTTTCTCTTACAAAAATAAAAAAATTAAGAAAAATATAAATAAAAAATTTGTTAATAGAAATTCACCCTAAAAAAATTAGAAAAACTAAAAAACATGCTTAAAAAACTAAAAACAAATTTGGGACTCAAAAATTGGTGAAAAATGAGTTTAGAATATGAAATGACAAATTTGCCCTTGGATAACGAAAATATACAGAAAATAGCTATTGGTTTCAAACAATTATGAAAAATTAAATATAAGCTTGAAACTCTAGGAAATGCATTTATGAATCAAAAATTGATGACAAATGAATTTAATTTGTAAAATGACGATTTTGCCCTTGGACAGTGAAAATTTGCAGAAAAATAGCTATTGACCTCAAAAAATTGCCAAAAATTAAAAATAAGATTAAAACACTAGAAAATGCATTTTTAATTCAAAATTGGTGAAAATTGAATTTAAACTGTAAAATGACGATTTTGCCCTTGGGCAATGAAAATTCACAGAAAAATAGCTATCGTTTCCAAAAAATAAAGAAATTTTAGAAACATGCTTAAAGAATTAGAAAAATAAATTTGGAACTAAAAATGAGCTAAAATGGTGTTCGCGAGGCAGAATTACCATTTTGCCCTTGTGTTGGTAAAAATATAAAGAATACCAATTAAATCCAGAAAAATCATAAGAAATTAAAAAATTCATATAAAAGTAAAAATATGAATTTAAAACCCTCCAGGGCTGATAGAAAAATATTTACACATAAAATCACTATTTTGCTCCCTAGATTATTGAAAAATTAAAATTTGTTCCAAAAAGTGCAAACATGCCTCTCCAATGTTTGAAAATAAATGGTGTGTCAAAATTTGATATCTACACAGCCAACAAAACCGGTGCAGTAGCAAAGGTTTTGATAGGCTTGGTTTCTTGTTAGAAGGCAGCCATGGTGTTTCCAAACCCTAGAAACAAATATTCAAAAAAATTGAAAGAAGAACGTATAGAGAGAGTTATTTGATCATTTGTTTATTTGTTTATATCTCATCACATTTTCATACTATGCATGCTTAGATGTCTAGTTTACAATTGCATTTATTTTTATATTTAAGTGAGTTAAAATTTGGCGTTATTTATGTCGTTGTCTAAAATCTTTGCGAGATTCCCAACAAAGAGGGGCAAAGTGTAGACAATAAATTTTGATACACTATTTATTTTCTAACATTTGTGGGTATTTTTTTTATTTTTGGGGTCAAATTTCAATTTTTTGCTAAATGGGCAAAATCAGTAGTTCTAGGGGTAAAACGATAATTTTTAGCATGTAAATATTTTTTTCGATATTTTTTGAGTTCTCAATGCATATTTTGGCCTTTTATACATGATTTTGAATTTTTATGATTTTTTTAGAGTTAATTACTATTTTTCTGTACATTTTTGTAATTTTTCGATGTTAATTACTATTTTTTTTCCAATTTTCGGATTCTAAAGTCATTTTTTAGATTTTTAAGCCTATGTTTAATTTTTGATAATTTTTTCGGGCCAACTACTTTTTTTTGGTAAATACTACATTCAGGGGCAAAACTGTCATTTTGCACAAGAAATGTATTTTTGCCAAAATTTTTATTAATAAATTTTGTTATTTGCATTTCTATTAGATTTTCTATTTTTTGGTGGTTTTATAAGAAATCATGACATTTTTTCAATTTTTGTGTGCCAAAAAATTAAATTTTAGGGTAAAAGTGTAATTTTATTATTAAGGGTATTTTGGTCTTTCATCATCAACCTTGAGGATAAGATTTGGGAAAAAATTCAAATCTGATCCCCTTGTACTATAAATATCCCATTTTGATTATTAAAAAGATAATAATAGAAAAAACCTAGAATAAATAATGATGCATTTTTGCTAAAACACATTTTTTACACACTACACATATTACACCAAGAACACTTACTGAGTATTAGTTCATCTTCATACTAAAATACATATTGCACCACGAATACCTAGTTAATACTTGTTCATCTTCATAACAAAATACACACTACACACACTCACCACACACACTCACTCACATACTGATACACGTGGATGTACGTGGAATTACTTGAAAGACCAAGTATGAATTTCAAACCTTTCTCCTTAGATGAACTAGACTCTAGAATCAGCACCAAAGCCTTGAACACGCAAGATGAACAACTCCAAAATTCAAGGAAGCTTTGAACCTTCCTTATGGAACGAACAAGAACTCAAGGAATCAACACCTAGAACGCTTGATCAAACCAATAAGGTAACTCTAAGCTAGGGTTTTTGAACTTGGAATCACTCTACAAGTTCAGGGGTTGTTCTTAATCAGCAAAGAACGAAAGAAAGCACTCAATTTGAGAACTCACAAATTTATTAATCATCAAACTTATCTAAAATTCGTAACAGTGTTTTGGCCTATAAATAGACATTGCATAACAACTTGTAGAAAGTTCTAGAAACTTAACAAAGAGCACTAGTTGTAACCTAACACAATATGATAACTTTCTAAGAGGTTACAACTTGTAAACAAAATAGAAAACTTAACATAAAAGAATTAAACTTAAAAATTCGTCCAAAAATTGGTCATGGCCTGGATGCCTCCTTTTAAGCACCATTGGGCCTCCATCTTGCATCTTTGAAAGGCCTTCCAACAAGTCCAATCAAACCAGCACCGTAGAAACATGTTATGGACCGCTTAGAAGCTTCAATTGGACCTTCTTTGAATGTATATTTAATCCATAACCTAATGCATAAACTCTTGGCCCAATGAACACACTTGAATAGCTTGATCACCAAGTCCATTGAGAGGCCCAAAGTCACGAATTACACATGTAGTAGTCACAAAGCTTGAACGTTCCCCTCATGATCAGTCATGATTTGATCTCATCTTGGTCAAACGAGTTGCTGCATGAGAATATCTAAGCATCAAGATTGTAAGCACTCCTAGGATCACATCAATCCCTCCTCCCTCGAAAAGATTCGTCCTCGAATCTGCGAGATCATATAAGCTAACATAAGTAACTAAAGGATTGATAGAAAAATAAACACCAATGATAGATATACATGACATATGAATTAGAATGCGAAACTCAATGCAAGTTGAAACATAAGATGCAAGAACAAATTCTAACTTAAGAAGAATAAACATATCTAGATGCAAACTATCCCTAAAAACATGGAAAAGAATAACACTGATTTCCGAAGTCTATGCAACCATAATTGGACTCAGAATAACAATTACTAACAAGATAAAATTTATGGTTGAACAAAGACTTATGAAAAGAATCTAATGTAAAAATCACGTGAACTAAGAAATATGAGCATCATATGAATTATGCCTGATAAGCCCTAGAATGTGAAAAATATCATCAATCAACTCATTAGAATAATTCAAACGATGTAACAAAAACACACGAATATTGCATGATATATCACATAAAATAAACTAAAAAATATCCAAAAAAGAATGATTAAACACCAGAAAATCGTTTGGACTAATTGCATTACATAAAGTCAAACATGCTAAATGCAAATCGTCTAAACTAACAAAACGAATATGTAAGAATGAACTAAGTTGCAAATTAAAACAAATAAAACATGAAAACTTAGGCCACAAATCAGTTGAATCCATCATAGTTGTCAAGCTCAATGTGGTGTTTGAACTTGGCTTCAACTCCTACACCACAGTTTTGTCAACTTCCAAGCTTCTTGAATACAACTCACTACAAAACAGCAATAATGTGGCATCTCTCCATGAGTATCAACCTGCAAAATCACCACAAAAAGACTAAGAAAAGAGTTATAAAGTGAGTTAGCAAAATACACTTCTTCTTTAGAGTACAAGGATACAAGAGGTATTGATGTAGTTAGCAAAACACTCTTGTTTTCTCTTTTCTTTGCTCTTGTAGAAGAAACACTTTCCTCACTCTTTTTATATTGCACGACTTCCCTCTCACTCTTTTCCTTATTCTTCTCCTTAGCTTGCAATAGAAAATCCCTTGCAATCTTTACTTGATCGGAATGAGCTTCGGATGGCAAGATTAGATTGAGAAGAATGTTTCGTTCATTCCACTTAAAAGAGTAGTTGTTCTTGTATCCATCATTATGAAACTCTTCTATCATATTACCAAGGACGCCCTAAGAGAATATGGCATGCTTGCATTGGGCCAACATCACACCAAACTTCATCTTTGTACTTGCCTATTGAGAAAGTAACAAGCACACGCCTAGTCACTTTGATTTCTTCTTGATTATCAAGCCAATGAAGTTTGTAGGGCTTTGGATGCTCCACAGTCTCCAAGTGCAACTTATCTACAAATAAGGTACTAGTAATGTTAGTACAAGAACCACTATCAATGATCATGCTACATACCTTATTGAGCACAGTACAACGTGTATGAAAGATGTGCTCTCTTTGTAGATTCTCCTCATCGTCTTTTGGTTGCACATTCAATGCCCTCCTAGTGACCAATAATTCTCCACGGTCATCACAAAAGGAGTTTACTTCTTCAGTATCAGAATCATACTCTTCATGCTCCTCCTCATAAGTTGGATTAGTGGTCACCTTTGTTTTTCCCTTAATGGCGGACTCCACATCATCCACGCAGCTATACATCCTTCTAAACTCCTCTTGCATGGTCTTCAATGTAAATTGGATGTCCTTCATTGAAATATCTCCTTGCTTGGCCATGGTCAAGTAAAACCTACAAAAATAAGTTAGCCCAAGATAAACAAAAATAAAGAAAATTGCCTTACCACTCCCTTAGTGTCTACATTCAACCCTCGTGTATCACTCAAAGAATTGTGGCTTTTTTCCCTCAAATGTTCTCACCCCTAAGCCTTTTACCACTCTTGAGTAGCTTCTTTGTATGTCCTTTGATAAAAAGAACTAACTCAACCTTCCTTGTAAAGCTCCAAGAATTCAAAACCACAAGAGTAAGTGTAGAGGTCAAAGAAAAATAAGCTTAGAGTAATTGTTTGATCAAGAGAAGTTCAAAGAAAATAAGCACAATCAAGATTGACTCAAGAAATCACAATTTGGAAACCCTAATGTGTGGTATTCTTTTGTGAAAAATCTTGATTTTTAATGTACTCTTGAAAGAAAATAATATTCTTGTGTAAAAATAAAAACTACTTTCCAAAAATAACAAGCACACACAAGAAAACACTTTCCTTTTACCAAAAATTACTACACTTTCCTTTTTTCTCTTGCACACTCCCAATCCCCAACAATTTAGGATGCTCCTATTTTTTCTCTTAAAACACACGCCTCCCCCTTTTTTTTTCTCTCCTTCACGCCTCCTTTTTTTTTTTTTTTATAAAAGCACGTTGCCTCCTACCTTTCCTCCAACAATACACGGACCACTCCTATTTTTTTTCTCACAAGGAATGCGCCAACTTCCTACTTTTTCTCAAAAGGAAATAGATTGCTTCCTCTTTTTTTTTTTTTTTCTCTACAACAGTTTTCCTATTCCCTTTGGACTAGGATTCCTTTTCTTTTTAACACCAAAACAGCTCCTTATTGTCCCCTTTTTAAGATCAAATCAAGCTGGAAATTTTCAGAAAATTCGTAACTACAATCAACCAAAATTCCAGCACCACAATTTCAACCAAGATTCATGAATCAAGTTAAAGAACTTGTTCCTACCACTTTGTCTATGAATCTTGATGCAAAAACTCACCGAAACAACCCAAAAACAACCAGAAATAGTGCAATATTTTTGTTCCCAAGTCAAAAACCAGCAGACGTCCCAAACTTTTTCAAGAAAACGAACTACACAATCAAGAAGTTCAAGAAACAAAATTCCAGCAGCTATTTGGTTCAAGAACTTCAATTTTTTACTCAAGAACTTCAAGAATGCAACCAAGACCTTCAAGAAACATGCAAAGACCCTCAAGAAAGTCCAAGAATTTATTCAAGAACTTCAAGAAAGTCACAAACAAATCTGGACAGCTTTCAAGATTGCCAGTTGACACCAAGTAAGTCCAAAATTGTTCAAGAAAACCCCTTGTAACACCAAGAAACAATCCAAAAAATAGTTGAATAAAATTAATTGCACGGCTCTTTCACTTGTGCAACCTCTTTTATTCCCCTTTTTTTTCTGGTGCTTTGGCTTTTTCTTTTGTCCCTTTTTGCACGTCTCTTTCTGGAAATTTTTTTTTCACACACAAATCACAAAACACACCACAAACACCTTCAACCCCCAAGAAACTTCAATTCAAGGCTTTTTTGTCCAAGAATTAATTTTCTTGAAAAGTTTTTTTTAACACAAGAAATTCAAGAAAACAATAAAAACAGTCAAGATTATCAAGAAACCACACAAAACATAGAATTCTTGACTGAAGAAAATCAAGAACGACACTAAGACCCTAAAGAAATTCAAGAAAGCACAAGAACAAAAATTATAAGGAATGAATTTTTTTTTAAACAAACGTGACACAAAGAAGAAACACAAGGAGAGACACAAGTTGTTTAGCTAGACACGAAGCATATTGAAAAACAACTCAAGAATGAATTAAAGAAAAATAAAAAGGGATATATCTAAATTCCTCTGTCGCGCCCCATTTTTTTCGAAATTTTCCTAATATAACCCTAAGATTTTATCACATTTGGATGTAACTATCTGGATGCAAACCTAAACCTAAAAAATAAGTATCGTTGAGAGACAAAATATTCTATTGAGGTTTGGTCGGGATTATCGCATTAATTGTGAAACCTGAATTTAGACCTCGATGGAGTCACGAGTATAGATGTAAAATGAAATGTAAAAAGAAAAGAAAAATAGTAATATAGATAGTAAGTGAACAAAGAAAGTAAGGATGCAACATAACGGGTATGGGAGACTAATAGACTCGTGACTAACTATTCCTACTCACAGCAAGGGGAACGGCATGTACGCCACCACTTCCCACGTAAGTAGGTGACTATTTCTTAGTCAAAAATCACACAAATGACCTAAGATTCTATGTGTGGTGGGATCTAAATGTTACGCACTAAACATTTGTTTAAGGTAGATAATAAGTGATAAAGTATATACAAAAATCATACAAAAATGGAAAAGGCCTAAAAAAGAGAAAATGTGTGTGAAATGGCATGAAATGCACACGAGAAATGATTTTAATACTAAAATGACCTAAAGGCCTAGCATTGGACTAGCCTATTTTCTAGAAATTCTCCGCTAGCATTGGACTAGCGAAGAAAACGAAATTAACCACAACTAGCGTTGGACTAGTGGGGCGACAATACACATATATAATAATAAAGCAAGTAAATAAATAAAGCATAGATTAAAGCAATAATCACATAAAAGCACATAATAGCACATAGGAGCACATAGCACACAAGCATAATATTCTAGATGCAAAGTCCTAGGGAAAGTGAATAAAACAAATAAGCACATAGCACACATAGCACACAAAAGCCCTAACTATTACATCAGGGAAGCCTAATTACAATCTAAAATGGAAAAAGATAATCAAAATAGCCTATCTAACCTATCTATTACATTTTCTATCTAAAATACAAAAAGCTTTTGTTAACTAGATGAAAATATAAACTACCTATTACACTTTCTATCTAAATACAAAAATTTTGCTAAATAGAATATTACCTATCTATTACATTTCTTTGAATAATTAAAATTAAGCTCAAATAAATAACATAACATAAATAAATGCTCACATCTAAATAAAATAATAAACACTTAAAAAAATACATAAAGAAAACACATAAAAAACATAGGAGCACATAAAGAGAAATTCAAAGGATAACAAAGGTACCTCCCATCCAAAGACTTGGTATCAATTGCTAATAAAATGAACACACATGTCAAAAATACCACTGTTTAATAAATAAACTACTAATTAAATAATTTCATACCAATCACTATGAACATGCCACAATAATTCAAACAATTATAGCAATAATAAAAAAATTAAAAAAAAATAATAGTTAAATATTTAGGAAGAAAAATGAAAATTGTTTAAGTAAAAATAAATAAGTAAATAAATAAATAAATTAAAATAAGGAAAATAAAATAATAAAAGATAAAACACCATAATACATACTTAAAACTTTTATCACCCAAATAAGGATCATTAAAATAATTAAAAGAGAAATAAAGAAACTAATTCGAACATTAATTTAGATAAAAGACTAAATTTTGGAACATTAAAATAAAAATAAGATATGAAAAGAAAATAGTTTTAAAAAAAAACTTGAGGAATTAATTAAATTCTTTTTTTTTACAAGAAATAAAAAATATTTAGAGGTTTTAGGTTAAGAGTGAAAATTTAAGCAATATTTTTAGAGTAAAAATATAATTTACAACAAACAAAAGGGTGAAATTACAATTTTAAACCCTAATTAAGGTAATAACATAGTTTACAACAAATTTAAAAGGTTAAAATGTAATTTCCAGCAAGCACAATGCTAAAATAAAATTTTCTAGCAATACTTAAGGTCAAAAATGTGATTTCAGCAAACTTGGGGGGGTTAAAAATGCAATTCTAGCAACATTCAAGAGTAAAAATACAATTTTTAGCAACATTCAAAGGCTAAAATTCAAGTTCTAGCTACTTGGGGGGAGAAAATATAAATTCCAGCAATATTGGAGGGCAATAATGTAATTCCAGCAAAGTATAATGACAAAAATAAAATTTCAGCAAGGTTGAGGGACAAAAATGCAATTTTCAGCTACATGAGGGACCAAATTACAAATTTTCAGCAACTTTCAAGGTTAAAATACAATTCCAGCAATATTCTAGGGCTAAGATAGAATTTCCAGCAATGCATAGAGCTAAAGTACAATTCCAAAAATGCATGGGGAGTAAAAATGAAAACTAGAACAAACCTAGGGGGTAAAACGTAATTTCAACAAGATTTAAGGACAAATTTGCAATTTCAGCAAACTTAGGGGTATAAAATTGCAATTTCCAGACATTAGAACCATATTGCATTTAATTTGGACATAATTGAAAGGAACTACAAATTCCAGGGGTCAACTTAAATAAAAAAGACTTAAATGAAGTAAACTAAAAGTATTGAAGAATATAATCAAACAATTAAGAACCTAAGGGGGCAAAATGTAAATATATATAATCTGCTGAAAATAATAAAAATAAATAACTAAACAAAACTAACCAAAACTACGTCGTTTCATGCCAAAATGACGTAGCTTTGGCTAAAACCTTTTTTTTTTTTTTTACAATTTTCGTTTCTCTCTTTTTTTTTTTTTCTTTTCTTTCTGTCTTTCTTTCTTTCTTCTTTCTTTCTTTTCTACTTTTCTAGACTTCTCTCTTTTCTTTTTTCTTTCTCTTTCTTCCTTCTTTCCCTAATTTCCCTCTACTTCTCTGGCTTTCCTTCTCTCTGTGTTTAACTCTTCGATTTCTCTCGTTCTCTCACTCACTCTCTCAGTCCGTCTCTCTCTCTCTCTCTCACTCTCTCTCAGTCCGTCTCTCTCTCTCTCTCTATCTATCTGTAGCACCCTAGAAAATGCACATACAAGATACATTTTTTTCTTATTTAGGGTTAAATGTTAATCCTTGATTTATTAGTCGGGAGATTTCTTGAGTTAATTAGGTTAGTTAACTAAGATTTTCATTATTAAGCAAGGACACCCAAGTACTAAATTTAGAATAATTTTACTTGACTATTTAATTTATATTAGTGTTTAAATTTTGCTTAATTTATTCTACTATTTTCTAGCCTTTTGACTACTTGAATTTTAGCTCAATTTTACTCAAAAATTTCACTTATTTTCTTGCTTTATTTTCTTTTCCTTTCGCTGAAATTTTTTTCTCTTTCTTTTTTTTTTCTTTTTGGCCGAAAGTTCTTTTTCTTTTTCTTTTTCTTTTTCCTTAGGGCCGGTTTCTCTCTCTCTCTCTCTCTCTCTCTCTCTATTTTTACTCTCTTTTTGCTTTAATAATTTGTGTCTTAATATTGCTAGTGTTAAGTGATAAGAGGTTAATGAACTCCACCAATCAAATTCACCCAAGTTAGCTCTCTTGCATTAAAAGACTACCTCTTTTACTTTACTCTTGTTATGATTTTATTGGGTAATCATTTTCTCACCTTTTCTTTAATTCTTTTCCATTTTTTCTAACCTATTTCTTTCTCTTTCTTCTCCCTCTTGGCCGGCCATTCTCTTTTCTCTTCTTCTCTCATTTTTGCTCTCAACTTCTTGGAGTTTATTCTGTAAATCTTGGGCAAATTCACCATAAAAAGTGAGCTTCTTTCTTTTCTAAGCAAGGTTCTAAGCTTGTTTAAGGTATGTACTATGAACTTTTGCTATTAATTTTAAGTTTTATTTAGTTTTTGTTCAAGTTTTATACTAAGTATTTGTTAGTAGTACTTGAAGATTTAAGCTTGAAATCAAGAACACTTAAACAGTCATGCTGGACCAGCTTTAGTAAAACTTTCATAACTTGATGTAGATAACTTGGATTCGAGTGATTCTTGTTGTTTTATAAAATAGATTCATAGGGCTTTCAAACAGTATAAAGCTTGCACGGTCGTTCATTGTGTATTAACCGCAGAAAGCTTGCAAAGTTGGCTGAAATTCGGTTCTGCGTAAACAGTTTTGATGAAGAGCCAACTTGGGGGCTGATTTTGAACCTGTTCTGGTTGGAATTTTAAGTGATGATCTTCACGAAAGTTGTAGCCCTATAAACGTACTTTCAAACCATGTAATCACAATTCCCTGGTTCTTGGTGGAGTGACCCCAACAATGGCACGAAGTTGGCTGAAAATCAACCCTGTGCAGATTTGGGTGATTATTCTTGGAGTAGGAATTTTGAATTTGAGTGGAATCTTGATTGAATTTGAGTTTAAATTGAACATAGAAGTTGTAGAACATGTTGAAATGGATTGGGTGGTTGATTTTTCATGCAGGGAAAAATTTTCGCTAGTCCGATTTTTAAGGGGAGATGCTGCCGAAATTTTGGTAGAAATAAAGTAAGAAAAATGCTAGTAGAGATTTCTAACCTAGAACATGTTAAAATTGGAGAGTTAGCATGCAGAAATTTTTGGATAAAATGACCAAGTAATGAGCAATCCTCTTAGGGCCAGAAACCCTAAAACCCTAAACCCTAGAAACCCTAAAACCAAAACCCTAGGAATAAGTGGGATATTTCTTGGATTTCTTTACTAAATTAATTAGGGTTTAAATCAGATTTTCATCAGATTATTTCCTTTAAATTTCAGGACCCGAGAGCGAATCGCGACTACCTTACGAAATATTTTCATAGGCATTCCAGGTGAGTGTCTTTATGTGTGCATGATGCATCTAATGTGCTATTTTCATTTTGTAAATATTATGTCATGACTGCAATCGCTATATGATTAAATGTGCTACTTGAGGAAAGATGTGTACTTTATCGCATCTAGTCCGCAACGTGTAACATGCTTTCCTTACCCAATGTGTTACTTTTGCTTGAGACGTCCATGACTAACTTCACCGTTATTTCACGAATGGTCAACCCGGCTGCACGTGGGAGGACATAAGGTGTTGGGTGTTTTAGGGCTTGATGTTCTTTCCCTTTTGAGTTGTGAATCCTCAAAGAGACCAACTCCAGATTGAACCTGCTTGCTTGTTGGCCCTCCAGGGTTGAGAATATCTCCCTGGATGTGATAGCCTGTACGGTGAACGGCGGTTAGGGTTCTTGCTTGCTTGCTTGATAATACTGGCATGACTCTTGATACAGACTTGAGCCATTATCTCAGTCCTAACATCATGATTTCATGGTCAGTGCATGCTCTTCCTGCGGTTAAGCTTGCTTCCGTAGATGAGCACTGTATCCGCCATTGACTACTTGTTAATTGAAATGTTCATAACTCGTCTACTTAAATTGTCAATTATTTTGTTCAATAAAATATTAGATTTTTGGTATGATTGCATGACTCCGACACTCACTGGGCTATTATAGCTCATTCCTTTTATTTGTTTTCCTTTACCCAGGTTTCCTGAAAAATTAAAGCTGGAACGACTGATTTTGAGTATGCTAGATGTCTTCGTTATTGTAATAGCCGAACTGTATTAGGCTATCTTTGTGAAAAATCATGTATATTATGACATGTAAACTTTTGATGTGATTTGTACCTTTATGTTGAATAAAATGAGGGTATTTTATTTTATTCCATTTTATTTTAGTTTATTTTATTTTAAGTTAAGTACGCTCAGACGTTTGCGTGAGTGCGTGACTCGAGACCTGGCGAGAGCTAGGCAGGCAGTCCGCTAAGCCCTTTGGTGCGCCTCTAGGTAAGGTGGGGCTGTCACACTATCTACCCGAATCAATTTTCTCTTCCCGAAATTATTTTTAACACCCAAAATTAGCATAAACCTAATCTATGCACCAGAAATTAAAAGGGGAGCCATGAATTTACCTGGTTTGGTGAGAAATTGGCGGAGTTTGCTGGCAGTGTCGTTGATGGATGGCGGTGAAGCTTGTACTAGTTGTAGGCAATGAGGGTGAGAAGTAGGGGGTTAGTTGCGCTTATGTGTGTAATGTTTGAGTGGCATGTTTGACTGTGCGTGGGTGTATGCGTGGATGTGTGTGACTGATTGTGTATGCAAATGTGCGTGTGTGTGCCTGTGAATTGTTTGTGAATGTTTGGTTGTTTGGATTGTGCAAGTGTGTGTAAAGTGTGTGCTTATGTAAATGAACTAAATGTGAAATGTGTGTGTTTGTGATACAGGGAATGAAAGTGGTTGCAGGAGTGCATTTTGTGAGTTCTATGTTTATGAGTTCTGTGTGTGGGTGTGTATGAATTGTGAGTGTATTGTGTGTGAGTATGAGTTCTGTGTGCATATATGGCTTAATGTGTGTGCAGGTGTGCGTTTGAATGTGTGAATGTGTCTGGTGTGTGGTTTGTGTGAGTTGCAGGTGAAGGAAACTGTGAGAAAGGTGGGGTGAAGTGAGTGAACTGGTGTGATTTCCGTGCAGGTGGACTGATGAAGGTGGTGTGTGTGTGTTTGTTTGTGGAGTGTTTTGCAATATGAGTGAATGTCTGTGTGGTTGTGTGTGCGATTGGATTGTATTCAGGTGTGTGTTTGAATGTGCAGGGGTGAGTGTTGAGTGAATGGAGTGTGTGTGTGCTATGAGAGCCGAGAGGGAGGAAGAATGGAAGAGTGTGCTAGTGAGGAGTCTTGTGTGTGTAGGTGAATGAACAGTGTGAGTCGAGAAAAGTGAAGGGCAGTGAAAAATGGTGTGTGTCTGCCGAGGGAGAAGAATGGGAAGAAGAGAGAGAGTGAAAATGTGTGAAGTGCAGGTGCAAGTGAAGTGTGTCTGGTGTGTGCGTGTATGTTGTTTGTGTATGGCCGAGAGATCAGAGGGAGATGAAGTGAAATGCAATCAGTGAGCTGTCAGTGTATTGTGTGCTTTTGATTTGATGAAACAACAAAACAATCCCCTAAAATCTAGTAGATTGAGTGCAAATAGGATGGCTATGAATAGAGTTGGTGATGCTAGGAGATTGGACAATATTGGCTGTGATGATGGTATTTTTTAGGGTAGGAAGGATGGTTGGTAACTACCATAGTAGAAAGCTACTGCCCCCTTTTTTTTTTTTTGGAATTTTGTAAGGAAATGAAGAAAACAAAGAAAAATAAAAAAATAAAATAAATAAAATAAAATAAAATAAAAACTACTTGAACTCTTTTAAATTATATATTAAAAAACTGAAATACAACATTATAAGAAGGAAAAAAGAAAAATTCAGTGCAACAAATTAAAAGTTAATTCAACATTAGAAAAATACAATTTAAAATAAATACCAAATAGTCTTAAAAAATAATAATAATAAATAAATTATGAAAATTTTTTTACATAAAATTTATAAAATGCACATATACAAAATTCTCATAAAGAAAATTTTAAATAAAAAGTGCATTGGAAAACGTGACCTAAATATGGTAAAATTATAAAATTTATGAAAATTAATGAATGACATTAAAAAAAAATCACAAAATTTTACACAACATACATTATCACATAAAGCACATATATAATAATTTTCACTCCAAAATTTTAAGATTAACGCATTCTTGGGAAATGTGCCCTTAATAAACAAAAAGGACAAAAATTAAATAAATACTAAATGACCTCTAAAAATTATGCAATTTTTACAAAAAATCTATGAATATACAAAATGCACATATAAAATTTTTCACTTGAAAATTCTCGTAAAAAGAGTGCATTGGAAAACGCGCCATTAAGTTTAAAAATACTAAAATTTTAAATAAATAATAAATGACTCCCAAAAATTATTAAAATTATAAATAATGATAAAAATAGTAAAATTATGCATTAAGGAAATAAAATAATATTTACGCGGTAAAATAACCATTTTGCCCCTGATGTGACGAATTAGTTATAATATACACAAAAATTGTAATCGACCCTCGAAAAATAAAAAATACCCTTGAAATGAAGTAACACACATAATTTGACAAAAAGTATGTCAAAATTTGGTGTTTACAGCTTGCCCCTCTTTGTCGGAAGCTCGAAGAGGTTCCAGACAAAGACGTAGACGAAACCAAATTTTGACTCACTTATGAATGAAACACAAATACATTGACTCCCGTAAAGATGAATGCAAGAAAAGCATAAAGAATAACCGGGCTCTCTTGGAGCTGTCTACGTATCCCGGTGAAGCGGAATCAAGTCAAACGTAATTCAAATGCAGGTAAACTGTTGACGCGAATGATAACATAACTACAATTGGTAACACAAGCATTCGATTTTTTTTTATCAAAATGAAGAAGAAAACATAACATTCGAACTGCTGAACAAAGATAACATAAAGCGATAAAAATTGCAAGACCTAACAAAGTGTTTAAACTAATAGACAAAAAATGAGTTCGAGTTGCTGGACAAAATAAATATTGATGAGTTAGATGCAATGTTTGGACTACCAGACTTAAAAATGTAAATAAACAGATGCCGACTAGGCTGCTGGACGGATGTATGACCTTGGACTGCCAAGGTTGATGAATGCAAAGTTGGGCTGCCAACTTGAAAATATAAAGGGAATGATCCTGGGCTGCCAGGAATCATAGAATGCAATGCAAGGTCTGGGCTACCTGATGTGATCCAAGGAGCGCATACAATTGTTAGACTTGGACTTGAACGTGGTGAGCTTAGGAGAGGCATGTTCTTGATAGAAGATGATCCACATGGTTGCTGGTTGAAGATTATCCATGGATTTGGGCTTATTTGCAAGCTTGAAATTCACTTTGTTTATACTATCACATTGGGCCAAGGATTCAAGCATTGGTTATGGATCAAGTTCATCTATAAAGAAGGCTCAAAAGAAGATATTAAACTGTCCAAAACAATCTTACAAGGGGCTGGTCACTTGGACTTGCTTGGAGGGCCATTGAAGTTGCTAAATAGAGGCCCAATAGAGCTTAATGAAGGATATCTAGCCCATGATATGATTTTGGACGAATTTTATAGCTTTTATGTTTTTAGTTAGTTTAACTTATTAGAATTCTTCTATATTTGTGTTTTTAGCTAAGTATTATTATTAGTTTAGGTATAGACTTTGAAGTTGCTTAAATCTTCAAAGTCTAGAATGTTCTATGTAAGCTTATTTATAGGCCTCTCATTAGTTACAAATTTTGAACAAGAATTATTCAGAAAAATTGTGTGTTTTCTCTTTTGTGAGAATTTTCTTGATTCTTTGTCGATTAAGAACTACTCTTGGTCTTATCAAGCTTGCTTGTGGCGACCACCAACTCCGCTTAGAGTTTTTCTTGTGTTTCTGATCAATTCTTAGATAACTTAGGTTCAACGATTGAACTCGCTCAACTTGGTTTAATCTAACTTGTCTTAGGCGTATTCATCTTCTTCAAGGGAGATTCAAGGCAAAACAACTCCACGTCAAGGGTTCCTTGGTTCACGAATCAAACGAGGTCTTGAGTTCAACGAGTTGCATACCTGAAATCCAAGACTTTCTTGGCAACGCAACTGTGCGCACATCACTACCAGACTTGGAAACATAAATAGATGCCGACCAGGCTGCTGGACGGATGCATGACCTTGGGCTGCCAAGGTTAATGAATGCAAAGTTGGGCTGCCAACTTGAAAATATAAAGGGAATGATCCTGGGCTACCAGGAATCATAGAATGCAACGCAAGGTCTGGGCTGCCAGACTTGGAAACATAAATAGATGTCGACCAGGCTGCTAGACAGATGCATGACCTTGGGCTGCCAAGATTGATGAATGCAAAGTTTGGGTTGCCAAACTTGAAATATAAATGTATGATCCTGGGCTGCCAGGAATCATAGAATGTAATGCAAGGTTTGGGTTGCCAGACTTGGAAACGTAAATAGATGCCGATCAGGCTGCTGGACGGATGCATGACCTTGGGCTGCCAAGGTTGATGAATGCAAAGTTTGGGCTGCCAAACTTGAAATATAAATGTATGATCCTGGGCTGCCAGGAATCATAGAATGCAATGCAAGGTTTGGGCTGCCAGACTTAGAAACGTAAATAGATGCCGACCAGGCTGCTGGATGAATGCATGACCTTGGGCTGCCAAGATTGATGAATGTAAAGTTTGGGCTGCCAAACTTGAAATATAAATGTATGATCCTGGGCTGCCAGGAATCATAGAATACAATGCAAGGTCTGGGCTGCCAGACTTGGAAACGTAAATAGATGCCGATCAGACTGCTGGACGGATGCATGACCTTGGGCTGCCAAGGTTGATGAATGCAAAGTTTGGGCTGCCAAACTTGAAAATAAATAAACGATGTGTCGTTATGACATAAGAAAACTTAAAAAGAATTGTCAAAAGTTGCATTCAAATCAGCAAAACTGTCAAAAATTTTTCTAAAAATTTTTGCCCCAGTGTATGGAATCAAATGAATTCGAAATCATGTTTTTCAAACTTGAAACTTGTGTAACATGAAAATCCACTTGTAATCAATCTTTTTTTTTTAAGAAAAATTTGTCCCAATATAAATCAAATGAAATCAATTTGTTGTTTTCTTTTCAACTTGTCCTAGTGCAAATCAATTTTGCCTTAAACTTAAAGCATTAGAATCAATTTTGGAAAATCGAATTTTTTCTCAAAAAATTTGCCCCAATGTAATCAATCTTTCGCAACATTTTGCTTTAAACTCAAAGCATCAGAATCAATTTTGGAAAATCAAATTTTTTCTCAAAAAATTGGCCCCAGTGTAATCAATCTTTCGCAACATTTTGCTTTAAACTCAAAGCATCAGAATCAATTTTGGAAAATCGAATTTTTTCTCAAAAAATTTGCCCCAATGTAATCAATCTTTCGCAACATTTTGCTTTAAACTCAAAGCATCAGAATCAATTTTGGAAAATCAAATTTTTTCTCAAAAAATTTGCCCCAGTGTAATCAATCTTTCGCAACATTTTGCTTTAAACTCAAAGCATCAGAATCAATTTTGAAAAACTATTTTTTTTTTCTCAAAAATTTGCCCCAGTTTTGTATTTTCGATGAAGACCTTCAATGACGGTGATGTAACTTCATCTGCAAAATAGGGAAAACAATTGCAATTGCTAAAAGTGATGCCACTACTTGACAATCCCTTCACTCTACTGGTACATATATATGTGAGTATTGCCCTTTTGAATCTTTGATATGACTTCTTACTTTACATTCTGCAAGTCCTCCACCTTCAATAGATTTTGATTCGAGGCTCAGCTCAAATATTCCAAATAATCATTCAATCGGTGTATACTTCTGACTTTTGATAAATTTAGAATTTTCTTTGTCTTTTATTCCAGTAAAATAAAATAAACATCAAAATTTTAACACACGAATTTATCAAAATATTTCTTATGCAGTAATGTACGAGCATTTTTGTACAAAATTTTTTTTATAATAAAGTACATGCAGCTCTTAACTACAAAAAAAAATAAATACTAAATAAAAACTGTTACACTTGGTTGGAGAAATGAATTTTCAAGGGACAGCTCTGAAACATCTGCCATTATGATGCTTTAGATGTTATCTTGTTCGAACTCTGAAAGTCACAACACGATCAACACTGAAGAAAAACCTTAAGTAACTATAGCCACCAGCTTCCAATAGAATTCCAATCAATACCGGTATACTTGACTTCTTCACCTGTGAGCCTTTAACTGCAATTCCCCAACCACAGCGCCCTTTCGGGTTTTCATTGTGGTGTCCCCCACCCATTTCTTTTTCTTTTTCTTTTTCTCTTTTTTTTCTTTTCTTTTTCTTTTCTCTCTTTTCTTCTTCTCTTTCTTTTTAAGGCGTCCTTTCGGGTTTTCGTCTTTGTGGAGTAGGATGAGAGCCAACAACATTCAAGTTCTGGGCAATCCTTCCCCTTATCATTAAAACAGACTAGTATTCAAAAAATATTTGGCATCAGTAAGGCGATCTTCCTTTGATGATTCAGGATAGATATATTAACATCATGTGTCATTTTGATTTGCAAATTTCATTCTAAAAATTATTACAAAATAAAGACGGAGATCGGTAACATTCTCGGCTTTTGTAATGGGGTCAGGTTAAGGTATCTGAAAAGCTGAAGGCTGGAAAGCAGAATTTGTGAGAAGGTTGATTGTCTTGAGGTCTCACTTTCAAAAGTTTATCCCAATATTTGCCAATCGTTTTTTCCTTAAGAAAATCCATCATAACTTTACTACTTGTTTTTGGGGCTCTCTTTTCATTTCCTAAACAAAATTTGCCCCATTTTATTTCTCTTTCTTTCTTTTTTTTTCTCTCTTTTTTTTTTGGCTCCAGTTTTGGATAAAATCAAGGCTAAGAAATTGCTCAAATGTGGGATAAATTTAGTACCAAAATTGTCTCAGTGTGAGATGCGACCTTCAAGTGGGTTGTCAAACGAAATCATAAATTCTGAAAGTTCAAATGGGACAACGAGAAAAAGAAATGTTTTATGGAAAAGAAAGAAGGCCGCCTTCGACCCGTCTTCTTCTTGCAATAAAAATTATTTGAAAGAAAATTTACAAAATCAAATATAAAACTTTTTCACCATGTTTGAATTAATGATTTGGGGAAAGACCTGACCATCCATTACGGCCAGGACAAGACCTTCTCCTGATAATACTTTTTTTACAATGAATGGACCTTGCCAATTTGGAGCGAATTTTCCTTTTGCCTCCTCCTGGATTAGAAAGATTCACTTCAGAACTTTGTCTCCTATTTCAAATTGACAAGGTTTAACCTTCTTCTGATAGGCACGGGCCATTCGCCTTTGGTAACACTGTCCATGGCAAATGGCATTCAACCACTTTTCATCAATAAATGCCAACTGCTCATAACGTTGCTTGATCCATTCAGTTTCTTCTAACTGGGCTTCTATCAATATACGCAGAGAAGGAATCTCAACTTCTGCTGGCAACACTGCTTCCATCCCATACATAAGAGAATATGGAGTTGCCCCGGTAGAAGTTCTTATAACAATTTTGTATGCCAACAACGCATAAGGCAACTTCTCATGCCAATTTCAATGCGTGTCAGTTATTTTCTGAATGATCTTCTTCAAATTCTTATTGGCAGCCTCTACAGCTCCATTCATCTGAGGTCTATAGATGGCAGAGTTTCGATACTTGATCTTGAATTGTTCACACAACCCATCTACCATGTCGTTGTTGAGATTTTTCGTGTTATCCGTAATTAATGTCTCTAGTATCCCAAAACAGCAGATAATATGATTTCTTAGAAAATCAGCT
The DNA here is from genome assembly GCA_024721245.1 of Mitragyna speciosa. Taxonomy (NCBI): domain Eukaryota; kingdom Viridiplantae; phylum Streptophyta; class Magnoliopsida; order Gentianales; family Rubiaceae; genus Mitragyna; species Mitragyna speciosa. Next base: position 17,507,921 of record CM045552.1, on the reverse strand, counting down.
ACCACTTTCTTAGTCACGTGCCTGTAAGACTCGGCCTCAACCCATTTAGTGAAATACTCTATTGTCACTAGGATAAATTGATGACCATTTGAAGCGGGAGGATCAATAGTTCCAATCACATTCATTCTCCACATTGAACAAGGCCAAGGAGCGGTCATACTATGGAGCTCCGAATGGGGTGCATGTATCACATCACCATGCATTTGACATTTAACGCATTTTCTGACGAACTCAACACAATCATGCTCCATGATAAGCCAGAAATATCCTGTCCTCATGATTTTCTTTGCCAATAAGTGCCCGTTCATATGTGGCCCACAAACACCACTGTGTATCTCCTTCATCAAATATTCTGCTTCCTTCTCGTCGACGCATCTCAATAAACCCAAATCACTAGACCTTTTGTACAGAACTTCTCTGTTCAAGAAAAATCTCATAGACATCCTTCGAAGAAAATTCTTAGCTACGGTATTGGTATCTGGAGGATAAAACCCATTTTTCAGATACTCCTTCAGATCATGAGACTAGGGAAAGCCATCAGGTTCTTGCTCAATGCGCAAGAAGTGCGCTGGTTCCTCTTGAATCTTGATAAAAATGGGTTTGATTACAGTATCATCAGGATGAGAGATCATGGAAGATAAAGTTGCCAAGGCATCTGCAAAGACATTTTGGGTACACGCGATATGCGTGAATTCCAAAGTTCTAAATTGTCGAGCCAAAGTGAGCAAACAACAATGATATGGAATTATTTTAGAATCCCGAGTCATCCATTTTTTCAATGTTTGATGGACTAGTAAATTAGAATCACTGAATGCTGTCAAATCCTTGATATCCATATCCAACGCCATCTTCAAGCCAAGAATGCAAGCTTCGTACTCTGCCATGTTATTAGTGCAGGCAAATTTCAGTTTGGCAATAGCAGGGTAATATTTTCCTTCAGGTGACACTATGACTACCCCAATTCCAGCTCCAAAAGAGTTTGAAGCACTATCAAAGAACAATCTCCATCTTGAAGATTGTTTTATTAATCTCCTCAGCTGTCCCCACAAACAAAATTTCTTCGTCAGGAAAGTAGGTATTTAAGGGCTCATAATCATCTTCCAAAGGGTTCTCTGCCAGGTGATCGGCAATTACTTGACCCTTGACTGCCCTTTGAGTTGTGAACACAATATCAAATTTACTGAGAATCATTTGCCATTTAGCCATGCGTCCAGTGGGTATTGGTTTCTCAAGCAAGTACCTCAACGGGTCTGATCGAGATATGAGATAGGTGGTATGGTCGAGAAGATAATGTCTCAATTTTTGAGCAATCCAAGACAATGCACAACATAATCTTTCCAAAAATGAATAATTTGCCTCATAAGCAGTAAATTTTTTGCTCAGATAATAGATTGCCTATTCCTTTTTGCCTGAATCATCATGCTGACCGAGAACACAACTCATGGCTCCATCCAATACTGAGAGGTACATGATAAGTGGTCGACCTGGCTTTGGCGGTACTAAGACAGGAGGATTCAACAGATAATCTTTGATTTTATCAAAAGTCCACTGATAATCTCCATTCCAATTCATTGGGGTATTCTTTCTTAGCAGCTTAAAGAAGGGCTCACAAGTAAGAGTCAACTGAGTAATAAATTTGCCAATGAAATTGAAGCTTCCCCAAGAAAATCTTCACATCTTTCTGCCTCTTTGGTATCGGCATTTCTCGTATGGCCTTTATCTTGATGGGATTTATCTCAATACCCTTCTTACTAACAATGAAACCTAGTAACTTGCCAGTAGGAGACCCAAAAGCAGATTTTGCAGGATTCAATTTCAGATTATACCTTTCTAATCTTTCAAACAACTTTTTCAAATCTCCCAAATGGTCTTTGCCCTTTTGGACTTGACTATAATGTCATCCATGTAAACTCCTATCTCCTTGTGTATCATGTCATGAAACAGTGTAGTCATAGTCCTTTGATAGGTAGGCCCTAGCAATTTTCAATCCAAAGGGCATAACTTTGTAACAAAATGTCCCCCTCGGAGTCATGAATGCCGTCTTTTCCCTATCTTTCTTTGCGACCAAAAGTTGATGATATCCAGCAAAATAATCAATAAATGAATCCATTTCATGTCCAGCAATATTAGTCCAACAGGATGTGAATGTTAGGCAAAGGAAAATCATCTTTTGGGACTGGTTTTGTTTAAATCTCGGTAATCCACACAAACTCGCACTTTTCTTGACTTTTTGGGAACCGAGACCATGTTTGATAGCCAAATGGGATAGTGAGACACAATAATGATTTGGGCATTGAATTGCTTGACTATTTGCTCTTTAATTTTGAGGCTCATTTCTAGTTTAAATTTGTGAGGTTTCTACTTTACTAGAGAAAAATTTGGGTCTATAGGCAATCTGTGAACTACTATGTATGTGGAGACCCCAGACATATCATCATAGGACTATGCAAATACATTCCTGGAATAGTGTCAAAAATTCAATCATCTTTCTTCTTTGCCTCTTGTTTAAATGAACATTGATCTTAACTTCTTTAACTTCTGTCTCAGTGCCAATATTGATAGTTTCTGTTTCTTCTAAAGTTAGGCTTTGGGTTTTTCTTCGTATTGTTCAAGATTCTTAAGTACTAGAGTCATAATCTTCTTCGATATCACTCTCACTCTCATTAAAGGTTTGCATTATTTCAGGATTTAGAGAGATATCGAAGTTGAACTTGTTAGTTTCAAACAAAGTGACATCCAAAGGATCATAGGCAGTTATTTTCGGCCATCTGAAAATGAAACAAAATATGCAAACATAAATAAATAAAACACAAATAAACAACTTTCCAATTTATTGAATAAAAGCTTGCATTTTCAAAAGAAGATGTTTACAATCATAAGCTAGCATTAGCTTTTGAGAAAAGATAAAAGTCATTTCAATATTTAAGCAAAAACTTTCTCGTTATAATAAAAGAAATTGAGAATAGTTTCTTTCAAAAGCTAATGCAAGAAAATCAGAGCCTAATACTAAAACAAATTTTGAGAAAGTAATTCATTTCAGGACTTCATCTAGAAATGAATTTTGAACAAAAGAATAGTCCCAAATTTATTGAAACTCCCTCTGAATAGGGAGATAATCAGATGTCCAATTGTTCAATGATTCTTTCCCGATTTCCTCAAAGTCAGTAGCATCAGACGATCCTTCTGTATTAGTCATTCTAATGAAAAGACGGCTCACCCCTTCTTCAACATCATAGTCCTCATTGCATACTTCAGAAATAATGACTCTGGATGACCTTGAGAAACTGTGATACAATGGGGGAATATAGAGTGAAACCTGCCTTCCTTCCTTTTCAACTCTCTTCTTCTCCCTCATCTCCTTTAAATCCTTACCAGTTGGGTGAAAACTAAACCCAAAGGTATTTTTCTGTTCCAGCAATTGAATAGGTTCTGTAATTCCTTGCAGTATTTTTCCAATGCCCTTCCTTGATTGGTAGTCTACCCTAATCAGCTCCTTAGCTATCATGATACTGGCATTTTGCAATAATGGCTCAACAGGTGGCTTTCCTTTTGGAATCCAGTTAACAGATACAATATCTGAAACACGAAATCTCCGATCAGGTGATGGCTCGTCCTTCGCCTTTTAAGAATACCCCCGATTTACCGCGATAGTGCAATCATCTTCAGTGAAAATAGTAATCAGTCTATCATCCATAATGAACTTTACCATTTGATGCAGAGATGACGGTACCGATCGGGAAGAATGAATCAATGGCCGCCCTAACAAAACATTGTATATCCCAGAAAAGTTCATGACTTGGTAGGTAACTTGATATTGAGCTGGACCCATCTCGAGCACCAAATCAATCTCTTCTATAGTCTCCTTTCTCGAACCATTGAACCCTCTAACAACGGTCAATGACTAGCGAACTTGTGACCGTGAATATCCTAGCTTTTGCAAAGTGTTCTATGGACAGATGTTCAATGCAGATCCGTTGTCAATCAAAACTCTAAGCAAGTATCTTCCATTGCACCTCACGGAAATGTATAAAACATTGTTATGCCATTTCCCGTCAGGAGTCAACACATCTTTAGAAAAGACAATCTGATTAGATGCCAAAACATTCCCTACTATCTCGACTAGCTTCTCAGTAGGAATGTCTTTGAAACGTGAGACTCATTCAAAACTTTCAAAAGAGCTTCTCGATGCAGTTCAGATGTCAACAAAAGACTTAGAATTGAAATTTGTGCTAGCATGCGACTCAACTGCTTCATCACTTTGTACTCACTCTTTTTCAAAATCCTCAAAAATTCTTCAGCTTCATTCTCATTAATAGGCGGTTTAGGGGGTAGTGTACTTTCCTTTCCCTTAGTTGGAACGACAATCTCTGGTTCGGCCATCACTCTCCCATATCTCAAAATTGTAGAGACATCATTATTCAATTCAGAGCTTTCGTTATTCCATGGCACCCGCTGCAGATCTTCACCAGGCATTTGTTCGGCACATCAATGATTTCCGGTTCTAAAATTTTCAACTCAAACGGTGCAACATCCAGGATAAATGGTTGGGTTGATGAGTTAGCGGCAGACAATGCTTCTTCTAACACAACCGGTTCTTTTGGTTGGGTTACAGGTGATGCCAACTTTCTGACAAAAATGTCATCTATATACTGACTCATGAATTCTTTTCCTAACATCATCATTCTAGCTCGCCTGTTATCCCTATCAGTAACACCCACTGTCTCTTTAATCGCAACTATCTCAGAAGGGTTATCAAGCACTTCATCTAAAGTAATCATTCCAACAGTAGACCCATGCTGAGGCAAAGGATTGTTATCTACATTTGGGGCCTGTCCTCTCCCTCTCCTCAATACTATCTTTCCATCGTCAATCATATCTTGGATCTTGTGCTTCAAAGTCCAATAGTGAGCTGTGGGGTGCCCACGACCTCTCGAATGGTAAGCACAGATAGCTTGATGATCATAGTCATGGGGTAACCTGTTAAGAAAAGTTTTTGCGGTATGGTGCCAATTTTGCCCGCTGCTCTCAATTGGTCATATATCTAGTCCAAAGGACGACCAAGGGGAGTAAAAGCCCTAGGCCGTCTCGGTGGAGGGTTGGCCGGACTTATTGTATTTGGAGGCTGATTGGGTGGGGTATAATTGTTAGGGTAAATAGGTCTCGGGCGGTTCTTCATGGGTGGGCGAAGTTATTTTGTGTGGGTCTAAGGGTTTTGGAAATGGGTTGAGTGTATTTGGATAAAATGGTTGGGCATTTACTGGTTGGCTTGGGTGTTAAAAAAGGTTGAGGGTAATGGGGATAAACAGGTGACAGGATGTGAGAATCGTGGTATTGAGAATGATAATTTGGCTTGTTTTGGAACCTGGGGTTAGGAATTTGGGCCTTGATTTATCACAAAAGATATTTCCTTCTTCTCTTTTCTCAAGGCTTTTTTCCCAACTGCTTTCTTCAGATTGTTACATTTTGCAACGATTCAACTTGCAACTTCATAGCAGCCATGTCTACTACCTTTCCTTTCTTTACCCCTCTTTCAATAGCTTCTGCCTGCTCAATAACCTGGGCAAAGGTCTTTCCAATTGAGCCTACGATGGCCTGGTAGTAAGGCGGGTCTTGGGCATCGAATAAATAATTTTACCATTTCATTCTCATCAATTGGCAGATTTACTTTAGCTGTCACACTCCCGCCAACAATGCCCATAAGCTACATAGTTTTCTAAAGGCTTTTTTTTAATTCTACTAGCAAAAATCCATCTGGTACCAGATCACAGTTGAACTCATACTGTTTGATAAATGCTCGGAAGAGGTCGGTCAAATTTTGGATCTTTGAAAAATCTAACTTTAAGTACCATTCTAATGCATCCTTCTCCACTCTCTCTCCAAATAGCCTCATTGGCAATTTCTCATCCCTAGTCGGTTTACCCAACTTGTTGCAGAACATCTTGAGATGCACTACAGGGTCGCCAGTACCATTGTATTTAGAGAATTCTGGTACCTTGAACTTTGGAGGTAGTTGAGTATCAGGGAACATATAGAAATCTTCATAGCTCAAACCGCCGTATCGATCCAATCCTTGACTTTCTTTGATGAAATCATCAAACCTATCCAATCTTCGCAACAAAGCTTTTTCTGTCATGCCTGGATTCTCATCCCTGTTATAAGGCTCCACATCCACTCCTATTTGATACCCCGGGTCTAGCACGAACTGATGTGTGTTGAGGGTCGGTGGTGGTTGAGTGTTTAGAGGGAAATGATTGACTTGTTGGGGGTATTGGGGTTGGTTCAGAGTATTTTGAGTGTGTCTAGGACTGGGTGGGATTGGAACGGTCATTTGAGGGTTTTGAGAGTTTGGGGGTGGAGGAGGCATTTGGGTATTTTGGGTATTGAGGAGTGGGATTTGTACTGGGATAGCTGAGACATTGTTGTTTGCATTTGGGGCATTTCCGCTCACATCAGATTGGGATTGCAGAGGTTCTCGAGTGACGGGTGCAACAGAAGTAGAGCCGTTGTTGTTCATGTTACTGATGAAGTGGATAATGATTTGGCTATGGGAAGACACTTCATGAGTTATATTATTCATTTTGGTCAACATCTCATCCATCTGAGCCCTCAACGCTGTTAACTCTGAAGATTGATTCTTAGCAGGTCTCTCGAATGATTTAGTGGGAACACTCATGTTTATATGTAGCTGTCTAATACGGGACCGCGTACGAATGGGGCTTCAGTCAAAAGAAGCTATGTTTTACACGTAACTGAAATGTACAACAGAAAGAAAGAAGGTTTAGTCGCCCCATCGTCATTGTCACTATCAATTTTATTATCACAAAGAAAAAGAAAAAAACTAAAGTTAGTAAGTATATAAATGATTCGGATGCATGTCCTAGGAGGTGCCCTTATTATGTCAAGGGTAGGCCTATTATGAGATGTAATCCTTTAGGGTGAAACCCCCCTTCAGCATTGGAGTGAGAAGAATTTCAGTTTGGTAATTTAGTCAACGTTCATACCACTTGAGCATTAAAAGAAAATATTCCACTACTTTTATAGCCGATCAGATACAGTAAAGCAAAATAGTATATCATTCTGTCAACTCTCCTACACAATCTAAAACTCTCTTCAGTGGTCCTCTAGGCGCTGAGCTTTGCTGCAATCTAGCTCCCAAGAGTATCTGTTCATCGTACGGTTGATGTCATCTTTCAGCTCCAAATATTTCCTTTTTTTCTCACATAACTCCTGTTTTGTTTCTGTATAAAGTTACTTGACAGATTCATATGCCTCCTTATTCTTCTCAAAATCCTTCTTTGCTTGTATTAATTCACGATCTTTTGTTTCTAACAGGGCTCTCAAACGAACAATTTCCTCAACGGGGTCAATGACAGCTTGTTCCTTTAGATAGCTCTGATTCTCAAGCCATTCGTCATATTGTAGAGTAGTTACAGGGGTACTCTTGTTCTTCATATCGAACGGGAGATCTCGATTTGTACATTGACTTTCCCATGCTTTCACAAGTTCTGATTTTCTAGGGATATCGCTGGGACAAATGCTCTTGTCAAAGACGATAAGAAAATCTGCTAAATCAGGTGTCGGTGGTAACCCTTGTATATGCCCCATCTGTCGAAGAAACCTTTTTGAAATGTAAGCTGCAATGTCTTGAGCCCCCAACAAAGGTATGAAGTCCGCCAGCTTGGAGCGGAGAGTTGGTTTGATACAATCCGTCCAGTCCAAAACCCACCGAATCTGTTGATCTGGTATCGTCATCAGAAAATCCAAAAATTCTAAATCTGTTCTTATCAGGCTATTTCCCTCAACCCTTTTATGATGCGTGACTATCCAATTATATCCGATCAATGGTAAATTGTTGGGAATAGCTGAGTGAGTCTTAGCGTGTTCCATTGCCCAAATGTGCAAGATCCTGTTGGATGCTTGAAAGAAATTGGTTCTCCTTTAGCAATTGGTGCAGGTATTGAATATATCGACTAACACAGTTGGCACTATAGAACTCCTTTGACCACTGATTCCGGAAAAAAGATTGGACATGAGCTTAGTTATCTTAAAACTGATTTTCTTGTCTTCTCTTGGTAATAGGTAAGTTCCCGCCATGACAAACCCATAGACCCAAAGTCTCTTGTATGCCCATGCTATCTTCGATGCAAGCTTTAAGTCCCCTGAATACTTCTCAAATCCGTCCTTATCTGCAAACCTATCAAATAAGAATTTCACACTTATACTCTAATCAGAACCTTGTAATGCAAACTCCTTCAACCCAGCAAAATGGCAGAGCTCGACTTTTTCGGAAACAAATGGAAAGATCACTGTCGTCCGTTCCATTGGCAAATTAAGTAGGCCGGCTACATCTTCAACTGTAATGGTCAATTCCTTGTCTCTAATCCTAAATGCTGAAAAATCAGGGTCCCACAGATGAATCAAAGCTTCCACCAAACATCCGTTTGTCTCTATTTCCTTAAAGTCACCAATGGGTCCTAAGAATGCTGCTACTTGGTTGATCTCACTAGGCAGGAGGAGCCCCGACCACTTCCGAACTTAGGGCAAGACTGTTAGCATTTGCTTGATGCATCGTGGGCTATTCATTCTGGTGCAAAAATATGGCTTTATCAGATCACCTTACCTAGGGTCTCACCCACCAGGATTTACTGCAATTTAAACGTGCAATGTCTTTTCAGGGTTACATACCCTAGACAAAAGGATGGCTTTCCTATCATGGGATTTCCGAAATGGCTTTCATTCTAGGCTTTATGAATGATGTCAGTTTATTAAAGCAAGTTAAAATATGCGAAAATGCCCAATTTGAGAAATATTCTAAGGATTTTTTTTTATATCTAACAATGATGCAAAAAAATTTTCAAGAAAGACGAACCATAAACTGTACAAAAAAAAAATCATTGACTTCAAAAATATTTAATTGAAAAATTGAACTTCCAAAAGGTTACGGGACACAATGTCGAAAGAAATAAAAATCATGACTTTATATAGAGACGTACAAGTCAAAATGTCAGTTTATTAAAGTCAAATGAAATATGTGCTAAAGTCACTTTTTTGTGTAATGTGGGTCGGGAGGGTGGGGGATACTGTGACAACTCCACCTTACCCAGAGGCGCACCAAAGGACTTAGCGGACTTGCCTGCCTAGCTCTCGCCAGGACTCAAATCACGCACTCGCTTAAGACATACAAACATATTTAACTCCAAAATAAATTACATTCATATAATTCACTTGAAAGTACAAGTATCACTAATATGTTTTACACACCCAAAATTTAAATAGTATTTACAATAATAGCCTAAACAATTGGGCTATCAAAATACATAAAACAAAACATTTACTACGTCCAAAATCAGCTTTTCCAGCGTTAATATTTTAGAAAACCTGGTTAAAGAAAACAAATAAACAGGAATGAGCTATAATAGCCCAGTGAGTGCTCAAGTCAAGCAGCATACCAATAAACAAATAAACATTTAAGGATAATAATTAACAAATTCAATAAACAATGAATAAGTAATGTGAAGTGTCATATAATCAATGGCAGATACAAGGCTCACTACGGGAGTAAGCTCAACCGCAGGAGTATCAATCATTGAACAAGATAACATTGGTATCGGGACCGAATTAATAGCTCAGGTCTGCGATACTTGAAAATTCAATCCAGAGTTACCCTCTTTGAGGAATGAAACTCATATAGGAAAGAATATCACTCACCTATAACCCTCAAGCACCTTATATCACCCCAAACACACCTAGGTTGACTAACCGTCGAGTAACGGTGAAGTTAGCCACAGGAAGTCCAAATTCATTCATAAAGTTCAAACTTGAGTTAGCCTCTTCGAGGACTTCACTCAGATATAGAAATTAACACTCGCCGATAACGCCCAGCACCTTATATCTCTCCCGTACACACCAAATTTGAATAACCGTGGACTAACAGTGAAATTAACCACGGAAGTCGCATGCACAAACAATCACATTAGAGCAATGAAGCATACAACATTTAGCGGAAGAGGTGCGATAAAGTACACACCTATCCTCAAATAAGCACATGTCATTGAATAATATTTACAAGCATAATATATCATTTTACGCAATATGCATACACATAGAAACACTCACCTGAAGTGTTTAGGAAAATATTTCGTAATATGGTCGGGATTTCACTTCCGGATCCTGAAATTCAAAAGAAAATAGTCGTATAAAAACCTGACTAAAATCTAAGTAATTTAGTAAGAAAATTCGAGAAATACCCCAAGTCTTTCTAGGATTTACTTTCTAGGGTTTTGGAGTTTAGGGTTTTACCCTAGGGTTTAGGGTTTTTAAAATTAAGGTTTTCAAAATTTTAGGGTTTTTGCTCGAAAAGATTCGATTCGCTAATAGATCATCTTCAGAAATTTCTGCACGTTCAAATCACTAAATTACAACTTATATAGCTTTAAATCATAGCCTATTCACTTTTACTTCTTAGGTTTTACCGAAATTTTGGCTGCATTTCTCCTATAATCGAACTAACCCAAAATTTTAACCTGCAAAGAAAACAGCCAACCAACCCAATTTCAAGTAGTTCTACAACTTCCATGTCAAAGTTAATCCAATTTCACTCAAATTTGCCATCAAAACACATGAACCACACCAAGGTTCTTAACCAATCACTACTTAATTCTTGTCATATCAAAATTTAAACACTAGCTATAAGTTATACAAGCCTATAACATCATAATCATGGAATAAAACTTCATTTTCATAGCTTAATTAATCATGCTTAACATCAAGAACATGGGTATAAATCTACATAACTACAACTTATACTTGGAAAGAATAAGAAAAGTTCATGGTGAATACCTTCAATAAGTCAAGATCTTTGCTTAGAGATGAGTTTAATTCACTTTTCAATGGAAGAAAATTGATCAAAATGGGAGAGAAAAATCTAAGAAAATGAAAGCAAAATAGAGGAAAAGAGAGAAGAGAGGGCCGGCCAAGTGAGGAGAAAAAGAGAGAAAAATGAGCTAAGTAAAGAAGAAAAGAAATGAAGAAAGAATTGGAAAAGCAATGACCAATCATAGCAAGACATACTTAAGTGTAGAGCTTTGACTTTCTTGCACTTTAGACTCCACTTGGCTAAGTATAATTAGAAGTAGGATTTAACATTTATCTTCCATTATCTAGCAAGATATCTAGGGTACAACTTCTAAAGGAAAAGGTACAACATGCTACATAAAATAGAAATCATTCTAGTATTTATTCTAACTAATTTCGGTCTCTCTTTTTTTTTCTACTAATGGACATAATGCGAATTAAATGGTTTTGCATGAATTTCTAGGGTGTTACATTCTCCCCCCTTAAAAGAATTTCGTCCTCGAAATTCTATCTTAATTTTCGAATAGCTTGGCTAGACAGTAGAAAAACAAGAATCGTACCTTCAAGGCCTGCTGACGATTCCTGGGCATCACGCTTATCTAGAGCATAAACTCGAGCCGGCACCCTTCGCTCGTTTCCACTTTCTTTGGCTTTATCAAGATCCTTGTGCCCTCGGCTGAGCTATACCCTGTCCACTAGCCGTCTGTCTTGGGCAATGCCTCATTTGATGATCGGCACTACCGCAAAGTAGACATTTAAGGCTTTTCCTCCAGCAATTTTCTTCGGTATGATTACCTTTACCACAATATCCGCAAGCAACTTGAATCATTGGAGGTTGAGTTTCTTTCGGAAGTGTCCTCCTTTCGTTCATTTCCTAGTAGAGCTTCTGCCCATCGGAGCCCCTCTTGTCCATCCAGATTGGGCACCTTGCCCAATTCTCGACTCCTCCAGTTCCTCTTCCCGTCTTAGGGGCTGGAGCACTTTCGGTTGATAGGCAGGAATCACTAGTACTTTCCCTGTTTCCTCGCTTGCTATCGTCCGAACCAAGGATTTTGTCTCTTCCACTTGCTGCGCTTTTTCTAGCGCGGCTTCATAAGTATCCATAGTAGTAGGCGGCAAGGGCATCCTGAATCTCAAATTTAAACCTTGAATAAATCGCCTTTTCCTCCGTCGTTCTGTAGTTACTAACTCGAGAGCATATCGAGACAATTTTGTAAATTGAGGCTTCATATTCTACCACATTCATTAATCCCTGTCTCAACTTCAAAAATTTATCCTCCCGCTTCTCTTGTACTCATACAGGGATATATTTTTCCTTAAACTCTCGGGTGAAATTGGCCCACGTTCTTCGGGGTCTGGTATCGTTCCCACTTAGTATTTACCAAATTCCACCAAGGTGTAGCAGCACCTTCCAACTGAAATATAGCAAACGTCACCTGCCTTTCATCAGGGTATTTTAAGGCAGCGAAAATTTTCTCAATATCTTCTAACCATTTTTCAGCAATTTCAGGGTTTGGACCGCCGTTGAACTTAGGAGGGTTAAATTTTTGAAATCTTTCTAAAGTGATGTCTTCCCCTACTATTGGATTTCTATGAGGGTTACCGACCTCTATTCATGGGTTTTGCCGATTCCCAAGCTTGGGTCAAAACATCAGTCATGCAGTTTAACACTGCTATCATCGGGTCAGCCCTAGGGTTTGGGTTTTCGCCCGACATGGTGTCCTCTTCACGATCTTGTCAACAGGGTCGTCCTCTCCCTCGACTCGCCATCACTTCAATATTCTAAAATAATATTAACTAGTTATTTCGAGATCCACGTAATAATTAACGAGACATATTAAATGCACCAATTCATGAATAAGACAAGGAAACAAATATCATGCCAAATAGAATCACATATATATACATGTTATTCAATTTATACATTTCAAAAGTCCTGCATATAAAACATAGTATGACATACATAGGTTCAAAAGTTTTACATACAAAACATAATACACATACAAAGCATAACAAAACAAACATAATTCTTTGTACATATTCCTATCTAGTGATCTAGGCTAATTGTACGGATCCAGCAGAGCTCATAACTTCAATGGGCTCCCTCTTTGGCTCGTCCTCAGGAGTCTTCCCGGCCCCAAGAGGTGGATACGCGGCCTGCCCCGATTCTACATGCTGTGCCTCATCTCGTGCCTCACCCAGTACATAGTCTATCATCATGCCACTCTCATCTACAAGACGTCCAGTATGATCCCGAACATGCTGCACAACGTGAGTAAGTCGGCCCCCCGTATCGTGGTACTGCACTCGGAAAGCATCGGTTCTCTGCTACTCACTTTATGCTCTATTTGACCACATCCAAAACATGCTCCTGTCTTCCATCTTCGTTTATCGGAGTGTATTCCAAAACAAAAGTTACACACCTTCACTCCCGTTACATTCTTCTTAATCAAAACATTGGACTTTAGAGGTTGACCAAGGTTGATTGATGTTAACATCACTTGGGTTCCCACTGTGGTTTAGGATTTGGACAATCGTTCACCTTGTGACCTATCTCTCTACAACCGAAACAAGCTTCTATTTTCCATCTACATTCTCCCTGAGTGTACGCTATTTCAACCTTTACATATCTTGACTTTCTTAAGAGGTGCCATTCTACAATATAACAGGGATTAGAGCTAAACTATCTACACTAAGCGACATATACTAAATAATCTATAGCAAAGTAAAGCTAAACCCATATAGAAGAAACTACGAAATTCCTCAATCATCAATAATAGGTACTCGAACACGGATCTCAAAACTAAGTCAACCCACACTAAGGTTGGCCACCCCGAAGTGTGAATCAACTAGCCCCAACAATCCTGTCCAATGTATACACTAACCACCCAAAAGAATCAACAAATATTTATACTTAAAGAATCACAGATAAGATTCAAGCTTAAGATATCATTTAAACACTAGCTATTCCAAATTGTATGAGCATAGATAATTAATCATCTACAATGTATATCGAACCATCTATATCATACCATTTAACCATTCACTAACACTTCAAATACTTAATGCCACCACTTACTAATATGACACACCTAATGTAATAGAGTCAATATCCACCAGTACCAAAACCAATCACAAAAGAAAACATTCTATGTATCCCAATTACAACTAGAGGTTCACTTATTACTAGCCAGCTAGTACTTTCAAATCTTAACAAACTAATATAAAATAATGTTTAGACTTAAGATCTAATAAGGGTCAAACTTAAACTCTTCAAAGATTCAAACTTAAGTTCTGACAAGATTCAAACCTAGGCTCTGATACCACCTGTGACAGCCCCACCTTACCCAGAGGCGCACCAAAGGGCTTAGCGGACTGCCTGCCTATCTCTCGTCAGGACTCAAATCACGCACTCGCTCAATACATACAAACATATTTAACTCAAAGTAAATTACATTCATATAATTCACTTGAAAGTACAAGTATCACTAATATATTTTACACACCCAAAATTTAAATAGTATTTACAATAATAGCCTAAACAATTGGGCTATCAAAATATATAAAACAAAACATTTACTACGTCCAAAATCAGCTTTTCCAGCGTTAATATTTTAGGAAACCTAGTTAAAGAAAACAAATAAACAGGATGAGCTATAATAACCCAATAAGTGTTCAAGTCAAGCAGCATTCCAATCAACAAATAAACATTTAAGGGTAATAATTAACAAATTCAATAAATAATGAATAAGTAATGTGAAGTGTCATATAATCAATGGCGGATACAGGCTCACTACGGGAGGAAAGCTCAACCGCAAGAGTATCAATCAATTGAACAAGATAACATTGGTATCGGGAACCGAGTTCACAGCTCAGGTCTGCGATACTTGAAAAATTCAATCCAGAGTTACCCTCTTTGAGGAATGAAACTCATATAGGAAAGAATATCACTCGCCTATAACCCTCCAACACCTTATATCACCCCAAACACACCAGGTTGACTAACCGTGGAGTAACGGTGAAGTTAGCCACGGAAGTCCAAATTCATTCATAAAGTTCAAGCTTGAGTTAGCCTCTTCGAGGACTTCACTCAGATATAGAAATTAACACTCGCCGATAACGCCCAGCACCTTATATCTCTCCCGTACACACCAAGTTTGACTAACTGTGGACTAACTAGTGAAAGTTAACCACTGGAAGTCGCATGCACAAACAATCACATTAGAGCAATGAAGCATATAACATTTAGCGAAAGAGGTGCGATAAAGTACACACCTTTCCTCAAATAGCACATGTCATTGAATAATATTTACAAGCATAATATATCATTTCATGCAACATGCACACATAGAAACACTCACCTGAAGTGCTTAAGAAAATATTTCGTAAAGGGTCGGGATTCACTTCCGGATCCTGAAATTCAAAAGAAAATAGTCGTATAAAAACCTGACTAAAATCTAAGTAATTTAGATAAGAAAATTCGAGAAATACCCCAAGTCTTTCTAGGATTTAATTTCTAGGGTTTTCGGAGTTTAGGGTTTTACCCTAGGGTTTAGGGTTTTTAAATTAGGGTTTTCAAAATTTTAGGGTTTTGCTCGGAAAGATTCGATTCACTAATAGTTCATCTTCGGAAATTTCTGCACGTTCAAATCACTAAATTACAACTTATATAGCTTTAAATCATAGCCTATTCACTTTTACTTCTTAGGTTTTACCGAAATTTCGGCTAGCATTTCTCCTATAATCGGACTAACCCAAAATTTTAACCTGCAAAGAAAACAGCCAACCAACCCAATTTCAAGTAGTTCTACAACTTCCATGTCAAAGTCAATCCAATTTCACTCAAATTTGCCATCAAAACACATGAACCACACCAAGGTTCTTCAACCAATCACTACTTAATTCTTGTCATATCAAAATTTAAACACTAGCTATAAGTTATACAAGCCTATAAACATCATAATCATGGAATAAAACTTCATTTTCATAGGCTTAATTAATCATGCTTAACATCAAGAACATGGGTATAAATCTACATAACTACAACTTATACTTGGAAAGAATAAGAAAAGTTCATGATGAATACCTTCAACAAGTCAAGATCTTTGCTTAGAAGGAGATTAATTCACTTTCAATGGAAGAAAAATGATCAAATTGGAGAGAAATACTCTAAGAAAATGAAAGAAAAAGAGAGGAAAAGAGAGAAGAGAGGGCCGGCGAAGTGAGGAGAAAAAGAGAGAAAAATGAGCTAAGTAAAGAAGAAAAGAAATGAAGAAAGAATTGGAAAAGCAATGACCAATCATAGCAAGACATAATTAAGTAGAGGCTTGACTTTCTTGCAACTTAGTCTCCAGTTGGCTAAGTATAATTAGAGGTAGGTGTTTAACATTTATCTTATAAGATATCTAGGGTACAACTTCTAAAAGAAAAGGTACATCATGCTACATAAAATAGAAATCATTCTATTATTTATTCTAACTAATTTTGGTTCTCTCTGTTTTTTTTTCCTAACGGACATAATGCGAATTAAATGGTTTTGCATGAATTTCTAGGGTGTTACAGATACGACAAAAATGACACATTAATTTCTTTGAAAAAAAAGGATAAATGCAAATTGTGCAAAATTTCGACCACTTAAGTGCATTTATTGACTCTAAGAAAATTAAACTGACAAGTGCAACAAAGATGAATAAACTTGATTTTTTTTTATTTTTAAAAATGAGAATTTTTATTCAAGAATATACAAGACGAAAAATCAAAATATATATATATTTTAAAAGATTCACAATGATTGATCTCTCGGGCATTTATAGCAAAAATGCAATTTGCGAAAAATTTATAAAATTTCACTTTCATCTTTCTCGAAGAAATTAACTATGAAAACAAAATTTAAACGTGTCAAAAGAGGGTTGGCTTCCTACGAGAGCACCATGCCAGGACTCTTTATTCTATGGTTGTGAATGCGACCAAAAAGAAAGAAATCGTGTTAGTTCATTTAACAAAATATCACATAACACATTGATAAAGCAAAAACAGTAAACAATATAACAGAAAAATAAAGGGGGTGAATTCCCTCCTCTTGTGCCTGGTGTACCTGATATGGTAAGGCCGACTTTATCCTAGGTTTATTTTACATGGATGCATGAGGTTGGGCTCACTAATGCATCTAGACTCAATTAAGGCTTCGGTTCCCGAACCTTCAGACTGAGGGATCAAAAAAGTAACAAGTTCCGTCAATTCCAAGGATCCCGAGTCGGTGGTTCGAGTGATTCCCTGGACACTACTACGCGCACGTCAGGCCACGGCCACGTGTCTAAGCGAATCGATTTTTTAAAACCCAAATCTCTAGACTTGTGGACTCAGGCCGAGAGTTTGGGTGATCACCTAGACAATGTTACGTGCACGTTGTGCCACGGTCACACGTCTAAGTAGATCGATCCTAATTCCTAAAAGGACCACCAAAAAGAGAAAAAAAAGGGTAAAAGTATATCGTATGCATGTATGAAGTGCTCCCTGTGAGAGGAGAGAATAATAATATTTACACGCGAAAGGCTCTAAGGGTGATTGACCCCCTCCTCAAATGCAAGCGCGATACGGACATACATCACAAATAAATAAATCATCCATCATATAGAAACGGGAGACGAAAAGGCGTATGTGAAATATAAAGCAAAAATCCTAAAAGGAAAAATGCAATCCTAAGCATCCAAATGCGATAAAATGAAAGGGTTAGAAAAGAAAAGAAGATGACTAAACCTAGTGCTCGGACTCACTAGTGATTCCCCAGTGGAGTTGCCAGCTGTCGCGCCCCATTTTTTTCGAAATGACAGAAAAAGGGAATTATTGTTGTGGTGTTTATTGTTTGGAAAAAGAGTGTAGGTTTTCCGTAAAATGATTTTTTAGAAAATGCTTTATAAAAAGGTAGTTTGACAAAAGATGTGATTTTTAGAAAATGCTTTATTTTGAAAACAAAAAGAAAAGGGCCTAAAATGGGACTTTGAAAATGCGACGAATTTTTGGGCCCAAAAATAGAGTCTAAAAAGGGTTTTTAGTGAAAAGGGAGTCGCCACTTGGTATTGAGTTTTGGTGTACCAAGTCACCGAAAAGTATTTATAAATGTAAGAAAATTGATAATGGTTTATTTAGAAAAATAATTTTTGGGGAAAAATGTAAGAAAAACAAAAACCCTTTTTGACAACTCCAAGTCTTTGAAAACAAGCGAAAAAGGTTCGGGAGTCACAGTTGAAGAAAGGGAAGGCAAAGGCTCGCGCCTAAGGCACCCTTTCAACCTAGCCGAAACTAGTTGCGAGGTTTAGTCAAAATTTTCCTAATATAACCCTAAGATTTTATCACATTTGGATGTAACTATCTAGATGCAAACCTAAACCTAAAAAATAGGTATCGTTAAGGGACAAAATATTCCATTGAGGTTTGGTCGAGGATTATCGCATTAATTGTGAAACCCGAATTTAGACCTTGATGGAGTCACGAGTATAGATGTAAAATGAAATGTAAAAAGAAAAGAAAAATAGTAATATAGATAGTAAGTGAACAAAGAAAGTAGGGATGCAACATAACGGGTACGGGGACTAATAGACTCGTGACTAGCTATTCCTACTCACAGAGGGGGGAACGGCATGTATGCCACCGCTTCCCACGTGGGTAGATGACTATTTCTAGTCGAATCACACAAATGACCTAAGATTCTATGTGTAGTGGAGTCTAAATGTTATGCATTTGTTTAAGATAGATAATAAGTGATAAAGTATATACAAAAATCATACAAAAATGGAAAAGGCCTAAAAAAGGGAAAATGTGTGTGAAATGGCATGAAATGCACACGAAGAAATGATTTTAATACTAAAATGACCTAAAGGCCTAGCATTGGACTAGCCTATTTTCTAGAAATTCTCCGCTAGCGTTGGACTAGAGAAGAAACGGAATTAACCACAACTAGCATTGGACTAGTGCGGCGACGATACACATATATAATAATAAAGTAAGTAAATAAATAAAAGCATAGATTAAAGCAATAATCACATAAAAGCAAATAATAACACATAGGAGCACATAGCACACAAGCATAATATTCTAGATGCAAAGTCCTAGGAAAGCGAATAAAACACATAAGCACATAGCACACAAAAGCCCTAACTATTACACTCGGAGGAAAGCCTAATTACAATCTAAAATGGAAAAGATAATAAAAGCTAACCTATCTAACCTATCTATTACATTTTCTATCTAAAATACAAAATTCTCTTGTTAACTAGATGAAAATATAAACTATCTATTACACTTTCTATCTAAATACAAAAATTTTGCTAAATAGAATATTACCTATCTATTACATTTCTTTGAATAATTAAAATTAAGCTCAAATAAATAACATAACATAAATAAATGCTCACATATAAATAAAATAATAAACACTTAAAAAAATACATAAAGAAAACACATAAAAAAACATAGGAGCACGTGGGAGCACATAAAGAGAAATTAAAAGGATAACAAAGGTACCTCCCATCCAAAGACTTGGTATCAATTGCTAATAAAATGAACACACATGTCAAAAATACCACTGTTTAATAAATAAACTACTAATTAAATAATTTCATACCAATCACTATGAACATGCCACAATAATTCAAACAATTATAGCAATAATAAACAAAAATAAAAAATAATAATAGTTAAATATTTAGGAAGAAAAATGAAAATTGTTTAAGTAAAAATAAATAAGTAAATAAATAAATAAATAAAGTAAAATAAGGAAAATAAAAATAATAAAAGATAAAACACCATAATACATACTTAAACTTTTAGCACCCAAATAAGGATCATTAAATAATTAAAAGAGAAATAAAGAAACTAATTTGAACATTAATTTAGATAAAAGACTAAATTTTGGAACATTAAAATAAAAATAAGATATGAAAAGAAAATAGTTTAAAAAAAAGAAACTTGAGGAATTAATTAAATTCTTTTTTTTTACAAGAAATAAAAAATATTTCAAGGTTTTAGGTTGAGAGTGAAAATTT
This sequence comes from Mitragyna speciosa, assembly GCA_024721245.1. Taxonomy (NCBI): domain Eukaryota; kingdom Viridiplantae; phylum Streptophyta; class Magnoliopsida; order Gentianales; family Rubiaceae; genus Mitragyna; species Mitragyna speciosa. The sequence goes on along the minus strand of CM045552.1, from coordinate 17,488,026 downwards.
AAGCAATATTTTTAGAGTAAAAATATAATTTACAACAAACAAAAGGGTAAATTACAATTTTAAACCCTAATTAAGGTAATAACATAGTTTACAACAAATTTAAAATGTTAAAATGTAATTTCCAGCAAGCACAATGCTAAATAAAATTTTCGAGCAATACTTAAGGTCAAAAATGTAATTTCAGCAAACTTGGGGGGTTAAAAATGCAATTCTAGCAACATTCAAGAGTAAAAATAGAATTGTTAGCAACATTGAAAGGCTAAAATTCAAGTTCTAGCTTCTTGGGGGGGCAAAAATATAAATTCCAGCAATATTGGAGGGCAATAATGTAATTCCAGCAAAGTATAATGACAAAAATAAAATTTCAGCAAGGTTGAGGGACAAAAATGCAATTTTCAGCAACATGAGGGACCAAATTACAAATTTTCAGCAACTTTCAAGGGTTAAAATACAATTCCAGCAATATTCTAGGGCTAAGATAGAATTTCCAGCAATGCATAGGGCTAAAGTACAATTCCAACAATGCATGGGGAGTAAAAATGAAAACTAGAACAAACCTAGGGGGGTAAAATGTAATTTCAGCAAGATTTAAGGACAAATTCGCAATTTCAGCAAACTTAGGGGTATAAAATTGCAATTTCCAGACATATTAGAACCATATTGCAATTAATTTGGACATAATTGAAAGGAACTACAAATTCTAGGGGCCAACTAAAATAACTAAGGACTTAAATGAAGTAAACTAAAAGTATTGAAGGACATAATCAAACAATTAAGAACCTAAGGGGGCAAAAATGTAAATATATATAATTTGATGAAAATAATAAAAATAAATAACTAAAAAATAACCAAAATTACGTCGTTTTAGGGCAAAACAAAGTAGTTTTGGCTAAGACTTTTTTTTTTCTTTACGATTTTTTCCCTCTTTTTTTTTCCATATTTCTTTTTACTTTTTTTTTCTTCTTTCCAGGTTTTCTCCTCTTTCTTTTTTTTTTTTCTTTTCTCCCTTTCATTTCTTCTTCCTTATTTCTCTATTTTTTTTCTCTTCTTCTTTTCTCTCTTCTTCCTTTCTTCCTTCTTTCTCTTCTTCCTCGCCATTCCTCTCTGTCTTTTCCTCTGGTTCACTCTCTCTGTGTTTAACTCTCTGATTTCTCTCGTTCTCTCACTCACTCTCTCGGTCTGTCTCTCTCTCTCTCTCTCTATCTATCTATCTACCTGAATCAATTTTCTCTTCCCTAAATTATTTTCTTCACCCAAAATTAGCATAAACCAAATCTATGCACCATAAATTAAAAGGGGAGCCATGAATTTTACTTGGTTTGGCCGAGAAATTGGCGGAGTTTGCTGGCGGTGTCGTTGATGGATGGCGGTGGAGCTTGTACTGGTTGTAGGCAATGAGGGTGAGAAGCAGGGGGTTAGTTGCGCTTATGTGTGTAATGTTTGAGTGGCGTGTTTGACTGTGCGTGGGTGTATGTGTGGATGTGTGTGACTGATTGTGTATGCAAATGTGCGTGTGTGTGCCTGTGAATTGTTTGTGAATGTTTGGTTGTTTGGATTGTGCAAGTGTGTGTAAAGTGTGTGCTTATGTAGATGAACTGAATGTGAAATGTGTGTGTTTGTGATGCAGGGAATGAAAGTGATTGCAGGTGTGCGTTTTGTGAGTTCTGTGTTTGTGAGTTCTGTGTGTGGGTGTGTATGAATTGTGAGTGTATTGTGTGTGAGTATGAGTTCTGTGTGCGTATATGGCTTAATGTGTGTGCAGGTGTGCGTTTGAATGTGTGAATGTGTCTGGTGTGTGGTTTGTGTGAGTTGCAGGTGAAGGAAACTGTGAGAAAGGTGGGGTGAAGTGAGTGAACTGGTGTGATTTCTGTGCAGGTGGACTGATGAAGGTGGTGTGTGTGTGTGTGTTTGTTTGTGGAGTGTTTTGCAATGTGAGTGAATGTCTGTGTGGTTGTGTAGTGCAATTAGGATTGTATTCAGGTGTGTGTTTGAATGTGCAAGGGGTGAGTGTTGAGTGAATGGAGTGTGTGTGTGCTATGAGAGTCCGAGAGGGAGGAAGAATGGAAGAGTGTGCTAGTGAGGAGTCTTGTGTGTGCAGATGAATGAAGTGTGTGAGTCGAGAGAAGTGAAGGGTAGTGAAAAATGGTGTGTGTCTAGCCGAGGGAGAAGAATGGGAAGGAGAGGGAGAGTGAAAATAGTGTGAAGTGCATGGTGCAAGTAAAGTGTGTCTAGTGTGTGCGTGTATGCTGTTTGTGTATGGCCGAGAGATCAGAGGGAGATGAAGTGAAATGCAATCAGTGAGCTATGAGTGTATTGTGTGCTTTTGATTTGATGAAATAACTAAATAATCTCCTAAAATCTGGTAGATTGAGTGCAAATAGGATGGCTATGAATAGAGTTGGTGATGCTAGGAGATTGGACAATACTGGCTGTGATGATGGTATTTTTTAGGGTAGGAAGGATGGCTTGTAACTGCCATAGCAGAAAGTAAACAGTAGTAGCAACGCTGCTGCTGTTGCCCCCCTTTTTTTTTTGGAATTTTCTAAGGAAATGAAGAAAACAAAGAAAAATAAAAAATTAAAAATAAATAAATAAAATAAAAACTACTTGAACTCTTTTAAATTATATATTAAAAAAACTGAAATACAACATTATAAGAAGGAAAAAAGAAAAATTCAGTGCAACAAATTAAAAGTTAATTCAACATTAGAAAAATACAATTTAAAATAAATACCAAATAGTCTTAAAAAATAATAATAATAAATAAATTATGAAAATTTTTTTTACATAAAATTTATAAAATGCACATATACAAAATTCGCATAAAGAAAATTTTAAATAAAAAGTGCATTGGAAAACGTGACCTAAATATGGTAAAATTATAAAATTTATGAAAATTAATGAATGACATTAAAAGAAAATCACAAAATTTTACACAACATACATTATCACATAAAGCACATATATAATAATTTTCACTCAAAAATTTTAAGATTAACGCATTCTTGGGAAATGTGCCCTTAATAAATAAAAAGACAAAAATTAAATAAATACTAAATGACCTCTAAAAATTATGTAATTTTTACAAAAAAATCTATGAATATACAAAATGTACATATAAAATTTTTCACTTGAAAAGTTCTCGTAAAAAGAGTGCATTGGAAAACGCGCCATTAAGTTTAAAAATACTAAAATTTTAAATAAATAATAAATGACTCCCAAAAATTATTAAAATTATAAATAATGATAAAAATAGTAAAATTATGCATTTAGGAAATAAAATAATATTTACGCAGTGAAATTACCATTTTGCCCCTGATGTGACGAATTAGTCATAATATACACAAAAATTGTAATCGACCCTCGAAAAATAAAAAATACCCCCGAAATGAAGTCACACACATATTTTGACAAAAAGTATGTCAAAATTTGGTGTCTACATCCTTCAAAAGAAAAATTGGATTAGAAAAACTTGGAATTTCAAGACTAGCTTTGATACCAATTGATACGCGCGGATGTACGTGGAATTGCTTGAAAGACCAAGTATGAATTTCGAACCTTTCTCCTTAGATGAACTAGAGTCTAGAATCAGCACCAAAACCTTGAACACGCAAGATGAACAACTCCAAAATTCAAGGAAGCTTTGAACCTCCTTATGGAACGAACAAGAACTCAAGGAATCAGCACCTAGAACGTTTGATCAAACCAATAAGGTAACTCTAAACTAGGGTTTTTGAACTTGGAATCACTCTACAAGTTCAGGGGTTGTTCTTAATCAGGAAAGAATAAAAGAAAGCACTCAATTTGAGAACTCACAAATTTATTAATCATCAAACTTATCTAAAATTCGTAACAGTGTTTTGGCCTATAAATAGACATGCATAACAACTTGTAGAAAGTTCTAGAAACTTAACAAAGAGCACTAGCTGTAACCTAACACAATATGGTAACTTTCTAAGAGGTTACAACTTGTAAATAAAATAGAAAACTTAACATAAAAGAATTAAACTTAAAAATTCATCCAAAAATTGGTCATGGGCTAGATGCCTCCTTTTAAGCACCATTGGGCCTCCATCTTGCATCTTTAAAAGGCCTTCCAACATGTCCAACCAAATTAGCACCTTAGAAACATGTTATGGACCACTTAGAAGCTTCAATCGGACCTTCTTTGAATGTATATTTAATCCATAACTAATGCATAAACTCTTGGCCCAATGAACACACTTGAATAGCTTGATCACTAAGTCCATTGAGGGGCCCAAAGTCACGAATTACAGTATGGTAGTCACAAAGCGTGAACGTTCCCCTCATGATCAGCCGTGATTTGATCTCATCTTGGTCCAAACGAGTTGCTCCATAAGAATATTTAAGTATCAAGATTGTAAGCACTCTCAGGATCCATCACATACACACACACACACACATCAGCCGTCATCTTCGTCTAGTAGCTACTATTCATTATTAGGCCAACGATATTCAAAAGTTTTTTGGGTTTTCCACCAGTAACCATCAGAATCAACTCCTTCTCCCTCTTCCTCCGTCCACCATGATCTACCACCAAGTACCGCTCCAAATTTCCTCTGCCAATATTAATTCCCAATCCAAAATACCACCTATCAACCCATTTTCACCGCAGCTCTATCACCAAATGCCACCAATCAGCCTCACATGTCACCACCAAATTAGCCCTCAAAAGCCATCCCACAGCCCCTTGTCAACTACCCAAAACGACAATTCGGCAACCACTCAACCCCTCAAACCCACTATCTTACCCTTTTCCACTGCCTAGTAGCCAAACCACTACTAGTACCCAAGTTGTCGCGTCCTAAAAAAATCGTGGGTAAAGGGTACTAGTGGGGTCGTTTACTGTCGCCTGGAAAGACGGTCCGGTCTGAGACCCTTAAAAAAAAGCAAGTTTTTGGAAAAAAAACGTGCACGTGTGTGAAAAATCGAGTTTTTATTGAAAAAGTGTTATTTAAAAAATAATAGAAATAAAGGCCGGGACTAAAAAAAGTGCAACAGTTTTGGCCAAATAATTTTGAAAAAGTGTTTTATTTTGAAAATGGAGTCGCCACTTGGTATTGAGTTAGGGTGTACCAAGTCACCCGAAAAATCATTTCACTAAACAAAAGTAAAATTTTTAGAAAAATCATTTAAAACCCTTTTCCGACTCTAGTCTACGAAAAATGAGAGAAAAAGCTCTAAGAGTCACATTTGAAGAAAGGGAAGGCAAAGGCTCGCGCCTAAGGCACCCTTTCCACCTAGCAGAGGTTAGTTGCGAGGTTTAATCAAATTTTTCTAAATTAACCCTAAATTCTATCGCGTTTGGACGTATCTAAATGAATGCAAATCCTAAGTCTAAATGTGAATATCGAGAAGGTCAAAATGTTCCGTCGAGGCTTGGTCGGAATTATCGCATTAATTGCGAAACCCGAGCCGAGACCTCGAGGGAGTCACGAGTTTTTATGCAAAATGTGATGCAAAAAGAAAAGAAAATAATAATATATAGTAAGTGAAGAAAGAAGGTGGGTATGCAACATAACGGGTATGGGGAGCTAATAACTCGTGACTGAATGCTTCTACTCACGGAGGGGGGAACGGCCTATACACCACCGCTTCCCACGTGAGTTGACGATTATTTCTAGTCGAATCACACAAACGTCCTAATTTCTAAGTGAGATGCAACCTAAATATCATGCATTTTAAGATGCATCAAAATAAATAAATAAATAATAAATAATAATAAAATCATGCAGAATGGAAAGAAAACTAAAATGTGTGAGGTGGGATGTAAAATGCACGCAAGTGCACCTAACACTATAATGCCCTAATGGTCTAGCGTTGGACTAGCCCTTTCTAGGGATTCCCACTAGCGTTGGACTAATGGGGAAACGATAAGCCACAACTAGCATTGGACTAGTGTGGTGACAGAACAATAAAACTGATAAGGCATGAATTAAAACAATAAAGCATGGATTGAAAGCAAGTTAAACATATAAAGACATATAAATTCAAGTAGGAGCACGTAACACATAAGCATAATATCTAAATGCAAAATCCTAATGAAAGCGGTAAAATAAATAAGCACGTAAGCACACAAAAGCAAACAAACCCTAACTATTACACCGGGGCTTAATTTACAATTTAAAGGGGCGAAATTAAAAATGCCCTATCTATTACACTTTCTATCTAATTACACAATTTTGCTAAAATATGAGAAAATAATCTAACTATTACATTGACTAGCTAAATACAAGATATTATATATTTTCCAAAATAATAATAATAAAAAATCAAAATTAAAATTAAATAAATTAAATACGTAAATATGCAAAAGGTGTGTAAAAAAAATAAAAAAATAATAATGCATAAAATCACATTGGAACGTATTAGAGCACATAAAGAAAAGTAACAAGAAGTTGGAATACCTCTTTGAAAGACTCGGTACGAATACTTAAAAAGATGAACAAACAAATCAAGGTACCACAGTAAACGAATAAATACGAGACATTAAAGAATTGAGAGTAAAATGTAAAGTTTAGCAACCAAGGGGGACTGAAACAAAGCTCCATAAAACTTAAGGGATAAAATTGAAAATTAAAGCAAATCTAAGGGGTTGAGGTGCAAATTAAGGTGAAGCGGTTTTTATTAGTTTTGAGCTCTAGTTTTTATTTTTGAAATCTACTGTGAATTCTTTTTGAAAATTCAGAGATTACTGTCAGATTCTTTGTATTAATTTTTAATTTCGGGGTTAAAAAAATATTTTTTTTAATAAAATTAGCATTTTTAATACTGGTGGCGTTTTCGTTATTTTATAGCATTCTTGACTAACAGGACAAGTGGCATATAAATACCCCTTTTAATCAGCAAAACAAAAGTAGGAAAATTTAGAAACCCTAAAAAACACATTTGATTTTTATCTAAGAAGATCAAGCACACACACAAAACACCTAAAAAAACACACACTAAAAAGGGCTGCCATTTCTCATTTTTTTTACTACTGCTCATCATTGCAACCTCAGATTCAACCGTTCATCGTTTTTTCTTTCATCATCAATCTTCAAGTTTAACAAGTAACATCTCAATTAAATTTTCTATGTTTGTTTGGGTTCATCTTTCTTTTGCTTTTTATGTGAATTTTTCATGTAAATCTAATTAATTAATTAAGATATTAATGAAGTTCTGATGTTTTCTTTCTTTTCTATTTTGTTTCTATTTTCTTCTCTCCTATTTGTTTCTAGGTTTTATCTTTCAATGTTCTTAGTATATCTTGCTGTTCTTGTTTTTTCTGGATTTTTGTTGCTGAAGCGCTAGGGGTGTGAAATGACGATTTTGCCCCCGGACAACGAAAATACACAAAAAATAGCTATTAGTCTCAAAAAATTATCAAAAATTAAAAGTAAGCTTAAAACATTAGAAAATGCCTTTTTGAGTCAAAATTTGACAAAAAATGAATTTAAACTATAAAGTGACGATTTTGCCCTTGGACAATGAAAATTCACATAAAAATAGCTATTGATTTTGAAAAATTACCAAAAATTAAAAATAGGCTTAAAACACTAGAAAATGCATTTAAGACTCAAAATAAGACAAAAAATAAATTTAAACTGTAAAATGACGATTTTGCCCTTGGACAATGAAAATTTACAGAAGAATAGCTATTGATCTCAAAAAATTATCAAAAATTAAAAATAAGTTTAAAACACTAGAAAATACATTTATGACTCAAAAATTGATGAAAAATAAATTTAAACTGTAAAATGACAATTTTGCCCTTGGGCAATGAAAATTTACAGAAAAATAGCTATTGTTTCTGAAAAAATCAAGAAAATTTAGAAACATGCTTAAAGAATTATAAAAATGAATTTGGAACTAAAAATGAACTAAAATGGTGTTCGCGAGGCAAAATTACCATTTTGCCCTTGTGCTGGTAAAATATATAAAATACCAATTAAATCTAGAAAAATCATAAGAAATTAACAAATTCACATAAAAGTAAAAATATGAATTTAAAACCCCCAAAAGTTGATAGAAAAATATTTACAGATAAAATTACTATTTTGCCCCCCAGATTATTGAAAAATTAAAATTTGTCCCAAAAAATGCAAACATGCCCCTCCAATATTTGAAAATAAATGGTGTGTCAAAATTTGGTGTCTACACAAGTCTTAACCACCCATCGCCATCACTATTTAGACCAGCGCAACCCAACGCAATCTAGAACCGCCAGCGTCATCACCATTCTCCACCTATCATCATTCAGTCCAATCACCAATCATTCCCAACTCCTCCATCACCTAACCACCATTGACAACTACTCCAAAACCACCTAAAAATTGTGAATGAACACTGCCAATAATCACGTGCCACCATTCTCCTTTTCCACCGGTCCATCATCACCAAATAGAGCACCAGCACCATAGCTATCACACAGTAGTACACACACTCACCTTCATGAACCACCTCCATCACCACCACTGCCCAATTCCCAAGCCACCATTAATACCATCAACCCCAAATTCACCAATCACCAGCCATATTGCTGCCTGTAACCACCCACAAATGCACCACCAGTCTCCACCTTAAACATTAGATCTAGCAACCCTATCACCAACAGCTGGTCGCACCACTAAAACCATCACAATTAACAGCCAGCCATCGAAAACAAATATCGTGCCACGAATCACCACCTTCAAAAGCCACCATTGATGCCGAATTGTTCATTTTTTTCAGCTGCAAAGTAAGATTTGGCCCCTATTTCGTTTGCTATTCATGCCTTCTAATTTATGGAGACTGTATAAGTCGTGTTGATGTGTGGTAATTTACTGTGGGTTTGAAGAGATTTGAGGTATTTTGGGATTTTTGATGATTTGTTTTTTGAAGAATGAAGATAAAGAGAGGGGTGAAAGAAACGAGAACCAAAGAACAAAGAAACAAAGAAAGAGAGAAATTAAAGAGAGAACATAGAGAGAAAAAGAAAGAAGAATGAGAGAAACATAAGAGAGAGGGAGAAAGATGGAAAGAGAGAATGGATTGAGGGGGAGAATGAGAAGAATAATAGAGAAAGAGAAAAAGGAAGGGAGACGGAGGGAGAAAGAGAGAGAAAATAAAAGAGATGAGAGAAAGAAAGAGCAGATAAAAAAAAAAAGAAACTGTAAAACAGAGAGAAGAGAGAAACTAAGAGAAAAGAGAGAAACCAGAGAAGAAAGAAACTGAGGGAAAGAGAGAGAATGAGAGACAGAGAAGATTGGGAATTTCTGGGGAAATTTTGTCTGAGACTGAAAAAGAATATTTGGGGAATGTTTGTTGAAGAAAGCTTGGGTTCCTTGGGTTAAAACAGAAATTGAGCATTTTGGTGGTTTCTTTTTTTTTTTAGCCAATTTTTTGTTTGCTAAGGAGTTTTAATTTAGTCAATTGAAGAAGAATTGAAGAAACCAATTTGGTTAACTTAAAAATTGGGGATTTTGGTATTTCATTTGTTTAAATTAGGAGGTGTTTGATAACCTAGTTAAGCACCTAAAATTAATTGATTCAGATCTTAATTATATTAAGATTTTTTGACAACCTAAAATAGAAGTTCTTAAGTATTTAAGTGCCTCTGAAAGTGTAGGCAAAATCTATTTTCTAAAAATAAGTACTAGGGCCACCACCATTTTCAGAAGGCTTAACACATCTTGCATTTGAGCATATAGTGAATTAAGGGTCACGTGGTCAGAATTAGACATACTAGCGATGTGATATCCAACATCGGTGGGAGAAAGAAAAAATGTATAGTATATGACATCCTATGTTTGGGTTGCTAAATAACTTGGCTTAAGCATTTTGGGCCCGTGGTTTAAAAGCTCAAAAGTTATTGGGCAAGCCCAGACGCGGATGTTACAAATGGTATCAGAGCGAACCTCGTGTGATCTCTGCACGGGGTGAGACTAGGCCTATGATATTGGGCCAGACTACGCAATGAAGTGAAGGAACTAAGTGCTATGCGGGGCCAAGTGCTACGTTGACTTATGGACGGGAGCCACCTCTAGAGCCCGTACGAGCCACCTCTGGAATCCAACACAATCGAGTGGACAGTCCGGTTATGAATTGGGCTTTGCGAGGACGCAAAGGCCTAAAGGAGGGGTGAATGTGATATCCCACATCGGTGGGAGGAAGAAAATATGTATAGTATATGACATCCTACGTTTGGGCTACTAAATAACTTGGCTTAAGCATTTTGGGCCCGTGGTTTAAAAGCTCAAAAGTTATTGAGCCAGCCCAGACGCGGGATGTTACAAGCGACCCTTCTTTGACCATCCCTAATATTGGCCCACCAGTAGCTATTAGCAACCATTTATTCTATAAGTTCTTGGGCTTTATCTACTGACTTACCCATCAATGCCCCACCTGCAGCATCATCTACATTTTGTTTTGTTGAGTAAACTAGGCCGTTGTAAAAAGTATGTACAATTAGCCACTTAGGTTATACATGGTAAGGACATTTCCTAAGTAACTCCTTGTACCTCTCCCATGCCTCATACAATGACTCTCCCGCTGACTGCTTAAAACTAGTGATGTCCATCGTAAGCGTTGTAGTCTTGGAAGGTGAAAAGTACTTATTTAGGAAGGCTCTAGACAACTCAACCCAAGTAGTGAAAGAATTGGGTACAAAAGAATGCAACCAAAGCTTAGCCTGCGTTCTCAATGAGAAAGGAAACAAACACAGCATAATGGCATCCTCTATGTGTAACACCCTAGAAAATGCACATATAAGAGACATTTTTTTTCTTATTTAGGGTTAAGTGTTAAACCTTGATTTATTAGTTAGAAGATTTCTTGAGTTAATTAGGTTAATTAGTTAAGATTTTCATTTTAAGCAAGAACACTTAAGTACTAAAGTTAGAATAATTTTACTTGACCATTTAATTTATATTAGTGTTTAAATTTTGATTAGTTCATTTTACTATTTTCTAGTCTTTTGACTACTTGAATTTTTGCTCAATTTTTACTCAAAAATTTCACTTATTTTCTTGCTTTATTTTCTTTTCCCTTGGCTGAAATTTTTTTCTCTCTTTTCTTTTTCTCTTGGCCGAAAATTCTTCTCTTTTCTCTTTTCTTTTTGGGCCGAATTTCTTTTCTTTTTCTTTCTTCTTTATGGCCGGATTTCCTCTTCCCATTTTTACTCTATTTTTGCTTTAATAATTTATGTCTTATTATTGCTTATATTAAGTGATAAGAGTTAATAATCTCCACCAATCAAATTAACCCAAGTTACTACTCTTGCATTAAAAGCTCACCTTTTTGCTTTACTCTTGTGAGGTTTTAATTGGCTAACCATTTTCCCACCTTTTCTTCATTTCTTTTCCAATTTTCCTAGACTATTTCTTTATCTTTCTTTTCCTCTTGGCCGGCCATCTTCTTTCTTCTTCTTCTCTCATTTTTGCTCTCAACTTCTTGGACTTTTCTCTCTTAATTTTGGGTAAACCCACCATAGGAAGTGAGTTTCTTTCTTTTCTAAGCAAGGTTCTAAGCTTGTTTAAGGTATGTACTATGAACTTTTGCTATTAATTTTAAGTTTTATTTAGTTTTTGTTCAAGTTTTATACTAAGTATTTGTTAGTAGTACTTGAAGATTTAAGCTTGAACTCAAGAACACTTAAACAGTCATGCTGGACCAGCTTTAGTAAAACTTTCATAACTTGATGTAGATAACTTGGATTCGAGTGATTCTTGTTGTTTTATAAACTAGATTCATAGGGCTTTCAAACAGTATAAAGCTTGCACGGTGGTTCATTGTGTATTAACCGCAGAAAGCTTGCAAAGTTGGCTGAAATTCGGTTCTGCATAAACAGTTTTGATGAAGAGCCAACTTGGGGGCTGATTTTGAACCTGTTCTAGTTGGAATTTTAAGTGATGATCTTCACGAAAGTTGTAGCCCTATAAACGTACTTTCAAACCATGTAATCACAATTCCCTGGTTCTTGGTGGAGTGACCCCAACAATGGCACGAAGTTGGCTGAAAATCAACCCTGTGCAGATTTGGGTGATTATTCTTGGAGTAGGAATTTTGAATTTGAGTGGAATCTTGATTGAATTTGAGTTTAAATTGAACATAGAAGTTGTAGAACATGTTGAAATGGATTGGGTGGTTGATTTTTCATGCAGGGAAAAATTTTGGCTAGTCCGATTTTAAGGGGAAATGCTGCCGAAATTTTGGTAGAATTAAAAGAAGAAAAATGGATAAGTGAAATTTTAAGCTTAGAATGTGTTCAATTGAGGGAAATTATAGGTGCAGGAATTTTTAGAAATGATCTAGGGATAGATTAAGTTTCTTAGAATAAGTAAAAACCCTAAACCCTAGAAACCCTAAAACCAAAACCCTAGAAGTAAGTGGGGTATCTTCTTGACTTTTTCTTACTAAATTTACTAGGATTTTAATTGAGTTTTTATGTTATTATTTCTTTTAAATTGCAGGGTCCGAAAACACATCACGACCATTTCACGAGATATTTTCTTAGGCTTTCAAGGTGAGTGTCCTTATGTGTGCGTGATGCATGAAATGTGATATTTTATTTGATAAATATTATGCTAAGATTGAAATCACTATGTGAGTACATGCGCTACTTGAGGAAAGATGTGTACTTTATCACATCTATTCCGCAATGTGTTACTTGCTTTCATTGACCAATGTGTTAATTGTGTGTGAGACTACCGTGACTAACTTCATCGTTATTTCACGGATAGTCAACCCGGCTGCACGTGGGAGGACATAAGGTGCTGGGTGTTTTAGGGTGTGATGTTCTTTTCCTTTTGAGTTGTGAATCCTCAAAGAGGCCAACTCCGGATTGAACTTTCTTGATTGCTTGTTGGCCCTCCAGGGTTGAGATTTTCTCCCCTGGATGTGGTAGCTTGTACGGAGGTTATAAGGTGATTGGCGGTTAGGGTTTGTGCTTGATAAAACTGATATGTTCTTTGATAAAGACCTGAGCTATTATCTCGGTCCAAATATCGTGGCTACATGATCAGTACCTGCTTTTCTTCGGTTGAGCTTGCTCCCGTAGTTGAGCCTTGTATCCTCCTTTGACTACATGTTAAATTAAATTGTTCATATCTTGTTTATTTAACTTATTGATTATTTTATTTACTAAAATAATGAGTTTTGATATGATTGCATGAATTAGGACATTCACTGGGCTATTATAGCTCATTCCTTTTATTTGTTTTCCTTTACTCAGGTTGCTCGAAAAAATTAAAGCCGGACTGACTAGTTTTGATTATTATAAATATTTAGTTATTGTAATAGCCAAACTGTGTTAGGCTATCTTTGTGAAAATCATGTATATTATGACACGTAAACTTTTGATGTGAATTGTACCTTATGTTAAATAAAATGAGTGTATTTTATTTATTCCATTTTCTTTTAGTTTATTTTATTTTAAGTTAAGTATGCTCGGACGTTTGCGTGAATGCGTGAATCGAGACCTGGCGAGAGCTAGGCAGGCAGTCCACTAAGTCCTTTTGGTGCGCCTCTGAGTAAGGTGGGGCTGTCACAGTTGGTATCAGAGCTTAGGATTGAATCCTGTCTCTAGTGCTAGTCTTGTTTGGGGTGTCAGATAGGAAATTTGGGTTGAGTCGGTTACGCTTGGGCCTGATCAACCTAAGTGTGAGAGAAAAGATCCAAATTTCCGTACCTGGGCACTATTGTGTATATACTTGAGAATGTGTTTAGGTTATTTTTTAAGTTTGATATTTGAGTGTAATATTTAAGTATTATTTATTATTGAGCATTTATGGGATAGACTTAATTAATTTATTATTTAAACCTGTAGGTGATGAGATCGCGCGTACGGAAGACTACCAAGACCCTTGGATTTTAGGCTTACTACTCGTTGAACTCAAGACCCCTTGGATGGATCTTCCAAGAACCCTTGAAGTGGAGTAGGTTGCTTGAACTTTTCCCCTTGAAGATTCCCTCGATCCTAGAAAAACCAAGATGAACCGAATTGAGCGCGTTCAATCGTTCAAACCTAATTCTCTAAAGATCTTGAACAAAACCGAAAGGAAACTCTAAGCGAGATTGGATGGTCGCCACAAGCAAAGCTTGATAAGACCTATGGCGGTTCTCAATCACCAAAGAACCAAGAAAATTCTGGAGAGAATTTCACTCAAAATATCATAAACATTCTATCCAATGTTGTTCCCAAGAAACCCTTATATAGGGCGGCACAAAGACATAACCCAAGAAACTACGTTACCCTAGTTGTAACCTAACCTCAACTACTACAGATTACAACTCAAAAAAAATTACATAAAACAACTAAAACGGACTTTCTGATGGTACCCGCGACACCTATCCGTGGCGCGGGTACGGGGCACGGGCTACGGTCAGAATGTTTGGCCTTTCAAGCACTTCACGAACGAGCCTTCTGATGGTACCCGCGGCACCTATACGCGGCGCGGGTTCATGGCGGGTTCGGTCAGAAGGTTTGGCACTTCATTCCCATGCTTGATTATCACATGTATAAGCTATTCTTGATCCATATAAATGGCCTCTTCAAGTCCGCCAAGTAGAAGTCCAAGTCCAATAAGTATGAGTACTCCTTGGATCACATCAATCCCTCCTTCCTCGAAAAGATTCATCCTCGAATCTGCGAGTTCATGTAATTAGTAACTAAAGGATTGATAGATGAGCAAGTATAACCACCATGAATATTAAGCACATAAAAATTAGAAGGTATAATGCAAGCATCTACACAACTAAAGGAAAACTCAACACTCGTTAAAGATGAAACACTAAAGAACTTAAAAACACATATAAAAGATGCAAAGACAGATTGACATTTAAGTATAACATACAAGCTTAAATGAGTTTTATCCTTAAAAACATGCAAAAGAACGAACAAACATGAACTATTAAACAAATACCTATGAACAGACTTAAAGTAACAAGCGTTAACAAGATGACCATCATGATCATAATCTAATAAAGACTCTTGAATACTAACTGAGTGAAAAGCACTAACAAAAAGGTCTTGAACAGGTATGCAACACCAAATATGATTAAATTCGTAATGAAAAATAACCCTAAAAATAGAAACACAATTATTAGCTAAAACACTAAGATGCTTTGGATGGAATGCATACAACATATAAACTCTATCATGGAATAATAATTTGCAAAATAAACCACAAAAATCGCTAGAAGTATGATCATAAATCCCAAGAAATCCTTCAAGACATATTGACCTAGATGAAGTTAAACAAACTAGATGCAAAACATAACTACCTACCCTAATAGAATAGACACATAAGATAGAATTAAGATGCAACTTAAAGCTATTAAAACATAAAACCTTATGCCACAAATCAGTTGGATTCATCAAACTATTTGAACTTGTGCTTGAACAACGTTGTAATTCCTTCTCCACGATTTGATACTTTTCACTCATTGAAGGAATTTGAACACTAAAGCAGCAAGTATGTGGTATTTTTTCTTGAGTATTAACCTGCAATAACACTACAAAAATACTAGGAAAAGATAGGTTAAGTGAGTTAGCAAAGTACACTTCTTCTTTGGAGTACATGGACATAAGAGTTAGAAGCATAACACTCTTGCTCTTTTCTCTCTTCTCACTATCTTGGATGACTATTGCTTTCTCCTTAGTTATGCCACTTTGCACCCCTTCAAGGTTAGTTTGTGATTTTGCTTCTTCATCGGTGCATACGCCACTTGATAGTTGGCTTTGTTCCTCCCTTGCTTTGAAGTCTTTTGCAATCCTCACTTGGTCAGCATGTGCTTCAAATGGTGCAACAGAACCCAAAGTCACCTTTCGTCCATTCCACATGAAAGAGTACCTATTTTTAAAGCCGTCATAGGTCACCCTCCTATCGAATTGCCATGGACGCCCAAGAAGAATATGGCATGCTTGCATAGGAACCACATCACACCATACTTCATCCTTGTACTTGTTGATGGAGAATGGCACCAACACTTGCTTGGTCACCTTCATGTCTCCAATTTCAGCTAACCAATGCAATGTATATGGCTTGGGATGTCTCTTTGTTTCAACCCCTAATTTATCTACAAACAAAGTAGAGGCAACATTAGTACATGAACCACTATCAATAATCATGCTACATACCTTGTTTTGCACGGTACACCTAGTGTGGAAGATATGATCCCTTTGAATGTTCTCCTCATCCTCCATAGGTGCAACACTAAGTGCTCTTCTAGTCAATAGAACCTCTCCATGGTCACCTCCCCAAGGAGCTCCCTCATCATTACTTCCTCCCTCCAATGGAGGCATCTCCTCATAGATCTCATCTCTCATAATAGGCATCTTTCTCTAAAAATCACCAACAATGGCTTCCCTAAGCAATTTAAGATCATTATTCGCCTCTTGTGGAGTCGCCATTATGCCTTAAAAACCTTCTAGAAGAATAGTTAAAAATAACAGAAAAAAAAATAGACAAGAATATGTGAAACACTCCCTTAATGTTTGCACTCGCTTCCCTCAAATTTATTGGCTTTTACCCTCCTTGTGCTCACCACTAAGCCTTTTTTTCACTCAATGAATTTTCTTGTTGGCCCTTTAGAGAAGAACCAGCTCACTCAATCTTACCAAGGCTTATAGCAACACCAATCTGTGAGAGTAAATGTAGAGGTCAAAAATAAGTATGCTTAGAGTATTTTGTTCAAGAGAGTAACAAAGAGTAACCAAGAATCAAGAATAGACACGATATAGACACCCTAATGTGTGATATAATTGTGTGATGTTTCTTGATTTTTAATGTTCTTTGGAAGAAAAATAACCAAACTTATGCAAAAATAATATTCCAACAAAACACTAAGAATAAGAAGAATAGAACCTAATCAATTAAACTTTCGTACATGGCGTTGTTCTCTGTCCAACGATCTGTTTGTTTCAACAGGTCTATTCGGTTGCACAAGGACAGTATTCCAGCCAAATATACTTCAGTTTAATTGGTTTAGTTCGTGTGCTTGGCTTTTATCACCTTGCACGCCTTTTTTACTTTCTTTTGTGTTGCACGACTTTTCTTTATGCAAGAATTTTTTTTTTTTAAATTCAAAACCCAAATAACCCACAAAAATCAAACAAAAAAAAGTAAAATTCACCGAATGAACAGTGAATTCCGATGAACAGTACCACCGTGAATAGTAAACCCTAGTGTGAACAGTAGCTGCCGTGAACAGTGATGCTACAGTACGTGAACAGTCGCATTTTTTTTTTCTCAAGAATCTTCAACACTAGGATGGAAAATCCCAGAAACCAATTGTTTTGAAAGATTTTTGCACAAGAATTCCAAGAAAACAATAAAAACAGTCAAGAAAATACAAAATACCACACAACTCTAGAATTCTTGATTGAGAAGCAACCAAGAACGACTCTAAACAAACCCTAAAGCACGAATTTAATAAGGAAACAACGAAAACTAAAGGTTGAAATTTTAAGAATGTCAAAGACGGACAGAAACAAAATTCAACGTAAGCAAACACAATTTGAAAAGAAAAAGACAGCACGAAACAAACAAAATATTAGGGCTAGGCACGAAGCTCTTGCCTTAATATCACGAAACAACGAACAAAGGGATATATCCGCAATTCCAAAGGAACAAACGGATTGATAGAACCTGGAAATCCAACGAAGTTGGCTCTGATACCAATTGATGAGATCGCGCGTACGGAAGACTACCAAGACCCTTGGATTTTAGGCTTACTACTCGTTGAACTCAAGACCCCTTGGATGGATCTTCCAAGAACCCTTGAAGTGGAGTAGGTTGCTCAAATTTTTCCCCTTGAAGATGTCCTCGATCCTAGAAAAACCAAGATGAACAGAATTGAGCGCGTTCAATCGTTCAAACCTAATTCTCTAAAGATCTTGAACAAAACCGAAAGGAAACTCTAAGCGAGATTGGATGGTCGCCACAAGCAAAGATTGATAAGACCTATGGCGGTTCTCAATCACCAAAGAACCAAGAAAATTCTGGAGAGAATTTCACTCAAAATATCATAAACGTTCTATCCAATGTTGTTCCCAAGAAACCCTTATATAGGGCGGCACAAAGACATAACCCAAGAAACTACGTTACCCTAGTTGTAACCTAACTTCAACTACTATAGATTACAACTCAAAAAAAATTACATAAAACAACTAAAACGGACTTTCTGATGGTACCCGCGGCACCTATCCACGGTGGTAGGCGTGTAATTAGGTCTAAAAATATAGTAAATTATCCAATTCTATCACACACAAATAATCAAGTTATAAAACCTAATTACCCTATATACTGCAAGTGCACAGATCGTATCGAGTATAGGGCAACAGGGTCGATCCCACAGGGAAAAGGTTATTGAAGTACTAAGGTTTTATTGCTCACTTTATTATCTAAACAACCAATTAACAATGTGAAGCACAAAGTATAAAATAAGCAACTAAACTAACAACTCCATAGAATAACAATATCTAGAGGAAACTCGTAATCTTAAGACACTAGGGAATAGATTCCACTAATGACCAAGCATAAGATTGAATGGATTAATTCATGCCATGGATTCTTGTATTGTTTAGGGTCCAATTCCAATTGTACTTAACCTTCACTCTCGTGATAAGTTAATGATTACCTCCCTACTAGTTCTTTCCTACTCTCGTGGTAAAGACACTAGTATTGGTTCATTAGCTACATGAATTGCCTAATTGACCCACCTAGGAGCACCACTACTCTCGTGTGACATGCAACCTAGACTTCAGCTATTCCTTTTCCATTATCATTACCAACTCTCGTTGCATAATAACAACTATCAATTCATAGTTGGTGATCAAGCAACTACAAATCCATGCAAACCAAAATAGAGAACAAACAAGCACAAGATAACATGAATAATCATAATCAAGTCATATGCATGAAGCGATTAGTTTCCTCTAACCCTAGATTAACAATTTAGCACGTGCCCATGGTGGATTTCACATAAAAGATCAAAACTTTAATAGACAAATCCATATAAATCAAGAAAGAGACAAAAATAGAATAAAGAAAACTTATTGATTGATGAACAAGTTCAAATCTTCTATTCTTCCTCCAATCTTGATGTGTACAAGAGAATCCTCCAAATAGCACTATTCTATAGAGAGATTTACTAATCTAAAGGGGTGGCTCTCTCAAAGAGAGAAAATCTCTCTAAGAGAGACCCTTGCTATTCTATGCTATTCTCTCTCTATGCTATGCTACGCTTCTCTCTTGTGTTTTTAGCACTCTAAAACCCTCCTTAGATGTAGTCTCACCATCCACCAAGAGTATGAATTGCCCCCTTGAAAGATAGCCCCAAAGTGCCTCAAAATCGTACGTCTGCGCCCCGAACCCGCGCCTGGAACACGCGGCGCGGATACAGCCGCGGCTTCAATTAATAACTTTCTGACCGTACCCGCGGTGTGTACCCGCGGCGCGGATTCAGCCGCGGGTTCCGTCAGAAATTTTGCCAAACTAGCTTTTACTCTGAACATAAAAGTTATAGCCCTTTGAGTTAGCTTTCCAGGAGCACAAAAATCAGGTCATTTGGAGTTGTGTACACAAAGATATGGCCAAAACATCAAGACATGGTTGGAAGAGCATCGCTGCACAAGAATGCTTCAGTAATGTGATAATTTGACATTGTAAACGTGAGAATCAGACTTTGAGGTCTTCATAAGAATTGTAGATAATTCTCTTAGCTTTAAATGGGTTCAAGAATCATCTCAATTCACTCTCTCTAGCTCCAGTTCTGACCAAACTACCAAAACATGTCGGTGCAGTGAAATGCTTTCATCACCAATTTTTCTTCTATCATTGCTTCATCATGCCACATCTTTGGTCCTCTTCTCTTGCCACTTCTCATCAACTTCAAATAACATTTAATATCATCCCAATATGCTTCATTTGATCCAAAGTGATGATCGTTATAGCTAAAACCTACAAAATACAAAGAATTGCATATTAAACCACACATTTGCACATTTTAGCTACAAACTTAAGATTGGAAGAAATAGACATGAAAGTGACTATTGTTCATTATTTAAACCCTAAAAACTAGCATAAAATACTAATGTAGACACACTAAGAAATATGCAAACTATACGCTTATCACGCGGCGCGGGTACGCGGCGCGGGTACGCGGCGCGGGTACGGTCAGAATGTTTGGCCTTTCAAGCACTTCACAAACGAGCCTTCTGATGGTACCCGCGGCACCTATACGCGGCGCGGGTTCGGTCAGAAGGTTTGGCACTTCATTCCCATGCTTGATTATCACACGTATAAGCTCTTCTTGATCCATATAAATGGCCTCTTCAAGTCCGCCAAGTAGAAGTCCAAGTCCAATAAGTATGAGTACTCCTTGGATCACATCAGTAGGTATGTCAGAGAGTGGTCAGGGTGAGGCATCCCAGTCATCAGGCGCAGCTCAGTTGCCGCATGAGTATCGTAGGAGACCCATTGTCCGTTATCGCGAGGGACCTGGGCACCCTTATTGCACATTTTCACCTGCCCGTCGAGTCCGCCCTGCTTGTGGTTGCTGGAGGACCTATTCTTATCCTGACCATGTTGTGCTTTCCTTGATCGCGGATAGTAGGTGAGTGGAGCGCGATAGTGATACTTCCTGGGCTCGTGTTCACGAGCTGAGAGAGACGGTTAGTGCTCAGGCTCAGAGGATGTGTGACTTAGAGGCTGCTGTTCGGGAAGAGCAGCAGAGGACGGATGCTTATCAAGTACAGTTCCAGGAGCTGCATGGTCATCTCACACGCGTGGTATAGTACGTCCGAGACCACATGGGACGACTTGTAGATGAGAGTGGTGTGTTGGTAGGACATGTACTAGATGAGGTGCGTGATTTGGCTCCGCACCAAGGGCCAGGACTGGCAGTGCCTCCACCTCTTGGGGCCGAGGAGGCTCCTGGGGGTGAGCAGGACATGGATGTGAGCTCGGCTGGATCGATCCAGTTAGACTAGATCTTAGACTAGATCCTTAGATGGAGTTATGTACTGAAACTTATGCTAGTTTTGTTATGTTTTATATGTATGACATGTTTTGTATATAACTTTTGAACTGTGTAAATTGAACTACTTGTATAATATGTGTGATCTTGTTGGCATGAAACTTGATTTCCTTGTTAATCTTGAATTTGTGCATTTTATATTATATCTTGATATTTATTATGTAGATATTAAAATAAATTTATTCATGTTATTATAGTATATTAAATCATGAGTGGACGTGGTCGCGGTAGAGGACGTCCTCGTCGTCAAGACCGGGATGAAGACGCTACCTCTAGTATGAATCCACCTTCAGGAGCTGATCCCATGATCGCAGTCTTAAATCGAATAACTGATGTTCTAACTCAGCTGGGAACTCAGCAGAACCCAGTAGCAGAGGTTGGTGGTCCTCATAGAAACCCAGCAGTTGGGGAAGATGTAGCTTTCGAACGGTTCCAGAAATTTAATTCCCCTAAGTTTAATGGTAGCCCAAAACAAGAAATTGCTGAAAAATGGTTAGAGGACATTGAGAAAATTTTTACTGCCCTGAAGTATACGGATGAACAGCAAGTGACATTCGCCGTGTTCCAATTGGAAGGTGCTGCCACCTTTTGGTGGAAATTAATCAACGCCAAGTGGGAAAGATATCAAACTCCAAGGACATGGGTCAACTTCACTAGAGAGTTCAAAGAGAAATATATTCCCGTGCGAGTACAAGAAAAGCGGGAAGATGAATTTTTGAAATTGAGACAAGGGTTGCTGTCTGTAGTTGAGTATGAAGCTCAGTTTACTAAACTGTCTCGCTATGCCCCAGAACTTGTAGCCACTGAACGGCGAAGAAAGAGGAGATTTATCCAAGGCTTGAATTTGGAGATCCAAGACGCCCTCGCAGCTGCCACCATTGAGACGTATGAAGCTGCAGCGGAAAAAGCACAGCAGGTGGAGGAAACTAAGTCCCTGGTCCGCACGGTGAAGGCAAGAAAACGGAGAAATACCAATGATGCTCGACCTTCAACTAGAAACTCTCCAGCCCCTAAGATGGGATGGGGTACTGGAGGAGTGAGAATTGGGCAAGGTACCCCGTTCGGAAGAACAAGAGGTGCTCCGGTGGGAAGGGCTCCGCCAAGGAGTGAACAAAAAGAAGATACTCAAAAGGAGAAACCGTCATCAGCTGCTCCTGGTGCTTGTGGATATTGTGGTAAAGGTAACCACACCGAGGAAAATTGCTGGAGAAAGAACCGAAAATGTTTGCTTTGCAGCAGTGGAGATCACCGGATAAATCAATGTCCAAGACAGGCCGCCAGTGGACCGAGCACCGCTCAACCTGGGCCTAAGGAGACCAATCAAGCCAGGGAGAGCGGGAATAAACGGAAAGTGCCAGCTCGCGTGTATGCCCTCGACAAGTGGGATACCCAGGAGTCACCAGCAGTTATTGAAGGTATGATTCTTGTTTTTCATCATTTGGCTAAACTGCTAGTAGACCCTGGTTCCACCCATTCTTTTGTGAACCCTCAGTTTATGACTGCTTTAGAGATACAACCTATTGAGTTATCCTATGAATTGGAAGTGAGGACTCCGACTGGAGACCATTGCCTGACAACTAATCTTGTTTACCAAGATTGTGAGCTTCGGGTAGGAGAAAGAAAATTTTTAACAAATCTCATAGCTTTACCTATGCGGGGTTATGATGTAATACTAGGCATGGATTGTTTGACCCGGTATAGTGCTCAACTAAATTGTGGGACGAAAGTAGTGGAGTTTAGCATACCGGGAGAACCTGTATTAAGGTTGGATGTTAAGAAAACCCTAGCTTCCTCAAATCTTCTTTTAGCCATGCAAGCTAGAAAATTGATGTTCCGAGGGCAGTTGGATACCTTGCTTATTTAATTAATACACCTGAGGATAAAGTGAGACTTGAGGATGTGCCGGTGGTAAAAGAATTTCCCGATGTGTTTCCCGAAGAATTAAGCTCTCTACCTCCGGAGAGAGAAGTGGAATTCAAAATAGAATTGGTACCCGGAGTATCGCCAATATCTAGAACCCCATACCGCATGTCCCCTGCAGAACTTGGGGAACTTAAGGTCCAACTCCAAGATTTGTTAGAAAGAGGGTTTGTCAGACCGAGTGTATCACCATGGGGAGCCCCAGTGTTGTTTGTAAGGAAGAAAGATGGTACTCTTAGGCTTTGCATTGACTATCGAGGGTTAAATAATGTCACCATAAAGAATAAGTACCCTTTACCTCATATTGATGAATTGTTTGATCAACTGGAAGGGGCTGTAGTATTTTCTAAGGTGGATCTCAGACAAGGGTACTATCAATTGAAAATTAAGGAGGAAGATGTATCAAAAACTGCTTTTAACACTCGATATGGTCATTACGAATTTGTGGTGATGCCTTTTGGGTTAACTAATGCCCCGGCGGCTTTTATGGATTTAATGCATCGGGTTTTCAGACCATACTTAGATCAGTTTGTAGTAGTTTTTATTGATGATATTTTGATCTTTTCCAAGTCCCATGGAGAGCATGAGCAACATTTGAAGTTGGTATTACGAACCTTGAGAGATAACAAGTTGTATGCCAAGTTTAGTAAGTGCGAATTTTGGAAGAACCAAGTGTCCTTCTTGGGTCATGTCATTTCGGGAGAAGGAATAGCGGTAGATCCATCCAAAGTAGAAGCCCTGGTTAGTTGGAAACGACCCGAGAATCCCACCGAAGTTCGTAGTTTCTTGGGTTTAGCTGGCTATTATAGGCGGTTCATTAAGGATTTTTCAAAGATAGCCACACCACTCACTGCTTTAACCTAGAAGTATGTTAAATTTAAGTGGGATGAACGGTGCGAACAGAGCTTCAATGAACTCAAGAAACGATTGACATCTATCCCAGTGCTAGCATTGCCTAATGGAAAAGAAACTTTCAGTGTGTACACAGATGCTTCACGAGAAGGCTTGGGAAGTGTGTTAATGCAAGGAAAACAAGTAGTGGCCTATGCTTCCCGTAAGTTAAAATCTCATGAAAGGAATTATCCCACACATGACCTAGAGTTAGCAGCGGTGGTTTTCGCACTCAAGAAATGGAGGCATTATTTGTATGGAGTCACCTTTGAAGTATATACAGATCATAAGAGTCTGAAATATTTGTTTTCTCAAAAAGAGTTAAATTTGCGACAACGTAAATGGGTGGAGTTATTAGAGGATTACGACTGTACTATTAATTACCACCCGGGTAAAGCTAATGTTGTTGCAGATGCTTTAAGTAGGAAGGTTCAAATGGCTAGCCTGACCATCCGTGAATGGGACTTGTTGGAGCGATTGAGTGAGAGCAATCCAAGAATAGTTGGCTCTAAAGTGATTTGCGGAAACATAAGTGCACAATCTGAATTGTTGAAACAAATCCAAGAAGCTCAAGGCAAGGATCTTCACACTACAGAAGCGGATAGAGAAAGCCAAAGTGGGGAACCTACCTGAGTATAGTGTTGGACCGGAGGGACTGTTGAGATTTCGAAACCGTATCTTCATCCCAAGAGACGAAGAGTTGAAGAGAGTAATCATGGATGAGGCCCATCGTTCCAGGTACACTGTGCACCCGGGGAGTACAAAGATGTACCAAGATTTGAAGAAACTCTATTGCTTGGGATAATATGAAAAGGGAAATAGCAGAGTACGTGCAGACTTGTCCTACGTGTCAGCAGGTAAAAGCCGAACATCAAAGACCGTCAGGATTACTACAACCTTTGGAAATTCCAGAGTGGAAATGGGAGCACATCACCATGGATTTCGTTTCCGGGTTACCGAGAACTCAAAGGGGGCATGATGCAATTTGGGTAATTGTTGATCGATTGACCAAATCTGCTCATTTTCTGCCCATGAACATGACTTACCCGTTGGAAAAACTTGCTCGTATGTTCATTGATGAGGTGGTGAGACTTCATGGAATTCCAGTTAGTATTGTTTCGGACCGAGACCCTAGGTTTACTTCCCGTTTGTGGGGACAAATGCACGAAGCCTTGGGAACAAAGTTGAACTTTAGCACAGCTTACCATCCCCAGACCGATGGACAGTCCGAACGGGTGATCCAGATTTTAGAAGATATGCTACGGGCGAGTGTGATGGATTTTGGTAGCAATTGGGATCAACATGTGACCTTAATTGAGTTTGCTTACAACAATAGCTATCCAATCCTCGATCCAGATGGCTCCATTTGAAGCACTGTACGGGAGAAGATGCAGAACGCCAGGCTATTGGGATGAAGTGGGTGAACGGAAAATGTTAGGTCCAGAAAAAGTACCCTGGATAGAAGAGGCTTATGAGAAAGTCAAGTTAATACAACAACGACTTCAAACTGCTCAAAGTCGACAGAAAAGTTATGCTGATACTCGAAGGAAAGAGCTGGAGTTCGAAGTTGGAGATGAAGTATTTCTCAAGATTTCTTCGTTTAAAGGTGGCATCCAGTTTGGGAAAAAGAAAAAGCTTCAACCAAGATACATGGGACCATTCAAAATCGTTAAGCGTATCAGGAAATGTTGCTTATCAATTGGACTTGCCTTCAAAGTTATTAAAAATGCACAATGTCTTCCATGTGTCGGTTTTGAAAAAATACCACCCGGATCCAAGGCACGTGCTTCAACCCGATGAAATTGAGCTTGATGAAACTTTGACATATGAAGAGCAACCAGTTCAAATCCTGGACCGTAAAGTAAAAGAACTGAGAAATAAACAAATTCCTCTTGTCAAGATCCTGTGGAAGCATCATGACCTAGAAGAAGCCACGTGGGAGACAGAAGAAGAAATGCGGAGAAATTATCCCAAGCTCTTCGAAAATCCAGGTAGAATTTCGAGGACGAAATTCTTTTAAGGGGGGAAGGATGTAACACCCTAGAAAATGCACATATAAGAGACATTTTTTTTCTTATTTAGGGTTAAGTGTTAAACCTTGATTTATTAGTTAGAAGATTTCTTGAGTTAATTAAGTTAATTAGTTAAGATTTTCATTTTAAGCAAGAACACTTAAGTACTAAAGTTAGAATAATTTTACTTGACCATTTAATTTATATTGGTGTTTAAATTTTGATTAGCTCATTTTACTATTTTCTAGTCTTTTGACTACTTGAATTTTTGCTCAATTTTTACTCAAAAATTTCACTTATTTTCTTGCTTTATTTTCTTTTCCCTTGGCTGAAATTTTTTCTCTCTCTTTTCTTTTTCTCTTGGCCGAAAATTCTTCTCTTTTCTCTTTTCTTTTTGGGCCGAAATTCTTTTCTTTTTCTTTCTTCTTTATGGCCGGATTTCCTCTTCCCATTTTTACTCTATTTTTGCTTTAATAATTTATGTCTTATTATTGCTTATATTAAGTGATAAGAGTTAATAATCTCCACCAATCAAATTAACCCAAGTTACTACTCTTGCATTAAAAGCTCACCTTTTTGCTTTACTCTTGTGAGGTTTTAATTGGCTAACCATTTTCCCACCTTTTCTTCATTTCTTTTCCAATTTTCCTAGACTATTTCTTTCTCTTTCTTTTCCTCTTGGACGGCCATCTTCTTTCTTCTTCTTCTCTCATTTTTGCTCTCAACTACTTGGACTTTTCTCTCTTAATTTTGGGTAAACCCACCATAGGAAGTGAGTTTCTTTCTTTTCTAAGCAAGGTTCTAAGCTTGTTTAAGGTATGTACTATGAACTTTTGCTATTAATTTTAAGTTTTATTTAGTTTTTGTTCAAGTTTTATACTAAGTATTTGTTAGTAGTACTTTAAGATTTAAGCTTGAACTCAAGAACACTTAAACAGTCATGCTGGACCAGCTTTAGTAAAACTTTCATAACTTGATGTAGATAACTTGGATTCGAGTGATTCTTGTTGTTTTATAAACTAGATTCATAGGGCTTTCAAACAGTATAAAGCTTGCACGGTGGTTCATTGTGTATTAACCGCAGAAAGCTTGCAAAGTTGGCTGAAATTCGGTTCTGCAGTAAACAGTTTTGATGAAGAGCCAACTTGGGGGCTGATTTTGAACCTGTTCTAGTTGGAATTTTAAGTGATGATCTTCACGAAAGTTGTAGCCCTATAAACGTACTTTCAAACCATGTAATCACAATTCCCTGGTTCTTGGTGGAGTGACCCCAACAATGGCACGAAGTTGGCTGAAAATCAACCCTGTGCAGATTTGGGTGATTATTCTTGGAGTAGGAATTTTGAATTTGAGTGGAATCTTGATTGAATTTGAGTTTAAATTGAACATAGAAGTTGTAGAACATGTTGAAATGGATTGGGTGGTTGATTTTTCATGCAGGGAAAAATTTTGGCTAGTCCGATTTTAAGGGGAAATGCTAGCCGAAATTTTGGTAGAATTAAAAGAAGAAAAATGGATAAGTGAAATTTTAAGCTTAGAATGTGTTCAATTGAGGGAAATATAGGTGCAGGAATTTTTAGAAATGATCTAGGGATAGATTAAGTTTCTTAGAATAAGTAAAAACCCTAAACCCTAGAAACCCTAAAACCAAAACCCTAGAAGTAAGTGGGGTATCTTCTTGACTTTTCTTACTAAATTTACTAGGATTTTAATTGAGTTTTTATGTTATTATTTCTTTTAAATTGCAGGGTCCGAAAACACATCACGACCATTTCACGAGATATTTTCTTAGGCTTTCAAGGTGAGTGTCCTTATGTGTGCGTGATGCATGAAATATGATATTTTATTTGATAAATATTATGCTAAGATTGAAATCACTATGTGAGTACATGCACTACTTGAGGAAAGATGTGTACTTTATCACATCTATTCCGCAATGTGTTACTTGCTTTCATTGACCAATGTGTTAATTGTGTGTGAGACTACCGTGACTAACTTCATCGTTATTTCACGGATAGTCAACCCGGCTACACGTGGGAGGACATAAGGTGCTGGGTGTTTTAGGGTGTGATGTTCTTTTCCTTTTGAGTTGTGAATCCTCAAAGAGGCCAACTCCGGATTGAACTTTCTTGATTGCTTGTTGGCCCTCCAGGGTTGAGATTTTCTCCCCTGGATGTGGTAGCTTGTACGGAGTTTATAAGGTGATTGGCGGTTAGGGTTTGTGCTTGATAAAACTGATATGTTCTTTGATAAAGACCTGAGCTATTATCTCGGTCCAAATATCGTGGCTACATGATCAGTACCTGCTTTTCTTCGGTTGAGCTTGCTCCCGTAGTTGAGCCTTGTATCCTCCTTTGACTACATGTTAAATTAAATTGTTCATATCTTGTTTATTTAACTTATTGATTATTTTATTTACTAAAATAATGAGTTTTGATATGATTGCATGAATTAGACATTCACTGGGCTATTATAGCTCATTCCTTTTATTTGTTTTCCTTTACTCAGGTTGCTCAAAAAATTAAAGCCGGACTGACTAGTTTTGATTATTATAAATATTTAGTTATTGTAATAGCCAAACTGTGTTAGGCTATCTTTGTGAAAATCATGTATATTATGACACGTAAACTTTTGATGTGAATTGTACCTTATGTTAAATAAAATGAGTGTATTTTATTTATTCCATTTTCTTTTAGTTTATTTTATTTTAAGTTAAGTACGCTCGGACGTTTGCGTGAATGCGTGAATCGAGACCTGGCGAGAGCTAGGCAGGCAGTCCGCTAAGCCCTTTGGTGCACCTCTAGGTAAGGTGGGGCTGTCACACTATGACTCCATTGACTTTTAGGGTGTCATAGATCTCAGAGAAATTGGCTAAATGAGCATGTGGATCCTCCATAGTAGTTCCTCCAAACTGCTCTTGTCGAACCATTGGATCAAGGCAGGCTTGATTTCAAAATTGTTGGCATTAATAGTGGGTCTTGCAATCCTTGATTGGGCACCAGTCCTATCAGGCAAAGCAAAATCCCTCAATGCCCTATGCTTACCCATTTGCACCTCAAGAAGATCTAACTCAGAGTTTTGCTTTCGATTCTAACTCTAACCTCAAACTCCTATCGTCCTATACTTCCTCAACGACATTTTTAGTTCACTACTTCCTGAGCTTCCTAGTAGTACGCTCTATCTCTCAATTAAGAGGAAGTATTGGCTTGAAGGCTTTATGCATAAACTACCCTACTCACAAGAGTAAATCTAAAAGGAAAAATCTAAAATAAAATAAAATAAAACTAAAATTATATCCTATATTAATAAAGTAATTACTAAACCTAATATCCTAGACACCGTTCCATGGCAACAGCACTAAAAACATGACAGGCTTTAAACCAAGCTAAAGAACGGCTTTAAAAGCTTCTAACTTATCAAATTAAATTACCTAATTTCCCATTTGATAATGATAAATGTACCAATATAATTATATGTTTTATTAGATGTTTCAAGTGTTATTTTAGTATTATTATAATAGATTTGGATGTAAATGACTCATTTTCTAATTTTTCCTAGAATTAGGGTTTTTATCTTAAAATTAGCGTTTCAAGGCAAAATTTTTATTTTGAGCAAATTAATGCACAATTTTTGTATACTTTGATAGGATCATCATACTTAAATTTAATTTGGATCCATCGGAGTCAAGGTGAAGCAAAATTAAAGGTGATCCAAGAAGATTAAGTTAGATGAACTACTTGAAGAATAATTGGAGAATTAATTGTGCAAATATTTGGGAGACCTAAATTTACATAAAAAAATGCATGGAAATACATGAAAAATACCTATACACATGGAATTTTGCTAGCAAAATTCAAAAAATCAAGTGGGGCCTAGAATTGAGGATCCGCGGGTTAGTGTGAATTTTCTAGGGCTATAGCTTGCATCCATTTTCAACTGGTTTCTACAGACTTTTCTAGAAAAGACAGGGTTTTTGCAGCTGGAGATTCTTTTTGGCAAACAATTGAAGAATTTTATGTTCATTTAGAATCTCAATGCAAATCTTCATCATTTCATGCATTGAATGTAATTGCAAGTTGAAAAATGACTTGTAGAACAATTGTCTATAAATAGGAGGCATTTGTAACCAGTTTATCATCTAATTTTTAATATTAGTTAATATTAAGAGTAGTATTCTTTAAGAGAATTAATAAAATTCTCTCAGACATCAATAGAATAGTGTTCTTCATATACAAACTCTCTTGTACTTCAACATTTTGAAGAAGAAATAGAAGTTGAAGACTTGTTTATAAGCCTTTCTCAGCTCTATCTTTTATTTTCATAGTTGAAGCATGAATTCTTATACTCTTGTTAAGTCTCTTCGTGTTTCAATAGTCATGATTCACTAAAAGCTTCATCTAGAATATAGATGAAGCTAAGGAATGCATAGTATGACTTAAATTATCTTTATTTGCTAAGCTTGTATTTGTTTGTTTATTTGTTCAAGTTTTAACTCTTAGCACTTGAGTCAAATATAGCCAAGACACCCTATCAAAGCTCTCGTCTCTTTCTTCTTCCACAGTTTGTGGGATTCAAATTTCAAATTTTTGTTTGTATTTTTCGGTCATCTTTTGGCCGGCTATATCTTCTCTTTCAGTTTTGATTGGTCTTGCATGCAAGGATGACATTTTCACTGGGTTTTCTTGGTTTCTCTCTTGCTGAGGGTTGCTATGGCCTTCTCGTAGAAGCTGGTTGATGGCCAATCTTAGGCCATTAACCGAAGCTTTGCTGATGTGGTGATGAACAAATAACACTCTCTTCGTCATTTTTTGATAAGATTCAATTTGGAAGAAGATTTTCTTTGTCACTAGCTAGGGGTTTGTGGTCCATCAATGAATTCCTGATGAGAATTTTCAATTGGAACACTAATTTTCATTTGGATATAGAACCTTCTCATGCTCCAATGTGGGTGGGTTTTGAAGGCCTTCTAGTGCATTTCTTTGATAAAGCAGCCTTGTTCATAATTACAAGTGCAATTGGAAAGCCTCAAATTAGATGCTACAAACCTAAATCTGAAAAGGCCAAATGTGGCGAGGGTGTGTATGGATGTGGACCTGACAAGGGACTTGCCTCACCAAGTATGGATTGCAGGTGGAGGAAGGTTTTTGGCAATGAATTCATTACAAAGATTTTCCTGCTTACTACTGCAAATGCCATAAACAAGGCCATGCTAAAGACAATTGCAGATTATCGAGAAGAAATGGGAAGGAGTGTGATAAGTGCTATAGTACATTAGTTTTTAGTAGGTTTTTAGGGTAGGTTTTTAGGTTTTTTCTATGAGTTTTCCTCTATTTCTTAGTTATTTCTTCTCATTTGTGATTTGAATGCCAAATTGTATAAAGGTGTGATTCACATGTGATTTGTGTCATTTTCGTAGATTTGCACGTTGCATCACCAATTTGGATCAATTTGGATGGCAATTGGATGATATTTTGAGGTGATTTTAAGTTGGTGATGAGTTAAAGTCAAGAAACCCTCAAGGTGATGCAAAGAAGCAATAGGCGAAGAAGAATTGGAAAAGAAACGGTTTGGCAGCCTGGACATATTTCAGTGATTTCGAAATAACTTGAGCTAGAGATATTGGATTAAGGTGATTCATGAAGCATTTTGAAGCTAAGACAATGATCTACAATTCATATGAAGACATCAAAGTCCAGTTCTTAAGTTTCGAAGGTCAAAATTCCAAGTTATTGAAGCATATTTGTACTGCAGTACTGTTCCGACCAGTTCTTAGTATTTCAGCTATATCTCAGCGTACAGAGCTTCAAATGATGTGATTCTTGTTGATTTGGAAATCTTATTCAAAGGGATAAAACTTTTATGTTTTGAGGAAAAGCTAGTTCGGCCATTTTCAAGGTGAAATTTTGCATAGAAGAGAAGTGAAACATTCTGACCAAGGCCGCGGGTAAGGCCTTGCCACGGCCTGGGGTGCGGCCTTGGTCAGAAAAGGAGGACACAAGGCCGCGGGTAAGGCCGTGCCACGGCCTTAGCCACGGCCTAGTTACGGAATGTCGCATTTTTAAGCACTTTTGGGCGAATCTTTTGAAGGGAGAACCCTACCTCCTTGGGGAAGGAAATAGGTGGTTTCTTTGGGTTCTAAGGTACAAGAAACACACTTTTACACACATCTAGAGGGATGTAGAGAGAAGAAAGCAAGAGTGGAGGGGCAACTCAAGGGCTTCCATGGTACAAAGCAAGAAGGATTCATCAAGATGCAAGGGAGGAATCAAGAGAATTACATGAGAATGAGTTTTTCCATTCTTTTCTTGTATTTTGTTGGATTTATTCTTGTACATATGATTGAGTTGTGAATAATTTGGATGGGATGAACCCTACCTTTCTATGACTATGATTTGAATCTTTAGTTAATGAATTCTCAATTTTTGTCTTAGATTTATTCTTGAGTTTATTGGTTATTGAATTGGGATTTGCATGCATCCTTAGATTCAATATTGATTTCATATAGGTAGATTGAGAAATCACCTATTTGATTAGATCATCTCTTGAATAAAGAGGCTTTCATGTGTTGCTAGAGATAGAATCACATAAGTCTCCCCGGTTAGATTCAAACCTAACCAAAACCATAGAATCCATAGAACTTAATGCTTCTCTTTGGGGTTTTGATTGAGAAGAGATTCCAATCAATCAACCAAGGGGATAGAGGTTAATACTTGAGAAAGATTAAACCTAATTAAGGGATTCTAGGGTCTAAGTGATTGGGTTATTCATTAATCAAGGTATAGTCTTAGCATACTTGGTTTAGGGTATTCTTCATCTAGATTCGCCTCTACTTTTGTCCATTCTCTCTACTGAATTCTAGATTGTGCTTTAATTAGGTAATTAGTTTAGTTAATTTGTATTTCCAATAAATTCGTCATTCGCTTTGTGAGGTTAGATAATAAAAAGAAGGTTAGTACTAGTACTCACATAGTCCCTGTGGGATCGACACTCGGTACTCCTATACACTATACTACTGGAAACGATAGGTGCACTTGCCTAAGTATCCTTAGTGTAGCTAAAGGATTACCAAGTTTTTGGCGCCGTTGCCGGGGACTAGGATATTAGGAAAGCTATATTTTTATTACTCTAACCATTTTGTTTCTCTTTATGCTTATTCTAGTTATTTTGTTTAATTTTTGTTACTTAATTTTTATTTGATTTTTCTTTGTAGTCGGCATTTTTGGGGATCTCGTTTTGCGACTTTTCTTGAAGATGGCTGAGTACTATTACAATTGGGCCAATGAACAAGGTAATACTGTGGAGTCTACAGGTATGGATAAATTAAGTGCTCTTGAGATGCTAATTGATGATATTGTCAATAAAAATAATGAGCGGTTTAAGTGTAGTTCCTCTTATTCCCAGGGTTGTGTTATTGTTTGTACTTGTTGTGGTGGAAATCATGAGTCTTATGAGTGTTTCCATTCTAGACAAGTACCTTATGATGATATTTACACCCATCCCCCTCTTTATGATCCCTATCCCAATACTTATAACTTGGGGTGGTGGGATCATTCATCTTTTGGATGGAGGGAGTATGAGAATCAACCCCAACCAACTTGGCAAGTAGCCCATGATAGAGTAGAGGAGTATAGATTTGAATCGTACCTTCCTCCTGTGGAGTCTAATCCCGAGTTAGAATTGGTCATGGTGAATTTTATGAAAGCATCAAATGATAGGATGGATAAATAGAGGCTGAAATTGAGAAAACTGGGGAACAACTTGTTGCTATCACCAACGCTATTGAGAGTCTCATAGGACAAATCACTGAAGCTAGTGAACACTAGGAACCAATATGACTTGATGAGTGACATAGAGGTAAACCCTAGTGAACTAGTGGAAGTGATTGATTTGTCTAATGGTGATCAATTGAGTGACCCTTTAATGGCTGAGTAAAGAGGAAGAACATGAGTGGATTAAAAAGAACAAGAGAATGAAGTAGAAGCTGTAGGTGAGGAAGAGTTACGTATTGAACCAAAAGAATTAGGAGAATCCTCACTTCCAATCACTATTTCTATTCCACAGGAGGCACCTCATGTGTATATTTTTAAGCCTTTATACATAAATCTCCTTTGTGGTACTAACATTTTGCAGGTTCCTTCTTACTATGGAGTT